>CM075991.1:6280074-6538405 GCA_038087875.1 Malacoraja senta
TGCTCCCCTGGTGGGAGACCATGGGCCAGTGCTCCCTAGCGCCCCCTGGTGTTCGGAGGACCATTGGCGGGTGCTCCCCTGGTGGGAGGACCATGAAACCGGTGCTCTGCCGCGACCCCTGGTGTTGGGAGGACCTTTGACGAGTGCTCGTCATCGCCCCCCGCCGGCCGGGACGAGCAAACAGGAGCGGACGCCGAGCTGTCGGCAGAGCGGTGGGTGGATGCCAGGCGGTTTTCGCCGAGGAGGTGCGGCTTTCTGTGACTCCCGGTGCCGGGGCCTGGAGCTGGTCGGCGGGCGAGAGCGGAGGCTCGGGATCGGCAGCGGACGGGGAGCGACATGGCGGAGCTGAGGCGCAGGGCCCGCGATGATTCGCAGGATCTGCTGGCCGAGCAGGTGAGCGACGCGGGCGGGGTGAAGGGGGGCTCTGCCCCGGCCCGGACTCTGGCCCAGCCCCCCCCCCCCCACATTCCCCCCCATCCCCCCATCCCCCCCACATCCCCCCCATCCCCCATCCCTGGTTGCCCCATATCCTTAACCCTCCCCCATTCCCTTTACCCCCATATTCCATTTTCTCCCACTCCATTCCCGTTTCTCGCCCCAATTACCATTTCTCCCTCCACCCCCCAATTGCCTTGTCAACACCCCCGTTCCTTGCCCTCCCATCCCCTGATGTCCCCTCATTCTCTGGTTGCCCCTTTCCCTTTTTTCACCCCCCCCCCTGCCCGTTCCTATGTCCCCCATTCACTGTCTTTCCCCCTCCTCCGATTCCCTGGTGTTCTCCCCCCCACCCCTCCTCATTCTCTGGTTGCCCCCATTTCCTTGTCCACCCACTTACCTGGTATTCTCTGCTCCCATTATCTGGTTGCCCTCCCTGTTCCCTGATTTCCCCCTCCCCGTTCTCTCATCCCTCTCCCCATTCCCTCACCAGTTTTTCAGATTGTTGGAAGGCAGAATGATGTCATGGTAAATGTGCTGCCAACCCCTTTCAAATACAAGTCAAGCTGTCGCCAGCTGCTCCCCACAGATGATCTGTTTGTTGCAAACCTTGATCTAGTTAAAGGTTAAATATTTACTACACAGGAAACCTGTGCAGATTCAGTACAAGCACAGTTTTTCCACATGGCCCAGTGCCTTGGTACCCATGTGTAGGAAGGAACTGCAGATGATAGTTTACCCTGAAGATAGACAAAATGCTTGAGTAATTCAGCAGGACAGGTAGCATCTCTGGAGAGAAGAAATGGGCGAAGTTTATGGTCGAGACCCTTCTTCAGACTGAGACTCAGGGGAGAGGGAAACTGGAGATATGGAAGAGTAGAAAAAGAGTATAAGGTGTACCCATGATCCTTTCCCTATATTTCTAGCCAACATCTTGTGCAGTAACTATTTAAGGCCTGAATTGGATCAGGGTTTGCAACAAACATTCACATTTGCCCACACTGTGATTTTATGCACATTTTCTTCACCTGCCACCATCAGGTTTCAGAATACCATTGCATGTACTGGAGCTGTATGGAGAAGGGAGGGTGAGATTCAACGACTAGGCTTCTGAGATGAAATAAAACCCCTTCTCCCCTGTCTTGCACTGTCGTAGCCCATCACGAGAATGCCCCAGGTCTTTTGATAAACATAATGGGCTTAGTAAAAGAGAGTACACCTCCTCTATTCTCTGCCATGACAAACCCTGTGAACTATAGTTGGATGTTCTGATTACTTCAGCCAGTTGTAAACTAGCATGTAATTGTAATACAATTCCAAGAAGTTACTTTTTGATTTCATTAATTTTTAAGGTTGTAGATGTTGCTGGCAAAGGCCATGGCAAATTGTTCGTCCCAATTGCCCTTGAAAAGATAGAGGGGGGAAGACACTTCCTGAATTATTGCAGTCTTTCTGGAGAAGGTTCTCTGCAACGCTGTATGGGAGAGAGTTCCAGGATATCACTTCAATTAATGATAACTTAATGGTAATGCATTTGCAATTCAGGACGCTGCACATCGAGGAGGGCAAGATATGTGTGGTGGTACTCCAAAATGTCTGCTGCCCCTGGTGCTGCATTGTGGTAGAAGCCATGGGTTGAGGAGATGCTAAGTGCATTTCTGCAGTTCATTTTGCGGATGACATGCTCATGCAGTTCATGACTGTTCAGGCAGTGGTTGGGTGCCAATGGTGTTGTTTCTTGCGTGTTGTGAGGCTGCTCTCATCCAGACAAGTACAGAGTATTCCATCTCCCTCTGCGTCGTAAGTGTTGAAAAGGCTTTGTGGAGTGGAGTCGTTTGCTGCAGGATGCCTAATCTCAGAGTTGTAGGTGGCTGCCCTAATGGACTAATTGATCAATGGTGACCCCAAGGATAATGATGGTGGGAGGAACTGTGATGATAACATCATTGCATATCAAGAGAAAGTGGTTAGACGCTCTCTTGGTCATTGGATGACACTTATGTAGCAAGAATGTTACTTGATGCATCTGTTCATGCATAACTGTTATCTGGGTCTTACTGCATTTCGTAGGCATGGACATCTTCGTTTGCTGAAATACTGTAAATGGAAAAGAATGATGTGCAATCATCAGTGAATTGCCTATGTCTGACCTTATGATGGAAGAAAGTTAACTAATCAAGCAGCTGAAGATGGTTAGAGTCGTAGTGTTACAACACGGAAACAGGTTCTTTGGCCCAACGCCCATGGCGACCAAGATGCCCCATCTACATTAGTCGCACCTGCCTGTTGTTGGCCCACATCCCTCTAAACCTTTCATATCCATGTACCTGTCCAAAACGCCTTTACATGTTGGTATTGTACCTGCCTCGACTACCTTCTCTGGCAGCCCGTTCCCTGTATCCACCATCTCTGTGTGAAAATATTGGTTCTCGGGTTCCTATTAAATCTTTCCCTGCTCACCTTAACCTATGTCCCCAAGTTCTTGATTCCCCTATTCTGGGTAAAAGACTGTGCATTTACCCTATCTATTCCTCTCATAATCTTACACATCTCTCTGTGATCACCACTCATTCTCCCGCACTCCAAGGAATAAAGTCCTAGCCTGTCCAGCCTGTCCAACATCTCCCTATAGCTCAGTCCTTCAAGTCCTGGCAACAACTCGTATATCTTCTCTGCACTCTTTCCGGCTTAAACACCATGAAGAAAGATTATCCGGAGGAACACCTTGAATGACGGCCTGGGGCCGGGATGATTGAGACCTGGGATCCACTACCATCATCCTTGTGTGAGATATGTCTTCCAAAATGAAGTGTGATTGCCTTGATGACCATTGACTTCATTTTATAAGGGCTTCTAAAAGCCAAGCTGGATGAGATGTTGTCTTGATATCAATGGTGTTGACTCACCATTGGTGTTTGAAGATGGAAGGTTGGATTCCTGGGCATACATATGATGCTACAAACAAGTTTACCTCTTATTTACGTTAGGTGACCTTTATCACCTATATTCCTTACTCCAATAAGTCGATTGTCAACTGTCTGATCTTGTTTAATTTAGGAACCAGAAGTGGGGACAATCACAAACGAAGTGACAACGGAATCGGGGAGTTCGGACCATTCCTCCTTCTGTTGATAACACTCCAGAGGTGCTGAACAAGGCTCTGTCAGGACTGTCTTCAAGGTATAGTAGTATTAGGGATGAAAAAGATTTGTTATCAAGTTCCTCGGGTTTGCTCTTGGCATAAGACGTAATTAGCAATCAATTCCTTTTGACCACGAAGAATAATGCTTGGAGTTTGGACAGACATGTTGAACTATGCCTAGCTTGCATGTCGGGGAAATTATTGGGATTAAGTGCAAGTAATACTGCTGAAGTCAACAGAAAGCAGTATCAGGTGTAAAACCAATGATACACCATGTGTAGACACAAAATGCGAGAGTAACCCTTCTGAAGAAGGGGCTTGACCCAAAACGCCACCCATTCCTTCTCTCCAGAGACGCTGCCTGTCCCGCTGAGTTACTCCAGCATTTTTGTGTCTATCGTCACTTTAAACCAGCATCTGCAGCTCATTCCTTCACGATACACCATGGGTCTTCCACTTGCTAAATTAGGTAATAGAATGCTACCCCAATCAGGAATTTAAAGTGTTGAGCAAATGAATTGAATTTATGATTGGGATTTAATCCACAGTGTTGGAACTAAAGATGTTTTCCTTTGACAGATGGAAGAATTGGTGGGTGCGAGGAATTCTGACGCTGGCCATGATTACGTTCTTTTTTGTCATCATCTATCTAGGACCCATGGTTTTGATGATGATCGTAAGTTGTATTTAATTTATCAATCGTGCTCTCTATGCATTTGGTCTGTGTGCTGTTTTATCTAGGGTCCTCAATTAAAACTAATTTCCACATAAACATTCAAAGAACCAGCTGCAAGCTCTTGTGTTTCTGCAAGGGCAGAAAATTATTTTAATTCCATTTATCTTCCATCATACTGACTGATACGGGGATTTGGCATCTTGAAGGTCATTTGCCATTCACTGCCATAGCCAAAGAAAGATTTAACTTCCATTTATAGTGCCCTTTCTCAACTTTCCAACACCCAAAAAACATATTTGACTGCTTTCGAAATGTTTGGAAATGTGCCAGTCAATTTACGCGCTGCAAGTTCCTACAACACGCAGAGATAAATTATCAATAATTTTTTGTTTAGTAGAAAAAAAAACAACACTACAGATGCTGGAAATCTAAAATAAAAGCAGAAAACACGAGAAATATTCTTCAGGTCAGGCAGTACTTCTGTGGAGGGCGAAACTGAGTTAATGCTTTATGTCAATGACCTTTCATTAAATGTGGAAAAAAATTCAGAATAATGATTTAAAATTTGCAGACAAGAGATGGAGAGAATAAGGAGAATGTCAGAGATAGGAATGCGACCAAGAAAAGACGTGATACAGATAGATATTGAATAGGAGAAGGTATTGAAGGCTTGTTAAAGACATTACATGGAATCAGAATTAAAGGAGAGGAGGTGAGTAGGTAGCCTGTAGGGGGAAAACACACACTGGCTGTGTTTTAACCGCCTCACTCCCATGGAAAAAATCCCCACTTTCCACTGTAGCCCAGGACTGGTGCGATGAGTCTATGACTATATAAATAAAGAGACCAGAAGAGAGAAAATAAAACTTCTCAGGCTGTAAAATACAGAGTACAGCAGTTCTATAAAGTGGAAGCAGAATGTACGGGGTCAGAAAATCCAGGAGGACAAATAGACAGTATGAGGAGAGAGCTGAGTTACTTCAGAGCTGGCCAGGGATTGAAGGCAAAAAGCTGTCGATGGTAACAGCTGAAACTAAAGGAGAAAGTGCTAGAGATTTCATTAGGCTGGGCCACGTTCACATGGGAAGAGAAAAGAGCTATAACACACCAGACCAGCAAGAACACATCATAAGGGATCATTGACTAAACGTGATTGAGTTGATGATCTCTCCTCTCGCTAACCCTCTCCCTAGCCCAAACCCACCACAAAAGCAGGTGCTGTCACACCTGCCAAGCATTCCTATTGCTTACAACAGACCTGGCTGGTTCAGCCACAAACTGGGGGAGCTGGTTTACTGAAATTGTCGAAATCGATGTTGAGCACTGCGGGCTGGAACATGCCAGACAGGGAGATGTTGCACCATGAGATTATGCTGGGATATTAAAGCAGTGTAAGAGGCCAAAGGTGGAGGCACAAGAAACTACAGATGCTGGAATCTTGAGCAAAGGAAAACGTGCAGGAGGAACATGCACCAGGCAGCATCAGATAGGCGATGTTTTGGTTTGGGATCCTTGCTTAAGAAGAAGTCCCGACTGAAACGTAGCCTGTCCATTCCCTTCCCTGCTGCTGCCTGATCTGCTAAGTTCCTACAGCACTTTGTGTTTTGACAGTGACGTCGGGGTAGGAGTGTAATGGGGAATTGAAGTATTGGCAACTGGAAACACTGGGTCACCTACATGGAGTGACAGAGGATTTTTACAAAGCAGTCATCTGATCTTCAGTGTAGAGGTCACCACATTGTGAGCAGCAAATGCAGTACACTAGAACTGCCTGGCAGTTTTGGAGGAATATGGGACAGACATGAGCAAATGTGACTTGCGTAGGTTGGCATCTTGGCCGGCTTAGATGAGTTGGTCTGAAGGGTTGGTTCCATGCTGCGTGACTCTAACTCTATGGATTGCAAACGATCACTGTTTAACTGGAACTGCTTGTGTCCTTGGATGGTGGGAAGAGAGTAAAACAACAAGGGTTGCCTCTCCTGCAATTGCATGGGAAGGTGCTGTGAGAAGGGAATTGGTGTTGGTAGAGATGGAAGAGTGAACCATGGGCGATGGAGGAAAAGATCCTGTTAAATACTGAAAGAGGAGGGGAGGAGAAGATTCTTCAGTTGGTGACATCTCATTTAAAATTGTAAAGGATCATCTGTTGAAAATGGAGGGATGGTGGTGTGGGGGGGAGGGGGGCAAAGGGAACCCTACCCTTGCACGGAATGACAGGGTGGACGGTCAGGACATTGGAACCCTACCTTTGCACGGGATGGGAGTTGGGAACAGAAGTGTGCAAATTGGAACATGTGGGACACGTCTATTCAGTCCACAAGTGTGGCCCAGAGATTTTAGTTGCTTGTCACTTTAATTCTCCATCCCACTTCCAGCCTGATCGCTGCCGTGTTCTGCATCTCACAGTTCCAGCACTTTTCATTTCTCCTCTGACCTCTGGTCCAGACATATTAGCTGCCTTTACCAAGCCTTCAGTATCTTCCCTTTGACACAAGCTTGTGTTATCTGGAAATAGACACAAAATGCAGGAGTAATACAGGCACAAATAGACACAAAATGTATGCTTTCTTGTCTGTTGCCAGTCCCGCTGAGTTAAACCACCATTTTGTGTCTATATTCGGTGTAAACCAGCATCTGCAGTTCCTTCCGACACACTGTGTTATCTGGTTTCTTTTGACCTTCATTTTACTGCAGATTTCACCTTGTTCTTTCCATTCTCCTCTTTGTTCTGCAAGTTTAATCATGCCTCTTTTGTAAACTTTCCCCAGTTATGAATAGACATTACCTACCTGCAACATCAACTGTATTTTTATTTCCTAAGATGCTGCCTGGTCTGAATTTCTCCAATATGTTCTGTTTAATGATCTGTTTTCAGTTACTGGTAGAATGCTAAATGTTGGCCAAGACAGTGTGGATAATTCTACCCTGCTACTGTGAACTAGAGCTTCGGGTTATTTTAGCAGCTGAGGGAACAGGCAGATTCTTGGTTATATTTCTCATTTTGAAGGAATTTCAAATATAATGCGTAGGAAGGAACTGGTTTCCACCGAAGATAGACACAACATGCTGGAGTTATTCCTCTCAATATTCCTCCCAACTGTTTGGGCAGTTTACACCCCAGTGGTATGAACATTGACTTCTCAAATTTCAGGTAGTCCCTGCTTTCTCCTCCCCTTCCCAACTCTCCCTCAGCCCACTCTCCGCCTCTTCCTTTCATCTTCCCGCCCCCCACCCTCACATCAGTCTGAAGAAGGGTCTCGACCCGAAACGTCACCTATAGATTCGCTCCCTCGTTTCCTTCACTCCATAGATGCTGCCTCACCCGCTGAGGTTATCCAGCATTTATTGTCTACCTCCCAATATAATGTTCCCTAAGTACTGAATGTCAACCGGGATACTTGTGCTCTTAGGTGTGAAAATGGATCTTAAATCTACAACAGCTTGTGGATGTAAGATTTGTAACAGACCCAAGAGCTCAGTCTGATGAAGGGTCCTGACCCAAAAAGTTACCCATCCATTTTCTCCATGAAATGCTGCCTGACCCGCTGAGTTACTCCAGCATTTTGTGTCTATGGTATAAACCAGTATCTGCAGTTCCTTTCTACAGCTCAGTTGTACAAACAGTCCACGACTGCAATTTGGATCACTTCTGGGAGCAGCAGGGTTTTGACTTAAAAATGCTTTACAGTCTACCCTCATTATTACGGACCTCTTTATAATAGATTTCAGGTAGACGGAGGTCCCCATAGTAATCAGACACCACTGTCTCTTTAAGAACACAGGCCTGCTTGTTACACTGCAGGAGGTTATTGAAATTGACAAGCAATTGCTTTGATCAACACTTATGGAATGATATTATGTTAAACAATTGGCCTTTAGTATTTTTAGCTTGCAGCAACATAAGCACTTTTTTAGCTGTTAAATAGAACCAAAGATACTAGAGGATAACGATGACCTGAAGGGAGATGAAGTGAAAGTTTCAATGCAATTCCATGCATTGATAAAATGTTCAAACAATATTTAAAAATTCAATTTATATAAATGCTATTGGAGCATTAAATATCTCCAGGAACAACAGTTGAAAATACCATGTGGAGAATTAAAGGTAGACAAAAATGCTGGAGAAACTCAGCGGGTGAGGCAACATCTATGGAGCAAAGTAATAGGTGACGTTTCGGGTCAAGACCCTTCTTCAGACTGTGAGAATTAAAAGTTAGTTAACTGGGTTCAGCATAGTGTGATTGCTAGACCAAAAGTTAATGATGTTCAAAAAATATGCTTTGAGTAAAATTGTACGGCAGCTATTAAGCCATATATTTTTAGGCAGATCATGTTTTGCATCCATTTAATTAGAGACTTTAAATTTGCACAGGCACGTTTCTAAGCTAATGGCCCATCGTATATTACAGCCACACTTGGCTGTAAATTAGGCTTTAGTCCGGGATCCTGTGTGATTACAAGTGTGTATGTGTGTGTGTGTGTGTGCGCGCGTGCGTGCGTGTACGTGTGTGTGTGTGTCAAAAAGCACTTGTGTCATGCATGCTCGATACATTGTGTTCGAGGTGTAATATATCTGGGACTAAATCGTTTTCGTCTTGAAAATGCCAACTTATCTGTATCTCCCAAACTATTATTATTGTATTTTTATAGAAGGGTGTTGACATTTACCAATGTGATATCTTAATGCAATCCTTTGTCGAATGCCGCAAATAGCACCTGCGATTAGGCCCAAATAGCACAAAGAAATTATTAATTCCTTATCTGTCTATTATTTCCTTAGGTTCTATGTGTACAGATCAAATGCTTTCACGAGATTATTCTCATTGGTTACAGCGTTTATCACTCCTACGATCTGCCATGGTTCCGGACTCTTAGCTGGTGAGCACGTGATAAAATTTGGCATAAAGGCACACTTGTGGAATGTTACTGTTAAATTAAGCCCTTAGTATCATGTGAAATTTAAAAAAAAGATATTATTATTGCATGAGTAGTTTCACGTGAACAGCCAAAGGCTTAATTTTGTTTCTGATCAAGGTTTCTTCTGTTTTACCCAGACAATTCTGTTTCCATTTTCTCTGAGGAGTCTTGGTACAATTTGACTGGCACATGTGGAAAAAGTTGAAAATACCATGTGAGATTTAAAAGCCAATTATCTAGGTTTAGATATATGTCTCAGCCTAACTAAGCCTTTAACTAGATAGTAGTAAATTGCGAATTAATGAGTAGGGGATGGACATTACAGCGACTCAATTCTAACCACTTGCCTTGTGCATATATTGTAATGCGAGCAATTGAATACAGAAATGCTAAAGATGGTTCTTTCTTTACTGTTGTTTGATAATCTCAACCTCCCTGCACCTATGGCACATCTACACCCACTCCACCTTGCTCCCACAACCTCAACCCCTGGAAATGAGATCTTAGGTCTCCAGAAAACAGGATTTACATTAAGCATTCTAATCTCAGATAGACACAAAGTGCTGGAGAAATTCAGCGAGTGAGGCAGCATCTCTGGTGAAAAAGGACGGGTGATGTTTCAGGTTGGAACCCTTCTTCAGACCTTTAAAAAAAAATAAAAAATAAAAATCTTAAGAAGGAAACAATGTGGAGAACTGTGGAACTGGTAAAATGACGAAGGTGGAGGAAGAGGGGAGGGTAGGGGAGGTTAAGTAGAAGTTACTTAAAAATAAAGAATTCAATGTTCATACCTCTGGGTTGTAAGCTACCCACGCAAAATATGAGGTGCTGTTCCTCCAATTTGCGTGTGGCCTCACTCTGGCAATGGAAGGGGCCCAGTACAGAAATGTCAGTATGAGATTGGGAAGGGGAGTTGAAATGGCAACCGTAAGATCCCGAGCGAGACGATTGCCGTTTCTACGTTTTGTCTTGCCGATGTACAGGAGCCCACATCAGATACACTGGTCTGAAGAAGGGTCCCGACCCGAAACGTCACCCATCCAGCACTCCAGGACTTTGTGTCTATTGCTTGCGCAGACCTCCTTGGACTCCTTCACCTGAACCCTCACCCTTCCCCCCCTCCCCACATCTCTGCAACATCTCCCAATTCCAAAGCTTATTAAATGTCTTAGCTCGTTGAATTCTGTGGAATTGCTTTCTTCAGAGGAATTGCTTTTTTCAGATATTCATTTCTCAATCTGTGCTGTCCCCATGCTTTCAGAAATTAAAACTTTGGAATTCTCTCTGAAACATGTTGGAGCATAAATCAAATGAAAATCTAAATCTTGCAAACGCTGGAGAATGAAATAAAAGCAGAAGATGGTGGAAATACTGAGCAGATCCAGTAGCATCTGTGGAAGGAGAAACAAAGTTAATAGAAACATAGAAAATAGGTCAAGGAGGAGGCCATTTGGCCCTTCGAGCCAGCACCGCCATTCATTGCGATCATGGCTGATCGTCCCCAATCAATAACCCGTGCCTGCCTTCTCCCCACATCCCTTGATTCCACTAACCCTTAGAGCTCTATCTAACTCTCTTAAATCCATTCAGTGATTTGGCCTCCACTGCCCTCTGTGGCAGGGAATTCCACAAATTCACAACACTCTGGGTGAAAACGTTTTTCTCACCTCAGTCTTAAATGGCCTCCCCTTTATTCTAACTGTGGCCCCTGGTTCTGGATCAAATCAAAGATCCTTCATAAGAACTGGAAACACTTGATAAAATGATTCATTGATATCGACTTTCTCTTGGCATGGTATCAAATTTCTGTTTAATGTTACTTGTTTTAAATGCTTTGGTACATTTAATTACACTGGAGATACTCCATAAAATCAAAATATTGGTTGTTTTGGTGACCCAGTCTGAGCCACAGATGACACAAGCCCATCTAATTCCATTGTAAATTGTTATTAATATTCATTGGTGTTTAATAATACATGAAAGCATCTATTAACATGCATTTCATTTCGAGCAATCGTCTAGACATTTATTATTAAATTAGTCACACGGAGACTCAAGACTGCAAATGTTGGAATAAGGAGCAAAAATGCAAACTGCTGTCGGAACTCAGCCGATCAGGCAGCATCTGTGAAGGCAAAGGAATGGTTGGTGTTTCAGGTTGAGGTTTTGCATCAGGACTGAATTTTTAAATTCATTGTACTGATTTTTGTACCATTTACACTCAATATTGTTTTAGGGTGTCATCAACAATAACATGTATATTTTTCAGCACTTTTTAATATAGTACAACATTCTATATTATTCACAGAAGTGTAATAGAGTGAGATATAGCATGGAAAATCCCTTTAGCCCATCTAGTCGATGATGACTATCAAACACCCAGTTACATTAATCTATTTTATTTTATTCGATTCCAACCTATTTTAATCTTCCTACATTCACATCAACTCTCTCCTATTTCTACCACTTACCTGCATGTAAGCAACTTTCTACAGCGGTCAATTAATCTATCAATTCACACATTGCTAACAAACAAACAAAATTTGGCACAAAGGACAAAGGACATTTATTGTCACATACACCAATTGGTGCAGTGAAATTTGAGTTACCATGCAGCACACAAATAAGGTAAACACAACACCATAGAATTTAACATTAAAAACAAAAAAACATAAAAAAAACATCCCCCACAGCGGAATCAACGTTTCCCACTGTGCGGGAAGGCAACAAAGTTCAGTCCTCTTCCTCTTCACCCATGGTCGGGGCCTATTTGAGGCCTCCGCATTTGCCACAACGGCGGCCCGATATTTCAGGCCCTCTCGCCGGATGATGGTACTCTGGCATCGGAAGAACACTCTCAGCGGCTTGGAGTTCCGAATCGGCCGTTTCCTACCGGAGACCGCGGCTCCCGAAGTCCACAGGCCGAGCTGGGCGGAACTCCAACACTGGCGACCTCGGCGAAAGATCCCAGGGCTCCGCGATGTTAAAGTCAGCGCCGCCCATCGGCTGGAAGCTCCACAGACCACAGCTCCACGATGTTAGAGTCGGCAGACCCAGCATTCCGGAGCTTCCAACGTGGTGATCCTAGTAAGGCATCGCCCACTCCGCGATGATACTTCAGTGCTGCGCCGCTGCTGAACCTCTGGCGGTCTCCGGCAGGAAAGGCCGCGCCAATCGGGATGGAGGGGGCGAAGATGCGGCTCAGAAGAAAGACGCATCCTCAACCGGGTAGCGACTGTGAAAAACAGTTTCCACCCCCCCATCCACCACATAAAAAGACTAAAAGGCCTCCAAAACAAAACTTTTTGACAGACTAAAAAATTTTTAAAGGATGAAAGGACGAACAGCTGCAGGCGAAGCTGCCACACTCGATGGCGCCACCACTCGCGATCAAGAGATAATTTTGTTTAAGATGTAGGATTTGGGAAACATCTTGAAGGAAATGAGAGAGTGAGCTGGACATACATCCTCCAATAATGAAAATTGGAATGAGCAAAAGTCCAGAATTGGTGAAGCTCAAATATGTTGGGTTTATAGCAATTGAGAACTCTGCGAAGATAGAAAACAGAGGAAGTCATGGAGAAAGTTGAAAACCAGCATGAGAATTTTAGGAGTGAAATGGATCAGGAGCCAATGTAGGTCAGCAACCATGACTGAGAAGGACAGCGCCGTGCAGCACAGAAATAGGCCCTTTGGCCCAACGTCCATGCCAACCATGATGCCCATCAACCAATTTGCTCCATTTGCTTGAGTTTGTCCTATATTTCTCCAAAACTTTCTTATCCATGTTCCTGTCCAAATGTTTTTAACATGTTATTGTATTAGCCACAATACATTTTTCTGGCAGCTGATTCCGTATACCATCTGGAAGTCTGTGAGTTACTCCTCAGGTCCCCTTTAAATCATTCCGCTTTCACCTTAAACAGTTTCCCTCTAGTTTTTGATTCCCCTTCCCTGGGGAAAAAAAGTCTGCATGCATTCATCTTATCTGTGTCTCTCGTAATCTTGTATATCTGTATAAGGTCACAGTCTCCTACACTTCAAGGAATAAAGCCCTAGCCTAACCAACTTCTCTATAAATGAGGCTCCCATGTCCCCCAACGTTCCCATAAATCTTTGCACTCTTTTCACCTTCATGACATCCGTCCTTTGGCAGGGTAACCAAAACTATACAATACTCCAAGTTCTGCCTTACCAATCTCTTGAATAACTGAAACAAACTTCTATACTCAATGCCCTGACTGATGAAGGGAAGTGAGCTAAATGCCTTCTTCACACCCTGTCTACCTGTGACGCAACGTTCAGAGAATTATCATGTACATGTAATCATGTATAGTCTTTATGCTGACTGAATAGCACGCAACAAAAAGCTTTTCACTGAACCTTGGTACACATAACAATAATAAACGAAACTAAACTTATCTGCTTGTACTCCGAGGTCCCTCTGTTTTGCAAACATTTCCCAAGGCCCAAACATTTGCTGTACAAGTCCTACCCTGGTTTGACTTCCCAAAATGCGAGTTAAAGTTTAGACTTCAGTGAGACAGTGTGGAAACAGGCCCTTCGGCCCACCGAGTCAGCACCAACCATCGATTACCCATACACTAGTTCTATCCTACACACAAGGGACAATTTACAGAAGCCAATTAACCTACAAACCTGCACATCTTTGGAATGTGGGAGGAAACCAAAGCACCCGGAGACAACCCATGGAGACAGGTACACAGTGAGAATGTACAAAATTCGTACACAGTACCTGTAGTCTGGATCGAACCCGGGTCACTGCCCTGTAAGGCAGCAACTCTACCGCCGCACCACTGTGCCTCCCCACTTACTTGAATTAAATGCCATTTTCCATTCCTTGCCCACTTACTTAGCTGATCAAGACCCCACTGTAATTGTTGACAGTCTCCTTCACTGGCCTCTATGATAATCCAATGACCACAATGGGATAGTGGTGAATTAGACAGTTCCATTGTTTATGGAAGGCCTGTTCAGAAGCCTGATAACAGAGGAGCCTGAGTCCGTTGGTGCTTGCCATCGATCTTTGTAATACAATGTAGTATCCAAAAATATTGTTTTCTGCTGGAAATTGTTTGACTTCTTCCTGTTTTCCTCTGATAGGTATTTCTTATTATGTGCAAACTACTTCTTCTATGGAGAGACTGTAACAGACACATTCTTCGCACTGGTTCAAAGGGAGGAGCCTCTCCGGATCCTGAGCAAATACCATCGCTTCATTTCCTTTGCTCTTTACTTGGCAGGTACTGCTGTGTTGTTGTGCCGTGTTAGCGAAGTCTTTCAAAGTAAGGTCGACCAAACCATCTAATCTGTCCAAAAGCTGAGGGAAAACTTCCCAAAGTATAACATTTTGTCAGTGAGTTGAAAGATTTTACTGGAGAACATTTTGCCTAGAAATTAGATTGCTCCCCTTTTGAGCACGTTAAATGCGTTCTACAGTTTGCCCTCATACCAAACCATGCAACGTCATGAATAACTCTTGCTTTTAGAAATAGTTGCCATGCTTTATGGCATTGCAGAGGCTGTCTTAAGCATTCACAGTCAGAAGCTGTGGAAAGCTGCTGCAGTAGTCAGGAAGTATGTCAGTATTGTTAAGGGTATTTCACTATGACAGCCAAACAAGATTCAGTATGAAACGGAGATGGGGAGGATTCAGATTGAATAGCTCAGGAGAAATCCGTGATGGGGGAGAGAGGAGATTCATGACCCAGTTTATTCTTTCCTGAATAAAGGAGTAACTCTGAAGGTAGACACAAAACGCTGGAGTAACTCTGCGGGTCAGGCATCATCTCTGGAGAAAGGGGATTCCAAAGAAAGGACTCGATCCTAAACGTCATCTATTCCTTTTCTTCAGAAATGTTGCCTGACCCGTTGAGTTTCTCCAGCATTTTGCATCTAAGTTCGGTGTAAGCTAGCATCTAATAACACACAATGGAGTAACTCTGTTTGGTTAGGTATTACAAATGAATCCCAAGCTATCGCTGACTGTAGAATCAATGCCATAGTTCTAGTCATCTGTGGACTGGAGTTACCAGTATATTATTCTATGCCAAGGGTAGCCAGCAGTTAATTTTTAATGCAAGTGAAATACTGAGAGAAGGAATTTATAAAATATTAAAACCATGCCCAGCAATGTCTCTTCATGTCATACAGGATTCACTACTTTAAATTACAATTAAAACACAAAAGTACTTGTGCTATAACACCAGGATAAGCACTCAACCAAGAAAACCAAGACCAAAGCCAAAGTACAATCTAAACTAATCTATGCTAAGGACAATAACTAACTCCATATGCAATAATCAGCTACCTACAAGTTAACAAGCACAATTTAAAAAAAACTGATCATGTAGATGCAAGTTTATCATTGGGGTTATCAAGAGTGCTAACTGAAAACTATCGTATAGGTTTATGATATTACATTGTTAATAGATAACATACACAGTGAGAATGCCATCATGTGTGGAAATATGAAAGAGATATGGCAGTGGTGCAATTGCAACAGGAAATAACTAGTCCTGTTTCCCAATGGGTAGGACCTCAACAAAAAATGAACACAGGCAATTCAAAACATGCCACAATCTATCTTATGTACTATTTATGCATCAAATAGTTTCTCTTATCTTATTCAATTATTATAAAAAATAAATACAATTATTTTACATGTTAAATCAGCAAATATTTTGAAGTGCAACAGGAAGTTAACACTGTACTTACGGAAAAACACTTGGTGATGGCTGGTTAATCTTCAAATGTAATTGACGTCATTTTCTGTTAGTTACAGATTAACTTATCTACAGAGAAAGCCTGTCAATAAATTCAAAGGGAACTAAGAGTTGTGGTCTGCACTTTGTGTAGAGCTACCATTTTTTACCCTATTAGTACAGAAAGCAAGACTGATAGCTTTAATGTTCAGGCTAGACTACAATTGTACAGTGAAGACTAGGCTCCTGGTATTACTCTTGAATCTATGGTGGAGATCCATGCTCAGATTGAGAGAAGCTCTATAATGCTTGAAAGAAACCCCTCAAACTTGAATATGCATGTTTTGTCGTTGGGTCGTCAATTTCAGAAGCTGACTGACCTGTCTTTACTACCTTATACTTAGATGGTTGAATCTATCTAAGAATCCCATGGTTTTCAAATGTTCTTACTGAAGTTCTCTCTTAATAAATTTTATTTTGTATGGCAACATGCCAAAATACCAACTGGTAAAATGAGGCTGTCATCGAAAATTTGTTATGTGCATTTTCAGTTGAAGAGAATGTTCACAAGTTGCTTAGTTTGAATGCTGTGGTTTGTGGTTTTCTAAACACTTGAATCATATTACTGAACAGAACCGTATATTGGAACAGTTTGAAGAACACAGTGCAGGCTTTCTAAAATGAACAAGCAGTTCTGGGAAAAATGACAAAATGCAGCATTTCAGTTTAGTTTTGAGAAATTAAAGCCATCATAAAGTTTTTTGATATTAACTCGTTAATGTTTAACATACACAGTGAGATTCTGACCTTTTTGTCCCTAGGATTCTGCCTGTTTGTCCTGAGTCTTGTGAAGAAGCACTACCGACTGCAGTTCTACATGGTATGTCATTCACTGTTGGTCAGAATAAATCACTGCACATTTGGCTTTTCGTCGGGCACTGGGCCCAGAGTTAGTGTTACACGCCGTGACAATCTGATGTGTTTGGTGAACGTAAGTGGTCCACAATCGATGTGCAGAGGGGGATTAGAAAGTTCAAACTGACGCACCAGGTTCAACTCAAGTGATGGAATGGGCCAGAGAGGGAACGAGAGAGAAATTGATCATCCAGCATTGCCAATTTTTATTATAGCTCGTACGTTCACTGATTGTGTTGCAAATCCTATTGTCGTTAATCCAACAGTACGTGCAACAGCAGGTCTATACCAGTATATATACTCTTTAATTAAGGCCATTATTTTGTATTTTCAAAGGTATTAAATAGGTGATATAACAAAATTGTAATGGTGTCTTATCATAAACAGATGCTTTGTCTGTGAATATTTCTACAGTGCCCTCCATAATCTTTGGGACATAGTCCCATCATTTATTTAGTTGCCTCTGCACTCCACAATTTGAGATTTGTACTAGAAAAAATCACAAGTGGTTAAAGTGCACATTGTCAACTTTTATTAAAGGGTATTTTTACACATTTTTGTTTCACCATATAGAAATTACAGCTGTGTTTATACATAGTCCCCCTATTTCAGGGCACCATAATGTCTGGGGGACATGGCTTCACAGGTGTTTGTAATTGATCAGGTGTGTTTAAATGCCTCCTTAATGCAGGCATAAGAGAGCACTCAGCGCCTAATCTTTCCTCCAGTCTTTCCATCACCTTTGGAAACTTTTATTGCTGTATTACAACATGAGGACCAAAGTTGTACCAATGAAAGTCAAAGAAACCATTATGAGACTGAGAAACAAGAATAAAACTTATTCTTTACAGTTAAACACTTTAACCACATGTGATTTTTGTTTCTCAGCCAAATCTCAAATTGTGGAGTACAGAGGCAAATAAATAAATGATGGGTCTTTGTCCCAAACATTATGGAGGGCACTATATGTCCAGTGGTACATAATTCTAAATTTACAAAAGATAGACACAAAATGCTCCGCGGGTCAGGCAACATCTCTGGAGAAAAGGAATAGGTGACGTCTCAGGAGGAGACCCTTCATGAGACAAAGGTCACCTGAGTAAGGCACCCAAGATTCATTGCCAACTTTGCTGATGAAATGAACAAAGGTAGAAAATAAAGTTGTGGAGGACACAGGGAAGTTACAAAGGGATTTTGATAGATTATGTCAGTGGGCATAGATCTGAAAAAATTGAGTGTAATGTTGGAACATGTGAAATTGTCCAATATGGCAGAAGAAATGAAAGAGAAGCATATTATCCAAGTGGTGCGAGATTGCAGAGCTTGGGGAAACAGTGGGATTCTGATGTTAGGTTTACCACCCTCCAATCTGTAGGAGCTGCTTGACAGTCTTGAAGAAACTGCTAATATTGCTGTTATATCCAGGGCCAGTTCTTTAATAATCGGGGATGTGGATTATCAGACTCTGGGTATCAGTCAGTATTAATCCCCATTAAGTACTCATTACCTTCAGTTCTTCCTTCTCACTGGACTCTGATTCCTTAACATTCCGGAGGTCATTTGAGCCCTCCTTTACGAAGTCTGAAAAAAGATTAATTTAATTATTCTCCCATTTCTTCCCAATTATAATTATACAATTTCTGGCTTTTCATATTTATCAACGCTTTTACAGTTAATTTTTATGTTCCCTGCAAGTTTACTTTTATACTCTTACCTTTCTCATGTACCATCCCAGTTTATTCATCTTTTTGTCTCACTTTGCTGAATTTAAACTGCTCCCAATCCTTAAGCCTGCTGTTTTTTCTGATAATTCTCTTTTCATCGAAAACTAATCTTAATTTTTTTGTAAGCCACAGATTTTCCATCTTTCCTGACATATTTTTGTGCCAGGAAGGATTGAATAATTGTCAGAATCTGTGTATACATTCTTTAAGTGTTATCTATAAACACATTCACCATCAACCCGTTTAGTTAAATTCCTAAATCTATCACAGCTAATATACCGTTCGTTCCTTCATAGTTTCCTTTGTTCAGATTCAGGTCCCTGGTTTCTGATTCACCTATTTTTACAGCCTTTGAGTACTTATAAACCAGCAGTAGATGGATTCCCAATGAAGTAGGTGAAAGGTTACTGTGGGTAGAGTTGACTTTATTAAATGGTGGAATGGGCTTAGGGCCCAACTAGCTTTCTGAGTAGTTTGTATGTTTGCTTTTGTGAAGATTCATCAGTCTTGTCACGGTTCAGTCCCAGTGCCTGTGGCAACTTTGTGGATAATGCTGCGATGACGCAAACATTTCATATTTGTGTCCAATTGAATTCTGGGTTGATTAAATTCTGTTGACCTAATATGTTCTGCGTTTGCAGTCCTCTGCCTCTGATGTCTGATGTTCATTTCTAATTCACAGTTTGGGTGGACTCATGTGACTTTGCTAATAGTCGTGACTCAGTCCCACCTCATCATCCACAACCTCTTTGAAGGAATGATTTGGTATGTGACTGCCCAGCAGTTTCTTCCTTTGAATTTTATTGTTTAAAATGCACAAATTAACATGATTTCTAATGGGAAGAATTGAGAAAAACTGCAGAAAACTGCAGCACAAAGGGGGTTGAGTTCCTTGTGCATGAAACAGAAATGACTAGTTCGGAAGTACAGTAGGTAGTAGAGTTATAGAAAGAATTTGAAATAAAACACGTTAAAGATGAAGAGAAAGTTGGTAGAGGAATTAATAGAAGCAGAGTGTTATACAGTGTGGAAGCAGGCCCTTTGTCCCAACTGATCCATACCGACCAAGATTCTATTTGAGTTGGAAGTAGCTACCTGGGTTTGGCTCTTATCCCTCTAAACCTCTTCTGTCCAGGTACCTGTCCACATATCATTTAAACATCGTAACTGTACCTGCCTCTACAGCTTCCACAGGAAGCTTGTTCCACACACCCTCCATTAAGTCAATATACTAAGTTCTTCCTATACCACGAAGTCTTAGACAATCAGCAGCTGTTAAATTAATCCCAATTCACATATTTTCATATAATAGAAGATGTGACATACAATCCTTTCAACTTCATGTCAGACAAATCATATGGATGCAACATGAGATGTTCTTCATTGCACTTCAAGTTTTCCATAGTTCATTTTCTTTCCTTCAGTACAACAATGATTAGTGGGCTAGATCTTTGTGCTCGGGTCTGTAATATGATTTGAACCTATAATTTACAGGCGTGAGAGTGCTTCAAACTGAGCAACAATTAATTGGACTGAAATCTCACCCACCAAATCACACAACAAATTCTAATATAACCAGTGACTGTGAGTGTGGTTGTGATTATGGCAGGCATTTTGCACCTCGTGAGCTTCTGAAAAATTGGTGATCGTCTAAGCTAGTGAGGATTTTTGTTGTTGTGAAGCATCTGCTGAAGTACAACCAATGTGAGGTGATGATATTATTACTGAGTAGCATCAGCACATTTGATGTAGAAGCAGCAAGGTCCCTCTCAAGAACCAGACATAGGAATCAAGAACCAGAGGACATGGGCTTAAAGTGAGGGGGGAAAGATTAAATGGGAATCCAAGGTATAACTTACACAAATGGTGATGGGTATATAGAACGAGCTGCCGGGGGAGATTGTTGAGGCAGGTACTATCATAACATTTAAGAGACATTTAGACAGGTACATGGATAGGACAGGTTTAGAGGGTTATGGGCCAAGTGGGCAAGTGTAGATTGAACATGTTGATCGGCGTGGGCAAATTGGGCTGAAAGGACTGTTTCCACGCTGTATGACTACGCCAAAAATATGTTTTGAGAATGGGACGTGGCTGTGACTGATATTGAAGACAATTGTTCAGCCTTGTCATCTTAACTGTACCTGCCTCAACTGAGGATTGATCTTGCTCCAACTTTGTCAGCATTTACTATAAGGATTGATGATTATGAGGCTTCCAATTGAGTCCTGAACATGTATTACCGCAGTTCCGCAGAATTTAAATGGACTGGCTCTTGTTGAAGGTTCATCGTTAGTCCCCATCTGAGTCAGCTTACTGCAGGATCCACTGAGAGAAGCAGAGCTCTGATGCTATGTCTATCCATGCAAGTGATTCCCAAGAAGGGCAATGTCAAATGTGTTGAGAGTTACGTTAACTAAATCCATCAGACAGAGCTTCACAAGGTGTTGTTGCATTTACAATATAAATTGCAATTGCTGGTTTAAGTCGCTGACAAAAAATGGATTGAATATTCACAAGGAATAAATATCTTGAGGATGCCTGTTAAGTCTTTCTCTCAACATGTCTATTATTTCTTGTTGCTCAGGTTCATTGTGCCGATTTCTTGTGTGATCTGCAATGACATCATGGCTTACATGTTTGGATTCTTTTTTGGCCGGACTCCACTCATCAAGGTCAGTAAGAAGACCAAGAGACGGTGAGGAGTACTGGGGCACAAAATGAAATGTTCCATCCAGATGAATGAAGCATGTTCCTCTGAGGCACATCATGAGATAGATTGGAGGGAGCTTCAAGATGTAATACTTGTATTACTTGATCAGGAGAATGTTGAAAACTGTCACTGAAGCACAGACCCATCAACAGTTTTACTTTCCAACAATTTTTTGTGCAGCCAGTATATACCCTAAAATCCAGTCTGTATGTCAAACTTTTCATGAGGAGCTTATGTAATGCCAGTTGATTGAATCTGTTGATATTCTGAAAAATTTGTTGATATTCTGAAGAAGAGTCTCGACCCGAAACATCACCCATTCCTTCTCTCCAGAGATGCTGCATGTCCCTTCCTTACTTCCAGTTAACAATTAAGTTCTAAGCCCTGGAAACTGCAGAGAAGGACAACATGTCTGGCTTTGTAGTTCAGATGCGTTTGGAGAAGTTGGATAGGAACATGAGGGAGAAATGAATAGACACACATTTTCACACACACTTTCAGATGGCACAATGAAGACTACTTTGGGACCATTCAAGAGACATTGGTTGCTGGTGCTGCTTGAATTGCAGATATCTGCGTAAGAGATAGGAGTAAATATCTTTGTTTTCTGTATATTTTGTACAAATTAAGGTGGATTCTAGATTTAACAGAATAGGTCCTACATATAGTAACGGTTTGAGGGTATGATTGTGTGGGGGAATGATGTTGAAAAGGATGGTAATGACGAGAGAGAGGGGATATCTGACCATTCTGTGATGCAAGTTGCGTACACATGAGACTAGGAAGGAACTGCAGATGCTGGTTTAAACTGAAGATATTCACAAAAAGCTGGAGTAACTCAGCGGGACAGGCAGCATCTCTGGAGAGAAGGAATGGGTGACTTTTTGGGTCGAGACAATTCTTCAGACTATCCATTTTGCTGCCCACATGTTGCCTCGCAATTCTTCGTAAACTACAGACATTTCTTCACACTAAATTTAGATGAGTGCTCAAGTGTCATATGTACCAACAGAACAATAATATGCAATATAACCACCTTATAATATGTTACTGTAGCAAAACTGACTATCAGTTTTACCTTTTTTTTGCAGCTGTCTCCCAAGAAGACCTGGGAAGGATTTATCGGAGGATTCTTTGCAACCGTCTTGTTTGGCCTTTTGGTGAGACTCTATTTTAAAACAAATGACCCATTGTCAATAGTCAGAAAGATAATTCCATTTGTTGAATGAGTTGAACCCCCCTGCAAGTAATGTTCACTTAAAAAAAAAATTTGGGTCATCTGAGAAAAGCAGCAGGGATTAAAGAATTCTGGAAACAGGAAGATCAGTTCCAGAAGTTAGAAACATCTGCTGGCATCAACATGAATTGCACCTTGCACCAGTGTGGAGGCTTCCTCATTTCATGTTTATTTCAGAGATACAATATACAGTGCTCTCCATAACGTTTGGGACAAAGACCCATCATTTATTTATTTGCCTCTGTACTCCACAATTTTAGATTTGTAATAGAAAAAATCACATGTGGTTAAAGTGCACATTGTCAGATTTTAATAACGGTCATTTTTATACGTTTTGGTTTCACCATGTGGAAATTACAGCAGTGTTTATGCATAATCCTCCCATTTCAGGGCACCATAATGTTTAGCACACAGCAATGTCATGTAAATGAAAGTAGTTATGTTTAGTATTTTGAAAGTAGTCATGTTTAGTATTTTTTTTAGAAAAAAAAGTTGCCCTCAACCTCCCCTCCCACCCCAACCACCACATAAAACAAGCTAAAGAACACAAACATATATTTAACACATACTATAAAACAACAGAGAAGGAAGGGACAGACAGACAGACTGTTGGCGAGGCAGCCATTGCTGGCGCCACCCGATGGTTACAGGGAGAACATGCAAACTCCACATCGGCAGAACCCGAGGTCAGGATAAAACTGGGTCTGAAGTGCTATGAGGCAGCAGCTCAATCAGCTGTGTCACTGGGGAGGGATTACTGGAATTTTTTTAAAAGAAAAATAGAAAATGTGGAAAAAATCCAGAGAAAGTTAACTTGAACGGCCAGGAAAATGCAGCATTTCAATTACATGGAGGAAGCAGAATATCTTATTGTTTGAGAAATATAAATGAGAGAATGAGTGCACAAAAATAGGAAAGATTATAATGTTAAAAGGAACAACTGGCAGGGAATACAATGTAATGATAAGTGCAGTGTTGAATGTTGCTAAGTTGTTGCATTGCACTGCACAACTAAATGCTGAACCAATGAAAGAAATGGGTTCAAATTTTTTAACTTACATTTTCCCAGACCCTTGAAACTCTGGTTGGGCCTCATCTATGTACTTTGTCCAATTCTGAACAAGGCATCACAGAGGACGTCAGTCCCTTGGCGAAAGCACAGATGAAAGTTACCAGAATTAAAGCAGATGTGAGGGACTTCAGTGTGTGGAGGGATGAGAGGTTGTAATTCTCCACTGAGAGCAGAGTTTTGGGACATTTAGCAGAATTATGGCAATATTTAAGGAATAATAAAAACCACGAGGTCAGTATACGGAAGGCAAACAAGGCAGACAAAAGTGCTGGAGAAACTCAGCGGGTGCGGCAGCATCTAGGGTGCGAAAGAAATAGGCAACGTTTCGGGCCGAAACCCTTCTTCAGACAACTAAATCTGAAGAAGGGTCTCGGCCCGAAACGTTGCCTATTTCCTTCGCTCCATAAGTGCTACCGCACCTGCTGAGTTTCTCAAGCACTTTTGTCTACCTTCGATTTTCCAGCATCTGCAGTTCCTTCTTGAACATACAGAAAGCACTTAGATATTATCCTTGGCGGAAGACCAGATTAAAAAAAAAAAAATCACTAACTGAACATAATTGGCAAGGGCATTTTTGTTTTATTGTTCATCTCTGATTGTTTTTGAATTGATTGACTTTCTGGGCCATTTACTTTAAGACACCAGGGAGGTTTGTCTCTGTCAAGGGCCTGTCCCACTTTCACGACCTCTGCCGAGTTTGCCCAGGACTCATACTCGCAGCATGGTCGTCACGAGGTCATAGGTAGGTCGTAGCAGGCCGTGATGCTAGTCGTAGGTATTCGTGGCTTCAAGTAGGTCGGGGCGTTTTTCTAGCATGATGAAAAATGTCCACGAGTAAAAAAGGTTGTGAATTAGGTCGTGAAAGGGGGACAGGCCCTTTAGACATGAAATGAAGTTTACCAGAGATGTTGTTAAAATCCGATCAATATTAAGTAACACCAGGTACAGAGTTACAGACAGCTGATCTATGGTAGACAAAAATGCTGGAGAAACTCAGCGGGTGAGGCAGCATTTATGGAGCGAAGGAATAGGTGACGTTTCGGGTCGAGACCCTTCTTCAGACTGATGTGGAGGTGCGGGGGGAGAGGGGGAAGTAGAAAGGAAGAGGCGGAGACAGTAGGCTGTAGGAGAGGTGGGAAGGGGAGGGGAAGGAGGGAAAAAGCAAGGACTACCTGAAATTTGGAGAAGTCAATGTTCATACCGCTGGGGTGTAAACAGCCCAAGCGAAATATGAGGTGCTGCTCCTCCAATTTGCGGTGGGCCTCACTCTGGCTATGGAGGAGGCCCAGGACAGAAAGGTCGGATTCGGAATGGGAGGGGGAGTTGAAGTGCTGGGCCACCGGGAGATCAGGTTGGTTAGTGCGAACTGAGCGGAGGTGTTGGGCGAAGCAATCGGCAAGCCTACGCTTGGGTCTCACCAATGTAGAGGAGCTGACATCCATCCATCTTGTAACATCTGTAGTGTTCAACAGCCAGATGGTTGTTGGGAAGAAGCTGTTCACGGTTTTCAGAACTCTGTTTTCAGTCTCCCGAACATGTTTCCGAATGACAGGAGTGAAATGAAAGCATGGTCAGGCGGGTGTGGGTCCCTGATAACACTGGATGAATATTTGAAGCAGCGCCTCCTACAAATCTCTTCAATGGTTGGGAGCTCAGTATCTGTAATGGACTGGGCAGTTTTCACTACTTTATGTAACCTCCTTTGTACCTGTGCTTTTGAAGTGACAAACCGGTACATGATGCAACCAGTCAACATGCTCTCCACCATCCACCTGTAGAACTGCAAGAGAGTATTTGTCTACTTATCGAATCTCCTCAATCTTATAAGGAAGTAGAGGCATTGATGGGCTTTCTTCATGATTAAATGAATAGATTCAATAAATAGGTCAATAAGAAATGAAGCTGCAAAATAGTCTTAACTAAAAGTAGTAGCAGCAGCCAGGAAGGCATTTGCGGTATTATTGCATCTGATTAATGTATTTTCCTGTACCCCACGTTGCAATGCTGTTTATCTTTCTCATTCATGCAGCTGTCCTACGTGATGGCAGGGGTCAATTTCTTTGTCTGTCCTGTTGAGTTCAACAATGAGGCCAACAGTTTCACCGTGGAATGTGAACCATCGGAGCTGTTCCTCCTGCAAGATTACACAATCCCCACTGTTCTTCAGTCCATTATAGGCTGGGTATGGCATTGCAACCTTTGTATTTTCATCAAGTTTCAGGGAGTGACTTTCTGAGTCTGTGCATGCTGGACAAATGAACATTCCTGCCATTTCCTCAGTGTGTGTGTGTGTTTGTGTGTGTGTGTATGACTGGGCCAAAAGACTCAGAAAATCACCCCTTTAAAATTGCAATGGGTAACAAACATTGCAATCCGCAAGTTAATTGTATTTCTTCTTGTCTTATTTCTGCAGCGGTCGATCAAGATGTACCCTTTCCAGATTCACAGCATTGCCCTTTCTAGTTTTGCATCGCTAATCAGCCCATTTGGAGGATTCTTTGCCAGCGGCTTCAAGAGAGCATTTAAGATCAAGGTATTTGTTGCCATGTGACAAAGTTTGGGGAGGAAAGTGTGGGGGAGGGGGAGAAGGGTGGTAATATAAGCACCTTCATAAGTTATAGGAACAGAATTATCTACTCCGCCATTCAATCATGGCTGAACAGAGAAACATATAAAATGCTTAAAGAATTGGACAGGCTAAATGCTGGAAAAATGCTCCTGATGTTGGGGGAGTCCAGAACGAGGGATCACAGGTAAGAATAAGGGGTAGGCCATTTAGGATTGAGATGAGGAATTTTTTTTTCAGCCAGAGAGTTGTATCAAGAGAGAGTTAGATGTAGCTCTTAGGGCTAAAGGAATCAAGGATATGGGGAAATAGCAGGAACGGGGTACTGATTTTTGGATGATCAGCCATGGCCTACTCCTGCACCTATTTTTCTATGTTTCTTTGATCTATCTATCTATCTATCTTTCCCTCTCAAACCCCAATCTCCTGCCTTCTCCCCATACCCACTGACACCCATACTAATCAAGAATCTGTCAATCTCTGCTTTAAAAATATCCATTGACTTGGCCTCCACAGCCTTCTGTGGCAGAGAATTCCACTTCCACACCTTGTAATATGTTACTGCATATTGTAAGGGAATCTATGGTATTATTTCAATAAAAGACTAGGGTTATTACCCACCATGACCCGGCAAATATTTATCCCTCAGTCAAAATAATTTTCACAGATAATCTCCTCATCACATTTGATTTTTGTCAGAGCAAGCTATGTATAAATTAAGTGCCCTGTTTCTACATTTCGCTTCATAGGCTGTGGAGTGTTTTGAACATTAGACCAGACTTAAAGTTACCATTGGAAACACTGCGTGTGAAATTATGATCAAAAGAATATTGTTTGGGGAGCAAAAATTGTGTCTTTTGTGTGCTATACTGTATTCGTGAAAGGTTTTGCAAGTGCATCTAAGCCAGTTGTACTTATGAAGGACGGATCATTATGTCAGTTTTCTTACAATACTTAGCAGTCCAATGCAACCATGAGTGGCTCAACATGAGCTAGCTAGCGGCTAGAATCCAGCACTGCATAAACAAGCATCAGCTCCAAAGATTAATTTCTTCTTGCAGTTGGTTTGATTTTTGAGGTGCTTTCCATTCTTTCAACCCAAACACATCTGCACACAATATGAGAGCCTTGTTGCCACAAGAAAGATGAGACCCAGGGCACCCTGAAACATTGATGCCACTTCCCTTCAGTGCTTGGTTTCAAGATTCATGAAGGGCTGTGCTATATTGAATTGAGTGAAAGATGCTCCCTGTAGTTCCTGTTTTATTTTTGTAATCAATTTGTAAACTCTAGAGTTTAGTAAGTAAGTAAGTTTATTGGCCAAGTATTCACATACAAGGAATTTGCCTTGGTGCTCCGCCCACAAGTAACAACATGACACAGTGACAGTTACGAATGACTCAGAAAACACTAAACATCAATAATAATAAAACATTAATGATAAAACACCATTGATCAAGCATGTGAACCAACAAAATGCCAGATCAAAGGGAGGCTACAGATTTTTGGCTGTTGAGTAGAGCAACTACTCATGGATAAAAACTGATTTTATGTCTGGCTGTGGCAGCTTTGACAGTCCAGAGTCGCCTTCCAGAGGGAAGTGATTCAAAGAGTTTGTGGCCAGGGTGAGAGGGATCAGAGATGATCTTGCCCGCTCGCTTCCTGGCCCTTGCAGATCATTACATTGTAACATCAATTTTTTTGTGAGCGAAAGGGATTGTTTTACCTCAAGGGATTGTTTGGATATAAGAGTTGAGGCAGCAACTTTACCAGCAGTGTCACTGACATCCATCATATTTTTATATTTCCACACAAAGGTGTGTCCCCATAGAGGTAATCGGTAACAGGGAGCAACTTGTGCCCACTCATGAACAAATTCATTTTTGCTCCACCCAGGATTTTGCTGACACCATTCCCGGGCATGGTGGGATTATGGACCGCTTTGATTGTCAGTATCTCATGGCGACTTTTGTTAATGTCTACATTGCCAGCTTCATAAGGTAAATGCTGCTCATTTGAATCTAATACTTACTGGAGCTCAGCACTCTGATGCAGAATCTTCACAAAATATAAGCATTAACTGTGAGGCCTTTTTCTGGATAAGGTGCAATTTTGAAAGCAAGTTACAAAAATGTATAAGATATTTTTATAGTAGCAAAAAATTGTAATGCTATGTTGAAAGAACAATGGTTTGAAAAGTGGATGCAACTTGCTCCTGGTGCTGTGAAATGTATATCTCTTGTTCTAATACTTTACCGCTTACCCATATCAACTTCTGAAGCCTCCCCAATCAAACACACCATTCCTCCAACAATCGTCCTTGTACTCTTTGCCCTTCTAACAGGAGCCATGCCTTCACCTCTCATGGGCCTTCCTTTCACCTGATGCTTAACCCATTCCCTGTCTTTCTTTAAGGCCCAGTTACCTTTGTGTGAAGTCATCTCCGTGACCCAATGTAATTCTTTCTTGTCCTACATTAATGATGCTTTAAACCTGGTGCTTCACCGATTCCCTGTCTTTCCTTAAGACCCAGGTCGTCTTTGTTGAGCCAGTGTCAATTTGTCCTGTCCTCCGTTGATAATGCTTTGTTAATGCACGTCCTTTTTTCTGCCCTTGCAATTAGCCTGGAAGTTTGGTAGCAGTTTGCTTCCCTCTCCCAGTTGCCCACCAGAGGCAACTAATGTCATTATTTAAACCTGACTCTTGCCAAGCAGTGGCTGGTATATTCTGGGCTTAACTGCAAGTGGCCCTGTGTCACTTCGCAGCGTGTAGAATGTTGCAGGTTCAAGCCTTGCTCCATGAACTTGAGCATAAACTCAGGTTGATATCCCAGTAAAGGACTGAGGGAGCCACATTGTCACATTTTGGACAAGCTGCTCAACCAAGGCACCATGGATCCTCTCAAATGTACAGTTTCAATTGAGTGCTAAAGAGAAGGGCAATTCTCCTTGATGCCTTCCGTTGTATTTATCCCCAAACCATTGGCTCTAAAAACACAGACTGTTTATAGTTCTATCAAGCATTTTGTGAGAGCGTATTGCATGCAACTTGTCTGCTCTGTTTCCCACAACGCAACCATGGCGGCACTGAGATATTATTGGTCATGTCATGTTTATTATTGTCATGTATACCGAGATACAGTGAAAAGCTATTGTTTGCGTGCTTTCCATATTAATCATAAGTACAATCAAGCCATACACAAGTACAACAGGTAGTGCAATGTGAAAAATATCAGAATGCAGAATATAATTTTACTACATTGTAGCGTTACAGTTACAGAGAAAAAGTGCAGTGTCTGCAATGAAGGTAGGTTGGAAGATTGGGACTACCCCCTGATCTATGGGAGGACCATTCAGTAGTCCACTAACAGAGGGGAAGAAGCAGTTCCTGAGTCTGGTGGTATATGCTTTCAAACCTTTGCATCTTCTGCCCGATGGGAGAGGGGAAGAACAGATAATGACTATGGTGCTGAATGTCTTTTATTATGTTAGCTGCTTTCCCAAGGTAGTGTGAAATGTAGATGATCGTGATGGTGGGGAATCAGGTCTTCATTGGTACTTCCTGAATTACAAAAGGAAATAAAAATGGTGGTCATGTCCTCCCAATGGGAGGCGCAAGGAACCGCAGATGCAAAAAAAAACTACACAAAGTGCTGGAGTAACTCAGCCGATCAGGCAGTCATGTCAACAATTGGTCCAGAGAGGATAGAAGGCCACATGGGGTGTCTATGATGAGGAGGAATGTTGGAGACTGGAGAAGGGGTCGTTGCCAGTCTGAAGAAGGGTTCCGACTTGAAACGTCGCCTATCCATGTCCTCCAGAAATGCTGTGTGACCCGTTGAGTTACTCCAGCACTTTTGTGTTGGTTTTTTTTCTCCAAATAGGGGTGTGCAGCTGGAACTGGGAAGGGGAGCTTAAAATGTATTAAACTGTTTGTTTGGTTGTTTTTTAGGGGGCCAAATCCTAGTAAACTGCTGCAGCAGTTACTGGCACTCCGCTTGGACCAACAGTTGCAGATATTCAAGAGCCTGAAAGCCAATCTGCTCCAGAAGGGTATGCTGCCTGCAGGGGCGTAGGACCGGGAGAATCACTGAAGTGGTTGCCGTAAAAAGCCTCAGGAAAGAGTCCAGCCAGTGACCTTTCTCTCAAACGCAGTGCGTCCATCTTACCCTACCTGGAATTTCCACATGTAATCGAGAGGTCCATGCTCCTTTTGTAGCTAGAGCAGTGCATTCTTTATTGGTGCTCTGGTTGATGGGATTAATAGGTAGCAGCATGTTTAATCATGGGATCGCAGCTCATTAGGAGTAGGCACATTAATGATGGCCACTGACCCGTGATTAATCATCAAAGCGACACACGGATGTTTTTTTTGTTTTAAATGACTCGCCATTGCTGTTTACAGGGAAAGATCGGGAGGCTGACTCTGAACTCCGTATAAATCATGGATTCTGCTCCAGTTGAATCCCAATCCGAGCCTGTCCCGCACCAGTGCAGGAGTCTCGCGTTACAAGTCCAACTGATTGTCCATGATTTATTTGTTGCTCAGCTCAAATGTACGCTTTAGGGTGGAGTAGATGTAGTATTGGGTCTTGCCTTGACCATGTAGTTTGTGAAGAACCTGCTGTTTTACATTTGCATTCATAGGGCTTCTTGAGCCACCTGAAGGAGCTTAGAATATGATGTTTACACTGGCTGTCTCGTAGGAAGTAGAGGAAAGTCTAGTAGAAACAAGTCGCGTTTTGCATGCTGGAGCGTTTGCAGTGAGGTGTCGGGAAGAGACTTAAGTGAGGAGCAATATTCTCCAGATACTTGTCAATTTATTGCAAACTATTCAACTTGCAACGTGAATGGTATCATAACCCTGCTCAAAACATTGCCTTTCTTTTGAAATGTTCATGGGTGGCGTGGTCCTTTTGAGACGAGCATCTCCATTTTATCAGATCCCGGCGACCCCATCACTTAGTAAGGGAAGTGTTAGCTTTTACAATTATATTCAATCAAAAAAAAAATCTGTGCACTCAAGTATTATTTAGATATTAACCTGTAATATTAGCTGTTTTCTTTGTGAGGTCTTTCAACAAAATGGCTGCATTGTGATTTCACACCACTTCATGCCAATAATTTATTCTGGGAGTATAGTTTCAAAGATTGCACTTGACCTCTGGTGTCTGAACCAGATGACTGCTCTTCACGTAGATGCCATCTACAACCTGTTCAGCTATGTGGGAAATCACTATGAAGCTTGCTATTTTTTTTTCTCTGTTCCCCCCCCCACCCACTTCTCATCATTCCTCGTCCCCCTCATCCACCCCCACCTCACTTGCCCAAATGACCATTCAGGCACCAGGTAACAAACAGATGACCCAGCGGATTTACCTTTGTTCCAAACAAGAAAAAGCAGGGTTAACCGTACAGCCTCTGTGAGATCGATCCTGTCAGTTCAGTGCAGGCAGCTTGTATCTGAGATGGGGATGGAATGATGATGGGAGGGAAGGTCAGGTGCATGACTGTAAACCGGGTCACCTTCTGCTTGCTAATACACACGACAGCTAAAGCTAACCGTGGGGGAGGGAGTGACGGCCATTTCTCAGGAGCGCCTAAGGACTACATCATGCCAAAGGGCTGTTGTGGAAGATTCCACTTGACGAATAGGACTGTGGAATATAATGTTACTCGTTGACTCTGGTATGAACCTGAGGGATGCCAGAAGGCTCAATAATTCAGGGAGAATGAACAAATGATTATTTTTGTGCAAATTATTATTTTATAAATATTTCAACAAAATCTAAGAAGTAAAGGTTTTCCGAACCCAAGCCTTTTGGTTTTCTGCCCTGTTAATGTATACATTGAATTCCCCACTGAAGGTTTAAAATACACCAAACATTTGTCAATAGCCAATATTCAGTATCACCCAAAGTGACCGTTAATAATTAGTAGTTGAAGCTCTAAAGATTTTACAAAGAGCTGTTGTGTTGACAATCCTTATATAAATTGTGGAGATGATACATCTCTATGAATAATTGTAGACATCTTCAGAATGAACATTGACCTGCTGTGAAATGTACTTCATTATGCAGTTCATGCATTGTACTATTTTTAATTGTTAAGGGAGGGAGACCAGTTTGAGTGGACATACGCTGTGCCACTAATTACCATCTACTTGTTTTATTTCCCCTCTTGTTAGCCTTCATTCCAGAATTGTTATTAGTAGTCCAGCTGTACTGAGTGTAGAAGGGAACAGGGTGAGAGGGAGAGAGAGGACTGTGTTGAGAAATATTGTGAATTACTGAGCACAATTGTTAAAGATCCCCACATACTGAACCTGCGGTGTGATCTTCCATCAATGTTTCTTCCTCTGGGGTGGGTCAAAGTGAGATAGTTTACTACCAAGAGTAGATTTAGGACATTAATAATGATGGAATAGGAATGAGAAGGACTCAGGAATTGTCTCAGTCTGGTCTGTTTTTACTGAGAAGCTGTTTTCTAATTTCTTTCAAATCATTTGACTAAGTTCACTGGGAAAGATAGCCACTAGCTTCATTGATCTGGAGAGGTCCTACTTTGAAGTTGCTGCACTTGGAACAGCATAAATGACTTTGAACCATTATAAGTGTTGGCATTTAGAGAGTGACAATGACGTGAGGTGACTTATTACTGGCCAAGCCTGACTAGCACAAAGGTTTTTTACCTCAGCTTTAAAATATAAGAGCCAGCAGCATGTAACATTAATTTGTTGAGGTAGAGAGGACTGAAGCAAGGATTCACTCTCAGTACCCTTCAGTATGTCTTGCAACTGCACTGATATGTCACTGCAGTTTCCTCATCTTGAAGTAGATACCTGGATAAGGAAAGAAGGATGAATTGGTCTTTACAATGACCAACTGTCTTTCCAATTCTCGTCTCAATCCACAGTGTCGAAACAAAGAACTGCAGATGCAGGTTTATACCAAAGATAGACACGAGGTGCTGAGCACAATTGTTAAAGTGAGTCTGACAGCATCTCCAGAGAGTTACTGGAGCATTGAGTTACTCCAGCACTTTGTGTCTATCTCTTTTCAATCCATCCTGACTGATATGACTTACCAAAACTTGTTGGACTATTGTAACTTAATTTTATTCAGCATCTTTGTGCCAGTTTCAAGCAGGGTCTGTAAAGGTTATTAATTTTTGGAAATCTTGTGTTGGAGACACTGGTGGGATTCATGTGGGAGAAAATTGACTAAGCATAGTGAGCCTGTTGTGCTCATCTCCTGATTTATGGGTCCAATGACTTCACCCTGGAGGTGAGTATAACTGGCAGCCTGTGTTGCCACAGTCACCTGTTTCTTGTTGGCAGCCAAAGAAAGAGCGTCTTCCCCACAACACTCCCAACCTATTTTCTAATTGTCTTCATTTAGTAAAATGTATCAAATAGCATTCTTGAGATCGCCAACCTAGAAAATTCCCATTGTTTTTTGACATTTGCTGGAATTGCACACTGAAGCCAATTTCTTTCTCTATATGGGAGTGGGGGGCCAGAGAATAGGAGCTGATTTGGTCATGTATCAGCATCACCTGCAGTGATCTGACGAACGTTCTACGAATTTCAGCAACTTAGCTATGATTTCTCCTTAAAGCAAGACTGACGATTGAATAATGTAATCTGTGCCACACCGAATCCTTTTGCAGCCACACGTATGTTGCAATTACCTTCCCTTGAAATATTTTATCTCTCATTATTGGTCTGTGAACATAACGGCAGAATTTCTGCAATACATGAATGCATAACATTTTGATAGTCTGTTACTTTGATATACTGCGAATTAATAATATTTCTACTGTTTACTTTTCTGATTGAATATTGCTAGAGGGTACGCAGTTATTGCAAAGGTTTGTGCTTAATTTATGAGCAGAAGCCTGTGAAGTTGTTGCATCTATTAAAATCTATTAAATATTTTGAACAAACCAGAAGATATTTTGAACAAACTTTGAGAAGGAATCAGTTTTTTAAAAAAATCAGCTGAAGAATCAGAGTGGTATAAAATGAGTCAACTTTTTTGTCAGCTTGATGAAGGATATTACAATTTTTTTTCCTCTGTTATAAAAATGTATCCTTTTAAAATATATTCCTATTACATTTGAATTGAAGTTTTTGTTGATTCAGACATATCCTATAGCTCTGCAAACTATATACCGTACACGCTGTCTTCAATGAATATTTTGTGTATTTAAGTTCATAAAAGGAATATCTGGGACGTGATTCTATCTCAGACTCAATAATGTTCTGAAAATCAGTCTGCTACCTTTCCATGAGTGTCAATCTGAACAGCATCAATGATCTTCCGAAAATGAACAAGTGCTAAATGTGCCTCTCCCACACGGGACTGTCAATGTAGGATGTTTATCAAAATGATACACAAACCGTCTGAAATAATGACAATCCCTTAAATATCTTAAAAGTCCTCTCTTGCAGTGTGCCCTAATATTATTGAGCGATTTAAGTTTGTTTGAATGGAGTATATTTTTTGCCAAAGTATCCCTTAGTCTTAGATAATAGTGCACAAATACTTAATACATGGCATGAAATTGCTGTCCCCTGGCATAAAATACATGCTTAATGCCTTGGTAGGACAGCTGAGAAGATTCAAAACATTGGATCAGAAACTGAAAAATGGTAGTTGGGAGAGATTTGGTTGCAAGCTTAATTATGGGGTTGCAGAGGTCCAAGAATTTGATGATGTTTCTCTGAGCCTCGAGCAAGTGACCTAGCCCCTCAGAGAAGTGGACATTAAGTGTTGTGATTACTCTGGAGAGATATTGAAGTGAATCATGCAGGGGATATGCACGAGTTGTACACTGGCCTGTGGTAAATATAGGTGATGTGCAAGTCAACACTACACCCAAACACTTCAGCTTCCACACTGCAATCTGTGGTGCCTGCAGAAACGTTATTTCCTCCCTCTTGGTATGAGAGATGCTAATGAGAATCAGGAAGCAGTCATGAATGTCTTTTTTAATTCACAGAGGATATTTCAAAACGAAAACGACATCTAACAAAGGTGTTGGGTGTGAGGGTGCTTGCAAGAACTGTATTCATTTAAAGTTTAGTCACGCAAAGTGTCTTGTGGAAGCTATGAAACATGTTTTTATTCTTTAAACATTGTCCATGCACTGTTGTACAGTATCTTTAGATGAATAACATGTGAGGAAATGCTGTGTCTGATCTCAGTGAGGTTCGTCTTTCTGCCCCTTGCCTGGATTCAGTAGTGTAAAGTAGCACCAGCCAATACTCTTTACATTTTTACACTCTACTGATGTATAGGTATTTGTTTTTACATTTCCAAAATATGAGTCTGTTGATCGATAGATGTATTAACATGAATACAGAATGCAGTTTGCTATACTTCTAAATAAATAAATGCTACAGTAGCTCAAAATCTGTTAACGAATGTGAGAAAGATGTAATGTGACATTTCAATGCCTGGAGTAGTGAGACAGTATTTGCAGCTGGTGGATGTCTTGTATAGAGCTGATGCATAGTGAGATGGTATCATGCCCACACAATGGAAGGGACAGCAAACATGGGATATATAGCAGGACACAAAGTGCTGGAGTAACTCAGTGGGTCAGGCGGAATCCCTTGAGAATGTGGATAGGATACGTTTTGAGCCTGGACCTTCAGTCCTTCAGACCTTCAGTCTGTCCCAAAATGTCACCTATCCATGTTCTCCAAGAATGCTGACTGACCCATTGAGTTACTCCAGCACTTTGTGTCCTTTTTAGTGAACCTGCATCAACAGCACCTTGTTTGTACATGGGATATAGTAGTATAGCTCTGGTACAATATGAAGTGCTGTCTAATGCTTTGTTGAGGGAATCATTGCTTTTCTTTGATAGTGCCCTGTGAGTGCATCCACTGTATAGATTTTACAGCTTTGACTCCCAAGCATGTAGAATGAAAACCATTTCCAAATAAGTTGAATGCTTCGAGCTGAGATCCAAAATAAAAATGTTGATGCTGATTTTGTTTACAACTTGAACATTTCCTGAGGATATTTTTCAGAATTGATTTATCTTGCTTTATCTGCTGAGGCTGATGCCTCCAAATTCAAGTGTGGCTTTCCAGCTGACTATAATGAAGTGAAACGCTGCTCTTTGCTCCCTCTCTAGGGAATCACATCTTGCCAGGGCACAGATTGGGAATTGAAGCAGGGAATCATAGCCTGGCTTTGCACATTATCGGATACTAAATTCAACAATGTTGTCAAAGTAGAAATCTACTTTTAATTACTCTCAAGCTTTAACAATTGTTGCATTAATCAAATATGCTATTGCAATAAATTTATTTGTGGAATGTCTTGATATACAAAAAGGCATCATGTATAATTTGCACTCTACTTTCCTCACAGTCAGTGACCCGGGTACAAAGCAAGTGTAGGGCATTAGAAGGGCTGCGACACAAATGGAAGTGTGAGTTGTGTAGACTGAGCGATGTATGGAGTGCCAATATCTAGGGGGAAGTGTGGAGCTGTAGATGTCAGAGCAGGTGAATGAGGGTGATCTTCCACTTTGGATGAATGATTTATTTTCAACCATCAAGACAATAAATCCAAATTTCTAATATGAGATGTGAGCTCTTCCACTTGCCCAAGGGAAACTCTTTCAGTAATCTTAACAGTTCTGCATAAAAGAAGGAAGCTGCTTCTAACTTTGAAGCCTCTTGAAGACTAGACACAGCATTCCCTTTGGATTAGATTGCAGCACGGACTAATGCACACACTTAGTTAGGTAATGTGCTTGAGTAAATTGCTTATTTTCTTAATGCTAAATATTTGTCTGTGTGAAGTATAAAACATTCAGTTCAAGTGAAACCTGCCATGTGTTACTGTACATGTCTGTATTTGTATTGAACATTTCAACACATGTGTTCATATGTGTGCGTGTATGTGCATATATAGTATAGATGCGCTAACACACACATGTATGTGTATATTTGATGTTGTTAAAGAGTACACATTATTTATATATGTTCGAAATAAAAAAATCCTATTAAATGACAAAGGAGTAATTCATTCTTTTTCACCTTGCAGCTGCAATTTTTTTATAAAGACTACCAGATAATTTTTGAACTTTAGCAAAGGAAATCTTAACTAGTGTAGTCTTTGTGATTCCATTACCACAGCCCTGTGTCCCACAAGCCGAGCAACCTACAAATACCCAGGTAAACATCACGGATTATACAAACAATTACAAAAAATATGATAGAAGGTAGAAACACAGAGCTGCAGATGCTGGTTTATGCCAAAGATAGACACATAATGCTGGTCCAATGCCCCTGTCCCACTTAGGAAACCTGAACGGAAACCTCTGGAGACTTTGCGCCCCACCCAAGGTTTCCGTGCGGTTCCCGGAGGTTTTTGTCAGTCTCCCTAATGGTCAAAAGTGGTTTCTGCTTCTTCTGTGTTCCGGCGATTATTTCAAAAAATTCAAAACCGGCCGCCACTGAAAATAGGTTGCTGTTTTAAAAATCGGTAATTTTTTAGTTGAAGCCGGTTGCGATGCTAGTTGAACTCTGAAGTGGAAAGGGGATTGAGCTTGATGACCCAATTGGATGTAATGTTTTTAACTAGATCAGTCTTAAGAAGGATCTTGACCCGAAACGTCACCCATTCCTTCTCTCCAGAGATGCTGTCCCGCTGAGTTATTTCAGCATTTTGTGCTTATCTATTTTTAACATTTGAGTTATGGCTATCAAACTGAAGACCTTTTTCTTCTAAAAAGGTCTTGTTAAACAATGCTTTTACAGTGTCTTTGAGGTGAGGCATTGACTCACTAGGCTTCTAGGTCTGTGATGCAGATTATAATAATGATTATATATGATAATGATTCTTGATTTGTATGGGTGTCGGGGGTTAGTCAGAGAAGGCAGGAGAATGGGGTAAGAAGGGAAAGGTAGATCAGCCATGATTGAATGGCAGAGTAGACTTGATGGGCCAAAAGGCCTAATCCTGCTCCTATCACTTATGGATGATGAAGGAGGCTGAGGGGTGACCTGATACAAATATATTAGATTGCAAACGGCTTAGGTAGTTAAGATCTTTATCTCTAGGTGGAGATGTCAAAAACAAGTGGCTGTACTTCAAGGTTTAATGCGAAAGATAATTTTTTTAAAGAGGATCTTAAGTGTATGTTTTCAACATAGCGAATGCTTGATATCTGGAATGTGCCGCCAGAGAATGTGATGGAAACAAATACAATTACTGTGTTTAAGACGCATTTTTAGACAGGTTCAAATAGGCAAGGCACAAAAGGATGCAGTTCTAATGTGGGTAACTGGATTATGTGCAGATGGGCAAGAAGGTAGCCTTGGATATGGTGGGCCAGGGAATCTGGCTCTGTTTCGTACAACTCTAATACACTATCTTTTTTATAAGTATATTGATAGTAGAGACCTGCACAGATGTGGTTCTATATAATTAGATGGTTCTATATGTGGGCTAAACGTGGTTCTATGTAATTAGAACAACATGTCACATGTATTTAAATCTTCACACATTAAACACAACATACTGTTTTCCTGCCTTATTTACTTGCTGAATCACTATGATTTGTGCATTACCACACTCGGGTCCCTCTGAACCACCTTTCAGGCCTTTCACCCATTTCCCTTTCAATTTTGTCCACCAACTTCACTCTGAGGCACCTCTGCATCTTTCTGATAACCGATAGAGCCGGCTAACCTTGTGTATCATTGTAATGGGTGGCACGGTGGTGCAGCAGAAAAGTTGTTACTTTACATACACACAGCGCCAGAAACCCAGGTTCGATCCTGGCGCTTGTCTGTATGGAGTTTGTGCGTTCTCCCGTGACCTGTGTGGGCTTTTTCCGAGAACTTTGGTTTCCTCCACACTCCAAAGACGTACAGGTTTGTGGGTTCATTGGCTTGGTATAAATGTAAAAGAATTGTCCCTTGTGAGAGTGTTAATGTGCAGGTAGACAAAAATGCTGGAGAAACTCAGTGGGTGAGGCAGCATCTATGGAGCGAATGATATAGGCAACGTTTCGGGTCGAGACCCTTCTTCAGACTGAAACGTTGCCTATTTCCTTCTCTCCATAGATGCTACCTCACCCGCTGAGTTTCTCCAGCATTTTTGTCTACCTACAATTTTCCAGCATCTGCAGTTCCTTCTTAAACAACGTTAATGTGCAGGGATCGCTGATCACTAGATGGCGCTGACCACTAAATATATGTAAGATGGAGCTGGAATCAGTATCTGCTCTGGTGACAAAGTGTTTAATTTTCCATTCAATTTCATTACCACAACACATCAAGATGAATGGCCGGGTACAAAGAGGGAACTGTGATTCATTGTGGTCCTGACAGCATCTGAGCAGGCCATTTCGGAGCCCAATTAAAAGTCCATGATGAAGGACACAAGTGCTGGAGTAACTCAGCAAGTCAGGCAGCATTTAGCAGCATCTCTGGAGAACATGGAGAGGTGATCTTTTGGGTGATCCGAAAGGTCGCCTATCCATGTTCTCTGGAGATGCTGCCTGACTGGTTGAGTTACTCCAGCACTTTGTGTCCTTTTGTGCCTTAACCAGCATCTGCAGTTACTTGTTTCTAAGAGTCAATGACTTTGCTGCGGGTCTGAATCTCATAACAATGGGAATGAATCGTTTTTTATGACAAAAAAATAATGTTTATTTAGATATGGAAAGTCTGCGATGCAATGGCCTTCTATGGTAATTTACTCTACAGCCAAATCTTTTGTGGGAGGTACAGAAACTGGAGAAAGTCCAGAGTAAGTGAGGCCCCCAGTGTAACATAAAGTCAGGTAAGTTCTCCTAAACTTCTAGAATTAGTCAGATTCAGGTTCAAACTTTATAGTCATTGTGCAGTGTACAAATACAGAGACAACAAAATGCGGTTAGCATCTCACCCAGAAGTGCGAACACAGAATAATGGAACAGTAATATATATATATGGATATACAGTAGCAGTAATGCAATTTTCGAGATGGGGGGAGATCAGTCACTTGGGTAAGGAGTGTCCGCGGGGGGGGTGTGGGTGACTGGCAATCACCAAGGTGCAGAGTTAAGTAGGGTAACAGCTGCAGGGAAGAAGCTGTTACTGAACCTGCTGGTCCAGCAACGGAGAGACCTGTAGCGCCTCCCAAATGGGAGGAGGGTAAACAGTCTGTGGTTGGGGTGAGAGCAGTCCTTGACGATGCTGCGCGCCCTTCGCAGACATCGCTTGCTCTGGACAGACTCAATGGAGGGGAGTGAGGAACCGGTGATGCGTTCACCACCCTCTGCAGTGCTTTCCGGTCGGAGACAGAGCAGTTGCCATCCCATACTGTGATACAGTTAGTAAGGATGCTCTCAACGGCGCAGCGGTAGAAGTTCACCAGAATCTGAGGAGACAGATGGACCTTCTTTAGTCTCCTCAGGAAGAAGAGACACTGGTGAGCCTTCTTGCTGGTGAGTGAGGGTAAACAGTTTAGTTTTATACAGCACGGAAACAGACCCTTTGGCCCATCGATTCCGCACTGACCAGCGATCCTCGCACATTAACACTACCCTACACACACTGGGGACAATTTACATTTATACCAAGCCAATTAACCTACAAACCTGTATGTCTTTGGAGTGTGGGAGGAAACCGAAGACCTCGGAAAAAACCCAGGCAGGTCATGGGGAGAACGTACAAAACTTCGTACAGACAACACCAGTAGTCACGATCGAACCCGGTTCTCAGGCGCTGTAGGGCTTCCACACTGCCAACGAGCCGCCTTCTCTGTTGGCCACGGAGTTCTTGTGACTGGTTTCTATTTAGCAATCAATGTAGGAAATGACATTGTGGACAATGGTTAAGGACAGAACAGACCAGATATGGCATTTACCAATGCTGTATGGAATTTAAACTTAAGATTAGCTATATGGACAGGAATAGCCAGATGGAGTAGTTTATATTTTCTTTCATTATAGAAGAAGGCCATTCAGCCCAACGCATCTATGCTGGCTCTCAGTGCAATTCATTTATCTTGTCTCCCACACATGCCATAAACAGCACCCACACGCGCCCCCCCCTTAAAAATATAATTGTCACATCGACAACCTACACTTGGTGTAATTTATAGTAGCCAATTTGGCCACAATGTCTCCAAACATGAAAGGTTAGAGTAGCCAAATAACCAGCGCATATATGTAACATTTGGGGAAACAGGTGTATCAAGGGGATGCCTACGTAGTCACAGGGAGAATAGGCAAACTCCACACAGACAGCAGACCCGAAACATCACATATCCATGTTCTCTGACCTGCTGAGTTACTCCAGCACTTTGCATCTTTTTTTAAAAACCAGCATATATTCATAGTCATACAGCGTGGAAACATGCCCTTTGGCCCAACTTGTCATGTCGACCAACATACCCCATCTACAATCGTCCTACCTGCTCGCATATGGCCCATATCCCTCTCCTATCCATGTGGGAATATCTTTTAAACATTGTGATGGTATCTGGCTCAACTACCTCAGTTGGCAGCTCGTTCCATATATCCACCACCCTTTGTGTAAAAAAGTTACCCCTCAGGTTCCTATTAAATCTTTCAACCATTCACATTAGTTTGGGCCATCTGCAGTTCCTTGTTTCTCTATGTTTACCCGTGGATGGGGTGACCTGCCCATATTCCCATCAATGCAAGTGGTCAGCCATCAATGGTTAAAGAAGTTATGGGAAATAGATTGGATGATGAGGAGAGAGAAAAACAACTGGCAGCGTTTTTAACAACTGACATTATCAATAATATTCCTTCCTGTAATGTATATCCACCTCAGTCAGGTAACTTGTGCAGTGAACTGCCTGAAAACTGACCAAGGTACTGTTGACCCACGAGATCCTGAGCTCAGGGTCAAACCAATACCTTTAAGTGGCACAGGGACAATTCTCTCTTTTAACCATATAAGGAAGAAGCAGAACTCTCAAAGCAGATACACAATTATGAACAAATGCAGAACTATTTTTTGTAATAGGAATGAATTAATTACCGGCTTGAATCCAAAGTGGTTTTCTGATCTAAGTTATACGAGCAGAATTAGGCCATTTGTCCCATCAAGTCTACTCTGCCATTCAATCATGGTTGATTTAGCTTTCCCTCTCAACCCCATTCTCCTGCCTTCTCCCCACAACCCCTGACACCCGTACTAATGACGAATCTGTCATTTAAAGAATATCCATTGATTTGGCCTCCACAGCCTCCTGTGGCAAAGAATTCCACAGATTCACCATCCTCTGGCTAAAGAAACTCCTCCATCAATGGATTCTTGTACCTCACTGTCGAAGGGTTGGATGTTGTGATTACTCACTGCCTGGTATTAGGTATTTACTCATTCCCACAGACGGAGACATCAGTTGAATGAGTCAGGCAGTGAGGTCACTGACTGGGTGCAGATTGGCCCCATTACAGAGGGAGCCTGTACTTTGTCTTCATGTTTGCCAGATTCACAGGAATAAGTTTGTGGTTTAGTCCCTTGGAAAGTAGGTTGGCGCAGTGCTGTGAGAATCGACTTCATGGGTGTCCGAACATGGACTCTGCAGAAGGTCACCTCCTCTCTTCTCACACCTGCTGCTAATATATTGCATATATATACACAGTATATATACACTGGAAACCAACCCAAGGCATTTCACAGAGGAAAGTCGGACAAAAACTGACACTGTACAAGAGAACTGAGAGATCAGCTTTAGTGCAAACCTTAAAGGAAAGAGAGAGATGGAGAAAGAAAGAGAGAGTTTTGTTTATTATTGTCATGTGTACCGAGGTACAGTGAAAAGCTTTTTGTTGCGCTATCCGGTCAGCGAAAAGACGATACATTATTACAATAAAGTCATCCGCAGTTTACGCATACAGGATAAGGTATAACGTTTACTATATGATAAAGTCCAATAAAGTCCGATTAAAGATAGTTTGAACGTCTCCAATGAGGTAGATGGAAGTTCAGGACCGCTCTCTAGTTGCTGGTAGGATGGTTTAGTTGCCTTGATAACAACCGGGAAGAAACTGTCCCTGAATCTGGAAGTATATGCATCTTCAAACTTCTATATCTCTTGCCTGATGGGAGAGGGGAGAAGAGGGAGTGATCTGATCTGATGAGACTGATCCTTGATTGTGCTGGTGGCCTTGCCACGGCAGTGTGAAGTGTAGATGAAGAGAGAGAGAGAGAGAGAGAAAGAGAGAGAGGGAGAGAAGGAGAGAGAGAGAGAGAGACAACAAATAAGAGAGTTTGAGACCACCAATAGAAGAATGAAAACATTGGAGGAAAGCACAATAAAAGCTGGAAGAAAATAAAGAGTTCTTGAAAGTTAACTGAGCAATTGGCATGTAGCATGGGCATGGAGAGATTTAACATTAGAAGTGCAGCTTTGCTTAACCAACAGCCCGTGAAGGTTAAGCTGCATGAATAAGATGGATGAACAGATGTCCTTGCATGTAAAGATCCTGGCAGAAGATCTTGTTTGATAAGAGAAGGCCTTCTTGTCTACTCCAATGCCTAGACTTGAATGTGCATGTTCATAAGTAATAGGAGCGGAATTAGGCCTTCGGCCCATCAAGTCTACTCCGCCATTCAATCATGGCTGATCTATCTTTCCCTCTCAACCCCATTCTCCTGCCTTCTCCCCCTAATCCCTGACTCCCTTACAAATCAAGAATCTGTCAATCTACACCTTAAAAATACCCAATGACTTGGCCTCCACAGCCGTCTGTCGCAATGAATTCCACAGATTCACCATCCTTTGATTAAAGAACGTAGTCCTCATCTTCTTTCTATAGGTATGACCTTTTATTCTGGCCCCTCCTACCAGTGGAAACATCCTCTCCACATCCACTCTATCCAGGCCTTTCACTATTCGGTAAGAATACATCACCACAATTGGTGCCAGACCAGTGTTTCATGCTTATCCATTCTCCCCCCTCTCTTAAATTAGCGTTAGTTAATTTGCATTGGTTAATTTTCAGATTTAATCGTGCCTCCTTTCAGCATCTAAATACAAATGAACGGAAAGGGAGAGCAAAGAGGCCCAGATCTGTTAAGTAACTGTTCGCAAAATCTTGCACTTTGCTTAACGCTTGGATAGCTCAGAATGTGAAACAAACGCCCACTTCCTTATCAAGTACTTTCAAAACTGTACTTTCTTTGCAACTTTAGCAAGCAATGCAACTGCCGCACCTGTCCTCATGAAACTGAAAAAAAAGAGCTGTCGGAGTGGGAGAAGCGAGTGTGCCCAACCTCCACCATCTCTTTCAAAATATATGAACTGAAACACAGGGTGCACCATCTCTTGCTTGCTTGTGCGCGCTGGGCTAGCGTCTGGTCACGGCAGAGTTGTACAGGAACAAGGATGTGGGCTGGCAGACAACTGCATAGGCTGAGACAGGGACTTGCCCTAACCGAAGAGAAGAGCGTGCACTTTGAAGACAAGCTATCTCCTCCGCGCTTTCCGAAGAGGGAGATCATGTCACTGAAGCTGCCACGCAACGTCTGGGATTTCAACCTTAAAACAGATTCTGCACGAATAGGTATGGTGGGGGCATAAACCTGGTCTGTTAACCCATTAAACATTTCCTCCTCTCTTACCAGTTTGTTTAGTCCATGACTGAGACTAATGTGGGATCACTCTCATGTTGCAGTTTATGCGTTTATCTGGTTTCATGACTTAGATGAGATAGTGAGATTGGGGGAGAGAGGGGAAGTGTCACGCTTCAACAAATGTTGTATTGTAGTGTAGTGCAGGCACCAGGAGTGAACGTGGTGGGAATTAGTGACAAATGGCACATGTCTAGATATTCCCAGGGATCTGTTGGTAATAGACTGATTGAGAGGTTAACTGGAGAGTTTGTGCGATTCACAACGTTAGGGACGCAGCAAGGTATTATATTTAACTGGGATAGACACAAAATGCTGGAGTAACTCAGCAGGTCAGGAAACACCTCTGGAGAAAAGGAATAGGTGACGTTTTGGGTCGAAACCCTTCTTCTTTGAAGAAGTTATCTTTCTCCCTCCGATGCCTTTTCTACAGAGATGCTGCCTGACCCGCTGAGTTACTCCAACATTTTGTGTCGAACTTCAGTGTAAACCAGCATCTGCAGTTCCTTCCTACATAGTTTACTACATGTTGGTTTATTCATCTTCATGCTCTTCTGATGCACAGCATTCTGTGGAGCAATGTATGACAATTGCTTGTAATAATTAAAATATATTTAATTATGTCTTTATATCACAAGGATCTCAACTGTAGACCGTGTGCGAGCTTTGGGGGAAATAAATCTAGTTGCAACAATATTTGCTGAGAGTAGGATTGGATCAGTGACCTACTTAATGTTTCTCAGAATGTAGGGCGGCTGCATCATTTGAAATGACTTTGCTGCTGCAGTTTTTCACTCGTTTGGATATTCCTGTCGATGAGCTTTTTGTATATGTAACATTTGTACTGAATCTGCTGCTGGGGTAGTACATACTGATGGTGTGATGGAACATGCTGAACTGTCAGTTTTAATCAGAGAGTTAAACATTTCAGTGCATTATACAGAATCCATTTCTCTTCCAATTTATATGTCTCCAAATCCCTCTTCATTTCACTCTCCAACATCTTTGCTCTTTCATTCACTGGCGTCTTGTTGTTTTTATCATTTCCTTCCTAAGTTTCTCTTTCACTTCTTGGTCTTCACAAAACATCTCAAATCTACTCATTACCAAGAACTTTGGTCCCTGTCTCATAAACTCTTATTTCCCTGCTTGCTGTACACTTTCTTACTGTTGATGTTTTGACGTGGTCCATAGGAATTAATAATAATAATGGATGGGATTTATATAGCGCCTTTCTAATACTCAAGGCGCTTTACATCGCATTATTCATTCACTCCTCAGTCACACTCGGTGGTGGTGAGCTACTTCTGTAGCCACAGCTGCCCTGGGGCAGACTGACGGAGGCGTGGCTGCTAATCTGCGCCTACGGCCCCTCCGACCACCACCAATCACTCACACACATTCACACACATTCACACACATTCATACACATTTATACGCAGGCAAAGGTGGGTGAAGTGTCTTGCCCAAGGACACAACGACAGTATGCACTCCAAGCGGGATTCGAACCGGCTACCTTCCGGTTGCCAACCGAACACTTAGCCCATTGCGCCAAGGTATTCCCGGGATGGCGGGACTGTCATATGCTGAGAGAATGGAGCGGCTGGGCTTGTAAACTCTGGAGTTTAGATGGATGAGAGGGGATCTTATTGAAACATATAAGATTATTAAGGGTTTGGACACGATAGAGGCAGGAAACATGTTCCCGATGTTGGGCGAGTCCAGAACCAGGAGCCACAGTTTAAGAATAAGGAGTAAGCCATTTAGAACGGAGGCGAGGAAACACGTTTTCTCACAGAGAGTTGTGAGTCTGTGGAATTCTCTGCCTCAGAGGGCGGTGGAGGCTGGTTCTCTGGAAACTTTCAAGAGAGAGCTAGATAGGCCTCTTAAAGATAGCGGAATCAGGGGATATGGGGAGAAGGCAGGAACGGGGTACTGATTGGGGATGATCAGCCATGATCACATTGAATGGCGGTGCTGGCTCAAAGGGCCGAATGCCCTACTCCTGCACCTATTGTCTATTGTCTATTGTTGCTTGCTTTAGTGACCCCCTTCTATGATGTATCAATCCACGATACTATGTGTCATGCAGTCTCTCTATAACCCACCCTGTCCATACCAACAATCAAGTAACCATTGATACTAATCCTATTTACCAGGACTCAGTCCGTAGCCCTCTATGCCATAGTACTTCAAATGCCTAGATTATTTGTGTCTAGATTGTAAATGTGACAGTCTCTGCCTCCAACATCCCTTCATGCAGTGAAATCCAAACTCCAACCATCCTCTGACAGAAAGAAGTCTTGTTACATCACGTCTGAACCTCCTCAGCCTTACTTTTAAATCGTGCTCTCTGGTTACTCCATTGGGGAAACATTTATGACTGCCAATCCTATCAACTTGCTTTGAAATTTTGTGTGCCTTCATTATATTTTATAATATTGTATAACATTCTGCAAAGTTCATGATCAAGACTCAACTTAATTTCAAAAGAGTTTGTTGGCAGCGATTCAGTGCAAATTCTGGAACAATTCCTCTTTCATGGATCATCATAGGGCACATACATGTTTTCTCTGATTTAGCAAGTACAAGTGCCCTCTCCCAGGTAAGTAACATTGCATGACAAACCACCCATCGTAAATATTAATAGTATACTATCACAGTATATTATGCAGAGTGGTGCAGCGGTATGGTTTCTGCCTTGCAGCATCAGAGACCCGGGTTCGATCTTGACTATGGGTGCTGTCTATACAAAGTTTATATGTTCTCCCTGTGACCAGGAATGTCGCAGTATAACACGTGGCATTAACTGCAACAACACCATGGACAAAGCACCTTCAGCAATAATGAACTGCATGGAATGTACTGCATGCGTCAACCACAGGATATTGACTATTACTTAACTTACACTGCTGTATCTGATATGTACAATGTATTGGTCAATATAATCTCAATAGGATTGTGATCGAGATGTGGCCCAACACCGTAAGACATGACATCCATTGTCAAAAGGGGATTGTTCCAATTCTACAAAAAAAGAATATTTAAGAGGTGATAGTGATGCATTACTGGGCAGTGATGCAGAGCATTAATTGAAATAATACTTGTAACATATTTGAAAGTACATTATTGTCAGCAATGCAATTTGGTGAGTAATAACTGGAGATATAAGTTCCAACTCTCTCACGGTAGCTGAAGAATTTAACTTCAAGGCAGAGACAGGGTAGACAGTCAGAACCTTCTATCCAGGGTGGAAATGACTAGGCATAGCTTCAAGGACAGAGTGGGAATTTTAAAAGAGATTTGTGGGACATGTTTATTTTACACAGGTGGGTGCCTGGAACATGCTGCTGGGGTAATGGTGGAGGCAGGCTTGATAGTGGTGTTTAAGAGGCTTTTAGATAGGCACTTGGATATGCATTGAATGGAAGGATATGGATCATGTACAGGTGGAGGAGACCAGTTCAATTGGGCATCATGGTTGGTATAGACATTGTGGGCTGAAGGGCCTGTTCCTGGGCTGCACTCTTCTATGTTTTTATGTTTTGCCCAGACGTACGGTGGGGCAGTGGTACAGTTGCTGCCTTAGAGTGCCACAGACCTGGGTTGATCTTGACAACGGGTGCTGTCTGTACGGAGTTTGTATGTTCTCCCCGTGGCCTGCGTGAGTTTTCTGCTGGAGCTCCGGTTTCCGTCCACACTCCAAAGACATACAGGTTTGTAGGTTAATTGGCTTGGTATAAATGTAAATTGTCCCTGGTAAGTGTAGGATAGTGTTCGTGTGCGGGGATCGCTGGTCGGCGCAGACTTGGTGCGCCGAAGGGCCTGTTTCCGCACCGTATCTCTACACTAAATTAAACTAAAGTGATTAAATGTGATTCTTGGATGAATGGATTTTACCGTCTATTTTAGGAAGTCAGTGAGCCTGCTTGTGTGTGAGTCATATCACTAAAATTCAGATGGTTTTCTAATAGTGATTTTGTAATGTCGCTTGGAACCGTTCGTCTGAGTCATGTTGTTTTCAGATCTCAGCGAACAAAGCGAACGTTGATTGGCTGAGTGCTGTGACAGGATGTGGGTTGGCGATAAGACTGCAGTGTTAAAGGAAACACCAGAGCACAACGAGAAGTGTGTCCATTTTCCCATGCCGTCCAGCTGACCAATGTGATTCAACGGCTGATGCGATTAGATCCAAATAAAGGCTTGATGAGCAAAGAATTTCTGGGCACAGTGTGAAATGAGCGATGACAATCAGATCACACCAGGATCACAACCGGTGATTGATTGTGGACAATCAATGTATACACTGTGCACACACGGACAACCAGATCACAAAAGGGCAGCACAGTGGCGTGGCGGTAGAGCTACAGCCTGACAGCGCCAGAGACCTGTGTTCGATCCTGAGTACGGTTGCTTGGCTGTACGGCATTTGTACGTTCTCCCCGTGACCTGCATTGGTTTTCTCCAAGATCTTCAGTTTCCTCCCACACTCCAAAGCGTACAGGCTTGTTGGTTAATTGGCTTGGTATGAATGTGAAGCAAATGTTTTAAAACGTATAAAAATTGTCCCTCATGTGTATAGGATAGTGTTGGTGTGCAGGGATCGCTGGTCGGTGGGGACTCAGTGGGCCGGAGGGACTGTTTCTGCATTGTATCTCTAAATGGAATTAAACTAAACTAAACAATCAATTAATTTGCAGAGCACGTTCCAGAGGTTGAGAAGCCAACTGGCCTCTTCCTGTTCCTAATTTATATATATCAACAAATACTATACATGTATTCAAAGAGGAACAAAAAGCCCCTGAACTGAATTCTACTTCTTATGTTGATACAACTTTAGTTTAGTTTAGAGACCCAGCGCGGAACAGGCCCTTTGGCCCACCGAGTCCGCACATTAACACTATCCTGCGCACACTAGGGACAATTTACAATGTAATCGAGCCATTTAGCCGACAAACCTTTCTATGTCTTTAGATTGTGGGAGGAAACCAGAGCACCCGGAGAAAATCCATGCAGGCCTCGGGGAGAATGTACAAACTCCATGCAGACAGCACCCGTAGTCGGGTTCAAACTTTGGTCTCTGGTGCTGTAAGGCAGCAACTCTACTGCTGCGCCACCGTGCCGTCCATACTTAGTGGGTAAAATTCAAAAGAGAGAGTTTTCAAATCTCTCAAAATCTACCCCTTATATCCAATAACTCCTTAGTTTAGTTTAGTTTAGTTTATTATTGTCACATGTACCAAGGTATTGTGAAAAGCTTTTGTTTGTGTGCTATCCAGTCAAAGAAAAGACTATACATTAATGCAATCAAGGCGCCAACAGTGCCCACATGGGTTTCTACCAAGTGCTCCACCTTACTCATATATCCCAAAGACATGCCGGTTTGTAGTTTAATTGGCCTCTGTAAATTGAGTGGATAAAAAAGTGGGATTAATGGGTAATAAATGGTCAGCTTGGATTTACTGGTGCGAAGGGCCTGTTCCTGTGCTGGATCTCTACTAAGTGAAATACACACACACACTAATGGACAGATAAGAAAATGTGTACATGCACACAGGTAAAATACAAATATACTCATGCACACATAATTGCACCAAGCACACGTGCTGTCAGGAAATGTAACAGGCTGACCAGAAGTTACTGGAGTGCAATGAGTTTTGACAATTCATATTGCATCAGTCAAATTATTTTTGTTTTTGTTTTTGACTCCAGCTTTCTTCCTGCTGAGATGCAAGGAAGGAAGACAGTTATTCCTTATGCATCAGGCATGGCCCGTCTGGTAATTTAAAAAAAAACTTAGCGGCAATCCCTGTATGTAAAAATAGGGTGTGAATAGGGGGCAATGGCAATTTCTATCACCACGAGCCTGATATCAGGTGTAGGTGGATGAAGCCATCGATTTATGGTATCTGATGCATCAGAAACAGGCTGAGAAAGTTTAGAGGAAGACTAATTCCATTAAAGATCAAGAATCTTTGCTTAAGGAAGTTAGAAGAACTGTTCCTGATCTCTGATTGTGCTGAAAAGGACACAAAGTGCTGGAGTAACTCAGCAGGTTGGGCGGCATCTCTGGAGAACATAGAGAGGTGATGTTTTGGGTCAGGACCCTTCTTCAGACAGGGTTTCGACCCGAGAAGTCACCTATCCTTTTTCTCCAGAGATGCTGTCTGATCTGCTGAGTTACTCCAGCACTTTGTGTCGTTTTGTGTATGAACCAACATTTGCAGTTCTTTGTTTATAGACTCTTGTTGAGCTGAGCAGCCGCAGGGAAGACTTGATATTTGAGAGTTGGTGGAGGGGCTGTGAGAGGAGCTTGTACCAGGCGGCAGGTAAGTGAAGTCATTAACTAGATGGTCATGCTGAATCACACAGCAGGATGACAGCATAGCCTCAGCAATCAATAGGAGTAGCACTGGGAGAAGATATCAAGGAAGGTGCCGTGATTTCTAAACTCCCAGTAAGATGTTTGGAAAGATAAATTTAGTTTAGTTTAGAGATACAGAGTGGAAACAGGCCCATCGGCAAATCTAGTCCAGGCCGACCAGTGTTCATCAGTACACTAGTTCTATCCAACACACTAGGGACAATTTACAGAAGCCAATTAACCTACACACCTGAACATTTTTGTCATGTGGGAGAAAAGGAGATGAGGAGGTAGACAAAAGTGCTGGAGAAACTCAGCGGGTGCAGCAGCATCTATGGAGCGAAGGAAATAGGCAACGTTGCCTATTTCCTTCGCTCCATAGATGCTGCTGCACCCGCTGAGTTTCTCCAGCACTTTTGTCTACCTTCGATTTTCCAGCATCTGCAGTTCCTTCTTAAACAAAGGAGATGAGGAGTTTCTTTAGCCAGAGGGTGGTGAATCTGTGGAATTCATTGCCACAGAATGCTGTGGAGGCCAAGTCATTGGATACTATTAAGGCGGAGGTTGACAGATACTTGATTAGTGTCATGGGGAGAAGGCAAGAGAATGGGGTTGAGAGGGAAAGATAGATCAGCCATGATTCAGTGATGGGCCGAATGGCCTAATGCTTTTCCTAGAACGTTTGAACTTATGCAGGAGGAAACCGGATCACCCGGAGAAAACGCACGTGATCACAGGGAGAATGTACGAACTCCGCGTAGACAAGAACCCGCAGTCAGGAGCGGGTCTCTGGCACTGTGAGGCAACAAGTCTACCGCGCCGCCACTGTGCCGTCCTGTAAAAGGGGAAGAGAAATGAATGTTCCCCAAAAGAGGAAGTCTCACCTTCAAGAAACAAAATACTTGGTGTATTTCGAGTAGTGAAGGAAGTCCACATTTAAAGACATTTAAAAAAGCCCACATTTTGCCCTCGTACAGCTATTTCTGAAAGCAAATGAAAGATTTCAACGTGTATATTTTAACTGTGGACAGTATCCAGCACATGAGGGAAGTAATTGGGTGCTGCAGGAGAGATGAATGCATTACCTGCACCTGGAAATCCAACAAAATGAAAGAAAATTAATATTTAGATATGACAATCTGAAGCACAAGGATGTAGTGTGTTGACAGCAACTTCCTGATCTAAACTTCCTGCTGTGGTTGAGTGATCACAGCCGTAACTGGGGTTTACTAAGAGGAGGGTTATCGGCACATTGGATGCGCGTTTCTCTGGAGGAATATTCTGGTGGGCGAGCAAAGCAAATGCCTTGCATTCTTTGTGTCAGCCTCTGGTATAAGATGCGGACACCCATAGTGTCAGGAACCACTGATAACATTTTTTAAAAAATCTGACTAATACCTTCACAGATCTGTACCAGTCGTGCAGGTGCAGGAAAGATGTAATCAGAGGTGGTGATAGAAAAGTCAAGAGCAACTTTTTTTTTAAACCATGAAAGACAATAAAAATAGAATGCATTTTTAGAATACATTTCACAGCCTCGCGAAATTCCAAGCCAGTGAAGAACGTCTTGTCGCCTTTATAAAGGCAGCTGAATTCTTTCCATGGCAGCTGAATTCCCCAAAGTACAGTTTCAATGATAGCAACGTAATGATCAGATTATCTGCCTCGGTTGTTGATTAACAGAATCAGTCTGAAGAAGGGTCCCGACCCGAAACGGCACCTATCCATGTTTCGGAAGGAACTGCAGAATCCGAAGATTGACACAAAAAGCTGGAGTAGCTCAGCGGGACAGGCAGCATCTCTGGATAGAAGGAATGGGTGACGTTTCGGGTCGAGACCCTTCTTCCCATGATCCATGTTTACCAGGGATGCTGCCTGACCGATGAGTTACTCCAGCATTTTGTGCCTTTCCTTTCCCATAACACAAAATGGATATAACGCAGATGATGAATAATGTGGATGATGAATAACAGGTGATGAATTCCGTCACAATCAGTCTGAAGAAGTGTCCCAACCTGAAATGTCACCTATCCAAAGCATTTATTCAAAGCATTTGAAAATACCTGGTGCAGTTTTCCAGCTTTTTAGTTTAGCTTAGTTCAGACATACAGCATGAAACCAGACTGCTCTGCATAAGGAATGCGTCGGAAGGAACTGTAGATGCTGGTTCAAAGGTTCAAAGTTTCATTCATTGTCACATACACCAATTGTTGTAGTGAAATTCAAGTTGCCACTGCAGCACATTAATAAGAATACAACATAACATTATAAAGAAATTTAACATAAGACATAAAAACATCCCCCCACAATGGTTCCCACTGTGAGGGAAGGCACAAAGTCCAGTCCCCATCCCCTTGTCCACCCATAGTCGGGCCTATTGAGGCCTCCGCAGTCGCCACTACGGGGCCCGATGTTTCGGGCCCTTCTCGCCGGGTGATGGTGCTCCGGCGTCGGGAGAACCCTCTCAGCGGCTTGGGATGCCTGGAACGGCCGCATCCTTACCGGAGACCGCGGCTTCCGAAGCCGACAGGCCGCGCTGGTTTAAACCGAAGATGGACACAAAATGTTGGAGTAACTCAGCGGGACAGGCAGCATCTCTGGAGAGAAAGAATGGGCGATGTTTCGGGACGAGACCCTTCTTCGGCACAATGGGTCCATCGCTGACAATCGATCACCTGTTCACACTAGTTCTATGTTATCCCACTTTCTTATTCCCTCCTTACATACTATGGGAAATTTACAGAAGCCAATTAACCTACACATCTTTGGGATGGGAGAGGAAACCGGAGCCACCGGAGGAAACTCCGCGCTTTCACAGGGAGAACGTGCAAACTCCACACAGGCAGAAGCCGGGGTCAGTATCGAGCATGTGTCTTTGGCGCCGTGAGGCAGCAGCTTTACCCGCTGCGCCACTGTGCCGCCCTTTGCACCGTTGCAGACTCAATGGGTGCAGAGGAGCCTCTGGATAATTGAATAGGTCTCACGAAGGCGCAGTCTTAGAATGCTTATCCTTTTCATTATTTCCGATTCATTGCGACCGGGCCTTTGCGGTTGCAGCTCGTAGACTGTGGAACAGCATCCCTGTTCCCATCAGAACTGCCCCCTCCATCAACTCTTTTAAGTCGAGACTTAAAACTCATCTTTACTCTCAAGCCTTTCTTGACGTCCTCTGAGGGAGGGCTATATGTATGTATTTATGTATGTACTTAATCTATGAACCACTGTTGTATAACGTTAGTACCTCCACCAATGTAAAGCACTTTGGTTAACAAGAGTTGTTTTTTAAATGTGCTATAGAAATAAAAGTGACTTGACTTGATTTTTTCTTAAAAAACAATAAAGCTTGGGACAGCGGAATCATCCAGACCCCAGACCTATTTTAGGCACCTATGTTCCTTTTTACATCTCTCATTTCCCTCTCCTCTGACTCTCAGTCTGAAGAAGTGTCTCGACCTGAAACGTCATCGATTCCTTCTCTCCAGAGATGCTGCCTGACCCGCTGAGTTACTCCAACTTTTTGTGTCTGTCTTCGGAGTAAACCAGCATCTGCAGTCCCAGTCCCTTTTATTGATCTGTCACTATGTACGTGCCTTGGTTTGACATTCCTTTATGTGTTTGTCGGACAAAATCACACTTTATATGTCCTAGATTTTCAAACCCCACACACAGTAAAATTCTTATAATATGTTCTCCTGTTATTTGGAAATCCCCTTGGCTGGGCATCTGGTTTACAAGTGCTGATTCCCACACTCCCTTTAACATAATGGAGCCCCAGTTCCTCAGCACACTGGGATCCCATTTCCCGCGCAGCCTTTAAACTCACTAGTGCCTTGTTTCCTGTCCTCTCCTGACACTCACCAGGTGCTATTTCCTGTGCTCCTTGAAACTCACCCACGTTATGTTTCCCATGTCCCTTTTTAAACCCACCAGGGCCCAGTTTCCCGCTCTCCTTTTGGATACAAAGGGCTGGAGTAACTCAACCGTTTTAGGCGGCATCTCTGGAGAACATGAATAGGTGACGTTTTAGGTCAGGACCCTTCTTGAGACCTACCAGGTTTGCTGGAAAGATTATTATAAGACTGCAGAACATTAAAAAAAAAAGTACTACCAATGTGTTGGAGGAGTGCTAGTACAGTGGAATAACATATAACAGAACACAAATCTACCACTCTGGCACAGTTAAAGTCCTGGCCATGCTGGAATGACAGGGAGTTTGGTGAGGGAGAGAGTGCCAGATATCAGTTACTGGACCTGATGCTGGGTTGTCACCCAAAATGTCGACTATCCCTCTGCCTCCACAGATAACACCTGACCTGCTGAGTTCATCCAACAGTTCGTTTTTCATTTGAGGCCACACGCAAATTGGGCAGCTTACAACCCAGCAATATGAATATTTATTTCTCTCATTTCAGGGAGCCACTGCATTCCCTCTCTCTCCATCCCTCACCCACCCTAGTCGTCCTGCTGGCTCCACTGATTGCATCCATTTATATCATCGTCATCACCTCTTCCACAGCCAACAATTGACCATTGTGGGCTCCACCTTTCCTTGGTCATTGGTGCCGGCTCTGAATTGTTCTGAACCTGTTCATACCTTTAGATGCCCCCCTGCCCAGTCTCAGTCTGAAGTAAGGTCTCGACCCGAAGCGTCACCAATTCCTTCTCTCCAGAGATGCTGCCTGACCCGCTGAGTTACTCCAGCTTTTTGTGTTTATCTTCGGTGTAAACCGGCATCCAGATTCCAGCAGAGTTTTACATCTCATGTTTCACTATCAATCGCTCTAAGTATGAGGGCTTCAGAATATCAACCATGAATTTCCAGGCATTGCTACGACACAGAAACAACTCAAGAATGTGATCTTATTGTAAGTCACACACCATTGACTGGAAAGGAAGCATATGGAGTATATATTTTTTATTTCCGTTATGAATATTAATGGTGTTAGTTAGTTTAGTTTATTGTCACATGTACCGAGATATAGTGAAAAGTTTTTATTGCATGCTAACCAGTCAGCGGAAAGATAATATATGATTACAATTGAGCCATCCACAGTGTACAGATACGTGATAAAGGGAATAATATGAAACGCTAGTGTTGGAGTAGAAATTTTAATAGAATGGAATGATGGTAATGCATGATTGCAGATCTACTTCTGTGACCAAAACACAAAGAGTCTCCAGGCATGGCCGCCATCTTGGATTGCGTGTTTCTTCATCATTAGAGACTGCAGTTTTGGGAATCTCCTTGGAGTGAGTTTGTTTCGGTTAATGAGCCATGGTCAGTGCGTGGGGGTGGTTGTTGGATCTGGTGGTTAGATTGAAGAAAACACAAGATTGCAGATGCTGGAACCTTGAGCACAAATAAAAGTGCTGCAGGAAGTTAACGGGTCAGGCAACTTCTGCGGAGGGAGATGGACAGATGACGTTTTGTGTTGAGACGCTTCTTCGGACTAATGGAGTAGTTTAGTTTAGAGATAGAGGGCAGAAATAGGTCCTTTGGCCCAACGAGTCCGCGCCTTCTAGTGATCCCCATTACACTAGCGCATACCACACACTAATAATAATAATAATGGATGGGATTTATATAGCGCCTTTCTAATACTCAAGGCGCTTTACATCGCATTATTCATTCACTCCTCAGTCCCACTCGGTGGTGGTGAGCTACTTCTGTAGCCACAGCTGCCCTGGGGCAGACTGACGGAAGCGTGGCTGCTAATCTGCGCCTACGGCCCCTCCGACCACCACCAATCACTCACACACATTCACACACATTCACACACATTCACACGCAGGCAAAGGTGGGTGAAGTGTCTTGCCCAAGGACACAACGACAGTATGCACTCCAAGCGGGATTCGAACCGGCTACCGTCCGGTTGCCAGCCGAACACTTAGCCCATTGCGCCCATTGCGCCATCTGTCGTCCTAGGGACCATTTACAATATTTACCAAAGCCAATTAACCTTCAAACCTGTACGTCTTTGGAGTGTGGGAGAAAACCGGAACACCCGGGGAAAACCCACACGGTCGCAGGGAGAACGTACAAACCCATTCAATAGTGCTGTAAAGCAGCAACGCTATCATGAGGGAGGAGATGTGGGGATAGGTGTTTTTCCTCCAAAGGTTGTAGAGGAAAGTGCCTAGGGAGCGATGAGCGAACCAGGGAATTGTGGAGAGAGTGGGCAACAGAAAGGGGTGGGGAGGGGAAGATGCAATTGATGGTGAGATTGCATTGTAACTGATGGAAATGTTGACAAACAACGATTTGGATGTGAACGCCGGCTGGGTTGAAAGGGAAGAACTCAGGTTCTAGAATCTGAAATCTCTTGTGCCATCATAAATTTGTTTATTGGCTCTCAACCTTTCCACCAATAGACCCTACATTATATTGAACCCCTTCATATAGTCAGTCTTTTCAGCAACCTCTAAAACCATATATTACATTGTTACTAACGCTAATACAGCTTGTACCTAAAGCCCCTGTCCCACTTTCCCAAGTTACTCACGAATTCTCCCGAGTTTTCCCCTTGATTCAAACTCGGAAATGCCAGCCGTAGCTATTTTTTTTACTCGTGGACATTTTTCAACATGCTGAAAAAACGTCCCGACTTACCTGATGCCCCGAGTGCCTACGGCTGGCATTACGAGCCACTACGAAAATTCTACGGCCTCCTATAGACATTCTCCGAGTTTCAATCAAGGGGAGAACTCGGGAGAATTCGTGAGTAACTCGGGAAAGAGGGACAGGAGCTTAATAGCCCTGTCCCACTGTACGAGTTCATTCAAGAGTTCTCCAGAGTTTGCCCTGATTCGAACTCAGAGATTTACGGTAATGGCCGCTCGCAGGTACTCGGGGCTCTCGTGGACATTTTTCAACATGTTGAAAAATCTTCACGAGTCTTCCCGAGCTTACCGCATTTCCCGAGTACCTGCCGTTAGCTTTACGAGCCGCTAAGAGACGTCCCCGAGCTCCGACGTCCCCGCTACGTACAGTCTACGTGCTTCCACGAGTTTGATTTTTTTTTAACTCGGGAGAGCTCTTGAATGAACTTGTACAGTGGGACAGGGCTTTTAGATACTGTACAATTCAAGACAAAGGGTGAAGATGAAAAGGAGACCACAACCCCTCTTTGTCCACTCATCTGCCACCCTTCACCTGTATCCACCTATCACTTACTAGACTTTGTCCTGCCCCCCACCTCCTTACCAGCTTTCTCCCCCCAACTACAATCAGTCTGAAGAAGGGTCCCGACGTGAAACGCTGCCTATTCCTGTCCTGCAGAGAAGCTGTCTGACCCGCTGAGTTACTCAGCACTTTGTGTGTGTTTTTTTGTAAACCAGTATCTGTAGTTCCTTCCTAAAATCTGAGTGGCCTTTGCTGTAAATTAATTCCTTTTTTGGACATCGGCATTGTTGGCGAGGCTAACGTTTGGCTTGAGAAGGACATGCTTTCATGAAGAGACGGACTACAGAAACCGTCGCTGAAGCACTTCATAGGAGTTTTAAGGGCCTGTCCCACTTTCACGACCTAATTCACGACCTCTGCCAAGTTTGCCCTTGACTCATACTCGCAGCATGGTCGTCACAAGGTCGTAGGAGGCCGTAGGAGGTCCTAGGTAGGTCGTAGGTAGGTTGTGATGCTAGTCGTAGGTACTCGTGGCATCAAGTAGGTCGGGGCATTTTTCTAGCCTGATGATAAATGTCCACAAGTAAAAAAGGTCGTGAATTAGGTCGTGAAAGTGGGACAGGCCCTTTACGCTGAGCTGCGTAGGATGCAATTGGCAGGATTTAGCGATCGGCTTAACTGAGGGGAGAAAGGCAATGGGATTTACCGAAGAAGATCACGAGCTGAAGGGCTTGGAGGGAAAATGTCAGCCTCCACTGAGGGGATCCGATGAAAATCAGAGAAGCGCAAGGGGTGCTGTCATTCGAAGGTAGACACAAAATGCTGGAGTAACTCAGCGGGTGAGGCAGCATCTCTGGAGAGAAGGAATGGGTGCCGTTTCGGGTCGAGACCCTTCTTCTTGTAACTCACCAGTTTGTCATTCCACAAAATGTCTAGGTTTACAACAAGGATTGTTTGGAATTAAAGAGGGTGATTCGGGGAATGTTGCCTTTCCTTTTCCCATGATGAAACACATCAGCTTCCTGCCAATGCAATGATAGTGTAGGCATCTGGAAAGCTTGTTTCTATTTTAAGCAGCAACTTCCTCCGTTTGGGACGACAATGACTCCCACAGATCAATTACACGTTCTACTGTTCGAATGCGATACTGTAAACAGCACAGATCAGAGTGCAACAAAAAAGCACTGGCCTTTCAGAAGAGTGACTCAGTCGTGCCACTGGTCTAATGACTGGGTTGTGGTAACATTAAAATCATGGTCGCGTAAACTTTCAATAGGGCCCTCAAACATGAATAAAGAGGCCAACAAATTCAATATCAAAACACTAGAATTCCATGTCCAAAAACTAATGCTGATGGTTCTAGGACAGATGGCCCTACTCATCAATAAAAGTAATATCTGCAAAGATTTTTGAAAGTACTTTCCTAAAACTGTCTATGTATTATTTGTCGAGGCCCTTGTTGGTACAATTGAGGGCCTTGTTGGAGCGCCCAATAGTACTCGTGCTCCCCGCACACACTGGCGTGAGCAATCCTTTAATCCCACTGCTTTCTTTTCAAATTGTGATTCCGATAATTCTGATTTGTGAGACACGACCTCCCACGTACAAATCCATGCTGACTATCCCTAATCAGCCCTTGTCTGTCTAAATGCCTGTATATGCTATTCCTCAGAATATTCTCCAGTAACTTTTCAACTACAGATGTTAAGCTCACTGGCCTATAGCTCCCAACATTTTCCCTGCAGCCCTTCTGGAATTGAGGCACAACATTTGCCAACCCCCAGTCTTCCGGCACCTCTCCCGTATTTAAAGACGACACGGAAACTTCAACCAGGGCTCCCGTAATTTCCTCTCTGATTTCCCACATCGTCCTCGGATATATCTGATCAGGCCCTGGAGGTTTGTCTACCTTCATACATGATAGTACCTTCAGCACCTCTTCAACCATGTCACTGTCTACTCTCAAGACACTTCCATTGACTGCCCCAAGTTTCTTTGTCCTCTTGTCTTTCTCCTTGGTAAATACTGAGGAGAAATACTCATTGAGGACCTTGCCCATCTCTCGTGGCTCCACACAGAGTTGACCACTTTGATTCCTGAGGAGTCCCACTCCCTCTCTAGTTACCCTTTTTCCCCTTATGTATTTATAAAATCACTTGGGATTGCCCTTAATGCTCTCTGCCAGAGCTATCTCCTGGCCCCTTTTTGCCAAGCTTCCTTACAAACGTTTGCCTGCCTTGTCCCTCACTCTAGGAACATGCATATCCTGAGCTCGTGTCTATCTTCAGTGCAAACCAGCCTCTGCAGTTCCTTCCTACACTAGGATTGGTGACATTTGGGTCGGAACACTTCTTCAGTTCCAACACAAAACGTCACCTATCCATGTCCTCCAGAGATGCTGCCTGACCTACAGAGTCACTCTGGCACTTTGTGGTTTTTTTGGTTAACCAGCATCTGCAGTTCCCTGTAACTGCGTATTATGTTTGTTAAGGTAATAACAGCATCTCAAAGGCACAATACTTCCCTTGATACATAATAAAAGCAACAAAACTTGCTAAAGCTTTAATGAATATTGGATTTTTTTTCTGATGGCTATTTCTTGATTAGTTCATCGTGTTGTTAGAAATGCTATCTTTCAGATGTAATGTTACTAGACACCGTTTGCTCTTTCAGGATGATGTAAAAGATTTCACAGCACTATTATGGAGACCTTATTTTTGTTGGCCTGATTAATACTTATCTTTCGTTCAATCAGACCGAACTGAATTAGTCATTATTACTATGAGGCATTGCAGAATTCCAATAAACTACTTTGTTTCCGACATTATGATGCGTTATAACTATTCAAAGGTGCTTTGATGTCTTTAAAGTACTTTATTGGGGCGGAAAGACACGTGAAAGATCCCCTGTAAAAGTTATGTCTTTCTTCTTCTTTGGAGGCCGTTCTAAGAGTGTGATGCCTGGAGAACACAGTTCCAATAGACCGTCGTCTCCCAATACGCTGGACCGTCCCGTAAAGTCGGGCTGGCTGAAGAAGAAGAGGTCTTTGGTGAAGCAGTGGCAATCTCGGTGGTTCGTTCTTCGAGGATTCTACCTGTCGTACTACAAGGAGGAGGAGGATGGGAAGCCACAGGTAGTTCACCATTGATTGTCAGTAACAAAAGTGCTTAGCAATGGAAGTAAGATGTTCCTTTCTGATCACCACCCGGATGTCAGCACAGATGCACGGGATGCTGCAATATTGAGCTAAATCAAAGCGCTGGAGGAACGCAGCATCTGTCAGGGAATGGACAGAAGACGTGTTGGGTTGAGACCCTTTTTCTGTAGGAATTCCTACAGCAGTTTGATTTTTGATCAACATCTGGTTAGCAATGGCTGCACATGGAGAGAATCTTGTTTTCATAAAATTGGATAAATAAACTTCACATAAATGTCGTTTAACCATGCAGTTTTCCATTGTTGACGGAAAACCTTTGTTGCTGAAGCGATATTTATGAGACTGGCCACTACTTTGAACATTAGGACATTCTTCTACGCCAAATGCACTACACAATGAAAGCTGTTGCTACTTTTAACCAGAAGGCCTCACGATAACCACAACATGTAAAAGGTATTTGGACAAGTACATGGATTGGAAAGGTTTAGAGGGATATTGGCCAAACGCGGGCGGGTGGGACTAGTGCAAATGGGGCATCTTGGTCGGCATGGGTAAGTTGCTGTGTGACTCTATGACTCTATAACACTTGCATCTGTTTTACCCTCAGGGTTCCATTGTTCTCCAGGACTGCAAGGTCAATGAACATTCCGCAAACCCGGAAGATCCAGGAAAGTTCCTCTTTGAAATTGTCCCAGGTATGTCTCACTGTTCTCTTGGGTCATCAAACCATGTTTTCCCAGGGATTCATTTCAACCCACTGTGTATTGGGAAGCCCAGGAACATTCCCAACTCAATCACTAGACAATGCCTAGATATTTCATCCGGAATGAATGCTGTAATTATGCACTACATTCCTGGGTTACAATGGGGAAAATAGTTAGTTTGGGTAGGATCGTTTCTGTATGAAACCTTCAGTATATGTATAGATATGTTGAATGAGCTTTGGTTGTCATGATACCTGTGACTAATCTTCATTGTTATTGAATTCACCATTTCAGTGATTTGACTTCCGATATGAAATCAGGAGATGTTGTTGGTACATCCCAATGTTGTGCATCAGTCATGGAATAGCTGGATCAGTGAGGACCCAGTTATGAGCGAACTAATGCCATCTCCTCCTCATCCGATGTATAAGAAAGAACTGCAGATGCTGGTTTAAATCGAAGGGAGATACAAAATGCTGGAGTAATCAGCGGGTGAGGCAGCATCTCTGGAAAGAAGGAATGGGCAACATTTCGGGTCATGACCCTTCTTCAGACTGACGTCAGGAGAGGGGGCGGGACAAAGATAGAATGTAGTCGGAGACAGTAAGACTGGTGGGAGAACAGGGAAGGGGAAGGGGATGGAGAGAGAAACCAAGAGCTATCTGAAGTTAGAGAAATCAATGTTCATACCGCTGGGGTGTAAACTACCCAAGCAAGATATGAGGCTCTGTTCCTCCAATCTGTTCCTCACTCTGACAATGGAGGAGGCCTACGACAGAAAGGTCAGATTGGGAATGGGAGGAGGAGTTGAAATGCTGAGCTCAGGTAGGTTCAGGCAGACTGAGCGGAGGTGTTCAGTGAAACGATCGCCGAGCCTGCGCTTGGTCTCGCCGATGTAGACACCTGCAACAGCGGATACAGTAGATGAGGTTGGAGAAGGTGCAAGTGAACCTCTGCCTCACCTGGAAAGACTTTGGGTCCTTGGATGGAATCGAGGGGGGAGGTAAAGGGACAGGTGTTGCATCTCTTGCGGTTGCAGGGGAAAGTACCTGGGGAGGGGGTGGTTCGGGTGGGAAAGGACGAGTTGACCAGGGAGTTGAACTCCTCCTCCTGAATCTTATTGTCATTCTGTCCCGTATAGAGATTCTATACCGTGCCTGTTTAAGGGCTTGTCTAAATGCTCCTTAAATATGATGACTGTATCTGATTCCAACTCCTCTGGCAGCATCTTCCAGATGTCAACCATTGTGTTTAAATCCCCTTTAAATGCTAAATCCCCATCTGTTCACCTTAAACTGCACTTTATATGCTTATTTATGTGTATATATATATATATTCAATGGTATATATCCCCACACCAAATCCTGGCACCACATCACCCCAGTTCTCAAAGAACTTCACTGGCTTTCCATTTCCCACCGGATCACCTACAAAATCCTGGTCCTCACCTACAAAACCCTCAACAACCTGGCCCCCCCTTATCTCATTGACCTCCTCTCCCCCTACCAACCCTCACGGTCCCTCAGATCCACATCAGCTGGTCTCCTCTCCACTCCGAAATCAAACCTCTGCACTTTTGGAGGCAGAGCCTTCTCCAGGGCAGCTCCCAGGCTCTGGAATTCCCTCCCACAACCGGTCCGAAATTCTGAGTCCCTCACCATCTTCCAGTCCCGCCTCAAGACCCATCTCTTCACCTCTGCATACCCTTAGTCCCATGTTCCCCTCCCCTCTGTCTTACTGCTCTATTTTGTTTTGTTTATTCCTGACTCTCAATTGTAAAGCGACTTTGAGACCTGAAAAGCGCTATATAAATAAAATCTATTATTATTATTATTATTATTATATGGACACACTGATCTGTTCTGTATTATTCATGCCTGCAATATTCTGTTGTGCTGAAAGCAAAGCAAGAATTTCATTGTTCTATCTGCGACACATGACAATAAACTCTCTTGGAAAGAGAAATCATTTGGATTTGGAAACCAATGCCCTCTTGTTTTTGATATGTCTACCATGGGGAAAAAGGCCGTCTACTCTGTCTATGCTTCTCATAACCTTATGTCTTCCATCAGTGCAAGCTATCCAATCTCTCCCCATAACAAACGTCCTCCAATCAAAGCAATAACATGGTGGAGATAGACATTTTAAATAACTCAGCACTCTCTCCAGCACAATCACTTCCTCTCCATAGTTTGGCGACCAGAACTGCACAAAATATTTGAAATGGAACCTTTTTTAAACTTTAGTTGATAACTTATCCCTTTCAATGAAGGTAGTGAAGAGAGTTTACAGGTACACCACTGATATAAGTCTTTGGATTCCTGGATGACAGGAACAAGTAATTTGGCATTGATTGTATTTTCTCCAGTTGCATTTAAAAGTGGCAAGTCAAATGGCAAGTCAAATTTCACTACACCAATTGGTGTATGTGATAATAAATGTCCTTTGTGTCCTTTGTATCCTTTGTAAGTGTTGGAGAATGGGAGTGGGTGATGTAAAAATGGGATCAGAGAGTCATGGAGGGAATTGTCCCTCTGGATGATGTGATGGGGAGGAGAAGATATATCCGGTTGTTGTATCACCGTGGAGGCATTGGTAGTATCAAAGATGATCCACTGACTGCAGAAGCTGGTGAAGAAGGGGGTGGCGGTGGGGGTGGGGGTGGGGGTGGGGGTGGGAGTGGGGGAGCAGAGGAATCTGAAGTATGGGCATTGTTCTACTGTAATGCATTCTTGATCTAATAATATTTACATGCAAGAATATTGAACATATAAATCATGCTAGGATTTAAGGAAGCCTCCTCTCAACCTCCCTCCCACCCACATTTAATTCCTTAATTAAGGAAGGGAGGTTGAGAGGAAGTTTCCTTAAATCCTGGGTCTACCATCTAACCACTCGCCTTCCATCTTTCATGTGCTTCTTATCCAACTCTCTCTGAAATGTATCTCCACTATTACTGAAACACTCCCTGAACTGTTCTCCCAGCACTATGTTCTCATCCACTGTCTTCCAAATATCCTATTTTAGTTTTTGGCAACTGTCATATCTTGATAATGATGTTGCAAAATAAACCTTAAAGGAGCGTCAACTTTGCTGTTAATTGAATTCTCTTTCATTTCATAAGAACAAAACGAATTGGACTTTTTAATAATAGATAAAGCAATTGAGGCACTATTAAGTGTTGTCCAACAGTATAAATATGAAGGTACACAAAAATGCTGGAGAAACTCAGCGGGTGCAGCAGCATCTGTGGAGCGAAGGAAATAGGTAACGTTTCGGGCCGAAACCCTTCTTCAGACTGATAGGGGGTGGGGAGAAGAAAGGAAAAAAGGAAAAGGCGGAGGAGGAGCCCGAGGGCTGGGGGAGAGGAGGAGACAACCAGATGGCTGATGAAGGGGAGGGGACAGCCAGGGCTAGCAGAATTGGGAGAATTCAATGTTCAGGCCACCAGGATGTAGACTGCCCAAGCGGAATATGAGGTGCATTTCCTCCAATTTACGGTGTTGCTCGCTGTGGCCATGGAGGAGACCCAGGACAGAGAGGTCAGATACGGAATGGGAGGGGGAGTTGAAGTGCTGAGCCACCGGGAGTTCAGGTTGGTTATTGCGGACCGACCGGAGGTGTTCGGCGAAACGATCGCCAAGCCTCCGCTTGGTCTCACCGATGTAGATCAGCTGGCATCTAGAGCAGCGAATGCAATAGATGAGGTTGGAGGAGATGCAGGTGAACCTCTGTCGCACCTGGAACGACTGCTTGGGTCCTTGAATGGAGTGGAGGGGGGAGGTGAAGGGACAAGTGTTGCATCTCTTGCGGTTGCAAGGGAAAGTACCAGGGGAGGGGGTGGTATGGGAGGGAAGGGAAGAATTAGTATAAATATGATTTAGGTTAAATACAGTATGGGTTTGGAATTTAAACATTTGAATAAATGATCTTTAAAATATTGAAAGGCTAGCAATAGTCAACATAATCGATGGCCATCGGGAAAATGAAACAGGCTCTAGAAAAGGGATAACTTACATTTTTAAGAAAGGGTTCAGATATGAGGAAAATGTTTCCAAGTGATCACTAATAAATTCAATCGGAAATTCACAGTTAACTTTACACAGGGAATGCTTGAAATGTGGGAATTACATTGAGGTAAAAAGATTTGAATTTCAGGAAGCAGGATACATTTTGTCAGGGAGAAAGAAAGAATCTGATGAAGGGTCTCGGCCCAAAACATCACCTATCATTGCTCTCCAAAGATCTTGCGTGACTCGTTGAGTTACTCCAGCTATTTGTGTCTTTTCGTGTACTCACCAGCATCTGCAGTTCCTTCTTTCTACAGAAGGAAATGTTGCTGGGCTGAGGTGTTCATGTACAAACTTAGGCATGGGTTTACTAGGCTGATTCTATGCTGTCAATACTCGGTAATGAAGTCCAGAGGTTTTTACTTTGACTACTGTTGGGATTTAGGACAAGTGCAAAGTACAGATTTGTAAAACATATTAAATTGGCTTATTTACCAAATTATTCCCCCTGATTGTGTGGTTGCAGATACATTGGAAATAGTTCAAAAATACTGACTGTATATATTGAACCCATGGTCATTGGAAACAGACACAAGTCTAGCAGCCTTGGAGCCAACAATGAGCATTTCATGTCTGTTTTTGGCACTCTACCAAATGTTTCTGGCCAGATGGACATTGGATGTTTTAATGTTTACAGCAAAGTTTCACACAATGCCACAACAAAGGAAAGTGTTAGAAATGGAAAATGGGCAACAAAAAATATGTTGTTCTTTCTGCAGAGGGAGGTGCAAAGATTACATCTCAGTATTGCATCTGAGGCTTCAAGTCACCAGTCGTTTTTGTCAGTGGAATTTGTATTGTCGAGCTCTCCACCACAGATGGAGTGATAAACTAAAGTTAAATGCAGCTGGTGCTCCGCACCAACTAATACAGTGGACCCTCCTTTTATTGAACGAAGATTATAGCAAACTGCAAAAATGAGGGCGGGAGCTTTCAATTTTGAAAGTGAGATGCTAAAAACAGAAACAGAACAGATCCATAGCTACAAGCAAGGGGTGGAAGATTGCAACCTTCACGTGGTCTGCCCTGTTTCGACGAATGCAATCAACCCGGCGTGCACAATCAAATAAGATCAAATAGAACAAGTTGTCCTTCAACTTTAGGCTGTGCAGGCAAGACGAAGAAGAAGAGGCCACAAGCAGCTAACTGAACCCTATTTCATGAGTTTCAGGGGCTGGTAATGCAAGTTTGTTCTCATTGCCCACTTTCTTTCTCCCTCGCTGCCCCAACCAAGGTCAGCGTTGTCTCTGGTCCCCGTTGCGCTCCTTGGGCCCCTTGCAGCTGTTGGGCCTGGAGCACAATGGTAGAGATGACCGAGCAGAAACAAGCAACTGCAGATGCTGATTTACACGATTGCACACATGGTGCTGGAGTAGCTCAGTTGGTCACGCAGCATCTCTGGAGAACATGGAAAGGTGACGTTTTGGGTTGGGGGATTCTTCTCCAGATTCAGGTCCCTTGACTCGAAACGTCACCTGTCCATGTTCTCCAGAGATGTTGCCTGACTTACAATTTTACCTAAGCCAATAAATCTATAAACCTGTACGTCTTTGGAGTGTGGGAGAAAACCGGAGCACCCAGAGAAACTCATGTGGTCAGAGGGAGAACGGACGGAAATAGGAAGCATATAAAGTTAACGTCTAGTTTAGTTTAGTTTAGAAATACAGCGCGGAAACAGGTTCCCGGCCCAGCGAGTCCGTGCCAACCAGCGATCCCGGCACACTATCCTACACACTAGGGACAATCTACATTTTACAGAAGCCAAATTATCCTACCAACCAACGTCGTCATGGGGAAATCGTACAAACTCCATACAGACAGAAACGTAGACAGGATTAAACCAAAGTCTCTGGCACTGTGAAAGTCCTGTCCCACTTTCACGACTTAATTCACGACCTCTGCCGAGTTTGCCCTTGACTCATACTCGCAGCATGGTCGTAACGAGGTCGTAGGTAGGTCGTAGCAGACCGTGATGCTAGTCGTAGATACTCGTGTAGGTCGGGGCATGATGAAAAATGAAAATGAAAAATGTCCACGAGTAAAAAAGTTCGTGAATTAGGTCGTGAAAGTGGGACGGGCCCTGAGGCAGCTGCTCTATCCATGCACCACTGTGCCATAGTTAGGGAAGGAATTCCACAGCTTAAGATTTTAGCAGCCAAAGGTCAAATCACAGAGATCTCAGAAGGGTGGGGTGGGGGGAGGTGATTACTAAGATGAAAGTGTGACACGGTGGAAACATTGGGGGACATGAAGTTTTTGAATGAAGATGTTTTTTTGATTGATTGTTCATCTTCACACAAAGTCTGTGGAATTCTCTGCCTCAGAAGGTGGTGGAGGCCGGTTCTCTGGATGCTTTCAAGACAGAGCTGGATAGGGCTCTTAAAGAGAGTGGAGTTAGGGGATATGGCGAGAAGGCAGGAACGGGGTACTGATTGTGGATGATCAGCCATGATCATGTTGAATGGCGGTGCAGGCTCGAAGGGCCGAATGGCCTACGCCTGCACCTATTGTCTATCTTCTATTGTCTCAATGGATACATTTCGCTAATGTAAAAATAGTAAAATGTAGGATTAAAGGAAGATCAAGGACATTTTTATCTAAAATCCTAATGACTGGGAAAAATTGATCAAACCCACTTACATCAATACTATCTTTGAGTGATCAAACCCACTTACATCAAATCAAGTGAGTTTATTGTCATGTGTCCCTGATAGGACAATGAAATTCTTGCTTTGCTTCAGCACAACAGAACATAGTAGGCATTGACTACAAGGCATTCTATAAATATATACACACATGAATCAATATACTGATAAAGTGCAAATAACAGTTAATTGGCTAATAAAGTTCAGTGTTTTGTCCGAGCCAGGTTTAATAGCCTGATGGCTGTGGGGAAGTAGATATTCCTGAACCTGGTCGTTGCAGTCTTCAGGCTCCTGTACCTTCTACCTGAAGGTAGTAGGGAGATGAGTGTGTGGCCAGGATGGTGTGGGTCCTTGTTGATACTGCATCAATACTATCTTTGAGTGATCAAACCCACTTACATCAAAACTATCTTTCGCACCATCAAAGTATGCAGAGTTTAAGAGTTCTGTTGCATTGCGCTGAATGAAACTTGACATAATCTCATATTCACTCATGGACACCACATCCTCTACATACAAGTTGAGAGACCAGTTTTGAGCTGAGCCTCTAGGCACCTAAACCATGGGTCTTTGACTGTCGGAAATGTTTGCACAGAATGTAAGCTGTGATCCATGATCCCACCTACACATTGCTGCAGATGATTCAAACACTCAGGGGTGAACTGATTGCACCTCAACTGGTTTCTCACCCTTAATCAAATGTCGATGAGGTTCAACACAACTGTTGACCAAATATGGGTGGAGGCGCAGCGGTAGAGTTGCTGCCTCACAGCACCAGAGACCCAGTTCGATCCTGACCACGAGTGCTGTCTGTACGGAGTTTGTACGTTCTCCCTGTGACCGGGTGAACTAAACTAAAATAATATCTTGATCATCAAAATGCAAAAAATATATATCAAGAATAATGTCTTCAAAGTACTACAAGAAAAGTTGCAATTCAGTTTAGTTCATAAGTCATAGGAGAAGAATTAGGCCATTCGGCCCATCGAGTCTACTCCATCATTCAGTCATGGCTGATCTATCTTTCCATCTCAACCCCATTCTCCTGCCTTCTCCGCATAACCTTTGTCACCCTTACTAAGCAAGAATCTGTCAATCTCCACTTTAAAAATACCCAATGACTTGGTCTCCACAGCCGTCTGTGGCAATGAATTCCACAGAATCACCTCCCTCTGAATATAGAAATTCCTCCTTATCTCCTTTCTAAAGGTATGCCCTAGACTAGGATTCTCCCACTAGTGGAAACAACCTCTCCACCCACTCTATCCAGGCCTTTCACTATTCGGTATGTTTCAATGAGGTTCCCCCTCATCCTTCCAAACTCCAAGGAGTACAGGCTCAGAGCCGTCATACGTTTCAGAAGTCCCTGTGCTCACATTCTTTAGGGCATAAATGGCAAGGAAATTACTGAAGATAGATACAAAAAGCTGGAGTAACTCAGCGGGACAGGCAGCATCTCTGGAGAGAAGGAGTGGGTGACCTTTCGGGTCCAGACCCTTCTTCAGACTGTTGTGGGTTGCTGAATCCTCTGTTTTAGAGGTGCAAGAAATATAAACAACTCCATCGTGGCTTGGGCGTTGTTCAGACAAGCTGCACCCCCAATTGCTTAAAACAGATGTTGGGCCCCTAACAGCCGTCAGGCTTAGAACACAATGATAGAGATGACATTGAGTCGAAACAAGGAACTGCAGATGCTGGTTTACACAAAAGGAGACTAGGCTTTGACCACGTAGGTCTGTGGGTTAATTTGGCTTCCGTAAATTGTAAATTGTCCCTAGTTTGTAGGATCGTGATAGTCTACGGAGATCGCTGGTTGGTACTGTCTCGGTGGGCCGAAGGACCTGTTTCCGTGTTGTATCTCCACAGTCTAAAATCTGGTCTAAAAGTCTAAAGTAAGCCTCCCTGCCTCTACCTTCTTGAAGTTTTGTTGAAATTTTAAAATATTTTCTGGTTTTATTTCAGATTTTGAGCTCTTCTTTTGTTTTTGTTTCTTGCTGTTGTTGGAAATTAATCTAGGCTATGTGTAGCCATAAAGTACATGAAACCTCAGACATGAGGAAGTATAAGCATGAATTAACATTGAGCGGCAAATCAAAAATAAATGGAGGTTTGGTTTTACCAAACTTTTTGTTTTATTTTTGGGCAGTTAACATTAAAAATATGAATTTTTGGTTGAAGAAATAGATCAACAACCAGATTGGTTAAAAATGGAAAAGGAAGATTGCTCACCTTTTGAAATCGGCTCGATACTATTTGCTACTTCTAAATTAAATTAAAAAATTTATAGGGAAAATCCGATAATATATAGTACTATGCGAATTTGGAAACAATTAAAAAAGACATTAAAACTAGATAATTTATCACTTTTTCTTCCAATTGCGAATAACCCTTTGTTTAAGCCCTCATGGTTGGACAAAGGTTTCACACAATGGAAAAACTATGGAATTAAAAAGATGGGACACCTTTATAAGGAAGGCACTTTTCTTTCATTTCAGGAGTTGCAACAGATTTATGGACTTCAAGTAAATGATTTTTTCAGATATCTCCAACTTAGAGATTACGTAAAAGCAAATACTCTAAATTTTAGAATTAGAAATTCAGACATTTTTGACGACTGTTGGAATAAACATCCTAATACAGAAAAACTAATATCTTATATATATAATATTTTATTAGACAGCGATATCCCATTGACGGACTTACACAGACAAACTTGGGAAAAAGAACTAAATCAAATAATAACGAAAGATACTTGGGAAGAAAGTTTACAACACATACATCAATGTTCATTAAATGCCAGACATTCTCTAATACAATTCAAAGTAATACATAGGTTACATTATTCTAAAACAAAATTAAATAAAATCTTCCCACATATCTCACCAATATGTGATAAATGTCAACATTTAGAAGCTAACTTATCTCATATGTTTGCAAATTGCATAAAAATTAAAAATTTCTGGGTAAATATTTTCACAATAATATCTAAAGTGACTAGCATTCAATTGGACCCGGATCCAAAATTGATAATACTTGGAACATTAGAACTAAATCAAACATTTACAACAACTCAAAGAAACTTTATTGATTATAGCATAATAACTAGGAAAAAATTAATTCTAAAATTTTGGAAAGGCCCTATAACCCCCACAATTAAAATGTGGATTATAGAAATGACGGAGACCTTACACTTGGAAAGAATTAGACTTGTCCTGTTGGACAAACAGGAACTATTCGTCGGAACATGGTCTCCCTTTATTGACTATTTAAAGGGTCAGAATGGTTCAGCACAGGAACCTGACTAACACCCGTGCCAAGGAATAGATGAAAGGTTATACTCTGAAATGTACGAATATATCTCGAATGAAGTTTTTTATCGTAGTAAATTATTCCATTCTTCTTTATTATCTTTTTTTTTTTTTTTTTTTTTTTTTTTTTTTTTTTTGGTTTTTTTGTGGTTTTTTTTTCTTGTTTCTTCTCTTTTCCCTCTTTCTTTCTTTATTTCATCTATATCTTTTTAGTTCTATTTAGTTTTTTAAAAAAAATTAAAAAAAGTATTGGAGACATTGTAATAATAATGGACAATATTTGTAATTTAAAAATGTAAGACTGGTATCGATTTTAATATGATATGTATCTACCTCCAATAAAAAATATCTTAAAAAAAAAAAAAAAAACATTGAGCGGCACAGTGGCACAGCTGGTAGAGCAACTAAACTGAACATGGCGCCAGAGACCTGGGGTTCGATCCTGACCTCAAGTGCAGTCAGTTTACACGTTCTCCCTTTGACCGCGTGGATTCTCCCCCAGATGATGTAGTTTCCTCCCGCATCTCAAAGATGTTTAGATCACCATCGAGGTGGATCTATCGCAGTCGCTGCCTCAAAAAGGCTGGCAGTATCCTCAAGGACCCACACCATCCTGGCCACACACACATCTCCCCGCTACCTTCAGGTAGAAGGTACAGGAGCCTGAAGACTGCAACGACCAGGTTCAGGAATAGCTACTTCCCCACAGCCATCAGGCTATTAAACTCGGCTCGGACAAAACTCTGAACATTAATAGCCCATTATCTGTTTATTTGCACTTTATCAATTTATTTATTCATGTGTGTATATATTTATATAATGGTATATAAAGGCAGCTGGCAAAGGTGAAGCCCATTCTTGAACGACAGCATTTTGAAACAGTAATCCATGCCTTCATCACGTCTCGGCTGGATTACTGTAACGCACTATATTTTGGAGTTAGCCAATCATCCCTTGCACATCTCCAGTTGGTTCAGAATGCTGCTGCTCGCCTTTTAACTGGAACACGTATGAGGGAGCACATAACGCCTATTCTGGCCTCCCTCCACTGGCTGCCTCCGTACTTTAGAGTTCATTTAAAGATTCTTTTATTTGTTTTTAAATCTTTAAATGGTCTCGCCCCGCCTTACCTCTCTGAGCTGCTTCATCCCTACGCTCCCGCTCGGTGCCTCAGGTCAGCTGATCAGCTGCTCCTGGAGGTACCGAGGTCTAAGCGGAAGCTCAGAGGGGATAGAGCCTTCTCTGTTGCTGCTCCGACATTATGGAACACTCTACCTTTGCACATTAGACAGGCCCCTTCACTGTCCATTTTCAAAACTAGTCTTAAAACCCTTTTCTATTCCTTGGCTTTTGACCCTGCATGAGACTTTGCTCCGGTTTTAGTGTTTCTATTGTTTTTTTTATTGTTTTTACTGTCTTTAATGTTTTTACTGTTTTGTTTTATGTTTATGATTAGTCATGTACAGTACTTTGTTGCAACAGTGGTTGTTTTTAAAGTGCTCTTTAAATAAAGTTCAGTTCAGTTCAATATATGGACACACTGATCTGTTCTGTATTCATGCCTACTATGTTCTGTTGTGCTGAAGCAAAGCAAGAATTTCATTGTCCTATCTGGGACACATGACAATAAACTCACTTGAATCTCTTGAATCTTGAATTTTCAAGTTTGTAGTTTAATTGGTTTCTGTAAATTCCCCCTCGTGTACAGGACGTGAAAGTGGGATAATAAGCTAGTATGAACGGGCGATCGATATTCAGCGTGGACTCAGTGGGCCGAAGGGCCTGTTTCCGCGCTGTACCTCTAACATAAACTAAACATTTCCCTGAATCTTTCTGCCATCTGGTGCTTTTCAACAGGTTGCGGTGACCGAGATCGGATGGGGAACGTCCAGGACTCTCACATGCTGATGGCCAATTCGCAGAGTGAAATGGAAGAATGGGTGAAAGCTATCCGTAGAACGATGGGAAATCTTTCCACTGGAGGTACCATCATACACACAAACGTTTCCTGAATTGCTGTTTATAACAGATTCTGGTTGTGAGAAAAATATCCTGCAAGTGATGCACATGAATGTTATTATGTGTGCATGCAATCATTTAGACCATATTGCCTGTGTTGTAAGGGAGTTGCGGCAATGTCGATGGTACTCAATTTCAAGTGGGACTTCATACGGAGTTCATGTCCTCTATGGTGGAAAGTTCCCAAGCACTATTTGTAAAAGAGGACATTGGCTTGGGCAAGTTGGTCTGAAGGACCTGCTTCCCTGCCATATGACTCCCTGTTCTTTAGCAGAGTTGTCTAAAGCCACAAGGCATTGGTTAGAGTAAGGGGCAAGAGGTGTCGGAGGGATTTGAAGAGGAACACTTTTACTCGGAGAATGGTTGGAATCAGAACCAGAGACATAGAGCATGGAAGCAGGCCATTCTGCCCTAAACATCCCTGCTGACCAGTGGGCAAGCATTCGTATTAATCCTATCTTGGAATTTGGATTGTGGTGTCTGTGTGGGGCAGAGATACTACTCTACCACATTTAAGAAGTATCCAGATGAACATTTGAATCAACATGACATTAAAAACTCCAGGCCAAACACAGATAATAGCGATTAAAATAGATAGGAACATTGATGGTCAGCTTGGACATGGTATGGTATGGTACTTTATTTATCACGTGTACCAAGGTGCAGTGACATTTATTTTTGTATACAGTTCAGTACGTATCACTATACATAAGTATTTTGATACATATTAGACAAGCATCTCAGATACAGTCCACAGTGGTGGGCTGATGGGCTGACCCCAATACTTTTATTCCAGACTAATGTAATACGTTTAAGTCAGATTTCCAGGCTGTTATCTCCAGCTCATGCCCAGCTCACCAGCCGTCACAGCGGGTCTCTTCCACATTGGATAACTCTCTTCAGAACATCTCCATTTAGTCCACAAAAATGTGTTTTATAACTTTCCCGTTTCCAATAAAGGATCATTGACCTGAAACATTCTTTCTCCAAACTTGCACCCCTGACCTTGTGAGTAATTCTAGCAACTTCTGTTTTTGTTTTAAATAACACGCCAGGCCTCTTGATTACTAGGATAGAAACTTAATTCCTCCACTATTTCCTTTAAATAGCAACCACATAATATGCGAGGAAAGCGTTTTCATGAATCGTCCGATAAAAGACTTCTGCTATTTAATAATGTATTCAGCTCAAATGCCTGACCTGACCTGGTCTATCGTATGTTGAAATAACCAGTTTAGTTACCATTGTTCAACGTCTAGGGCTTGGTCACATTAAATGTTGAGAGTTTTCTAGCTTTACTCTTAAGGGCCTGTCCCACTTGGCCGTCATTCGCACGCCATTTACGCGACCTGCTAGCGCGTGGGTAGCGTGTGGGTAGCACGTGGGTAGCGTGTGGGTAGCACGTGGGTAGCGCGTGGGTAGCACGTGGGTAGCGTGGGACGGGCTCATGGAGTGGTGTGGAGGAGTGTGGAATGGCGTGGAGGAGTGTGGACTTCGTCCTGCACGAAATCTTTGCGCGCCACCGGCCTGTCGCGTAACTGACGGCAAAGTGGGACAGGCCCAAGACCCTGGCGCGGCGCAACGTCTCACCTCCAACAGCAGCAGAAGCAGGCAAATGATCGCCGAGTTCGGCCTGGGGCTCACGGCCGTTGCCCCCACTCCTACTCCCAGAGCGGGGCCAAGATGATTGGAGATAGACACAAAATGCTGGAGTAACTCAACGGGACCGGCAGCATCTTTGGAGAGAAGCAATGGGTGATGTTCCGGGTAGAGACCCTTCCTCAGACTGAAGAAGAGTCTCGACCCGAAACATCATCCATTCCTTCTCTCCAGAGATGCTGCCGGTCCCGCTGAGTTACTCCTGCATTTTGTGTCTATCTTCAAATGACGTCACGCGCTCCAGACGGCTGTGCGGACGCATGATGACGCTCGCGACCATCGCGCGTCAGTCACTACCGACCTGTCGCGTAAATGACGGCCCAAGTGGACAGGCCCTTTAGTTCCAAGTAATCCAATTTATCAGAAAGTATTTTCGGAAGTGTATTATTTACAATGAATCAGTTTACAAAAGCTTCAATTTCCAGGAAAGAAAGTGGAAGTATGGTATGGTACGGAGGTGTAACTGCAGAAGGAAGCATTAGTACAGCTTCTGGAAAATACTTAACTCTCCCACTACTGGACTGACCCTGGGGATAATTGGGTTAACGTATGAGTGTCGTTTGTGTTGGAAGGAACTGCAGATGCTGGTTTACACCAAAGATAGACACAAAATGCTGGAGTAACTCAGCGGAGTCAGGCAGCATCTCTGGAGAAAAGGAATAAGTGATGTTTTGGGTCGAGACCCTTCTTCAGTTTAGGTTACTCCAGCATTTTGTGTCTATCTTAAGTGTAGCGTTTGTTGGTTCTGGCCGCACTCACCAGAGTTTAGGAGGATCTCAATGAAACCTACCGAATAATGAAAGACCTAGATGGAGTGGATGTGGGGAGGATGTTTCCAGTAGTGGGAGTGTCTAGGACCAGAGGGCACAGCCTCAGAATAAAAGGACTTTAAAATGAGGATGAATTTCTTTTACCAGTGAGTGGTGAATCTGTGGAGTTAATTGCCACAGATGGCTGTGTGGGACCAATCATTAGGTGTGTTTAAAGCAGATATTGATAGGGTCTTGATCAGTAAGGGTGTCAAAGATTACGGGAAGAAGGAAGGAAAATTGGGTTGAGAGGGAAAAATAGATCAGCCATGATCAAATGGTGGAGCAGACACAATGGGCCAAATGGCCTAGTTACTATTTCTGCTGTGCTGGTAGCTTTGCAATTTGCAATGAAGACGATATTTGTGCCGGTTGGCAGTCTAACCACTAACTTTGCAGGAACATCACAAATTGCCTTCAGGATTCCTCTCATCAGAAGTCAAAAGTAGTGGCAGTAAACTCATCTTCCCTGTTGGAGATGCAAAGAAATCTTCCACCTTGAAATCCAACGGCTCTCTCTGCAAAGGTGGTGGAATCTAAACCTATAATCTTTGAACTCTTAAGATGCTGGAGGGAGTATCAACTTCAACAATTTCTCTTCCCTCAGCTGTCTTTGGCCAGCGTCTGACAGACACTATAAGTTACGAGCAAAGGTTTGGCCAACATTTGGTGCCCAGTATTGTGGAGAATGTGCAGATTTCATGCGGGAGCATGGGCTAAAGGAGGAAGGAATCTTCCGCTTACCAGGGCAAGACAACTTGGTGAAGGAACTGAGGGATGCTTTCGATGCTGGAGAGAGGCCATCTTTTAACCGGTATGCATCTAAAACACTACCGTGAGAAAATTATTCCTATAACGCCAACACATTTCAGAAAGGATGTGACAATACCCAGCAAGGCATGGAAGAAGTTAGCATTTGTGGCATTCCTAACTGTCACCAAGGCAAATTCCTTGTATGTGAATACTTGGCCAATAAACATTCATTCATTCATGGATATTGCTGGGGATAGACTGTTTTATTTAAGGGTGGTGAATCTGTGGAATTCATTGCCACAGACGACTATGGAGGCCAAGTCAATGGTTATTTTTAAGGCTGAGATTAATAGATTCTAGATTAGTATGGGTGTCAGGGGTTATGGGGAGAAGGCAGGAGAATAGTGTTGAGAAGGAAAGATAGATAGATCAGCCATGATTGAATGGTGGAGTAGATGTGAGGGGCCAAATGACCTAATTCTGCTCCTATAACTTATGAACTTATGAGAGAATATTTTCGTGGACTGGGAGATTTAATCAAGGTATATAAAATAATGAGAAGATAACATAGGATGAGTTTGATAAACCTGTTCCATGGGGGCGCAGATCAATCACTAAAGGGTATTGTTTTAAGGTGCTTAAAAGGAATATTAAAGGGAGAGTCAAGGATAAATGGAACTTACCACTTTGAGGGTATTAGTGCACTTACAAATTGGTTGGATGCGCATTGGAGAAGCTCACAAAAGCCATAGACCATGAGCGGGGAAGTAGGATGAATTTAGCCCGTGCGTTTACAATCAGCACGGGCAAAGTGGGCAAGAATCGTCTCCTTCTGAGCATTCTTTTTTCTTCAAAATAGAATTTATTCAAGTTATAAATATATACAATACGTGTACCTTGCAAAAAACTCCATCCAACATTCTCGGAGGCTATACATACATACAATCCAGTTTCCTCAAATTATAATTTTACCTCACTCCTTTGCCACATTTGTGGCCCACTGCCGTGAAATCGCTTCCCTTATTTTGAGGGCATCTCCACCACACCCTGCCCCCCCCCCCCCCATGTCCAGCAGCAGCAGAAGGACCCTAGACTGTCGCCCTCCCCCACAGAGCCGGGCATTCACTTTATCAGATAATCACACTATTCAACAACACACTCGTGGTTGGTGGGTGACGCCATATTGGGCACTGGATCTAATCTTTCAGCAATTGTGTGCATTAGCAACATCAGATCACACCCCTCTCCACTTTCCTGTCAATTTGAAGTCACCAGAAATAAAAATAAAGTAAAGATGAAAATATATTTTGCGTCATCTAAGAGTAGGCAAAATTAGCTCCAGCGTTACAGCATGAGTATGACAGAATTACATTTCTCAGGCCTTTTGTCAGCTGAATAACCTTCCAAACCACTTAGTGATTCAGTCATAGCTAATCCAGTCTTGGCCTCGACCACTTTCCCTTGCTCTCCACATACCTATTGTTCCCTTGTAGTCAAAGTTTCAGTCATTCTCTCCCTTGAATATATTGAATGACGGCCTCCACAAATCTCTGCGGTAGAGACTTCCAAAAAAATATTATGATCCTCAAAGAAATTCCTCCTCATCTTTACCTTAAATACCCACTTTCTAAATGTTTCCATTTCTAAAGCAATGGCCCTAGTTCTAGGCAACTTTATGAGAAGAAATATCCTCTCAGCATCGTTTGTCAATGCCCGACCAAATTCAACATGTTTGAATTCCTCTAAATTCTTTCATGCATTAACCCCATTCATCCCAGAAATTGTTCTCATAAACCTTCCCTCCTCTGCTTCCAATGCAAGTTTGCCCTTCCTAAAACATGGAGACCAAAATAACTAAGGAGGTCATTCCAGGTAACATATCTCACTCATCATAAATGACAGCTTATGGAGAGCAAGAATGTAACTTGAGGTGTGGATTCGGACTACAAATGTACAAATTATGGAAATAATATCAATCTAATAACTAGTTGAACTTCAATGGGGGATAAAATTGAAAAGTGAATGATTACAGTGTGTTCAATTAGAATAAATTGATTTTGCTACATTTGAAACTTGATGTGCTTTTCCAGCTACATACCGTATGTTTGTTTTAAGAAACACTTAACAACAAATTATATCAAAACTGTGGGAATTATATCAAAACTGTGGGTTTCACTAATGCAGGAGATGAATGAATGAATAAGTTTATTGGCCAAGTATTCACATACAAGGAATTTGCCTTGGTGCTCCACCCGCAAGTGACAACATGATATACAGTGACAGTTAAGAATGACACATAAAACATTAAACATTAATAATAAATGCTTCCTGACCCGCTGAGTTACTTTTTTTTGTAAACCAGAAACTGCAATTGTTTATTTCTAGATGTCATTGTCATATACTGAAACTTGTCTTGCAGAGATACAGATGTGCACACTGTGGCCTCTTTGTTCAAGCTGTACTTCCGAGAACTCCCAGAACCAGTTGTTCCCTGGTCCCAATATGAAGACTTCCTTGCATGCAGTCAGATGATGGGCAGCAATAACAAGTTGGTGTGTTGTCAGTCTCCCTGTACTTGATCCTCCACCTTGCTGTTTTTCATTAACATCGAAAAATATGAATTCAATATGCTATCCAAAATTTGCTAAAACATTAATAGTGCTGTACATTTTGTATGGGGTGGCACGCTAAGTTTAAACAATTGCCCTCTACAGTTCATATTAAGTCACACGAGATGTCAACGAATATTGATTCTGTCTCGTTTTAATCAAGAAATGGCAACTTCGCAAAGAGATAAAATGTATGTTTTGATCACAGTCTGATTGTGATCAATGGTGTGTTTTTTTCTTGACAGGGGCAAAAGGAGCTGATGAAACAAATATCGCTGTTGCCTCAGGCAAACCACAACCTGCTCAGTTATATCTGCAGGTAAGCCAGTCCACCAGAAACACCTACCAGCCAACCCTTTGATTGCACAGTTTGTTACAGTGGAAATCAGAATATAGAGTCACAGAGTCATAGAGTCACATAGCATGGAAAAAGACCCATCGGCCCAACTTGCTCACACCCACCAACATGTCCCGTCTACCCTAGTCCCACCTGTCTGCATTTGGCCAATATCCCTCTAAACCTATCCTATCCATGTCTAATGTTTAAATGTTTAAATGTTTCCTGTTTCCATGCTGTATGGCTCTATGACTTCAATTCAGCCAATCATCAAGGATGTGTAGGAAGGGAACGGCAGATGCTGGTTAAACTGAAGATAGACCTAAAATGCTGGGAGTTACTCAGCGGGACAGGCAGCATCTCTGGAGAGAAGGAATGGGTGACGTTTCAGGTCAAGACCCTTCTTCAGACCTTAACAATGGGCCAGGCTAAAATCAGCAAGGATGTTCCTCATTCATATATCTGCCTGTGATACAGAACATATATCAATGGAGATGACAAGAGTAATAACTAGAGATACGCATTTAAATTATGAACACAATAAATAGATGAAACAATAGGTAAATTAATATTCATGCAGCATGATTAGGGTTTAGAATGCATTGTTTAATACTGTGGTAAAAACAGATTCAAACTTTGCCTTAAAAAGAGAAATGGATAATATTTAACTAATTTTTCTTCTTTAACTTGGGAAGACTTTGGGAGCAGGACAAACAAGATTGGTCTTTGTAGGATTCGTCTCAGACTACACAGGCTACATGGCCTAATGATATACAATTCTAGAATAATGGAAGTTTGATGCGAAGATTCTTTCTTCATGACAAAATAACTTTGATAATTTGACACCAGTTAGTTAGATTTAGCTCTTTGGGCTAAGGGAATCAAGGGATATGGGGAAAAATGGGGTACTGATTTTGGATGATCAGCCATGATCATATTGAATGGCGGTGCTGGCTCAAAGGGCCAAATGGCCTACTCCTGCACCTATTTTCTATGTTTCTATGTTTATATGTATTACCTTACATAGGTAAGTCTATAATGATGTGATAAATGAATATTTCTGCTCTCTTTCTTGACCAGGTTTCTCCATGAAGTCCAGCTGCACTCTGCCATTAACAAGATGAGTGTGGACAATTTGGCCACTGTTATCGGGGTGAATCTCTTCAGGCCCAAGATTGAGGATCCAGTGGCCATCATGAGAGGCAAGTCAGGGCCTTAAGTGAAACACTAGCCATTTCTGAACATTATAGTTTCAGACAATGACTCAAGATAGACACAAAATGCTGGAATATCTAAACGGGACAGGCAGCATCTCTGGAGAGAAGGAATGGGTGACGTTACTGGTCGAGAATAATAATAACTCAAGACTGTTCTTGCTTGAACAACAATGGAATGGTTGGCACAACAATGGAATGATTGACAGGAGATGGCTCCTGCCTGGTCAATGTCTGGCCACACCGATAGCTTTTGGGAAGTCTGACCATACCTATAGATTCTACCTTTACATACTCTGGATTTTACTCAGCGATCTCTTCCATCTGTGACCAAGAAATGTCACTTTCATGAGAAAATCCCTGACATAACTGGGAAGAGAGGAATTAGAAAAAACCCAAAGTCTAATTTTTATGGCCGATATTCCTATTAGCAACATTAGCAACAACTTTGTGAGTTTTGAGTCTGTGGAGTTCTCTGTCTCAGAGGGCGGTGGAGGCAGGTTCTCTGGATTACTTTCAAGAGAGAGCTAGATAGGGCTCTTAAAGATATCGGAGTCAAGGGATATGGGAGAAGGCAGGAACGGGGTACTGATTGGGGATGATCAGCCATGATCACATTGAATGGCAGTGCTGGCTCGAAGGGCCGAATGGCCTACTCCTGCACCTATTGTCTATTGTCTATTGTCTATTGTCTAAATGGATACATTTCGCTAATGTAAAAATAGTAAAATGCTCTATGGTTATGCTGACATATTAATGTGTAGTGCACACATAGACCTAAAGGAAGATGTTGCCACTTTAATGAACAGGATATCTGCGGAAATGACGCGGTACAATGCTGAGAACTATATTCTGCACTCTGTATCTTCCGCTTTGCTCTATCTATTCACTTGACCTTGACGTGATTGTATTTAGGTATCATATTATCTGATCTGATTGGATCAGCTTTTGCTTGTACATTGGTACACTTAACAATAATGAACTTAAAGCTATTGTTTTTTTTAGGATTTGAATAATATGAATTAGCAGGTTAGTTTGTATAAGAAGAAGTGATGTTCATTTATAAAGGGAACCAGGCCATTGTTAGGGTACATGACAAAACTGTTTTATTCAATTGTTTAAGCCCTGTTATTAAACAAACTGAACCAATTACTGAGTAATCGTCATCTAATAGGCCAGTACCTGAAGGAGCTACTGAGGGGAAACTGTCTACAGTCTGTACAAAGATGAGAGTTTTATCAGGGAAGCCTCAAGGGCCTGTCCCACTTTCACGACCTAATTCACGACCTCTGCCGAGTTTGCCCTTGACTCATACTCACAGCATGGTCGTCACGAGGTCATAGGAGGTCGTAGGTAGGTCGTAGGAGGTCGTAGGTAGGTCGTAGCAGGCCGTGATGCTAGTCGTAGGTACTCATGGCATCAAGTAGGTCGGGGCGTTTTTTCAACATGATGAAAAATGTCCACGAGTAAAAAAGGTCCTGAATTAGGTCGTGAAAGTGGGACAGCCCTTAAAGCAGTTAAAATGATCGTTTCAACATATGCCTAGTTCTGTCTGCATCCTCGGGATTCGTGTCATCATGTGAGCCCCACCAGTAGATTTTAGTTTAAATTTAGTTTGGAGATTAGTTTTTAGACTGGCTTGATCCTGTACCTCATTTATTTTGCAGTTTTCACTTGGTATTTCATATCTGATCGATATGAGTATGTTGTTACTTGGGTCCCTAGTTTTACCTAAAGACCAAGCGAAAATTTCACAGGTATAAAACTCGGCAGTGAAATGACTCAAGATAGACATAAAGCGGTGGAGCAACTCAGCGGGTCAGGCAGCATCTCTGGAGAAACCCTTCTTCAGACTGAATGTAGAGGGGGGAGGGGAGGGAACTAGGGGTTGGAGAAAGTCAGAAGAAATTGGCTCATGGCAACAGATGACCAAGGAAGTGTGGGGTCCATAATGGGCCAACAAAAGATGACCAAGGAAGGGTGGAGTCCATAATAATAATAATAATACATTTTATTTATATAGCGCTTTTCAAGGACTCAAAGTCGCTTTACATTGAGAGTCAAAAAAAACCAAAGCAAAATAGAACAGTAAGACAGAGATGCAAAGGGGAGGGGGACATGGAACTAAGGGTATGCAGAGGTGAAGAGATGGGTCTTGAGGCGGGACTGGAGGATGGTGAGGGACTCAGAATTTCGGATCAGTTGTGGGAGGGAGTTCCAGAGCCTGGGAGCTGCCCTGGAGAAGGCTCTGTTTCCAAAAGTGCAGAGGTTGGATTTCGGAATGGAGAGGAGACCGGCTGATGTGGATCTGAGGGACCGTGAGGGTTGGTAGGGGGAGAGGAGGTCAGTGAGATAAGGGAGGGCCAAGTGGTTGAGGGCTTTGTTGGTGAGGACCAGGATTTTGTAGATGATCCGGTGGGAAATGGGAAGCCAGTGGAGTTCTTTGAGAACTGGGGTGATGTGGTGCCAGGATTTGGTGTGGGTGATGAGTCGGGCGGCTGCATTCTGGACCAGTTGGAGTTGGTTGATGTTGGTGACCAAGGAGGGTGGGATCCATAATGGGCCAACAAAAGGACCAAGGAAGGGTGGGGTCCATAATGGGCCAACAAAAGATGACCAAGGAAGGGTGGGGTCCATAATGGGCCAGTACCAGATGACCAAGGAAGGGTGGAGTCCTAAATGGGCCAACAAAAGATGACCAAGGAAGGGTGGGGTCCATAATGGGCCAACAAAAGATGACCAAGGAAGGGTGGGGTCCATAATGGGCCAGTAACAGATGACCAAGGAAGGGTGGAGTCCTAAATGGGCCAACAAAAGATGACCAAGGAAGGGTGGGGTCCATAATGGGCCAGCAACAGATGACCAAGGAAGGGTGGGGTCCATAATGGGCCAGCAACAGATGAACAAGGAAGGGTGGAGGTCATTGAGCTGGAGAGGAGTAAGAATCACAGAGGAGGAGCAGTGAGAGTCTCGCAGAACTCTCGCCTAAGAAATGTCGCACAGTGAAATGACTCAACCTTTTTGTTTTGTGACAGGAGCACCGCAGATTCAGAAACTGATGACTGTGATGATCAGCAACCATGATGAACTATTCCCGAAGCACAAGGATAAACCGCCTTCCCCTTCGGCGTCAGACAACAAGAAAGCTTCCGTCCAGCGAAGCATGGTTGGCTGGGGAGCTTCAGAGATTGACGAAGGATCCATGACCGATGCTTACAGGGTATAATTGTCTAAGATCTGCATCAATAACCAGCCGACTATAATCATTCTGAATCACCATCAGTAGTCCAACACTCTCACATCAGGTTCTTTGTCAACAACTACTATTTAGTTAGTGATGATAGACACAAAGTGCTGGAGTAACTCCAAGGGTCAGGCAGCATCTCTGGAGAAGAGGTATGGGTGATGTTTCGAGTTGGAACCCTTCTTCTGACCCTATTGACTGAAGAAGGGTTCCGACCCGAAACATTACCCATCCTTTTTCTCCAGAGATGCTGCCTGACATGCTGAGTTACTCCTACAGTTTGTGTCTATCTTTGGTATAAGCCAGCGTCAGCAGTTCCTTCCTAACATTGAGTTGGTGATTTTGGTCAGATAGCAAAATGGTCCAATTTTTTCAGTTCGAAGAAACAGCCAAAATTTGACATTTTCTGAAAATTTAGTCAAAAGAGGTAGGTTGTGGGAAGCATGTTTGGGAGGAGTGGCGAGGCCAAGATCTAGAAGAGAGGTCCAAAGCCTGAACCCTAGATTGCTGATTGCCTCGTAGATATGAGGAACCCACCAACACTATCTGTCTTGACTCTTGCAGGGAATATAGGGCGTTGTCATCAACTAGCCCATTGCCAGCTGACCAGCAGCACAATTTCAATCAGCTGTAAAATGAATTGGCTAATGCTTCCAGGTTGTAGACTCAAAAGAGAAATCCAACTTGTCCTTGGTTAGGCAAACTAAGCTAACGGTACTCAGCACTGAACGTGAGCCATTGATGGTCTGTGAGGTCAAGAACGTTGACAGAAAGAAAGAACTAAGCAAATGCCAGAAGGTGTGCTGGGATCGACCAAGTCGGTGACTGGTCTGTAATCTTTTCACTCACACATTTGCCTCCATATATTTGTGAATTCAGCCAACATTTGTAACAACACGGACATGAAAAGAAGAAGAAGTCAGTGGGCATTGGGAAACATATCAAGGTGATAATATGCAATCCAGTTAAGGGGTTATCCAGTTCAGTGGGAACACTCTTGGCTCCGATTCAGAAGTCATGGGTTTGAGTCCAACTCCAGGGTCTTGGGGACATAATCCAAGCCAATGAAAGAACCGAGTGAAAGAACTGTTTTCTTTCATACAAGATGATAAGGCAGAGATAGATAGATTCTTGATTAGTACGGGTGTCAGAGGTTATGGGGAAAAGGCAGGAGAATGGGGTTAGGAGGGAGAGATAGATCAGGCATGATTGAATGGTGGAGTAGACTTGATGGGCCGAATGGTCTAATGCTACTCCTGTTCATTATGACCTTGTGACCTTATAATTCAAAACCATGTCTGCCCCCTCTGGCAGGAGCAAAAGATCCTTGAAGTTATGTTGGAGATGATTGGGTTGACCTATGAGGAGTGTTTGACGGCTCTGGGCCTGTTCTCACCGGAGTTTAGAAGGATGAGTGGGGATCTCATTGAAACCTGCCAAATAATGAAAGGCATGGATAGAGTGGATTTGGAGAGGATATTTCCATTGATGGGAGAGTTTGGGACCTAAGGGAACAGCCTCAGAATAAAAAGAATGGAGATGAGGAGGATTTTTTTAGCCAGAGGATGATGAATCTGTGTAATTCATTGCCACAGACAGCAGCAGAGGCCAATACATTGGATACTTTTAAAGTGGAGTTTGATGGGTTCTTGATTAGTAAGAGTGTCAAAGATTATGGGGAGAAGGCAAGAGAGTGGGGTTGAGAGGGAAAATAGATCAGCCATGATTGAATGGCAGGGCAGAATTAATGGACGGAATGGCCCAATTCTGTTTCTTTGTCTTATGGTCTGATGGTCTAATTGGATAATTATCCCTGCAGTACAGGCCATGCTTACAACATCAGTGCAAAATTAGATTTCAAATGGTGTTTCGATACAGCTGTCTGTTCCACTTACATCGATACTATCCTATCCTCCCTTGTCCAATCCCTTCCAACCTATGTCCTGGACATCTTGCACGCCCTTCAGCTCTTATAAATTAATAAGTTCTAGGAGCAAAATTAGGCCATTTGGCCCATCAAGTCTACTCCGCCATTCAATCATGGCTGATCTATCTTTCCCTCACATCCCCATTCTCCTGCCTTCTCCCCATAACCCCTGACTCCTGTACTAATCAAGAATCTTTCAATCTCCGCCTTCTAAATATCCATTGAATTGGCCTCCACGGCCACCTGTGGCAATGAATTCCACAGATTCCCTACCTTTTATCATTAATATAAATGTAAATGTTTATTTCTAAGCGAAACACTAATAGTATTTACAATAATTTCTTTATGTCCCTAGTCCAGCCAAGTTGATGAGATTGGCTTCACATTGGAGAGTGATTTTGACAGCTTGAATGTATGCCCCAGGAAAAGGACTCAGACACTTCCAGCCAGTAGCTGCATCGTGAGTTCAGCTGGAGAGATGTCCCACAGTGTTATTGCAGGCAGTTCTGGTGCTGACCTCTTCGACAAACGCAAGTCCTTCCAAGACAATATCACTGAGGGACACAAAAGGAGTTACTCCCAGGACATTATGAAGACTCCCGCTCATGATACCATGATACATCCTGACGATTCCCAGAGAAAGGACTCAGCAAAATCAGAGTGGCCTCCCGAACAGAGTACGTTACCCAACGTGGAACCGGGGAGTCCTGGTAACCCATGCCTCAAGGTAAGTCAGTACCTCTCTACAAACACCCAAAAGGACCAGTCAAAGGGGGACAGAAAAGAGGAAGAAGCAGAGTTGGATGTGAGAGAAATGAGCATGGAACAACTTCGGAGCCAACTTATCGGATTAAGACAGGAGCTAAAGGAGCAGAAGCAGAGCTACGAGGAGAGAATTGAAAGGTAAGCTTCTGTTACAACCGGCTGAGTTTTCCAAACCAGAAAGACACAAAATGCTGGAGTAACTCAGCATTTCTGGAGAACATGGATAGGTGACATTTTGGGTTGAGACCCTTCTTCAGACTCTGTCCCTTCCCGAAACATCACCTATCCATGTTCTCCAGAGATGCCGAATTACCCCGGCATTTTGTGTTGTTTTATGTAAACCAGCATCTGCCGTTCCTTATTTGCTATTGAGGGAGTGCAGCGTAGGTTTACAAGGTTAATTCCCGGGATGGCCGGACTGTCATATTCTGAGAGAATGGAGCAAGTAAGCTTGTACACTCTGGAGTTTAGAAGGATGAGAGGGGATCTCATTGAAACATATAAGATTGTTAAGGGTTTGGACACGCTAGAGGCAGGAAACATGTTCCCGATGTTGGAGGAGTCCAGAACCAGAGGCCACAGTTTAAGAATAAGGGGTAAGCCATTTAGAACGGAGATGAGGAAACACTTTTTCTCACAGAGAGTGGTGAGTCTGTGGAATTCTCTGCCTCAGAGGGTGGTGGAGGCAGGTTCTCTGGATGCTTTCAAGAGAGAGCTAGATTGGGCTCTTAAAAATAGCGGAGTCAGGGGATATGGGGAGAAGGCAGGAACGGGGTACTGATTGGGAATGATCAGCCATGATCACATTGAATGGCGGTGCTGGCTCGAAGGGCCGAATGACCTACTCCTGCAACTATTGTTTATTGTCTATTGTCTATTGTCTATTATTGCTACTTTTCCAAGGTAGATTTGGCTTAGTGGGCAGTACTCTAAGTACCAAAATACATTTCTGATCTTCTGCTTAACTACGAACCACCCAGACCTCTCAGATTGTCTGGGACAGGTCTGCTCTGTGTCCCCAGAGTCAGAACTAAACATGGAGAGGCAGCATTTAGTTTTTATGCACCACATATCTGGAACAAACTCCCAGAAAACTGCAGGTCTGCTGCAACTCTCAGCTCTTTTAAATCTAGGCTGAAGACTTTTCTGTTTGCCGCTGGGTTGAAAAGTGCTATACAAATAAACTTGCCTTGCCTTGCCTTGCCTTGCCTTACTCTCCACCCTGAACTAGAATGTTCCCTGTTCGAGTCCCTTTCCAGCCTGTAGCTCAAGTTTCTATTCCAGTACTGAGGATGGGCAGCACTGTTGTAGATGAAATACCAAAGATCCCGCAACACTACTTGGATAAAGAGCAGCATAATTATATCTAGAGATCTGGCCAATATTCAAACTGCTATTAAGGCATCTAAAAATAGATCTGAGCATTATTGCATTGTGCGTAGGAGCCTGCTGTTTGCAATTTAGCTGTTGAAATTCATAGCCTACAGCAGCAGATACAGTTCAAAAACCTCATGTGGTATAAAGTATTATAGACCATACTGAGTGGGTTACCGAAATTCAAATCTTTCTTTCAACTTCTCCGCAAGTTTGCAAGCGTTTAATGGGTAGAGTCGGTAAGTAGGGATTATGGAATAAAGACAGAAAATGGAACAGGAACGAAGAAAGAGGTAGCCAGAGAAACAGAGATATGGCTTCAGATCCTTGATCTTCTTCAATGTTAAACTAGTGCCATTTTCAAATAATTCCAATATTCGTGCACTATTTCAATAATAATTCAAATATGTAAACAACAGGAGTGGGGCTTTTAATGTAATACTGTAATACTGTATTTTTTCCCAAAGTGTGTCTTTGGGAAATTTCCAAATTTGAACCACATGGATTGCCTAAAGAGAGAAAATAAAGAATAGTAATAAAGGGGCCATTCTTAGTTGACACACTATTGTTAGTGCGGTGTCCCAGGATTGAGGACTGGGCCCTTGGATGGTTTTAATTTGTATAAAAGAGCTATAAAAGATTTAACTATCCAGCAAAGAGAGCAATAACCACGAGAACTGTCAACATAAATTCCCCCTTTTATCCCTGAGCCTTGTAAATCTAAGAACATAACAGAAGTAATCTACATTCACATAATGTCAATATCTGAAGAAAGACTGAAGAAGGGTCTCGACGTCACCCATGTATTCTATTCAGAGATGCTGCCTGTCCCACTGTGTTACTCCAGCATTTTGTGTCTATCTTCGGTAAACCCACGCCTGCAGGTCCATCCTATACATTCTTAACGAAACATCCTGAAGCATTTCTCGGAGATGATTATCAAGCAGAATTTGTCGATCTGCCACAAGAGGAGACAACAGATAAGACAACCAAAGCAATAACAGAGAGGCGGAATAATTTCAAGACCTATGGTGTTAATAGCTAAAGGAACAGCTGTCCATTGTTGAGTTCTGTAGGGTGTGCGACTGCAAGGGACTGCAAGGTAACACAGAATGAGAACTTTGGTGATAAGTGGCAAATAGCACATCTAACACATCCATTTGCATGGTTCATTTTGCATCTATTTTCTTTCTCATTAGATGGTACACCAGGTTCATCATCAGTCCCGTTAGATGGTACATTGTGTGCCTGTCGTCACTTTAGTTAGGTGCTTCACTGCATCATGCTGTCAATTCTGCTAGATGGGGTACTGAGTATCTCCATCAATCCTGTGAAGGTGCACTGTGCTTCAATCAATCCCTTAAGATGCTGCAGTGTTGTGTCTACTTCCATTCCTCTCAGATATTGCTCTGGGCACATACCTTCGATCCTGTTAAATGGTTCATTATGAGACTACCATCAATTCTGTGAGAGTGTGTAGTGCGTGACAGCTATTCATGTTGTTAGGCAAAGCCCAGCATCAGTTCTGTCAGAGAATCTACCGAGTATCTGCAATCGATCATGAATTCTATTAGTCCTGATGGAGGATGCACTGTGTGACTATCGTTAATCCATTAGCCACTCCATTTATGTCAACGATCAGACATTTCACATAGTATCTACTACAGAACATTAATACAGAACATTGTTGAAACAATATCTGTTTGCTTTGAACTGAGATTTTAAAAAAGCAGCATACTCCCAGCCAACAATGATCTATTATAGATTTTCCTTGATTTCTATTCCCTTTGTCCTATTTTCACACCTTACACTTCCTTATCTATGTTTCCCCTCTTCCATGTTTCCTCGGCTTCCCCTCTCCTCTGACGTCAGCCTGAAGAAGGGCCTCGACCCGAAACGTCACCCATTCCTTCTCTCCAGAGATGCTGCCTGTAGTAAAAAATGCTGGAGAAACTCAGCGGGTGAGGCAGCATCTATGGAGCGAAGGAAATAGGAAACGTTTCGGGTCGAGACCCTTCTTCAGAAAGAAGAACACAGTGCATCATCTGTTTAGAACTGGTGGTGGATTTAAGGCAACTTCTAACAATTTTGATGGCATATACCTAGTACAACATTCAGCAGAATTGACAGTAGAAATGCAGTCTCCCTTCTAACAGAAGTGACAATAGATACAGTATACCATATTTAGACACAAAAATTCTGGAGTCACTCTGGAAAGAAGGAATGGGTGAGGTTTCGAGTCGATACCCTTCTTCCGACTTGAACCGAAACGTCACCCATTCCTTCTCTCCAGAGATGCTGCCTGTCCCGCTGAGTTACTCCAGTATTTTGTGTCTATCTTCAGTTTAAACCAACATCTGCAGTTCCTTCCTACACATTGATGCACTGGTTGCCTGCTGTTAATCCTGTTGGATGATGCACTGTGTGATTAGGATCAGTCATGTTCGATATGGCACTATGTTTCCTCCACCAGCCTTATTAAATGGTCCGTTGCGTATCTATCATCGATCTTATCAGACGGCACATCATCAGTCCTGTCAGAAAACGCACTGTGTACTTACTATGAACCTGGCTAAATAGTGTTTGCCATCCAATCGATAAGGTCAAGAGAGTCAACAGTCAAGAGTGTTGTATTGTATTGTATTGTATTGTATATCTTTATTGTTATTTCCTGAGTATTCGCATACCCAGAGGAAACAAAAAAACGTTCCTCAACCAGTGTCCATTTCAGTGTGTGCAGTAAAAAATAAATAGAAGTAAAAATACATATATCATGAACAATTAACACTCTACTCTACTAAACATCAACAGGCGTTCCGATCGGCAGCGGCACGACAGTGGCTCTGCTGCAGTGTGTCCAGGTTGGTGGTTGGTGCACGATACTTTGGCAGGGGACAAAGTCCGTTTATCAGTCTTATAACCTGCGGGAAGAAGCTGAGGGGCATCCTGCTGGTTTTGCACCTAATGCTCCGGTACCTCTTCCCAGATGGCAGAAGCAGAATAATGAAATTCTTACTTGCACTCTATGTCTAAATTGTGTTTTTACTGTCAATCTTGTTAGATGGTTCACTGTGTACCATCAGTTCCGATAATTTTTTTTATTGTGTGTTGTCATCCATTCTGTTCAATTGCGCTTGACTGTCATTAAGAGTCTTATTTGGTGGCATTCTGCATTCCTATCACAGTAGTTGGTGCTCTTTATGTCATTAGATCTGTTTGATGGTGCACTCTGCATGTCCTCACACCCCTGTTAGTTGGCCTGCTATTTATCCACAATCAAACCTGTCAAAGGGTCCTGTTAAAGAGCACATTATGTGTCTAGTATCAGTCCCCGCACGTCATACTTGGAAATTGAAACAGTACATTAGAACACATGATACCCTCTGTACACTATCAACCCCATCAGATAGTACAATGTATGTATATCATGAGTTCTGTTAGATGTGTTGGGAGGAACTGCAGATGCTGGTTTAAACCGAAGACAGACACAAACATGCTGGAGTAACTCAGCGGGTCAGGAAGCATCTCTGGAGAGAAGGAATAGGTGACGTTTTGGTTCGAGAGGGTCTCTCGACCCAAAGTTACTAAGATACTCCAGCTTTTTGTGTTCTGTTGGATGGTGCACTGTACATCTATTATAAGATAGACACAAAATCCTGGCGTAACTCAGCGGAACATGCAGCACCTCTGGAGAGAAAGAATGGGTGACATTTCGGTTCAAGTCGGAAGAAGGGTATCGACTCGAAACCTCACCCATTCCTTCTTTCCAGAGTGACTCCAGAATTTTGTGTCTAAATAAAGTATACTGTATCTATTGTCACTTCTGTTGCCACTTCTGGCATTTCTACTGTCAATTCTGCTGAATATTGTACCAGGTATATGCCATCAAAATTGTTAGAAACTGCATTAAATCCACCACCAGTTCTAAACAGACGATGCACTGTGTACCCACTATCAGTTTTGGTAGTTGGTATATCATGTACTTACTGTCAATCTTATGAAATGGTACACTGTGCATCTCCTATCAAACCTATTAGAGACCACGCTGTCCATTATTAAACCTATTAGATGGCGTGTGGGTGTCTACTTTAAATTTGGGTTAATGTTCAATTGTTGACAGGCATATCTACTATCTCTCTTTTTCAGAAAAAACACTGTGTTTACGAGCAATACTGTTAGCTAGGGTTCTTTGTTTCTTTGGCCAGTGACCTGCTGTGTATCTACCATCAATCCTGTTAAATGTTGCACTGTCTACAATCAGTTCAGTTTTAGGATTCGTTATTGACTATCACTCCATAGTGCACTGTGTCTGAAATCTTTTGGATGGCGCACTGCAGATCAATCATGAATTGACTTAGATTGTGCACCATGTGTCATTCATGTGCCAGCAAAATGGTGCCTGTATGCCAACTACCAAGTGATTACTACATGGGTGCTACCAATCCTGTTAGTTGGTGCACTTTGTATCACCCATCAGTTCTATAAGATGGCACATCCTGTATGTACCATCAGTTTTGTTACATGTTACACTGTCAGTCTGCAGCATACAACAGTTCAATAGACAATAGACAATAGGTGCAGGAGTAGGCCATTCGGCCATTCAAGCCTGCACCGCCATTCACAGTGATCATGGTTGATCATCCACAATCAGTACCCCGTTCCTGCCTTCTCCCCATATCCTCTGACTGCTATTTTTAAGAGCACTATCTAACTCTCTCTTTTGAAGAGGGAATTGGCCTCCACTGCCTTCTGAGACAGAGAATTCCACAGCTATCTAACTGGTCTAACTAGTGTGAATGGGTGATCGCTGGTCGGCACGGACTCAGTGGGCTGAAGGGCCCATTTCCACGCTGCACCTCTCAAGTCTAAAGTAAAGTCTAACTAATGTGAATGGGAGGTCAATAGACAGCGTGACTCGGTGGGCCGTAGGCCCTGTTTCCATGCTGTATCTCTAAACTAAATTAAAACTGTTATGGTCCACATTTTCATGCCCCTTACAAAATCAATGCACTTTTGTTTGCAGCGTTTTAACAGAGAATTACGAAGTTTGGGCTAAAGTGCTGCGACTCAATCAGCAGATGGAGGAAGACAAGAAGCAGTACAAAGCAATGGAAGTGAAGCTGTGTGACACTACGCGTGCACTAGAGGAGGCCGAGAAACGCAAGATGGGCTTGGAGAAGGAGCTGAAGGACTTCTTGCAGGCAAAGAACAAAGCCTCAGCTTAAACCTCCAACACTGCTTGATACCCAAGAACTCCTTCAAAGGGGCTGAGCTCTTTGTTTGCAAATGAGGAAATAATAATGTGTCACTTTTACTTTTCTGTCACCAGTTTATCAAAGTGGGGAGACATTATTCACAGAGGCACTGAAGCATTTATTCTGCAGTACTGACTGTGGAAGGGATGCTTTCCATCAGCAAATAGTTGGTTGTAAAATAACAATGGATTCCCATACACCTACTTCAAAGTGTGTTAACATTTGGGCCTTATGTGTGCTTAAATGTCATCTAATAAAGTCAAGGAGTGCTGTTCTGGAATGGAACATGGCTAAGCACATTCAGTACTGATCTCCGGCATGTTGCTCATAATTATGCTTTATTTCCCTATTTCTGCTGCTCCAGTTCATCATTTGGGATCAATATGAGTTTCCACACGTGGATGGCTCCCAGTTCTATCTGAACACCACCGCCTTTTTGCTTCCATCAAATTGTCCAATATTAAAAAATGTGCAGGACAAAATGTTCTCTGACTGAATATTGGGAAGATCAAATGTATTGTCTTTGATTGTGTGATCAAGTCAAGAGTATTTTATTGTCATATGTCCCGAAACGGTGACATTTATATTAGCTGACCACCCATTCTATTCTCCTTAAAATCCTTAAAGTCTTCCCCTTTCACCAAGCTTTTCTTCACCTGCCTATTTTCTCCTTGTGATTCTCATGTCAATACCCTGGTTTATAATAATATCGTCACTCTGCAAACCTTTGTATCTTTAATTATAAATTATACGTTTACAAAATGCTGTTGCTGTAATATCTGACTGCTGTAATGCAACAGGAAAAGTTACTTTTATGTAAAGATGTTATCAGATAAACAACATTTTGATAAATGACCTCTAACACCATTTGCCTCATATATAATGCAGTGCGTATGACTTATTTGCTAATTATGTTAATCATTGCCATAACAATAACTTGAGAAGATACATATTACAACTGGTATGCTTGGGATGATAAAGGTGTCAAAGGGGGCTTATAAATCCTTAAATATCTCCACTGGATTAAATTCACTGGAGTTTAGAAGGATGGGGGGGATCTTATAGAAACATATACAAGTATAAAAGGACTGGACAAGCTAGATGCAGGAAAAATGTTCCCAATGTTGGGCGAGTCCAGAACCAGGGACCACAGTCTTGGAATAAAGGGGAGGTCATTTAAGACTGAGGTGAGAAAAAACTTTTTCACCCAGAGAGTTGTGAATTTATGGAATTCCCTGCCACAGAGGGCAGTGGAGGCCAAGTCACTGGATGGATTTAAGAGAGAGTTAGATAGAGCTCTAGGAGGCTAGTGGAGTCAAGGGATATGGAGAGATGGCAGGCACGGGTTATTGATAGGGGATGATCAGCCATGATCACAATGAATGGCGGTGCTGGCTCGAAGGGCCGAATGGCCTCCTCCTGCACCTATTTTCTATGTTTCCACTATTCATAGCTTATTTCTGCCATGCCATTTCTGAGTCAACACTGATGGAAATTGATTGTTCTAAACAGTCACTAACTCAGTTATGGTTGCACCATCAAGTCGCAGGGAAGTATAAGGGGAACTGTAATTTTGTATGTTGTTTGTAGGTTAATTGGCTTCTATAAATTGTAAATTGTCCCTAGTGTGTAGGATAGTGCTAGCGTACAGGATGATGGCCGGTCGTCGCATACTGGGTGGGCCGAAGGGCCTGTTTCCGCGCTGGAATAAATAAAACAGGAAATGCTGGAAACTCTCAGCAGGTCAAACACCAATTGTGAAAAGAGTTGTGGGGCGACATAGTGGCGCAGCGGTAGAGTTGCTGCCTTACAGCATCACAGACCTAGGTTCGATCCTCACTACGGGTGCTGTCTGCACAGAGTTTGTACGTTCTCTCTGTGACCACGTGGGCTTTCTCCGGGCGCTCCGGTTTCCTCCCACACTCCAAGGACGTACAAGTTTGTCGGTTAATTGGCTTCTGTAAATTATCGCTAGTGTGTTGGATAGTATTAATGATCAGGTTGTCGTTTAGCGCGGACAAAGTGGGCCGAAACATTTGGCTTTACTAATCTTTTTCCTTTTTACATATCTGTAGAAGCTTTTAGAGTCAGTTTTTATATTCCCCCCAAGCTTTCTTTCATGCTCTTCCCCCCCCCCTCTTAATTAACCCCTTTGTGCTCCTCCGTTGAGTTTTAAATTTCGCCCAGTCCTCCGGTTTGCTTCTTCCTCTGGCCAATTTATATGCCTCTTCATTGGCTTTAACACTATCCTTGATTTCCCTCGTCTTTATTAATTATTATTAATTTTTCGCAGGCAGGCATGAACAATTTTTGGAGTTCATCCATGCGGTCTTTAAATCTTTACCATTGTATCTCTACTGTCAACCCTTTAAGTATACCGTAACTTGCCAGTCTATCCGAGCCAATTCCCGTCTCATTCCCTTAACGTCGTTGGCATTCCAGCATACTGCCACCTGGTGTTGATGTGTGGTAAGTGCTGGTTTTACTGTCTGCATTGCTGCTGCAATGAAAGTAAGAAAGTGATGCTCCCTGTTGTGAAGCTTTATCTGTGGTAGGTGTTGCTTTTTGGGAAGGTGATACATAGTTGGACTTTCACAGTGAATGATAGGGTCCTGGGGAGTGATGCAGCACAGAGGGATCTAGGAGTACACGTACATAGTTCCCTGAAAGTGGTGTAACAGGTAGACAGGATGGTGAAGATATGGTCTATATATATATATATATATATGTCAGGTGTATATATATGGTCTATGGACCATATACACACTGAACTTTTAACTCCAGTTCTGTATTATGTCTGTTCTGCTGCAGCAAGCAAGAATTTCATTGTCCTATCTGGGACACATGACAATAAAACTCTCTTGACTCTTGACTCTTGAAGAAGGCTCTTGGCCTGCTGGCCTTCATCAGTAAAGCCATAGAGTATAACGTCCGAAGAAGGGTCTCAAGTTGAAATGTCACCCATTCCTTCTCTCCTGAGATGATGCCTGTCCCACTGAATTACTCCAGCATTTTGTGTCTATCGAGTTAGAAGTTGGGATGTTTGTGAGGCCACTATTGGAGCTTTGCGTTCATTTTTAGTCAATCAACTACAGGAAGGGTGCCATTAAGTTGGAAAGAGTGCAGAAATGATTTACAAGGCTGTTGTCAAGATTCCAGCAACTGAGTTACAGGGAAAAGCTGGGAGAAGCTAGGAAAACTTTATTCCTTAGAGCGTAGGGGATTGAGGGGTGATCTTATAGTGGTGTATAAAGGTGAGAGGGGAAAGATTTATTAGGAAACTGAAGGGCACCTTATTCACACAGAGGGTGGTGGGTATGGAATGAGTTGCCAGAGGAAGTGATTGAGGCAGATGCAACAACACCAGTTAAGTGGCATTTGGACAGGTAGATGGATAGGAAAGGTTTAGAGTGATATGGATCATAGGTAGGGAAACGGGTCTTATGTAAATGGCCATCATGGTGGGCATGGATGAGTTGGGTGAAAGGGCCCCCGTTTCCATGCTGTATGACTACAACTGGTCTATGCTAAATCTGAGGGGTAACCTTTTCACACAGAGGGTGGTGGATGTATGGAACAATCTGCCAGAGGAGGTAGTTGAGGCAGGGACTATCCCAACATTTAAGAAGCAGTGAGACAGGCATATCGATAGGACCGGTTTAGAGGGATATGGATCAAATGCTGGCATGTGGGACTAGTGTAGGTGGAACATGTTAGCCGGTGTGGGCAAGTTGGGCCGAGGGACCTGTTTCCACACGGTATCATTCTATGTCTCTATGTCTCTATAGTTGTTCAGAACCAACATAGAAAGGAGCCAATGTAGAAATGTAGGGTTTGGAGTGGCTTCGATTTTGTCTGGATTGTGTCCAGCATCCATGAATAAGGATGGTCATGTTTCATTTTTCTATGTTCTATTTCCTACTGTTTATGCCGTTGATTTGCAACAGTGCCCTGTTAATTTATGATGAATATCACATCTTCACAACATGTATCAAAGGTTTTTTTGTGTCCCAGATTTTACTCTAATTATGATGTCACGTGTTTTGAAAAGTTCATCATTACTCCTTCGTCACTCCTGTTTTATACCCCCAGATTTTGTTTTTAATTCCTGCTCAAGGATGGCAAGAGGTCAGGCACCAGAATCATTTAAGGAATGTAGAAACATCGAACTGCAGATGCTGATTTACAAAAGAAGACACAAAGTGCTGAAGTAACTCAGCGGGTCAAGCAACATCTCTAAAGAATGTGGATAAATGACATTTTGTGTTGGGACCCTTCTTCAGACTCAAAATCTACAGGGCATAGGATAAGAGATGGTTGGATACTGCAATGGACAGAACCTGGCCGGCACTGTGGCACAGCGGTAGAGTTGCTGGCTTACAGCGCTTGCAGCACTGGAGACCCGGGTTCGATCCCGACTATGGATGCTGTGTGTATGGAGGTTGTAAATTCTCCCCATGACCGCGTGGGTTTTCTCCAAGATCTTTGGTTTCCTCCCACACTCCAAAATCGTACACGTTTGTAGGTTAATTGGATTGGTACAAGCGTAAACTGTCCCTAGTGTGTGTAGAATAGTGTTAATGTGTGGGGATCACTGGTCGGTGAGGACTCGCTGGGCCGAAGGGCCTGTTTTCACGCTGTATCTCTAAGCTAAACCAGAGGGTGGTGATCAGTGCAAGTGAATGAATTGGGATTCTGCTTCCAGTAGATGGGGCTGTATGATCCACTATGACCTGCCAGTGAGTTCACTTACAACCTGAGCATTGATTTACCATTTTTAAAGGGGTATTGCTCAATAACAGAAGCTGCATTTTTGGGGGGATGTGCCTAAAAGGTTTTCATGAACCAGTTGAAGAGAAACTTAGGGAGGGGATGCCAGGGATTTGGGACTTACAACTGAAGGCATAGCCACCAAAAGTAAAACAATTAAAATTTGTAGGTGGACACAAAAAGTTGGAGTAACTCGGTGGGTCAGACAGCATCTCTGGAGCAAAGGAATAGGTGACATTTCTTGTTGAGACACTTCTTCAGTTGACCTGAAATGTCACCTGTTCCTTTTATCCAGAAATGCTTTCTGACCCACTGGGTTATTCCAGCTCTTTGTGTTTATCTTCAGTTTAAACTAGCAGTTCCTTCCTACACATTAAAATTTGTACATGCTTTGTGTAGATCAAACACTATATTACTGATCTGATCCATGCCTGGTTTTACTATATTGCTGACCCGATCCATGATCCATGCCATCTTGTGGTATGCGGTTAGCTGGGCAAGGCAGTCAATTTTGATAAGGATGTAATACTAGGCGGAGGCTTTCATGTACTCTCTGCCTTTTATATGGATATTAAAGAACTTTATATGAAGTTAAATGACTTGTTGTTTCACTACTTCATACATGGTGTCAGAAGTATTCTTTTGGAAAGACTTTGGCTGATATTTTATGAGTTTTCACAGGGTTTATTCGCGACTCAGATATGATGCACTAATATCTTGTAGGTGCTGTTGGGATGATGGGGCAGGCATGGGGAAGACATAGAGGGATTTGAAACAAGGGTGAAAATATGGATCATAGGGGTTATGTGTGGACTATATTGATAAGAAGAGCTCTAGTGAACAATAATATTCAATGACCATGTGAAAGGAATAGGTTTAATACCCTCCATGCTGTTTCATCAAATAAGCCCCCTTGTACAGCATGTGGCACAACAGTAGAGTTTCTGCCTTACAGCGTTTGCAGCTCCGGAGACCCGGGTTTGATCCTGACTATGGGTGCTCTCTGTATGGAGTTTGTACGTTCTCCCCGTGACTGCGTGGGTTTTCTCCGAGATCTTTGGTTTCCTCCCACACTCCAAAGATGTACAGGTTTGTAGGTTAATTGGCTTGGTATAAGTGTAAATTGTCCCTGGTGTGTGTAGGATAGTGTTAATATGCGAGGATCGCTGGTCGGTGTGGACTCGGTGGGCCGTAGGGCCATTTTCCATGCTTTATCTCTAAACTAAACTAAACTAAACTTGTAGAATCCATTCCTGGAATTCTACCCTATTGTATCACGCTTTCTTTAAAAAAACGATTGCCTTTCTGCCTCTCACTGTTGTATCAATAAAGAACAATGAACGGTTTCAACAATTGACAACATATTTGTCATTCTGCACAACGTATCTGTTACTCTGGCTGCTCAAGACTATTTTCCAGACTTCCAGATTTAAACATCCTTATCTTCCCCGATGACATGCATCAGGCACCATGTGCAAACCTAGGTGACCTCTGGCAGGACGTTTTCCAACTTTCCATTCTGGTGAGTCACTGTGTCCAGTTTGCATGGGTGGAGAAAGATCCCAAATGCCTCTTTAAACAGACTGTGGTTAGATTCTGCCCAGCAACCCATAGACAACGTGCTGTTGGTCACCACACCTGGTGGCACAGTGTTGGTTTGTTCATCCACAATTTAAAAAATACGAATTATCAGCAGTAAATAAAGACCACACTGACGAGAGAGTATTTTTCTCAAGGATGTCAAATGATTCCCAGCACGTTCAGCTAATCCGTTCCAATTCCAGACCCCCGTTGTTTCCTGAACAAGACATCGTTGCTAAAAATACACTTAGTTTACTAAATGAGTGTGCTTTTTGGGGGGTATTGGTGCTAAAAATAGAAGGCCAGATTGCACTGAAAAAAATTATAATTTGGCTCTGAGTTTCTATTTGCGTGCAGAATTGCAGTAATATTGCTTGAAAGTGGAAATTTATTTGGTTGGGGGGGGGGGTTTAACACCATATTCTTGGCAAAACACCAGATAGAAACAACACAGTGAAGAATCAATAACTTACTTGTTTAATTGCTGCAGAACCTAGGGTCGGCACAGTGGCGCAGCGGTAGAGTTGCTGCCTTACAGCGCCAGAGACCCGGGTTTGATCCTGGCTACGGGTGCTGTCTGTACGGAGTTTGTACGTTCTCCCCGCGACCGCATAGGTTTTCCCCGGGTGCTCCGGTTTCCTCGCACACTCCAAAGACATACAGGTTTGTAGGTTAATTGGCTTGGGTAAGAATTGTAAATTGTCCCTAGTATGTAGGATAGTATTAGTGTACGGGGTGATCGGTTGTAAGCGTGGACTCGATGGACCAAAGAGCGGGTTTCAACGCTGTATCTCTAAACTAAACCTGAACAAAGCTGAACAAAACTCAATTAAGTAATGCAAAAAACTTAGTTCAGTAATCCCAAAGTTTCCTCATTCATTGTACAGGATTTTACAATGTAGAATCATTTGTGCTTAGATTTAGGATTTCTAAAATCGACGTAAAATCCTAACACTTAATCTATCGCTAGTTCTTATCTACTTTTTCAATTCAATGATGGTCTTCATAAGGTGCATTGATCCCAAACAAAGGCTTCTCAATTTAAAGATATTGGGGGGGAGGGAGCAGAGATGTTTTCCCAAATAAAGATTCATTCTTTGCAAATCCAAACGGCCCAACTTGTTGCAAATATAACACAGCATTATTTGTATCTATTACTTTAAGTGCCTACTCCTGATAAGTGCTTGAAACACTGTCAAAAGTCAGTTTCCAATTAACAGGCGAACACTGCGTAAGAGACCAGCTGACAGCAACATTCTTTAGCCCAGAGATAGCATCGAGTTGGAGAATTCCAGTTTTTCTAAATGTACTCAGCTGTATGCAGAGGACCCAGGGATCGCTGGTGAGGCAAGTCACATGAAGGCCTGGTTAGTGACATCTTGAGTTCATAGCCTTTCAACTGTTGAATTGAGTGTCCCATAACACCAGTTGCCAGGAGTCCAATCTCAGAGCAGACATGGGCTGTCCAATTTATTTCCAATGAGGTGCTTGTACCTAATTCAGACTAGATTAATCACCATTAATCAGAAGGGCAATTCTGGTCTTTGCAAATTACCAATCGATCGTTTGAATGTAACGAACACCACATTGATGTCTTGTATGCAACTCACGCTGTCCACTCTGAAGAAAGACAACATATTTGAAGCACTGGAACTGATCGTTCAGTCTATCCAGTTAAACCAAAGTTTATGCCCCACATAACCATTCATTTACGCTCACTCTGTCTCACTCTCTTAACTCATAAAGCCAGACTTGCATTTAATGTCTCATGTTTCATGACTTCAAAATGCCCCAATGTGTTTTACAGCCAATGAAGTTTGTATTTGTTGGAGTGTTTTGAGAAAGTTACAGAAGGACTGATGAGGGAAATGTGGGAGGTGGACTTGGGCTCGGGACGCCTTTGTCAAGAATGGAGTAGAGGAGAGATTACTGGTCAAAAGAGGTAAAGGGAATGAGTAGGGCAAGGCAAAGTGGGAATAGTTGGACTGCTCATTCTTTCGTCAAACTTCGTAAAATGGAATTTAATGTCATGGAACATTATCTGTCTTGCTGTGGGTGCAAAAAATGTCCAGAGAGATTTTAACTACTTGTGTTTTTATCCCATTCTTGCCTAGGTTTACTTTAACATGTAATACTATTTATAATTGAGGGAGTTGCTAATTGCTATTGAGGGAGTGCAGCGTAGGTTCACGAGGTTAATTCCTGGGATGGCGGGACTGTCATATGATGAAAGAATGGAACGACTGGGCTTGTATTCACTGGAATTTAGAAGGATGAGAGGATATCTTATAGAAACATATAAAATTATTAAGGGATTGGACAAGTTAGATGCAGGAAACATGTTCCCGATGTTGGGGGAGTCCAGAACTAGGGGCCACAGTTTAAGAATAAGGGGTAGGCCATTTAGAACTGAGATGGGGAAAAACTTTTTCAGCCACAGAGTTGCGAATTTGTGGAATTCGCTGCCGCAGATGGCAGTGGAGGCCGATTCAATGGATGCATTCAAAAGAGAGTTAGATAGAGCTCTTAGGGCTAGCGGAATCAAGGGATATGGGGAGAAGGCAGGGACAATGTACTGATAGTAGATGATCAGCCACGACCACGTTGAATGGCAGTGCTGTCTCGAAGGGCCGAATGGCCTACTCCTGCACCTATTTTCTATGTTTAATAAAAAGGAAATGCAGATGCTGGTTTATACCAAAGATACATCGAATGCCGGAGTAACTCAACAGGTCAGGCTTCTCTGGAGAAAATGGATAGGTGACATTTCAGGTTGGGACCCTTCTACAGACTGATTGTAGAGGTGGTGGTGGTGGGGGTGGGGGGGGGGACACTGGAAGTGAGGACATATCAAGGGTGGCAACAGATGACCTCAGGCAAGGACATTCCCTGATAGGCCGATTGTTGGCTAGAGATGGTGTGGGCCCATCGTTATGAGCTGTGGAACTGGTTATCGGACTTTTAGTGGCGGAAGAGAGGGGAGGGGGAGGGGTGGGTAGTGTTTGTAAAAGTTACCTAAAATTGGAGAATTCAACATTCATACCGCTGGGTTGTAAGCATCCCAAAGCAAATATGAGGTGCTGTTCCTCCAATATGCATGTGGTCTCACTCTGGCAGTGGAGGAGGCCCAGGACAGAATGGTCGTTATGGGACTGGGGTCGGGAAGTTAAAATAGTTATCAACTGGGAGATCCAGTAGCCCTGGGCAGACCAGATGTAAATATTGAGTGAGCCACTATGCCGCCCACTGTGCCTGTTTGATGTCAATCCCCTTGACTCAGTGGACAGAATGGCCTCCCTCCATGTTATAACCACTCTGATTCCGTGATATGTAATCACTATTGTAATGTCGGCCACGTGTGTGTTTGGGAAATGGGTCTGGAACTGGAACTATCTGCAACTGGGGAAGGAAGCATTGATTAATCTAACACCCTTCACCATGCTATCATCTCCCCTTCTATCATTATGTTTAAGGAACTTCTTCACAGCTATTGACCGAGGCTGCTACAGTCCCAGCAGTTGGGCTTTCATCCAATTCCAGAAAACTTTCCCAACTACTGTATCAGATTTTATCAACAACCATTTCTCATCCTATCATAACCCTATCTTGTTTTAAGCCCAGGTTTCCCTTTGACCCCCGTGCCTTAAAGTAAAATCCACTCTTTATTGTGGAGTGATAGTTTCCAAATCTGCTCAAATGAATGCATGTAGAGCTAACTAATATTAACTGTGTATGTGCCCTGAACCTATGGCTACCAATAATACACTTATTCATAGACGCAATCAAATGGTAGCTGGGTTTGTACAAGTTGAAAGAAACGTTATGAGATTTCCATTTAAAATGGACAATCTGGCACTAAAATACTCAGAACAATTGAATGCAAATCGAACACTTGCATGCAGTGATTGACTGTTACAGTAACTTTCCCGCACATTTTGCCACTTGAATTCCAAAGATTCCACACCACCATTTCAAAGAAGAGAAAGGTTTGCGTTCCCCAATTTCTGACCAATATTTATTCTTCAATCAACATTAGCAAAAATGAATTATCAGACAATTTCCTTTGTTAAGCATTCTTTTAGTTTCTCTACATGTGTCCAAGTTTAATACGCAATCTAAAGGGCCTGTCCCACTGTACGAGGTAATTCAAGTTCCCCCGAGTTCTCCCCTGATTCAAGTTCGTGTAATGTACGTAACGGGTATGTAGGGGCTCGTACGAGTAAAAAGTAACCATTTTTTTCATCACAAGTATTTTTTTACCCGTGGACAATTTTCACAGTGTTGAAAAAACGTCACGAGTTTTCCGGATTTTCCGAGTACCTAGCGTTACTGGTACGAGCCGCTACATGACATCCACGAGCTCCTACGTACCTGCTACGTACATTACACAAGCTCGAATCAGGGGAGAACTCTTGAATTACATCGTACAATGGGACAGGCCCTTTACATCCTCAATTTAGCCTTTGCCAATTTAAAATCTATCTTGAAAAGAAGATAGATTGCGTTTAGATTATGCGCTTTATAAACTCAGCGTGCCTCTCGGTGGCAATGAGGCATCCTTGAAATGTTTTTTTTCCTGTGTAGAAAGCAGAGGACCCAATTTGTTCACATCCATGGGGGAGGTTTAGTGACGCAGTGGTTGACCTTGTGCCTCACGATGCTAGAGACCTGGGTTCAACCCTGACTTCCAGTGCTGTCTGTGTGGAGTTTGCATGAGCTCCCTGTGACCGCATGGGTTTCTTCCGGGTGCTCCGGTTTCCTTCCACATCCCAAAGACATGCTGGTTTGTAGGTTAATTGACCTCTGTAAATTGTCCCTCGTGTGTGGGATACGAAGGTGGGATAAACATAGAACTAGTGTGAATTGGTGGTCGATGGTTGCTTGCAGTATCTCAAAAACCAACCCTCCTCAAATAGTAACAGGATCACTTGATTATCTGATACTGATTGAGGGAGAAATATTGACTGAGATGACTGGCACGAGCATCCCCTGCCCACTCTTCATTGAAATTTTGCCACAGAATCTTTTGAAGCTGTTTGGAGAGCAAACAGGGATGGAGATTTAACATCTAAACCAGAAGGTGGCATATCTGGCGATGAACTGTGGCAATGCCAAAATGTACCACTGAAGTACGAGCCTAGAATTCTGCAGGTGTGGCCCCAACCTTTTACTTTTGAATACATGAAGTAGAGCACTGAACCAATAAAGGTAGCACAGTGCCTGTGACCCAGGTTCGATCCTGACTAGGGGTGCTGTCCGTACGGAGTTTGTACATTCTTCCTGTGACCGTGTGGGTTTTCTCCGGGTGCTCCGGTTTCCTCCCACACTCCAAAGACGTGCAGGATTGTAGGTTAATTGTCTTCTGTAAATTGTCCCTGGTTTGTAGGATAGTGATAGTGTGTGGGTGACTGCTGCTCCCCGTAGACTCTGTGGGCCGGAGGGTTTGTTTCCATGCTCTATCTCTAAATTAAACTAAACTAAATTAATTTGCGTTGAATTCAGATCCTATATATGAAAAAGAGCCCCTCTTTTTCGCCCTCCCCCCAGATTCCCATAACTAATAAAATCATGCCCCCACTTGTGTGTGCCTTGCATGAAAATCTTCTTACTTTAGGATAATAATTCCAGAGGTAAGCGTTTTCAAGACAGGCATAAGAAGAGTGAAAATTCAGAGTAACGTCCATTTCTCTGACCAGTACCCAAGTAATTCTGTGGTAATTCTAACTTCCGTTCTAAAATCCTGACTGTGTCCGAGCATTAATTGCCCGGTTAATAAAATATTATAGCACGTGGGTTTGTGCTGAAAGTTACGTTGAGTGTCGGTGAGAGGCTGCAGTGTGACTGTCTCCTATTCTCTTATTAGGATACATTCCTCTTCCTCTCAATGGCAGTGGGCTAAGCCTTCTCTAGCACTGAAAAAAATCTGTTGACGTGCCCAATGTGTGGAATTCCAATCCTGAAGCATCACGGCCCTACAACCCAATGGGAAGGGGGGAGTGGCAGTACCACATTCCACTCATCAGTAACACATTGTTAAATATGAAATGACAAATACGAGATAACACCTCCAGCTCATCCCTGAGACATCGTTGATTCATGCAACATCACTTGCCGTGGAAGGACTCATCAGACCTTCTTGACACTGGTACTATCAAGGTTGTGGAATGACACAAATGCACCAAGTCTAGTAAACTAAAAATGCACTTGTAAACGATTAACTCTTTCGGGGTACAGGGACATGTCCCAAAAGAGCGTGCACCACACTCAGCGCCACCTGTGGCCGCCCAGTGAACTTCAAGTGCGTTCCCGTCATTTTGTCCGGATGAAAGGAGGTACTGGACCATCAGTTGCTGGAAAATCGGTGGTGGACCTGTACAGAAGGAATGGGTGATGTTTTGGGTTTAGACCATTCTTCAGACTGAATCAGGGGAGAGGGAGATACAGAGATAAGGAAGTGTAAGGTGTGAAAACAGGATAAAGGGGATGAAGTTCAAGGAAGATAGATCGTTGTTAGCTACGAGAAGGTAACAACAAAGCAAACAGAGATAAAATGTAAACGAGGACAGTCAGACTAGTCGGAGAACTGGGAAGGGGGGAGGGATGGAGAGAGAAGGAAGGCAAGGGTTACTTGAAGTTAGAGAAGTCAATGTTCATACCGCTGGGGTGTAAGCTGCCCAAGCAAAATATGAGGTGTTGTTCCTCCAATTTGTGGGAAAAGGGAGGGGGAGTTAAATTGTTTAGCAAGTTTAGCGGATGTTCAGGAAGGTTTAGGCGAAACAAACGCCGAGCCTGTGCTTGGCCTCGCCGATGTATCGGAGTCCACACCTGGAACAGATTATGTAATGATACAAACTCACCATAGACTCGTAAATAGAAGAGATGTTCCATACCAGGTACAGGATGAGGTCTTCCATACCAGGTCATCGGAGATGTCCTCATTCTTTACATCCAGGATTATTACAAGGATCACAAGGAAATTTATGAGCCAAGTATATAAGAAGAACATACAAATAATTTGATTTGCCATTTTCAGTCATACCAAGAAAAAGCCGCAAGACAATAGACAACAGACAACAGACAACAGACACACAACTACATCAAATTTAACATAAACATCCACCACAGCGCACTGTGATGGAAGGCCACGTGGATTTTCTCCGGGTGCTCCGTTTTCCTCCACCCTTCTAAAGACTTGCAGGTTTATAGGTTAACTGGCTTCTGTAAATTGTTCAGAGTGTGTCGGATAGAACTAGTACAGATGTTCGCTGGTCGGCGTGGACTTGGTGCGTTGAAGGGACTGTTTCCAACTTATATCTCCAAAACTGAACTAAACTCAGTGTTCTGACATAGGAAACACAATAGCCAAGTTTGACACAACAAGATCCCACAAACTGCAATATCCATATAGACTTGTTGCTTTGGCTGTGGAGAGGATCCTTGCCCTTGCATTGAGTTCTTGTACTTTGGAGCTTCATTATCAGTTTTCTGCATCATTCAACGTGGACACTGTGGAATAACACAGTGTGAAGGCTGATTCCTGTGAGCGCACATAATAGTTCTGTGGTCAGCTAGTACCTGATCAAAAATAGGACGTTTCTCCATCAAAAACTCAGTGGATAGATATGAAGATTTGTGATATCATCATGGACTGATTGTTATGGTGAGTAATGAAGGGAATTCTGTCCCATCATGAAAATTCTGCTTTCCAGATGCTACTCACCCTCCACAGATAAAGTGATAAATGTGGTTGCTTTTTGCCGTGTTGACCACTTTTTTAATACAACTGTAGAGTCGAGATTGCTCATTAAGGAGCAGGATATTGGTGCAGTGGTAGAGTCGCTGCCTTACAGTGCCAGAGACCGGGATTCAACCCCGACCTGGTTGGCGTTTGTGCATTCTCCCTGTGACCTTGTGGGTTTCCTCCGTGTGCTCCGGTTTCCTCCCACATTCCAAAGATGTGCAGGTTTGTGGGTCAATGGCTTCTGTAAATTGCCCCTAGTGCAGTGGATAGGCGTGATCATTGGTCGTTGCGGACTCAGTGGGCCGAAGGGCGTGTTTCCAAGATGTATCACTAAACTAAACTAAACTAAGATTGCCTGGGATCTCATTTTACTGACACGTAGACAGACATGTAACAGTCAGATAGACCTGGACCTGCTCCTGCTAATTGACTGACAAGAGGAATTGCAGATGCTGGTTTACAAAAAAAGTGCTGGAGTAACTCAGTGGGTCAGACAGCATCTCTGGAGGAGGTGGACAGGCAACGTTTTGGGTTGAGGCTCTTTGGACAATTATCTGATTTTTATCATTTAAGAAGTTTAAGAAGCATTTAGAAAGATATGTGAATAGGGTAGGTTTAGAAGGATATGGGCCAAACGCAGGCTGGGGGGACTAGTGTAGATGGGGCATGTTGGTCCGCACTATATGACTGTTTGTCCAAGTGGAATGTTTCCACTTGGACAAACAAGTGCATTCTCTTATTCCAAATCCCAACCCCAAACCCAATTCTGCTCTGTATACTTCTGTGAAATAGGAGGTTTTAGAACAGAGACAAATTTGTGACAAGATACAAACACAGGGCCTAATATGCTATCACGTACAGTCCACACAGGACAGATTTAGAGGGAATGCTTCACCGTGGCAACTTCAGCAGTTTGAACTCTTGGCTGGTTTTGTTCATCAGACTTTGAATCTCCTGGTTTTCGAGATTCTGAATGGCATTGAGAGTCTGACCCGAAACATCACCCATTCCTTCTCTCCAGTGTTTTGTGCCTATCTTCAGCACTAATTCAGCCTCCTAGCTTCCAGTGAATCAGATGCAAACTGAGCATAAGTGTATTCCATAATGGTTACATTCACTGCACAAGCAAGCATTTCAAAGCTGAGAAACTTGCTTCAAATAGTTAATCTATAGTTTTTGACACTTAAAAGCCTGAAAGCAATTTGACTTGGAAATGAATAAGTTAAAAATGCCTACACTGACATTCTCACGTAAAAGTCAACCAGTGACGTGGGGGATAAAGAAAGGAAGTTTGAATGACTTCAAGGAAATCCTCTCTCTAGTATAATTTCCCCTTTTCCTTTATCTGTGCTTGTAAACAGTACATTAACAATCATGCCAAGATCACTGGACCCAGCGTATGATTAGAAGATGCTACGATAGGCTTGATTGCAAGAAACACCACCCACTTAAAGACACTATCTCTCTTCTGGTGATCAAATGTCCTTGAGGTCAACAGGTTTAATGTTATGAAGGGGATGGACTTATGCAACAACCTTAACTTCATGCCAAGAGATATAAGTAGAATACATTCTAAAATACATTCTCACCTTGTTCCAAGCATGTTACTAATTCCTTCAATGTTGAAGACCTAGTTAGTTAACAGGTGACAACTTTCACCAACATCTTTAAACATCGGACTTTTTGAAGCTTCCTAGGCCAAATAAAAGCTGAAAGATTAAATGATATATTCTTTTGCTAGCTGGCTGATCTCAGATTTAGTTATGTAAAGCCCACTGATGCATTATCTGGGGACAAGACGGATGTGATGCCTGGAACATTATCCCAGTCAGGAACCTAAACATAGAAACATGGGACTGCAGATGCTGGTTTACACAAAAGGGCGCAAAGTAATGGTGTAACTCAGCGGGACAGGCCGCATCTCTGGAGAGCATGGATAGTTGACGTTTCGGGTTGGGGACCTTTCTTCAGACTGTGCACTTGGCAAAACACACTATTCAATAACTTCAGCAGACCGTGTTGTACCTTCGAAATTCATTCCATGATGGAATGGCTTTCAGGGGCAAAGTTCAATGTGCGAATGCTACCTGACTAAAGATAATTTTTGAGCAATTTTGCCAGGCTTAGTTTTCAAGGACATGATGACCTTTGTGGGTATTGGGAATGCTCTGCCCAGAATGCTTTGAACTTTTGAAGAGCAAGTCTGATTGACTGTATTTCTATCAGGTGAGAGAATCAAGATTTATGGAACAATGATGAGTAAATGTTCAGGTACAGATTGGTCATGATCAAGTTGATTGGTGGAGCAGCTTAGTCAGACGAACGATTCTTCTTTCCTTGGTTTATATAGCTCTCTTTCACTATCTTCAATGGAAGCTTTTCACAAATGTGACGAAAGGATGCATACATCTACCTCCACAGTAATTTTCACATAATAATGTTAATTATCAGAACTGCCAAAAATCATTTCCCCCAGTTAGATCACATTGAACAAAATTCAATGGCTTAAGAAGTTAATTACCACCTCATTGGCCTTGTTTCTTAAGGAGGAAAATGTATTGCCCCAGAGATTAAAAAATAACATCTATAATAATAATAATAATAATCATTTTATTTACTGGCGCCTTTCTAAAACCCAAGGACACCTTACAATGCATAGAATCACAACAAAAAAAAAATACAAAACACATAATCGGAATAAATTAAATATAAAAACACCACAGTACACAAATCAAGGACAGAATTCAATTTCAAGAGCACCAAAAGAAAATAATAAACACAATTTGAGGAGAGAGCAGCGGCGACCAATTCGCGCCAGCGTCCACTCTCCCCTCCGACCGCCATCTTGTACACGGACTAACAGGCACAGCACACAAAATCATCCCTCCACAATGACCACCACTGTGGGGAAGGCACAATGTCCAGTCCCCAACCCAGTTCTCCCCAGAGTCAGGCCCATCGAGGCCACCACAGTTGCCTCTACGGAGGCCCGATGTTCCTGGCCGTCGGGAGAGTCCTCGCAGTGGCTGGAACGGCTGGTTTACCAGCGGAGTCGATGGCACCTGAAGCCGACAGGGCCGCGCCGACTTGGAGCCACGAGGCTCCCGATGTTGGAGTCGGCACCGCCGCCCGCGGCTGGTCGCTCCACAGTCCCGCAGCCCGGAGGTGTTGATGTCGGCAGTCAGCGCATACCGGAGCTCCAGCGCGTCGATCCAGCGCGGCGACCCAGGCAAGGCATCGCCCGCTACGCTCTCCGATAGCGCTCCAGCGCTGTGCCGCCACCGAAGCTGAAGGTGCTGGGCGGTCCCCGTCAGGAAACGGCGCTCCACGCCCGCTGGTAGGCCACGAGGACGGGTCGACGAGGCAGCCTGGAGAAAAAGCTGCCTCACCGACCAGGTAGGGACCTAGAAATAGTTTCCCCCACATTAAAAGTCAAAACCCCCCAAACAAACAAAGAAATAAAAAACACTAAAACTAAAGAAAGAGTGAATTTGACGGACGGCTGCTGTTTAGCAGCCGTTCCTCCAAGATGGCCGATCACTCTTTCAAGTGAGGGAACTATTTGTTGCAAATTAACTGAGTCTTTCTGGTATTTCACTAATAGAATATGCGATCTGAAATGTAGTTGTGGCTGAGATGTTTTAAAAGGGAAAGAATTATCGTGTAAGCGCCTCTACCATTAATTTCAGGAGTGTTGAGAGTCAAGACAGGTTGGACAAACTTGGATTGTTTTCTCTGGAGCACGAAAGTTAAGGGAAGACCTGCGTAGAAATAGATAAAATTAGGAGAGGTATAGATAGGGTAGAAATGTCAAATAATAACTTCAAGGTTAAAGTTTAAAGGAGATGCTTGGGGCAAGTTTCTTTACACAGTTTTGTAGGTGCCTCGAATGCACAGCAGGGGGGTGGTAGTGGAAGCAGATATGACAGTGGCATTTAAGAGACTTTCAGATAGACAAATAGGTATGGAGGGAATGGAGCCATATGGATTATATGCAGGGAGAGGAGGTTAGTTTAACTTGGCATAATGTTCGGCACAGATGTTATGGGCTGACGGATCTGTCTCTGAGCTGTACACTTCTATGTTCTAAAGACCAGAATATATAATATAAATTTCCCATTACAAACCATTTTGTGCATCATGACATTTATCATTGTTTTATCTGAAGATTATCATCAAAAATACCCAACTCCCATATGTTGTAACTCCAAATGTTTTCTGCGCCAATGTTTGTCTGATCTGAAACCTATTGTAAGATGTTCTTCAAACTGACAGAATCTTATTATATAGTAATTGCTATGACCGATTGGAATTGCCAAGGTGTTTTTTACCTCCTTCAGTTAACTCCCAAACAAAACAATAATCTCAAACTTTAAAAGGCTCCTGGAGAGTCTGGGGGAGTAGATGGGTTCTCAAACCTCTAGTCAGTCTGCAACAGTCTGAACAAATGCAGTGAGGTTGGTACCTGGGCAGGTTGAGTAAGACCATAAGACATAGGTGCAGAATTAGGCCATTCGGTCCATCAAGTCTATTCCGCCATTCGATCTATTTTTCCTTCTCAAGCCGTTCTCCAGCCTTCTCCACGTAACCTTTGACGCCCTTACTAATCAAGAGCCTATCAATCTATGCTTTAAAGATATTCAATGACTTGGCTTCCACCGCCATTTGTGGCAATGAAATCTACAGATTAGCTAAAGAAATTCCTCCTGATTCTGGTTCTAGACTGGAATCATCCTTTCCACATCCACTCTATCCAGGCCTTTCAGGCACAGTTGGGACGGTACCTGGACAGTTTGAGCAAACGCAATAAGGATATTTGCTGCTCATCCCGGGCTAAAGGGATGTCTCCCACCTTATGGCCGTCTTTATATCTTCTAAATGACTTTGAAAGAAAGTGAAAGTTGTTATTATTTTAAGCTTAATTTCATATATTAATAATATTATTGATGTTGATTGAAATTCCATTGAAAATACTCAGACAACGCCTATTAATGAAAAGAGTAATGTGGCCTGCCGTTTATGGCTTTCCTTTCATTTGTTTCTCAGTTGCCAAGTATTGCTGGGACACAAGAGACTGTCGGAGCTGAATATGCAGAACTCATCCAGCAGATTAGACACAAAAAACTGGAGTAACTCAGCGGGTCGGGCAGCATCTCTGGAGAAAATGGTTAGGTGACGTTTTGGTTCAGGACCCTTCTTCAGACTGATTTTGGGAGGTGGTGGCGGGCTGGAAGCAAGTTAAGACCAGGACATATCGGGACAGGCAACAGATGACCTTGGGCAGGGTGGTTCCCTGATAGGCCAATTGTTGGCTAGGGACAGTGATCCCAAGAGGGATACATCATTGCAAACTGTGGAACTGATTAATTATCCTCAAGTAGTTTCTTTTTAACCAAATATTGTTGCCCGCTGATTCATTTTACATTTTTCTTCAATTTTCTTTAAAATATCTTGTAAGTTCCGTAGATCACATTATTTGGAATGACCAGTGAGATTACCATTGTTTCTTATATCTATTTATATCATGTATCCAATGAGATCATATGTTTGTACAAATAAGTTTACTCTATGTTTAACAAAGTTATTTATGTTAACAATAATAACGGAGTTACAGTATATAAAGTTGTGAGAGGCAGATTTAGGAAAAGTGGTCAGATCCTTTCTTTCAGGGTGGGAAATGTCAAATACGAGAGTGCATAGCTTTTTGAGGTCAAAAGGTAGAAGTTTAAAGGAGATGTGAGGGGCCAGTTTTATACAGAGAGTGGTGGGTGTCTGGAATGTGCTGCCAGGGGGTGGTGGTGGAAGCAGATACAAAAGTGATGTTTAAAGAGGCTTTTAGATAGGCATGGATATGCAGGGAATGGTGGGGAGTGCGGGGGCGGGAGGGGGGGTGGAACGAATTATATGCAGACAGAGGAGATTAGTTTAACTTGACATTACGTTTGACATTGACATTATGGCCCAAAGAATCTGTTCCTGTAATGTTCTGTTCTATGTACTGCTCTATGTAATCCTATGTTTAATGAAGTCAATTGTTTTGCAAATTTAAGTATTATGTGAATTGGGATCAGTTATGCTTATGCTGCATTTAATCAGATCACTCATATAAGTTTGGATATTTTTATTGTCCTTGACAGAGATAGACCCACATCCAATATTATGAACTCCAAGATGATTGGGTGTCTCGCCTTGTTGCAGCCTCCTTCCACCTTCTCTGCTGTTGTGTCACCAACCAGAGGAAGAGAAAGGTGGAGTTGGTGGTGCTGAAGCAGATGGTGATAATGAAAATGATGAAGATGATGATGAGGAGGAAGAGGATGAAGATGAAGAAGAAAATAAGTCCCAAGGAATACCATTTCACCATCCTCCCCCCGTTTCACAGTCGAGGTCTTCTTCTTGGTCCGCGTTTTGTCAGGAACCTTCCCCTCAACCTGCCTGCCATGGGCGACCCTGCCTGGAACATAGCTTCAAACAATTTAGCTCTCGGGATCTTAGGAACACGCAAGGATCTCCAGCGTGACAGGATGGAGATCTTCAAAGAAAGAATTGCAAATATTTAAAGCCGATACTCCATACATGATCAACCAGCACGGTACCTTCATACATTTAGTATTCTATCCCTTTAAGAGAAGGATGACCATTGAATTTGCCTTTTTACTTTTCCCTTGGTCTTTGATGATAAATGATCTATGAACCCAATAGGTCGGTTTCATTCAATTGAGAAATTTTAAATATCTGCAGATTCTGGAACTCACGAGTAAATGTTTTTCATCTAGCTCTTTGACATGAAATATTAGTTCTTTTTTTTCTTACTTGCTGCCTGACCTGCTGAGGCATAGAGTCATAGTCATATACCATGGAAACAGGCCCTTCGGCCCAACTTGCCCATAGCGACCAACATGTCCCATCTACATGAGTCCCACTTACCTGCATTTGGCCCATATCCCTCTAAACCTGTCCTATCTATGCACCTGTCTAATTGTTTCTTAAGCATTGCAATAGTCCTGCCTCAACTACTTCCTCTGGCAACTCATCCCATACACCCACCAACCCCATTGTGAGACCAAGTTATCCCTATTAAATCGTTCCCCGTTCACCTTAAACCTATGTCCTCTGATTCTCGTTTCCCCTACTCTGGGCAAGAGGCATCTGTGCATCCACCCGATCTATTCCTCACATGATTTTATACACTTCTATAAGATCACCCCTCATTCTCCTGCTCTCCAAGGAATAGAGTCCCAGCCTGCTCAACCTCTAACTATAGCTCAGACCCTCGAGTCCTGGCAACATCCTCGTAAAAGTCTTGTGAGCATTTTCTGTTTTTACTCAGAGTCCAATCAAATCTGGATCATACTTAGATTTCCATTTCCATGCACTAAATGAAACCACATTGTTCACTCACATTGTTCACTCACATTAAAGGGCCTGTCCCACTTTCACGACCTAATTCACGACCTCTACCGAGTTTGCCCTTGACTCATACTCGCAGCATGGTCGTCACGAGGTCGTAGGAGGTCGTAGGTAGGTCGCAGCAGGCCGTGATGCTAGGCGTAGGTACTCATGGCATCAAGTAGGTCGGGGCGTTTTTCTAGCATGATAAAAAATGGCCATGAGTAAAAAAGGTTGTGAATTAGGTCGTGAAAGTGGGACAGGCCCTTAACAGCGGAAGCACTTTATAGATGCACGGCAGGTCAAGGCCACCTGGTGGTGGTGCTGCATCATTGCCCAAGGTTGTTGAGAAAGAGTTTACAATCTGCAAGGAGGAAACTTTTTGTCCAGTGGGCTGCTGAATAGTGGGAACACCCATAAACAAACAGATAACTGCAGAACACGCAGAGTGTCAGGAGAAATGGTCAACTACACAAGAAAACAAATCCTGACCTCGAACAAACCTCAAATTATCCTTGGATTGGGGAGGGGGTGGGAGGTGGACAATGTCCAATTCAGTTTCCATCCAGTTTTAGAGCTTATATTTATTCCTTTATTTCTATTTTCTGTCCCAAACTCTCCCCAACCAGGTGGTGGCTTATCAGCACATCTGTTGTGTTTTTGCAATGCTTGGACCATGTGCTATTGGTGTTACTGTGCCTGACCTTATTCCTACTGGTGGGTCCACCCCAGCGCCTAGCAAAATATTTACTTTGTATGATTGTTCTTTTAATGAATGCACGGTCATCTTAAGAGATGTTCATGCAGGGTTTAATTCCGCATTTTTCTCTTAACGTTCGTGCTCAATGTACCAGCTTCAATATGCACATAACCAAAGTGCACCCACTTTTCTCTGCACCCTCTTTGATATCCAGTTGTGCAGGGAGGAACTGTAGATGCTGGTTTAAACCGGACAGACACAAAAAGCTGGAGTAACTCAGCGGGTCAGGCAGCATTCGACCCGATACGGCACCTATTTATTTTCTTCAGAGATGCTGCCTGACCCGCTGAGTTACTCCAGCTTTTTGCGTCTGTCTTTGGTATCCAATTGAATGTCCTCCTCTTTTATAATTTTTATTTCATTCCTCGACCCATTCCGATAACCAAGGTTTTGGAGCCGAGAATTAACTAGCCAGGATGTGGCAACAGGGAACTTAAATCATAATACAGTTATGTAGAGTCGATATGAAATTAAACAGGCAAATCTAGTGAGAAGTAGACACGTGGAAGTGCAGATGCTGGAGTCTTGTGTAGAACATAAACTGCTGGAGTAACTGAGCAGGTCAGGCAGCATCTTTGGCTGCAGGGTGAATGTGCAAACTCCACACAGACAGCACCCGAGGTCAGGATCGAACCTCGGGTCTCCGGCTTTGTAAGGGAGCGGCACTACCGGCTGTGCCACTGTGTCGCCCAGTACAGAATCTGTCAATTAGTATGCTCTTTACTAAGATTTGATTGCCTTTTAATATGTTTTAAATCATCTTAGGATCTCCTATTTACTCGGTTTCAGAGAAAGAGGAACCTTTGAGTCTGGGGCACTTGGATCCAGTTTTAATGAACAATGAAAACAGAAAGTGCTGCAAATACTTAAGTGTTAAGGAGCAAAAATTGTTTTACAAATAATCCACAATTAAGGACCTTCGAGGACTTCCCTTCGTGTTATACATGATATCTGATCCAGATTTTTCTCTATTTCTGCAGATTCTCATGCACTTGATAGTATGGGACTGATTTATATGTTTCACCCAAGATATATAATTAGCCAAGATCTATAATTATAGAGACGTCACTGAATATCCATTTATTCAGTATTTCCAAACCCTGGGTTTTTGGATGATCTCAAGCATTAATTCAGAAGGGCTGTTACAGTTTGAGTTAAAAATAAATCTCATGAATGTGTAATTGCCTTTCCCAGGTCAATGTACAAATAATTAGTGACTTTCTCACCCCACCCCCACACTCTTGTCAACACAAGTGAGCAAGCAAAAGTTATCGGCCAATGTCAACATAGCTACAGCGCTGCCCAGACACTTGGGACGGAGTCCAGGCAAACTTAAGTGCATTAACACTTCAACTGAGGCAAGGCATGGGGAATAACAACACTGCAGTCCTGGTCTGACAATAGTGACAGGGGTAAAATCACCTTGAGGCACAAACAGGGGCAACAGTCCAGCAATTCCACCCAGAAAGATCCAGTCCCTTGGTGAAAAGCTTCTTCCCTACAGCCACCAGGCTACTAAACACTTCAAACTCCAAATGAGGTCTGAACTATGTGTAGGAAGGAACTGCAGATGCTGATTTAAACAGACAATAGACACAAAAAGCTGGAGAAACTCAGCGGGACAGTGGAGTGAAGGAATTGGTGACGTTTTGGGTCGAGACTCTTCTTCAGACTAATCAGGGGAAAGGAAAACGAGAGATATATAGACATGATGTAGAAAGATAAAGAACAATGAAAGATATGCAAAAAAGTAACGATGATAAAGGAAACAGGCCATTCTTAGCTGTTTGTTGGATGAAAACGAGAAGCTGTTGCGACTTGAGTGGGGGAGGGATGGAGAGAGAGGGAATGCCGGGGTTACTTGAAGCTAGAGAAATCAATATTCATACCACTGGGCTGTAAGCTGCCCAAGCGAAATATGAGTTGCTGTTCCTCCAATTTGCGTTTAGCCTCACTCTGACAATGGAGGAGACCTAGGACAGAATGGTCAGTGTGGGAATGGGAAGGAGAATTAAAGTGTTTAGCGACGGGAGAACTACATAGACTTGGGGGCATTGGTTTTTATCTATTTGCATTATTATTGTTTGTTTGTTTGCATTTATCTGCATATATGTGTGTATATGTGTGTGTATATATATATATATATATGTTTGTGTGTGTGTATATATATAGTTTACAGAGTACTTTGGCTACATATTCTGTTGTGCTGCTGCAAGTAAAGGGGCTGTCCCACTTGGGAGACCTAATTGGCGAGTTTAGAAGAGTTTGAAAAATGACATGTTGAAGACCTCCTTCGACTATGTAGAAGACCTTCTTCGACTCCTTCGACTATGTTGAAGACCAGCTTCAACATAGCTACGACTAGCTACGACTAACTTCGGGAAAATTGGACACCGAATAGTGGAAAGTGAAGACGACCTCCTTCGATCTACTTCGACCTCCCTTCGACTATGATGAAGACTATCTACGACTACCTTCGACTTCCCTCGATTACCTACGACTAACATGCGACCTACTACGACCTACTACGACTAAACCTACGAGTTAAATAAAGTATAGATTATTTCCATGGCGACCTTTTTTTAACTTGCGGGCAATTTTTTACATATTGAAAAAAACGGCGTGACCTAGCTGAGGCCTCGAGTACGCAGAGACCAGTCTCGAGCATGAAGGAGAGTTACGAAGACCTCCTACGACCTCGTGTCGACCATGCTGCGAATATGAAGTCGAGGGAAACTCGCCAGAACTCGCGGATTAGGTCACCCAAGTGGGACAGGCCCTTAGGAATTTCATTGTTCATCTGGGACACATGACGATAAAACACTCTTGACTCTTGGCAATTTGTTGATAGTAGTAATTTGCAAATGGGATGATGGTAGCAGGGGGATCAAGACTGGAGAGGCAACAAGCTTTCTTAGGCTGGGAGGAAACAATTCCAAAATTTGGAACCCATTGGTGTAGAGGCAACCTATAATGAGTTGCAGGACTCTGCATGCTGAATAATTGTTTTTGTTTAATAAAGAAGAACGTTTTTTTTGCATGTTTTAAAATAGATTTTTATATCAAAACAGTGCACGTACACAGGTAATGCTGCTTTTTATAAACAGAATAAAGATCTCTCATCATGTTATATCTTTCTCCATTCATCCCATGGAAAACAATTTACATTTAATAACTTACAGCTCACTTCATATTTAACAGGTCTTAAAAATAAAAGCTCAATAAATACTTGCTTTATGAACAAAACCTCCCAGAAACTGGTCACAGTCTGCCTCGGGCAAATGCGAATAGACTTGAAATTATCATTGAGCCTAAAGCATTGATACGATATTCATGTGTACTCTATTCTAGCCAGCTGTTAATCTGTTTGAAATAAATATAACAAGGCCCGCAAATTTGCATTGTACACTTTTGTTCTTTGTAAATCAAGGTTCATGTTTTTCACTATTTTTTTTCTTGTTGTTCATTGTTCGAAATACATCCAAAAAGACTCGACGGCCATTTAACATTGTGCACTTTCCTCCAGCCAGCAGCTAATTTAATATAAATCTGTAAGGAAAAGGGATAATCTCTTGGAGCTGAGGGAAGGATATTAATAATGTTGCAGTGCACCAGAATGGTTGATAGGAGGGTACTGTTGACTTGTCTATATTTGGATCAAACAGCTCTGTGATCTGCTATTGGCAATGTTGGCAGGTGAACACATTCTCAAATGGACTTCTTCTTTGGACTATTTTGGTGCTAAAACAGTGGCACTTCACAAATGCATTAAACTTTTGTCAGCTGGTAACACTACTTGATACTGCAATCCTTTCAATGGATAGGACAGGTTTAGAGGGATATGGGCCAAACGCAGGCAGGTGGGACTAGTGTAGAAGCGGCATGTTCGTCAGTATGGGCACATTGGGCCAAAGAGCCTGTTTCCATGACTATGACTATTGTGTATAATCAAACCTGTTTCTACCTGTGAAAAAGGTTTACCCAAAATGTCTTGTCAATGTAAGGGTACTTTGCACATTAACTTTGTCTGCAGAAGACATATATATATATATATATATATATATATATATATATAATATATATATATATATATATATATTATATATATATATATATATATATATATATATATGAAGAGGGAAGGTTTCTATGTTTAATCAAAGTCCAAGAGAGACTCCACCATTTAGTGTATTTGCAGTTTGTTGATGGCTGAACTTACAGAGGGGAAAAACCTTCCACTATAGTCCATGTAACTGTGAAGCCATTTATTTTGAAGGTTTTTTTCTGAAGCCACTCAGAGTCATTGTACAAACATAATAGGTCAAAAGTTTTTTGCTTTAAAATGAACAAAAATAGATTTTTGATTGGATTTGCAAAATGAAACATTTTGATACGAAAGCGTGAAAGCATGTATCATCAGATTCAAGAACAGCTTCTTCTCTGCTGTTATTAGACCCTTGAACAATCCTCGTATATGTAAGGTTGAATTGCTGATCTTCCAATCTACCTTGATGCAGCCCTTGCAATTTTTTTATCTGCACTTTCCCTGTAGCTGTAATATTGTATTCTTCACATGATTTATTTTTCTCTCTTCCACTATGATCTGCCCTCGACAGCACGCAAGGACATGTTTCCATCATATCTAGGTACATGTGACAATAATAAATGAATAATAATAACCAATAACATTATTGATATTATCTTAATTCATCTTACCATCCAATAAATTATATGGGATGTCAGATTTTTGACACAGACATAGTCAAGATTACATTGGGTTGGTATTCACTCAAGTGATTCAGACCGTGTCATGCAAATTGTGCAGAATGCACTAGAAGCTGTTCCCTTATCACCCATGGCAAATAGCTTTGGCCTGCGTGTACAAAAGTGGTGCGACTCAGTATAGTGTAGAAGAGAAGAGTTAACGTCAGTCGCACTTCTCCAAGAATTTGACAACGTTGCGGCTCAGTATAAATAAAGTGACAGGGCCCAGTGTTTCTCAGCTCCAACGCCTCCTTATCTGGTGCTTCAGTTCCCAGGTTGGCATGGATCGGGAAGAGCATGTGATAGCACGGAGTTGATTTTAAACTGACGGAAAGGATTGTGCACAAACAACTTTGACAAGAAGCTAAAAGAGGCAACCCAAGCAGAAGAAAATCCCCGACCTCCTAAATAATCTCTGTTAGGATCCATGAAAATTAAAGTATTATCCAGTGGGTCTGAAGGCTCTGCAATTCTGCAGCATCTTGCAGCAGATGAAGTACCTGGAAGTGCTATTACTGTAATTGTGCAAGAATGTTTGCAAGAAGGCTATTCTCAGGAATGGAACAGGAATACTTGATTTTTAAACACAAGGATTTTGGAATAGTGAAATCGTAGTAAGGGGGTGCCCACCTTCATAGTCTGAGAAGAAGCAAATCCATTCATCGCACTCCTCGCTATAGTGGAATTGCCAAAGTTACTTTTTATAACAGTGGGTAGTTGGAAGAGTGAATCTGGATTTCAGAATCCTGCCATGATCTTTAATTTCCCTAACACCTTTGATAGCTGTTTGATAATAGCTTTACCAGAGGGATTATAAACATAAATTAGTTCTTGTTTGTAGATTTTATGTAAATAAAAAAGGAATCTTGGTGAACTGTGCAACATTCTGGTCAAATTTGTTAACCTGTTATTACAATTTAAATAGATACCAATTGATTGATTCCAATTGTTGCATATTTTAACATTAAATTGACACATTAACGACAATGAGAATTCAATGAAAATTGTTATAAATGTGTAATGTCTGGGTTGAAATTCTGCATTGGACGGTCAACTGCTCAAGGCCAATGACTAAAGGGGTCATTCAAGGTTAGATGACAAAACAGACATGCTTTCTACAGTATCGCAGGCCAGCTGATGGTCAAAAGAGCATCAAGCAAGCTGGTGCCATGTGCCATGTTGCTATCAGAACTAATATCACATACTGCTTTGAACACGTGATCCTGTTGTGTTTAAAATGGATCAAAATCAATAGATTTCGGATAAGAAGCATTGATCAACAGGTGATGATAGCATCATCTGGCTTGGAGCTCTCATTGAGTTCATTTTTGGAAGAGAAGATGATGTGAATCTACACCATCAATAGCTTGGTTCAGTCCATCTATTGTTTGTATGTTGCCTGTTACTCCACTTGGATGGGACCCAGAAACAATGAAAATACATGTGTCAATATTAATTTTTCTTCATTGAGCAGAAATACATTCAGTCCAAACCATAATGATAATTTTCCATTATGGTGTTACTTTTAAAGGACAAAGCAGGTGAGAGCCTCTCCCTGTGAAAAGTTTACTGATACCAAGGGTCTGTAACGTTATTAGGTACAGGGCTATTACAGTGCTGTACATATTACAGTGCTATTGAAGGTCTCTCTCTTGAAACTGAATAAGGCTGACCAAGTCTCATTATCATTCGAAACTAATCCAATATGATGATATTACCCTTTAAAAAAAAGCTTTTTTTGTTTAATGCAAGGCAGTTTATGCATGGATTTACATTTAAAGACATTTTATCTTTACAAATATATACAAAATCAACACATATTAAAGTCACAGAAACCCTTTCTGAGAATCATCTTCATTCACAGTCAAGGGGAAGGGACTATCATGTCCCCATAATGAGAGTCCCGCAGAACAGGTATTTTGATTTGTATTGATAATAATCTCATGGATTTGGAGCACAGGAAATGATAACAGTTATACAGCAAAATATTCCATGTGAAGGCTTCGTTGTTTTCTGAATCACTGAACTCCTTGTACCTGTTTCTCGTCTATCTTCTGCTTCTCAGCAACACCACATAGCTGGTTTCAACGTCACATTGTTAACGTCCAGCCACAGCCCAGCTTCTGTGCCACTCTATATCCAGCCCAAAATGCGTCAACATTGCCTCCACTCGAGTGTAGGAAAGATTGAAGCTACTTTCTTCAATTCCCATGACCAGCTGTTTTTCCCCACTTACCATCCCAGACTGTTTGTGATCTTAAAGGTGTTGTTTGACAACTGAGCTGATCCAATATCTTCCTAGTCACTAAACGTCAATGGCTCCCAACCTTTGGGAAAGTAAACCCCACCGACTCAGACTTGAACTCAAACGGTTCTCTCCATGAAAATGCTAATGGTGTCGATATAGTTTTACTACAACTCTATGTAGTTTTGTTTAGTTTAGAGATACAACATGGAAACAGGCCCATCGGCCCACTGAGTCCACGTCGACCATTGATCACCCGTTCACAACAGTTCTATGTTATTTATCCCACTTTCACATCCACGTCTTACATACTAGGGGCAATTTACAGAGACAAATTGACTTACAAACCTGCACGTCTTTGAGATGTGGGAGGAAACCAGAGCACCCGGAGGAAATCCACGCGGTCTCCGGGAGAACGTGCAAACTCCGCACAGACAGCGCCCGAGGTCAGGATTGAACCAGGGTCTCTGATGCTTTGAGGCAGCAGCTCTACCAGCTGCTCCACTGTGCCACCCAGTTTATCTGCTGTTAAAATTCTCTTCTTCTTTCAGACCATATGTTTCCAATCTTTTCCTGTTCTCCCACTTTCTGCTGGCATGCATTTAAAAATTCCCTTCCTGCATCCTACCTCATACCAAATCTCTTCAATCATCACCTCCCGCTCACTCACGTACATTGAGTCTTGCTCCAGCATCTCCTTAATCTTAAAGTTCACTTCTGTATGATTAAGTCTCCCCATGTCCACATTTCCCAATTTCTCGATAACCATCCCCAGTGCTACAACTGAGCAGGAATTATACATTCCCTGACTTTATATGCAAAATAAAACACCACCCACTCTTGCCTTCTCTTTCCTCCTTTGAAACATTCCTTAAAATATAGAAACATAGAAAATAGCTGCAGGAGGAGGCCATTCGGCCCTTCGGCCATTCATTGTGATCATGGCTGATCGTCCCCTATCAATAACCCATGCTTGCCTTCTCCCCATATCCCTTGATTCCACTAGCCCCCTAGAGCTCTATCTAACTCTCTCTTAAATCCATCCAGTGATTTGGCCTCCACTGCCCTCTGTGGCAGGGAATTCCACAAATTCACAACTCACTGGGTGAAAACGTTTTTTCTCACCTCAGTCTTAAATGGCCTCCCCTTTATTCTAAGACTGTGGCCCCTGGTCTGGACTCGCCCAACATTGGGAATTTTTTTCCTGTAACTAGCTTGTCCAGTCCTTTTATAACTTTATATGTTTCTATAAGATCCCCCTCATCCTTCTAACCATATAACCATATAACCATATAACCATAACAGCACGGAAACAGGCCATCTCGGCCCTTCAAGTCCGTGCCGAACATTTTTTTTTAAAATTAAAAATAAATACTTCCTCCTAGTCCCATCTACCTGCACTCAGACCATAACCCTCCATTCCTTTCCCGTCCATATACCCATCCAATCTATTTTTAAAGGATAACATCGAACCTGCCTCCACCACTTCCACTGGAAGCTCATTCCACACAGCTACCACTCTCTGAGTAAAGAAGTTCCCCCTAATGTTCCCCCAAAACTTCTGTCCCTTAATTCTCAAGTCATGTCCCCTTGTTTGAATCTTCCCTACTCTCAATGGGAAAAGCTTATCCACGTCCACTCTGTCTAACCCGCTCATAATTTTAAAGACCTCTATCAAGTCCCCTCTTAACCTTCTGCGCTCCAAAGAATAAAGACCTAACTTGTTCAACCTTTCTCTGTAACTTAGTTGTGAAACTCCAGTGAAACCTTCCTGACCACGCTTTTGGTCACTATCTGAATGCGTTCCTTTTTTAAAATCCTGATAGCTATTGTTGCCATTATTACCATGGAATATTTTAATATGTGGAAACTAAAACTGGAAAAATATAGAAATCCTGAAATTACTCAGCAGGTGATGAGGGAAACAATTAAACGCTCCAGATTAAAATCCTTTTATCAGAACTGGGTCATCATCCTGAATCATTACTCTGATTCCTGCTTACTCTCATGTTTAGATATTCTCTCTGTCATGTTTATCCCACCAGCCACACTCTCTGCAACATCAAATTGCCGTTTTCACCTCTCTTTCTCAGTTCTGACAAAGTATCTCAGACTTGTAACATTAACTGTTCCTTTCCACAGATATCACCCAGTCTGCTGAGTGCTTCCTGAATTTTCTGTTTCTATTTGGATTTCCAGCATGTGCAGGTATTTGGAAACACATTTTCATGCTCCTTAGTTGTTAATTGCCGACTATTTCCAGAATATTTTGTTTATATTGCAGGTTTCCAACTTATTTCTGTTTTGGGCCAGGTAGCATCTCTGGAGAACGTCAATAGGTAACGTTTCGGGTCGGGACCCTTCTTCAGACCTGACCTGAATCGTCACCTATCCATGTTCTCCAGAGATGCTGCCTGACTCATTGAGTTACTCCGGCATTTTGCGTCTTTCCTTGGTAAACCAGCACCTGCATTTCCTTGTTTCTACATCTTTTTGTTTAGCATTTATGCTAAATAAATGCAAATTATTCTTTGGTTCGTTACTACAGGTAGGAGTTTACCTCTATTGTTTGATGTTGGGAATAATATTATTGAATAATATTTGGCTTAAAAGAGTCCTAAAATTTGCAAATTCATATCTGAAAGGTAGATTAAAGCAATTCAGCTACATGCAATGCAGCCCCATTGCTACTCTGCTGTGATCAATGGTTATTTATCCTCGCAGTTCACGTTCTTGCAAAATGAACGCGGACTCTAGCCATTTATGAGAACCGAAAGGTAACTTTCTTTATCCTAACCCTAAGCCTGGAAATTTAACTAACGGTGTAGGAATGGTAGTCTGATTGTCAGGAGATAAAAGAGTGAAACAATTTGTTTACTTAAAAAAAAAATGTTAAATTTAATTAACCAGAACATTTCAGAATTAATTTATCTTTGTAAAATACAAAATGTTTAAAGGGGTTGGAGAAAAAGTCTGTACTTGGAATAAAGCAAAAACTCCAATGTGGAGCACGGGCAAAGAGTTAAATTGCCTTCTCCAATACCCCAACCTCCGTGTTACTGACTGATGCTCCGACACTCTTCCTGTTTCTTTGTAAGGTTATCGGGAGCATGTTCTCAGTGGAGCTAGCTTCTGTGACTTTATAAACACAGTAATCTTTTTTTTTCAGCAACAACACTCTTTATAAATCTAGAATCCAGCTGTACATCCTTAAATAAACTTCTTAAATAGGCAGCACGAGATGTACACATTTACAATCTTATTCATTAAATACTTTGAAATTGATATATATTAGAGTTATTTTTCTGGTTGCCCTTCTGGACTATCTGCAGCCACATTCTGCCACCACCATACCTTCATATTTGAACTTGTACGTGACCACACCTGCATCATCTAGATAGAGGATTGAGATGGGGTCCAATTTTGTGGGAACACAAGAGGCTTTAGCTGCCATTTTAGGGTTGCGAATATTCACCAGAGTCTGAACAATGGCGTGCTTAGTTGGTGTGACATGCTCAGTCAATGGATAGTAGCAAGAGCCTTTGCATTCGTAAGCTTCGTATCCGGTTGGGGCTATGATCCATGAATCCCACCCGATGTCTTTAAACTCCACGTAGAGGGGACTCCGCTTGCAGTAATTCCCCCTGGCATTCCTTCTGATCCTTGAGGAGGTATCGTAGAGCATGTTTGACCGTCTTTGCAACATGGCTTCTTCGTTCAAGTCAGCGCCTAGATTCCCATTCCCCAAGCTCTGAAACACCACATCTTGCTCGTGGTCAATCATCTGCTCCAGTTCTTCGATGGCCTCCTTCTTAATGCTGTTTCTATCATCAGAGAACACTATTAGTAATGGCACATGCTTGGTCTTGGGTTTCATGTCGATATCAAGATCACCATCTTCAAGCTCTTCCTCTTCCATGTTTTCAATGTGCACTTCAAGTCTGTGAGTGGTCTGCTCAGACTTTGACCATCTCAAGATAGCTCCCGTCACATCAAAGGTCTCCCAACCACTGTCTCTGCCATAAATCTGTCTTTTTGCCAATTGTACTTTTCCTTGATGCTCTTCATCGGTGTCCCCCTCAACCTCCCCTTCACTCACTTCGTAGATGGTGACTTTCCTGTCCACACCTTCATACATTCTCCTGTCCCTATCGACCAAGGTGTACAGCCGTAGTTCAGCCATGGTGATTTCTTCATGGCGAGGCACAGACACGTTGAACAGGAGAGAATGGATCCTGACATCGTTGGTTTGGTTGGAGACTGAAGTGTCTGGAAAACATAAATAATTTGCCAAAACATGAAACGTGAATTGCAAAATTGAGATTACATCTTACTTAGAATATTTATAAGAAACTTTCAGGCCACAGAATAATCTCTACTGGACACGTGGTTGGAGAAGCTTGGATGACAACTGAAGGAGACTAGGTTCAAGTTTCAGATAGGAGTTTAAAGCTAACACAAGCAATGTTAGGTGAATTTATTGAAGGTAGTCAAAAAGCTGGAGTAACTCAGTGGGACACACCGATCTCTGGAGAAGGAATGGATGACGTTTCAGGTCGAGACCCTTCTTCCGATCTATTGAAGGGATCAGCAACCTCTCTGTAGAATATAATTTGATACAAATAAGTGATGATTTGTGGGTTGCCACCATACTATGAAGTTTTGTAGACTAGGTTGGTTTTCCTTTCAATAAAGGAGTCCAAGGGGAATTTGTTGCTGGCTACACGGCACCACTGTTACGCTGCTCCAGCAACCCGGTGGGGTTCCCTGATGGGCTCTGATTTCTTCTCACCTTCTAGACATGTGTTGGTCAATAAGTTAATTGGCTGCTGTAAATTACCTCCACCGTAGGAAAGTCAGGGTGGTGTTAATTGCTGTGTGAGTGAGAATAAGTTACAGGGAAATAAGCAGGGGTGGCAATGCCCTAGAGAGCCAGATAGACTTGATGGACCAATTGCCTCTAATACAGTAGATAATTTAATAAAATGAAGCAAAAATACTAAAAATTAGCTGTGGTGTGTAAAGCTTTCATAGCCAGCATTTTTATCCACCTTCGATTTTTCTAGCATCCGCACTTCCTTCTTAAACATAGCCCCAGACAAGATAAGCAGAAAGGACCAAGAGCTGGGAAGTGATATTAACCTGAAGTTTAAAATTGTCTGGCATGTAAATAGTGGACAAAGGGTCAGCTTCAGCACTGAAGATTCAAATGTTAGCGCAATTCCACATGGAAATCATGAGTATTTCATTGAAGAATCCTTTTGTATGGTCACAGTACAAAAAGATTAATATTTTGAGAAAAAAACATTTTAAGTGTAATCTGTAGTCATTACAGCAACTGTAATGACTGCATATATTATGCACTCATTGTATCACGAGAATCTCAGATTGTTATAGGTTGATTCCCCGGGGATGCAGGGAAGGAAGGAATATAGATTATCTGCAGACAGATAAGAGTTGATCTTGGCAGCATGTTCAGCACAGACATGGTTGGCCGAAGGGCCTGTTCCTGTCCAGTACTGTTCAATGGTTGTCATTCCATTGAATCTTATTTGACACCCATGAAGACTCACAGGGTGTTTTAGCTGCATTAAAGGAGATAGTTGTTCTTAAAGCATTCTCATTGCAAACAATGATTTGGGTAGACAGGGTGAAAACGGAAGTATTTCAATGTTTTGATTAGGAAACTATTGGCTCCTCTTGCTCGGTTACATCCTCTAGTCTAAAACTGTTGTTGTTGGATGTTAACTTGAATATGAACACCTTTTGTGAAGTGTCAAGATGAGCATTAGATCTAAGATGGGACAAGAGATCTTCCATACTATAATCATTCACTACCATATACTACTAGTTACATGGTTGGATTCAGAATCGCAAGGAAAACTGACATTTTCATTCCATTAAAAAGGACACAGTGCTGGAGTAACATAATTCATAAACTAAAATCAAACGCAGCAGGTCAGGCAGCATCTCTGGAGAACATGGACAGGTGACGTTTCCCCTTTTTCAATATGAACGAGTTATATAAATGGACGATTGTTATTTATGTCACATTGTGACAGCAATTTGTATCCTTTCGTGTATTAACCATCATCTGCAATTCCCTGTTCCTACATTTTCATTCGATTTTCAGCTTCCAGTGTGTGCTGAATAATTGGGACGGGGATTAGTCGTATGGGCTACAATCGCTTCCTATTTCCTAATTTCATTTCCCCTTTTCTGACTCGTATATTTTCCCCACAAGGCCAACATTGACTCGACAGAAATATTAGCGGTAGTGTTACTCAGCGCGACACACACCGAAAAGCATGCGTCAGGACTTTGGCAAACTCCGAGTTAAACCAACGATGTCCCCATGATCTTTCAGTTTTTCATACTTCTTGAATGAGACCACTGTAAGGCCGCCTTGTTTCACTTTACTGAAAGACTGTTTCTAGTCGATAAATCTAACCCTGAAGATTGGATGTGTGAATTGTAACTTCTTCCCGCCCTGGCTGAACCGGGAGGGAAATCCCTGCTGGAAACATCAATATTTGCTTTAGCAAGGTAAGACAATTCCAGGCTAACGAAAGTGCAACAGACGAAACATACTCCAGTGATGCTCCCTGACCCGCTGAGTTACTCCAACATTTTGTGTCGAGTCTGAAGAAGGGTTCCGACACGAAATGTCACCTTTTCCTTTTCTCCAGAGATGCTGCCTGACCCGCTGAGTTACTCCAGCATTTTGTGTCTATCTTCAGGCTACTTTCAATTCCTACGTGCTTTATCTACTACAAGCCGATGCGTGTATAAACAATGCTTCCTCTATACAAACAACTTTTCATTGCAGTTTGCGAACAGTTTAATTGCTAATAGACTTTAAATGTCAGAAGCGAGAGAGGCGAAAGGAGTTCAATTATTGTACCATGTCAAGGCAGTGTTTTTCATTTCATAGCAAGAGGCAAATTCCATCCTTGATAGCGGCTCATATATCAGTACACGACCTGTACTTTCCCCACCCACCCATCTTCATTGGAAAGTTGTAACAAGACAGAATTTCGTGATCGCTTGCTACGTTTTTCGTTTGCAGAATGAAATCAGAACTTTTCAAAACCAGATGTTTCCTCGATGTGACATATTGTGATGCACTTTAAAAAATATAACATGCTCTATTTTTTTTTTTGCGGTGCTGAGTTAGTGAGGACGCAAAAAAAAGTCCACACACACACATTCACCGCAAAGTCATCCTTCAAAATTTCTTCCACAAGTTATAAGGGACGTTTTATATTAGTTTATGGCGGGGGGAAAAAGCTGGGAGTTAGCAGATAGGTTCGAATTGCGTAGCGCCTAATCGTTTTTATTCATGATTTCAACTTTTTACCTTTAACATATGACTTCCAAAACAAAAAGCCATTTGATTCTGGAGAGGTCCCATCTATAATGTGTAGGCTTTACCATCGATCCGATCTCAATAACTTTCCTTGGGGAAAGATACAAGATTGGCGGGGAGCATAGACCACGGGGACTTTGCAGCTCATCGTTGGATGAGTGGCATTGAAAACGCTGTCCACAGGTTGCCTACCTTCGTTCTTGAAGCTCCTGACTATATTGGAGGAAGGCATGGAGGTCCTATCATTTGCGAACCTGTTGTAGAGGTCAATCATGTACTCGGGTGCTTCCACTTTCGCTGCATCGATGGGTGGACTTCCCGATAGATTCAGGCTCTTCAGAAATTCTCCTTTCATGCTCGCCAGCAGCGTGTTGAAATCGACGGAGTCCTCCTCTTGAATATCGTCTTCCAACACGTACCTGTTCTCTTCTTCCGTCGCGCCTGCACGGTTGTCGATGGGACTGCCGGCTGCCAAAGGTAGCAAAAGGCACAGGCAAGCAAAAACCTGCAGTGACAGGGAACACATTATTATTGCTGTATGTGTGTGTGTGGTTTTTTTCCCCGTCTGCTGTTGCTGACCCTAAACAATCTGGACTATGTTTGACAGCTTCTCAAGCGTTGCTGTTTTATCCTCTGCAGAGGACCAGGCTGGTGTCATTCAAATGCAATGCTGACAATTTTTTGGAAAACCTTCCTTTACGTCTGTGGTCTCTCACTGTCCAAAGAAGCCAGCTCCCAGCAATTGGCCAGTGTGATCTCACATGGCACCCCCCCCTCCCTTATCTATCTGGTATATGCAGTGCAACTAGATGTTCTTATCTTTAATCCTCTTCCTTAATGAGCATTCTGTAAACACTCTCTCGTTTGGTTCCTGGCTAATGGAGAGGATGGTTTCCATGCTTTGAAGGAGGCACTGCCCTCTTCGTGTGTAGAGGCTAACAATTAAATCCAAGACACTGTATTAATTTTCTGCACAATTAATGCCTTCCCAAAGGATAGCATCTAAAAACTCTTGACCTCGGTGGCGTCAATTCTGCTCGTGGTATTTTAATATTAAAAAATAAATAAGAAATTATCTTTAAAAAACGATTAAAAAAGAAATAGTGAAACGATTACTTCAAGTTCCTAATATAAGGCCACCATAGATAGACACAAACTGCTGGAGCAACTCAGCGTGACAGGCAGCATCTCTGGATAGAAGGAATTCAGTCTGAAGAAGGGTCTCAACCCGAAAACATCAACCATTCCTTCTCTCCAGAGATGCTGCCTGTCCCGTTGAGTTACTCCAGCATTTTGTGCCTATCTTTGATTCAAACCAGCATCTGCAGTTCCTTCCTACATCAATTATGTCAAGTTGTTAATGTAAGACCACCAATAATTGGCAAGAACGTGATAAGGAAACGCAGCCTGTTTGGAAGTTGTGCCCCCTTCTAAAATTCCAATCAGCAACTCGAAACCAGAGCTGGACCCTAATGAGCATTTCTGTGCTTGCATTTCCTGAAATGTTCATTGTTCAGGTTTGGAAGATACCATGGGAAAGTTTGGCCTGGGGCGCCGAAGAGGTGTTGCTGAGGAAGCGATCTCAAGGAAACAATCAATTAGCAAGAGGTTAAAGGAAATACCTCATCACTACAAAACATTCGCTGCTCACCACGTACATGTCACGTTTCTAATGAGGGCAGCATTTTATTAGACTGCTAAAGCTAAAAAACGAACCAACAAATGGTGTTGTGTAGGAAGGAACTGCAGATGCTGGTTTAAACCGAAGATAGACACACAAAGCTGGAGTAACTCAATGGGCCAAGCAGCATCTCTTGAGAAAAGGAATAAGTGATGTTTTGGGTCAGAACCCTTCTTCAGAGGGTTACAGCCTATTCCATTTCTCCAGAAATACTGCTTGACCCATTGAGTTACTCCATCTTTTTGCGTCTATCTTCAACAAATGGTATTGTAACCACAATGTGTGGATTTTAGAATATGCATGACAATATATTAAGTTCTCGATTAATAATAAATAACATTAAAAGTAAGTTTTGGTCACATTCCAAACCATAGGTATGCTATATTTTTTTTTATCATTTTAAGTTGAGGTAGATATTTAATGTAGCTAATTCCGATTTATATTTATAATTGATCAGTTCATCTATATTTTTAAATCATAAAGACACTGGAACAAGCATTCATCCAAATGAATTGGGACTGACCCAACATTGAAAGGCCTATGATTCTTTAAACAAATATTTATTCAGACAAGGAACCAGCGCTATGAGATGTATAGGCATGTTTGAACATGTAGAGACAAGGCAGAGCAGTTACCAAAATTTGGGCAAAGCATTGAACATTGCAAAGGGAATAATGGAATCTGGGATATATTATATAACTGAGGAGTTTGAATAATTCAGACACAGACGACTGTGTCTTGGAATGCAAGTTAAAAGCTGGTATGTGTCGGAACTGCAGATGCTGGTTTACACCGAAGATAGACACAAAATGCTGGAGTAACTCAGCAGGACTGGCAGCATCTCTGGGTAGAAGGAATGGATGACATTTGCGGTCCAGACCCTTCTTGAGACAGCTAGTATCTCGTTGAAAATCGATCCCACTTTATTATTTGATATCTTGAAATGTTGCAGACTGGAATCTCATTCATGGCTGCAGAACCTTTATAGATTAAGTGAATAATATCTGGGAATAGGTTGCAGGCTGCAGTTTAATTTAGAAGGTTAGACCATTAATAAACTGAGTGAGCTCAGCATTAAATTTATTAAGTGGTTCAGATATTTCATATACGGTATAATGGATAGCGAGGAGCAAATTGAAGGTTGTAAATATTTTGTCTCACAATATATAACTATAATTTGCAGATCAAAGTAATAATTGAATTAAAAACATATTTATCTTTCATTTATTTCACAGATTCACATGTGTTGGAATTATTTTGAATACATTGGAACAAATCATGACAATTTATTCAGATTTAGTACATTCTGGCATATATATTTAATGCATTTGTTTAACACTGCATGGTTATAATTTAAAAAAAAAGATGTGTTAAGTTTTGGGGGTAATTTCTAAACTAAACTAAACGAAACAGATGGGAATATGATGGGGCATTTGATCACATATACCCATGAAGCTCTGATTCAAAGGATCTATAACCAATTCTTACAACCAGTACTGTTAAACTTTTAACTTGTGATAGTCACAGCAGCTGAAAATGACCATTTCACTAAATAACTATCAATGAAGGCAAAAAGCAATTATCCTAAAATGGGTGTTGCAGAGCATAGGAGAAAGATCCAGGAAAAATCCCGATGCGTGAACAGAGAATGATAAGAATAGAGAAGATACATTTTTGTAACAGATGAAGACGGACTCAGTAAAGATTTGGGACTCCAATTAGGTGCTGGAATGAGCAGAGTTTATTCATCACTTGATCAACAAACATGTCACTTAGGGTTGAAATCTCATGTTATGAACTTTGTGGTTCAATAACGTACCATTCCTTTCCTTCAGATCGGCATAATTCAGTGCAGAGCTTTATGAATTCTTTCACCCCCTTGAGTCAAAAATTGAAGGCAGGATATTTAGTTTTAGAGATGCAGCAGGAAACAGCTCATTCAGCCCTAGTTCACATAGTTTTATATTATCCCACTTTCCCGTCCACTATACATTAGGAGCAATAACCTACTGACCCGCACGTCTATGGGACGTGAGAGGAAACCAGAGCTCCTGGAAGAAACCCATTGCGGTGACAGGGAGAACGTGCAAACTCCACACAGACAGCACCGGAGATCAGGATCGGACATGGGTCTTTGGCGCTGTGAGGCAGCGATCTACTGAAAGGAATTCAATGTGAAGCTCTTGGTTTGTGGAAATGAATAGTTTAATCCTCATGATTTATACACCTCGTTCTCTTGACAGGATCCAGTCAGTTGTCACCTGATTGTATAGTGAATAGAGCATCTTGATCAGATGCCAGTTGATACTGAAGTCCTCAGTCTGTAGAATAAGTCATTGAAATAGTTGTGATAGATTTTTTGTTTGGTGGTCAGGCCTGATTCTGAAATGGTAGCACAATGTTGCATGGTAGCACAATGTGCAAGTTACTAGATGAGCCCAAGAGTTCTGGAACAATGATTCAGAAAGAGTTTGAATTCCACCAAGGCAGCTGAACATTTTATATTCAAGGCAGTAAATATATTAAGAGTTTAAAAATAACAAAAACTACCCAACTATCTACCATGTATAGATACAAAAGGCTGGAGTAACTCAGCAGGTCAGGCAGTATCCCTGGAGAAAAGGAATAGATGAGGTTTTGGATTGAGACCCTTCTTCAGACTGTCTGAGTTACTCCAGCCTTTTGTGTCTGTTTTCAGTTTAAACCAGCATCTGCAGTTCCTCCCTACATATGTACCATGCACAAACCTTTTTGGTACACAATATTATCAAGGGAAAGAAATTTGCCCTCTTCAAATAATCTAGTCTATTTATGTCTAACCAGAGCCACTATCTGGTCACTCAATTCATGGGCAATTAAGAACAGACAATAAATGTGGCTCATTCTGTTACACTGTATCCTGTGAACAAATAAACAAAAACAAATCCACATCAAAGATTTTTGGTTGAACTTAAGCCCAAGATTAAGCCTTGAAATCGGAGCATAATGTCCTTCTTAGTACAGATAAGGAATGAATCATGAGGGTAGGGAACAGCTGAAAATAGTCATTGAAAGTTTGGAAAGGATTGGGCACGTTGACTGGTGGTGTTGTTAGGAAACTGATGAGGATTTGGTTATGTCTAATCTTCCATCTCCTAAGGAAGGAAGGTGGAACAGAGATGGAAGAATAAACATATTCTTGGAAAAAAAATAGATGTAAGCAAAGGATTGAAAGCGGAGCGTAGAGGTGTGAGAAGTGATGGAGTAAACATAATTAGAATGGCGATAGAGGAATAAACGCAATGATTGGTCAGAGACTGAAGAGTAAATGTACTGAGATGACTCAAAGTCCCATGAGTTGTCTCATTTTCCTGCCCCACCAAACCTGGCCAAATGGCAGATGGAAATTTCCATCTCTTTCCAGCTTGTTTGGTCAGTTATCCAAATGGCCAAAAAAAAGGCTGGCTGATTTGCATGCCCCCAACCTTGTCATTCCTCCAGTTTCCCTCTCCCCTGACTCTTGGTCTGAAGAAGGGTCTTGACCCAAAACGTCACCTATTCTTTTTCCCCAGATATGCTCCCTGACCTTCTGAGTTACTCCAGTATTTTGTGTCTACCTCTGTCGCGGAATAGAGGTGGCATTCCATGGCAATGTGACAATGATAAATAACAGCAATTAACTATTTAAGATTACAACATGATTTTTTAAAAACTTTTTTTTTAAAAATATTTTTATTTTATTAGAAGTAAGTACAATTGTATACAATCATATTTTCATAATACCTTTTATGTACAGCTTCTTATTTAAAAAAAAATTTGTAATAAAGAAGAAAAAGAAAAAAGTTAGATAATGAAAAATAGAAAAATGTGAGATATATAGTGTGTGAAAAAGAAAAATAAAGAATGAAAAAAGAAAGTTGAGACATAGAAAATAGAAGAAAGAGAATAAAAGAAGAGAAGAGAAGAAAAGAAAATAGGAGATCATTTATAATCTTGACCATCCGCAGTCACGGATTAGCTTTTACACCTGTTTTGCACCATATGTTTCCAAAAAGACGACAAATGGAGACCAACTCGTTATGAATTGGTCAAATTTATCTATTAGGAGGAATCGCATTTCCTCAAGATGTGCAATATCCAACATACTTGCAATCCACATTTTGAGCGTTGGTATTGGTGTATTTTTCCAAAATTTCAATATTAATTTTTTTGCTATTATTAAACAACATGATTTTTTTGGTTTCATTTTTATTGTTTTGCCTCCAACCGCTTCAGATCATTGACTCTTGTTTGCCAATTGTCTTCCTGAATCCCAAACGCCAACGACTATCCTCTCTGAGCATAATCGCCGGAGGGGTTAAAGAACTCTCTGACCATGGCAGCTGAGGTGGACCTTAACTTAATCTATGAGTTCCTTGCTAGCTCCATCAAATTTACACTCCATCATACATATCAGAAGATCCTAGGTTTTATTTTGGGACTTCATTCAATCAATTGATCTTCTCAAGGCTATCAAAGAATCATTAAAACCATCTCCCAATGGACTGGCCAATCTCTGAATATGCTGGCCAATATACATATTAGATTGTGTAGGAAGGAACTGCAGATGCTGGTTTAAACCGAAGATAGACCTGAAGAAGGGTTTGACCCAAAACGTCACCCATTCCATCTCTCCAGTGATGCTGCCTGTCCCGCTGAGTTACTCCAGCATTTTGAGTCTATCTTCAACATATTAGATTGCCTAGTTATTTATCATTGCTGTTGCCTTGTGCAAATAGGCTGCTGTATTTTCAAGGCACGGATTCGTACGGCACGGAAACAGGCCCGTTGGCCCAACTTGCACATGGCAACCAAGATGTCCCACCTAGACTTGTCCCACCTGCCTGCATTTGTCCCATATCTCTATAAACCTTTCCTATCCATGCACCTGTCCAAATGTCTAGTACTTGCCTCAACTCCCTGCTCCGCAAGCTCATACCCGCCAGCATACGTGGGAAAAAGTCGCCCCTCAGGTTCCTATTAAATCTATCCCCTCTCTCCTTAACCTTATGTCCTCTAGATCTGTTTTCCTCTTGGTATAAGCTTCTGTGCATTCACCCTATATATTCCCCTCACGAATTTATACACCTCTATAAGATCACTTCCCAGCCTCCTGCATTTTACAGATTAAAGTCCTAGCATGTCCATATAGGGATATATAGGGATGTCCTTATAGGGACATAGTCTCCCTATAACTCAGGCCCTCAAATCCTGGCAACATCCTTATAATCCTTTCCATCTTAAACAATATTGTCAACATTCTTATAGTCATTTATTGGCTAAATTACAAAGCTATTTAAAGAACTGAGCAAGTCATTCCAGGTACTTGTTTTGTTAGTGAAAGTAGTGAGACGATTGTGTTTTAAGGATTTTCTATTTATTTTTTATTTTATGTATACCTCTTTTGAGATCCACGCACTAAAATAAATAATGAGGAATTGCTAAGGTGCAGAATCACATGAAATGTACATTTGAATCATATGGAAGACACATTGAAAGTCACGGACTTTTACAGAGTGTTTTTTAGGGGGCCATCTCTTTTATTGGTGTTCTCCCCCCTCCCTCTTCTCCCCCCTTCCCTTTATCCCCTTCCCCCCTGACCCCATTCCCTTCCCCCCTCCTCCTCTCCCCCTCCTCCTTCCCATCCCCACTCCCCTTTTCCCCCTCCTTCCTCCTCCATTTCCTCCTGACTCCCTTCCCCTCCTCCCACCTCCCACCTCCTCCACCATTTGTGGTGGTGTGGATAAGACAAGACTATTTTTCTGGTGGGTTGGATCAGTCAAGAATATTAACTGGCTGCTAGGCTTCTGACACAGGACAATAAAACAAATGCCACTGTCCGAGATATCAAGAGACAGACAGTGAAACACAAAGACAAATTTTCAATGGTGGCTCACGGCAAATGGCATTTTATCTGCATTGGTTCCCCTGTCCACTGGTCATTTAAAGAATTTTGTAATTTCAGTGTGGATCCTTTCTGCAATCGCACCTTTTCATTTACAATTATAAAATTTTCACGATTCCTTAACAGCAATCATGTTTTTATATGGATTCCATTAACCATAGAGGTTGGCCTGATCACAATGGGAATCAAAGTTGTGAGTACAATCAATTAATGTGCAGATATAATCAGGTGTTTCTGCCAGATAATTTGGACTGAAATTGGTTGTTCAATGAAAACAGCATAGATTCACATGTCTGAAGAAGGGTCTCGACCCAAAACGTCACCTATTCCTTTTCTCCAGAGATGCTGTCTGACCCGCTGAGTTACTCCAGCGTTCTGTGTCTATCTTCGGTTTAAACCAGCATCTGCAGTTCCCACCAGCACATTGATTCACTTGTGATCAAATAGTGCGTTGTTAATCCACGCATGGGTCAAGTTTAGTCTTTGATTGTTTAGTGTCCAGTGATGTGGATGCAGGAGGGAGCAGTTTTCAGGGAGTTAAATGTTTGAGGTCCTGTATTATTCACTTTTTTTTCCCTTTTTTGCTGTGATAGATTTTTATTCTTCCGATTGGAACAGTCTATGATTTAGGAATAACCCTCTTTTATTCCCCTTTAAATATGAAAACCAAACCGCATCAGCCAAGACTCGTAGTTCCTGTGTGAATTCCACACCCAGCAATGTTGGTTAAATGATCAAATATAATTCTAAGGCAGGGCAAGGAAGGAGGCAAAGTATAGACAAAACAATCAGAAGGTTTGAGTGAGCAGTACAGTGAAGAAAGTAAATGGTACAACAAAGACTTTGGTTCTGTGTCTAGGTTACTCTAGTTGGAAACATTGTACATTCATGCCTTTCTCTGGAACCGGACTAATCTAAGAAATTATGTCAGATCTGGATGATGGACACAGCTTCTAAAATCTGTGCTCTTTTCTTAGACTTACTGGCCTCATGATCTTGGAATCCACCAAATTCACAGAGAAATCTACAGAAGGCTCTGGAGGCCAAGTCAATTGATATTTTTAAGGCAGTGATAGATAGATTCTTGATTAGTACGGGTGTCAGGGGTTTTGGGGAGAAGGCGGGAGAATGGGGTTAAGAGGGAAAGATTGTTCACCCATGATTGAATGGTGGAGTAGACTTGATGGGCCGAATGGCCAAATTCTGCTCCTATCACTTATGAACTTAATTTGTCAAGTTTGTGGTTTGTGTACGCATCTCGTGACTTTCTGAATTCCATTAACTGATCTGTCATAGTCATAGTCATAGAGTGATACAGTGTGGAAACAGGCCCTTCGGCCCAACTTGCCCACATCAGCCAACATGTCCCAGCTACACTGGTCCCACCTGCCTGCGCTTGGTCCATATCCCTCCAAACCTGTCCTATCCATGTACCTGTTTAACTGTTTCTTAAACGTTGGGATAGTCAAAGCCTCAACTACCTCATCTGGCAGCTTGTTCCATACACCCACCACCCTTTGTGTGAAAAAGTTACCCCTCAGATTCCTATTAAATCTTTTCCCCTTCACCTTAAACCTATATCCTCTGGTCCTCGATTCCTCTACTCTGGGTAGATGTGCATTGTTTGGGAGGGGACCCATATAAATGGTGGTGGAAAAACTGTGGTCAGCACAGAGGCTCAGCTGTGCCTCACAGTGCCAGGTTCGATCCTAACTACGGGTGCTGTCTGTGCGGAGTTTGTACATTCTTCCCTTGACCGCGTGGATTTCATCTGGGTGCTCCAGTTTCCTCCCACATTCCAAAGCCGTGCAGAATTATAGGTTAATTGGCTTCTGTAAATTACCCCTAATATGTGGGGCATAGAACTAGTGTATGTGCTTTGGAATGGTAGGCAGGGACTTGGTGGGCCGAAGGGCCAGTTTCCACATTGTATCTCTAAAACTAGAACTGTTGGGCTGAATGACCCTTTTTGTGAAAATGCTTCATAAAAATAGGTGATGATGAATTTTCACCAATAACAAAGTAAATATATTTGAACTCAGCCCATGGCCCCCACTCTCTGTCTTGCCACCATCTGACTGTCCTACACTCTCTGGACTCTGTCCACTGAACCACTCCCTTCCAGCGGGGTCGATCCACCTAACCCACCGAGGCAATCAAAATCAAACGCAAAGGGGCAGACTTTGGAACGAGAGAAAGGCAAAGCAAGAGGGAGCCAGCAGACACACACAACAACATTTGTTTAGTACTGCGGCTCATTTATGACCAGCTAAGGTTTGAAGTTTGTATTTGTCAGCCAATGACTGCCCTCATAATTGTGGTATCACCCCCTCATTTTGCCAGGGTCTCTTTATTGGCCAGACAAGGGCTGATCCCTGAGTCTGTGCAATATTTGCTCCACTTGCAAACAGTTTACCAAACTGGTCAAGACATTTAACTGAGGCAGGTGCATAGACTCGGGGTAAACAGTATACCTCGCCCTATATCATTACTAGTGCACACCACAAATTGACAAAAACCCAAATTCAGTAAATACAGATATTGTCAAACTAAAATGTGTCAAACGCTGACTATGAACCCATGGATCCATTGCCCCTTTGTGTATCCTAGTCACTGCTTTCTTCCCTGCAATCTTGGTCAATTCTCTATTTTAATAGCATTATTTAATAGGTTGGAAAAGGATATTTTTTTTTCCTAACTCTCTGCCTCATACGGTGTGCACCTTCTCATGAATTATGCTCTCCTCCCTACTTAAGTTAGACACAAAAATCTGGACTAACTCAATGGGTCAGGCAGCATCTCTGGAGAAAAAGAAAAGGTGATGTTTTGGGTCAAGATCGTTCTTCAGACAGAGAGTCAGGGGGAAGGGAACCGAGAGGTATAGATGGTACAGAGAACAAAAGATATGCAAAACGCGACAATGGTCAAGGAAAGGCAGAGTCCACAATGGTCCATTGTTGGCTGTGTGGTAGATGATAACGAGTTCTACAGAGAGTGAAACTCAACGGGACGACAGTGAAACTTACACGACGTGAAGGGTGGGGGAGGGCGGAGAGAGAGAGAAAAGGGTGGTTAGTTTGTGTGACGATCACCCCCCTCCCCCACCCTGGTCGTCGTACTAGTTTCACTGTCTGTATAACTCGTTATCACCTACCTTGAAGTTAATGAAGTGTGAGAAATCAATTCTCATACCACTGGGTTGTAAGCTGCCCAAGCGAAATATGAGGTGCTGTTCCTCCAATTCGCATTGGCCTTCACTCTGACCTCCCTACTGACCTGGACTCATTTCTGCTCTAAACTATTCTTTAAGTAAAATTTCACGGCAATAGAATATCTCTGCTTCAATCTACAACTTTTTAATGTTAAAGCCTGCCAAGTGTGGCATCCTAAAAGCCTGATGTACCAGCATCTGATAGAGCCATGTTGCATTCTCAACTGTTCAGCACTGGGTGTCACTGTTGGACAATCTCACCCTTCTGGCTTCAAACTGGTCATTACAGTAATAAGGATTATTCAAGGCATGCTATGTAAAATAATGGTTCCATACGCAAGGCAAGGAAATGTATATCCCACATTCAAGGGCAGAGTGTCACAGAGTCATACAGCACAGAATGGGGCTTTCCATTCTAGGACATCCGAGATTATCTTTGGGTAACCTCTAACAACCTCCCCCCACCTTCCACATCTCCTTCACACTCTTCTTTCTTTCTCCCCTTCTCCCCTGTGCCCCCCCCTGGACGTGCACCAATGCCCCCCCCCTCACCCCACCCTCCACCCTCCAGCCCATTCCTTCCTCTAGCTTCACAATTCGCAACTCTTCTATATTTTTGTTTCACACATTCTATTTTTTTTAAGTCCAAAGTCTCTGGCAGCTCATTCCATGCACCAACCACCCTCTGTGTGAAGAAGCTGCCCCTCGTCTTCCTATTTAAATCTTTCCTCTCACACCTTAAAACTATCCCTCCTGTTCTAAATTCCACAACTACTGGTGGAAAAAATACTTTGCGCATTTACCTATCTATACCTCTCAGGATTTCACACACTTCTGTAAGACCACCACTCTTTCTTCTCCGCTCCAAAGGAATATTATCCCGGGTTGAAACTCATGGTTGTGTGCACAATTAGTTGTGTGCACTGTTCAAGAACCTGATGGTTGCTGGGAATAAGCTACACTTAACCCTGGTGGCCATGGTATTTAGGCTCCTGTACCTTCTTCCCGATGGGAGGATTGAACTGAAAGTGTGGTCAGGGTGGTGCGGGACTTTGATATTGGCAATCAATGGTGATTTTTATTTTTTGCTTACTGTATGTAGAAAGGGAACAAAATAAGAGGCCAGATATGGTGGCACAGTGGTGCAGCTGTAGAGTTGCCACCTTACAATGCCAGAGACCCGGGTTTGATCCTGACTACCAGTGCTGTGTATACGGAGTTTTACGTTCTCCCCGTGACCTGCGATGATTTTCTCCGAGATCTTCAGCTTCCTCCCACACTCCAAAGACGTACAGGTTTGTAGGTAATTGGGTTGGTATAAATGTAAAATTGTCCCTAGTGTGTGTAGATTAACGTTGATGTGTGGGGATCGCCCGTCAGTTCGGCGGGCCGAAGGGCCTGCTTCCACGCTGTATCTCTAAACTAATCTCTAATCTGCTAACAGAGAAAGCAGCCTTAAACTTTGCCCGTTGAATGCACCGAGACCTCTGTTGTTTAAATTTACCGAAGAGGAACCACTTCCTCAGTTGGGCTGGTTGACCTCATCTTCCAGCCAGCTCAGAAGGCAGGATTTTGCTCGATCTTCTTTTATGATTAATATTTGCCAAAGTTACTAACTATGTTTGAATAATCCACCAAACGTCTGATGCAGTGGTCAGAGTGTCTGCATGCTCACTTTTCACATTTCTAGGAATGTTACATACTTTTTATCAAAACGCTCTTGAATTAAATGGTTCAAATTCCTACCGAGCCTTTAGTTACCCAGTTCCCAAAGATATTGAACTCTCTATCTCTTTTCTAAAGTTTTCCCACTCTCATCTCACCTCTTCCCAACTAGTCTCCAATTTGTTCTTTGGTGGACCCCACTCTCCATGTCCCCCCTCCTCTCCATGTCCCCCCTCCTCTCCAAACCTTCCCCTGATGATTCCCTACTCTGATTGCTCCCACTTTGTCTGCCTTTGCTTCTCACTGATAATGTCACTCCCTGATAACTTCTTCTCAACCAGGTCCATCACAATTCAATTTCCACTCTCCTGCTCTCCTTGGTTGCCATTCTCTGAGACTCTTCCTTATAAAGTCTTATACCTTGGATCTCTTAGTATTAAGTTAATTCATGTCACAGGGAGAAGGTACAAACTCTGCATAGGCAGCACCTCTGGTCAGGATTGAACCCGTCTCCAGGTTCTCCGGCACTGTAAGGCAGCAATTCAACACTGCGCCACTGTGCCACCCCGAAATATTCTGAGCACCCCCGCTCCTTCTGACATATTAAACCAAGTTCTCTTCTTCCACTGCATTACTTGTTCTGTAGAGGTTCATGGATAGGAAAAGTTTATAGTGATAGTGGCCAAATGCGGGCAGGTGGGACTGGCGTTATGGTCAGCATGGGCAGGTTGGGCCGAATGGCCTGCTACTGTGCTCTAATGACTCTGCCGCTATCTAAGAGGATCAGGAAAATTCTCTCTAAACATTTATCCCTCCCTCTCCAATGACAGGTTATCTGGCCATCAAAACATAGCTGCTTATTGGATCATCATCTGTGCCTATGTTGCCAGGATGGGGACATTAAAGGTGCTTACTAGGTTGTAGATACTTTGATGACTAGGGGTTGTGAAGGGTGCTGTAAAATTCCATCATTCTTTCCATGATTTTCCTGAATGTGGCTTTTGATGGATCAGGATCGTACATTCATGGTTTGACCAGATCAAATGATCTCATCCTGAAACACTCATAGTGTGCGGGGCACACATATTAAAAAAAATCCATGAGTTCATTTCATGAGTGGGTAACGTTCAATGTGACGGGCACATTATTATAGACGTGTGTTATACTTTAGACAGCCACTGGGTGTCAGATATGGCCTCTGAAACCACACGGTGTACATTTACTTCACCAGTTCCGACAATGACCACAAGCTTTTAAAACCGTTAAAACACACACACACACAAAGTGCTGGAGTAACTCAACGTCTCAGGCAGCATCTCTGGAAGACATGGATAGTTCATGCTTTGGCTTAGGACTCAACGATAGGAAATGGAAACCGAAGAAGGGCTTCTATCCAATCTGTATGAGGAAGGGACACGACCCAAACATCACCTATCCACGTCTCCGTAGATGCTGCCTGATCCACTGAATTATTCCAAAACTATTTTTTTAAACCAGTATCTGTAGTTCCTCATCTCTACATTTAAAGCAGTCGAGCAGGTTTTTGATCAAACTGACACGCAACTTTACGCTTGTTCAATTGTTCTAAAAACTGAGGAACAATCTATGGAGTGTGAAAAAGTCCAGTCAAAACTTCTTGTCTTAATGTTCCATTTCGTCCATAGTTTAATTTCCTATTTTTTTAACCTTCTATTACCCTCTGAAAATACTATGTTCGTCCTAATCTAGCCTCTTGTGCATTATCAAAATCTCTGCATCCCTACTGAATTTTTAGTCAGCGAGATCCTTTTTTTTTTTATTTTTTTTTTTAAATAATTTTTTTAATAGAAGTACGGTAGATTACAGTAATGTACAACACGTATATATTAATACATTTTTTGTACCGCTTCACTTTTTTAAACTTTAAGAAAGAAAAAGAAAGAAGTAAGAAAAGTGAAGAAAGTGCGCAAAGGTTGTGAAGTGCAAAAGAGTGTTGGGAAAAGAAAGCCCCTTAGAAAAGAAGTTAGAGAAGGAAGTAAAGTTAGAAAATAGACCCTAGAAAAGAAAGAGAAAGAAAGAAGGAACAATCGCTCTATTATAACTCTTATAACATACTTCATAGAGAAGGAACTACCAACCAAGTCTGTTTTTGTTTTACCTCCCATTACCAGGTCCAGATACCTTTTATTTATTTATTTGTTTTTCTAAATTACTATTGCACCTCATGCTTGTAATAGGTCCAAAAACGTAGACCACGTCTTTTGAAATTGGTCTACTTTGCCTACTAGGAGGAATCTCATCTCTTCCAGATGTAATGTTTCCAACATATTTGATGTCCACATTTTTATTGTTGGTGTGGGCGCATTTTTCCAGAATTTAAGTATAAGCTTTTTTCCCATTATTAGCCCATAATTGAGTAAATTCTTCTGATACACGTTTAATTCAGGAACACCTTCCGATATTCCAAAAATAATCCATTCTGGTTTTGGTACCAGTTTTATTTTGATTAATTTTGAAAAAATATCAAATATTTCAAACCAGAATTTTTGGATTTTTGTACAAAAAACAAAAGAATGTGCTATGGTAGCTTCTTGACATATACATTTATCACAGATTGGTGAGACGTTAGGAAAGATTTTATTTAGTTTGGTTTTTGAATAATATAATCTATGTAATGTTTTAAATTGGATAAGCGTATGTCGTACGTTGATCGAGCATTTATGCACCTGTAATAAATGATTATCCCAACTCTCTTTTGAAATTTTTATACCTAGATCTTGTTCCCAATCTCTTCTAATTCCATCTGTTGTGGGTATTTCTATGTTTAAGATGATATTATATAAGTATGATATTAAATTAACTGATTCCGCCTTTGTCTTCATTGCTTCATCTAGTAAGTCGGAAGGCATATTATAATAATCTTTTGTGTGTGTTTTCAAATAGTCACAGATTTGTAGATATTTAAAATATTGATTATTTTTCAAATTATATTTCAGTTGTAGTTGTTGAAATGATAGTAATTTTTCTAATTCATACAGATCTTCGAGCGTTTTGATTCCCATTCTTTCCCATTGTATAAATGATTTATCTATGATTGAAGGTTTAAACGATGGGTTATTGACTATTGGTATTAAGAGAGATAGGTTTCTTAATTTTAGATTCTGTTTTATTTGCTTCCATGTTCTAATAGTGCTATATATAATTGGATTTTTATTATAATTTTTATTATTCAAATTTATTGGAGAGAGAATAATCGCTCCTATATTATTCGGGGAGCAATCCCCTTTTTCCATTATAATCCAGTCCACCTGCTGGGCAGAATTGTCCAGCAGGTGAATCATATTTTTAATATTTACTGCCCAGTTATAATACATAAAGTTAGGGAGCGCTAGACCCCCCAACTCTTTTCGTTTGTTAAGGTGTGTTCTTTGTATTCTGTGGGATTTGTAATCCCATATAAAATTTGTAATGTCTGAGTCCAGTTTTTTGAAAAACTTTTTTGGGAGATATATAGGTATTGATTGAAATAGGTAAAGGATTTGTGGTAAGAAAATCATTTTTATAGCATTTATCCTACCTATTAAGGACATCGGAAGTGTTTTCCAAAATTTAATCAAATTATTTAATTTCTTAAGTAGGGGAGTCAGCGAGATCCTTAACTGGTATTTTTTCATGGATTTCTGTCTATCCTACTCTCTGTCTCTCTCTGTCTCTCTCTCTCTCTCTGTCTCACTATGTCTCTCTCACTCACTGTGAGGTGAGAAAGAGAGATGAACAGGACAACCATAGCATGACTTTATATCAGTGAAAACAGGGAAGGACAAAAATATATGCGATAAAAACAGGGTCGAAAGGAAAGTAAGGAGACTGATTAGAGGAACAATGACCATAGTGAAGCAGCATGTGAGAACATGTGGGAATGACAGCCAAAAATAGTGTTTAGAAATTCCAAGTTGAGAGAATGTACAAGTTTTAATGCATAGCAAGGAATCTGGTCTCGACCCGAAACGTCACCCATTCCTTCTCCAGAGATGCTGCCTGTCCCACTGAGTTACTCCAGCTTTTTGTGTCTATCTTAAGTTTTAATGCACCATGTCCAAGAACATAAGATATCTATATTAGATGAGATTTAAGAATCCCATTGACCTTACAGCAGATAACAATTCTCATTTTGGCAATGAAGAACATATATTTTTATATCTATGATAATCTATGATCTATTCCATGATGATGGTTAAGGGATAAATATTGTATGAGCAATGGTGAGAACACTGCTTATCTTCGAATACTGCAAGGGTTCGTTTACATTCATCCAAAGGATGAGTTAGATTTAGCTCTTAGGTCTAACGGAATCAAGTGATATGGGGAAAAAGCAGGAACGGGGTACTGATTTTGGATGATCAGCCATCATCATATTGAATGGCTGTTGAGTGTTTGTCTATATAATAACGGATGCCTTACACCATGATAAAGATCCAAAGACTTTATTAACTACATAGCAAGCACGACTTCACGCTTGCACGTTTCACTATATCTGAGGGAACCAGGCAAGCAGTGATTACTGAAAAGCTGGTGGGCGTAACTACAAAAGCATGGCTCATAACATGAGTGACACTGATCTACATCGTCCCTCTTAAAGAATCAACAACAATACAGACCCATAAACTAAGCAAGGCATGTATAACAATCGATGACAAACTGGAGGAAAGTCAAACATAATCCGGATACTTCATAACCGGCCTGCAAACAAGACCACCACATGTACGATAGAGACCATCTCCATTCTTTTTTCCCAGGGAGAGAGCAGGTGGTTTCACGGGTGAGGGAGACTGGACCAACGTCCTTGGAGACGAAGCTCGAGACTGTGGTGCAAGCGAAGACGGAACAGGCAGAGGAGCTGTTGCTGACATAGCTTGTTGTGCTGGCAGAAGAATGCGAGTGCCACTAGAGGCAGACGGAAGTGAACTTGTATGATCTGGATAATACGGAGGAGGAACTGGCTCGTTCACAGGCAGGATGTGTTGCCTGTTACATCTGTACGTGTCCCCATCGGCACTAACGATATATGAGCGTGTCTCCGAAGCAATGCCAGAAATTACTCCAATACGGTCGTGGCCTTTGTCAGTCTGTAAGCGGACCACCTGCCCTTTGGTCAGCGGTGGCAGTGGCCTACTTGTCTTGTCAAACCATTGTTTTTGAATGTCAGGCTTCTGTGGCAACCTGGATTGAACCTCCTCAGGTGGAAACACTTGTGGGATCAATGCCTGATCCGCTACAGGCACTGTGGCACGGGTCTGCCTGTGACAATTAACGTTGAGCGGGTGAACCCAAGATGGGGTCATGGGAGATGTTGCGTAAGTTGAGCAGATCCAGGAATACATCAGATTTAGCTCTGTAAGAACGTTCCATGAGCTGTTTAGCACTTTTGACAGCCAGCCCGTTGGACTGGGGATATTCAGGGCTGTTGGTGACGTGGTGAAAATTCCAGTGTCTAGCGAACTCCTTGAAATGTTGGCTGGCGAATTGACTGCCGTTGTCAGTTAGCAGTCGGCCCGTAGATCCGTGGACTGAAAAGTGGCGAGATAACTTCGAAATCACTCCGCTGGAAGTGGGGCTGTTGAGAAAATCAACGTTGAACCATCCTGAATAAGAATCCACGAGCACCAGGTACTGTTTGCCATCCAAATCAAATATGTCAGCTGTGACTGTAGACCACAGGAGCGCAGGTCCAGGATGTGAAAAAAGTGGTTGCTTTTGTTGGTGAGGTGCCAAACTGTTGCACACTGCGCAGGATGCCACATACTCGGTGATGTATTCGGCCATGCCAGGCCAGTAGAACATGCTTCTTGCCCGTAAAACAGTGGCTTCATCACCTGGGTGCCCTGCATGGACAGCGTTAAAATACTGGTTGTGCAGCGAAGCAGGAACCACGGCCTTGTGTCCTTTAAAAATAATGCCATCTTGCAGCACTAGCTCATCATGGACGGCAAAGAATGGCTGGACTGGCAGCGGAACGTTGTAGTGTTTGTCTGGCCAGCCGCGCTTAATAACGGAGGTTAGCGACCGTAGGATACTTTCAGCAGCAGTGTGGGCAACCAGGTCCTCCATACAGAACAAAGGGATAAAAAGACACAGTCATCACAATAAAGTCATCATCCGGCGAGGGCAGATCCTTGCAGGTCTTCCGGGATGCACGCAAAAGAGTGTCGGCCAGGTGCATATCCTTACCGCATTTGTGGATGAGAACAATGTCATATTTTTGAAGTTGCAGTAACATCCACTGTAGGTTTGCTGGAGGGGTGTGGATAGGTTTGTTAAAAATACTGATCAGAGGTTGGTGGTCAGTTTCAATTGTGACAGGGTGCCCAAGGATGAAATCGTTGAATTTCTTGCAGGCAAAAACAACCGCTAACAGTTCTTTTTCTCAATTTGGGCATATCGTTGTTCTGTGTCAGTCATGGTGCGCGAGGCTTATTCCCATTGCCATCATTCTGAAGGCATGCTGCGCCCAGCACATGTTGTGAGGCGTCACAAGTAAGTGTAATCGGTAGCTTCGGGTCAAAGTAAGCCAGAGTAGGAGCAACAGACATCTGCCGTTCAAGAGTGTCGAATGCTGTCTGTTGTTGCTCGTGCCAAGTCCAAGCAGAGTCTTTGTGTGTAAGCTGGTGCAATGGGGCTGATATTTCGCTGAAGTCCGGAATGAATTTGCTCAAATAGTTGGCCATGCCAAGGAATCTCTGCAAACTGAGCACGTCTGTGGGTGCTGGAAGGTTTTCACTGGATCAGTTTTAGGCCGTCTTTGGTAAATATATGGCCTAACTATTTTACCTCATCCACAAAATTTGCATTTTTGAGGATTTAGCTTGAGATGGATGGCCTCGGCCGTTTTCCCAGCAATGAGGATATCGTCCACAATGATGGAGCATGGGTAGCCTGCAAACAATTGCTCCATAGCTTGTTGAAATGCTTCACTGGCAGAACTTACCACATTATCGCACTTCTGACACCATGTTGAGTGTTTGTCTATATAATAACTGATGCCTTACACCATGATAAAGATCAAAAGACTTTAATTAACTACATAGCAAGCACGACTTCACACTTGTACGTTTCACTATATCTGAGGGAACCAGGCAAGCAGTGATTACTGAAAAGCTGGTGGGCGTAACTACAAAAGGATGACTCATAATATGAGTGACACTGATCTACAATGGCTTGAAGGGTTGAATGGCCTACTCCTGCACCTATTTTTAATGTTTCTATGCTTCTTTGATAGAGCTGTCCATCTGCAGCACTGAAGTGTGCGCCTGGATTATACCCTTAAATGTCTTGGTCATATTGGATCCCACAAAATTTGACCCAGAGGTAAGAATATTACCATTGAGACACAGTTGACTAGACAAGGTTAAAAGTATTTCCTAAGCCTTGTACCATGTCAAAGGTCCTCATTTATCTTTTGAGAACTGTCACAATGATAGATGAAATTGACACCTTAGGAAGGATGGAATGTCTGATCCTTGCTGAGACCGGTATCCCAATCGCTCTCTGACTCATCCTAGTGGATTCTTGAGTCTAGTTTGCTGTCCACTGTCTGACATGACCTAATCTCCTGCTTTGTTTCTTTTCTTTTCTTCTGCCTTTTCTGAATGTGGAATTAATCTAATTCTCATGAGAATGCTTCAAGAGTTGGTGCATTCTAGTTCATTTAACAAAGTCATTGCACAAGTTTACAACTCTGTGTGTAAGTAAGATGATACGTTAACTCGAATTGGTCTTATTGGCTTTGGCATGGCTACTAAATTTTCCATGCACTTTGTCATTTGCAATTTCTCCACTTCCTTTTTCAATAAAATTGCTTTATAAATCCTTTTGTTTTTCTGCAACTTTCATTTTTCCTGCATCTCAGATGAACAATGATGAAATATTGTATCTGGCAAGATGCATTGAGTTTAAGCTGCCAAAGCAAGGCTGGTGTAGGCAAAATCTATCACAAGTTGCTGCCTTCTCATGCTGATCCACCAGAAACGTATAATGGGTGCGCAGCAAATCTCACAAGTTGGTCTCAAACGTGGGTGAATGAATGACTTGAGGTTAATTCTATTTTATGTTTCCTTTACTTTCCTGGTGTGTATTATTGATTTAGAAATCATCCCGTGAAAGGTCGTGTACCTGAAGTGTTAACTCGCTTTACAGATGCACAGTGGTGCAGCGGTAGAGTTGCTGCCTTACAGCACCAGAGACCTGGGTTCGATCCTGACTATGGGCACTGACTGTACGGAGTTTGCACATTCTCCCTGTGACCACGTGGGTTTTCTCCAGGTGCTCCGGTTTCCTCCTGCACTCCAAAGATATATGGGTTTATAGGTTATTGGCTTAGTAAGTTGTAAAAGAAATGTCCCTAGTGTGTTGGTTAGTGTACGGGGTGATTGCTGGTCGGCCGGGACTTGTTGGGCCGAAGTACGTGTTTCCACGCAGTATCTCTAAAGTCTAAAGTCTAAAGATGATGTTTGATCTGCTGAATATTTCCAGCACTTTTTCCTTTATTTGGCCTTGCACCTCCCATCTTTCTTGTTCCGCATCTTCCCATATGTTCATTGAAGCACAGGACTAGACACCATATCTTCTGTGCTACCAGAAGCCGGTATAAACTCATTGAGTCAAATAACTTTCTTCAATGCCATAACAATTCTATGATTCTTCTGAAGTACCAAAGAATCTACTTTGTGGCCCTTGTTTCTGCTGAACCACTGTTATGAAATTAACACACCAGGCTGATGGTGAGACTGGATCCTTTCTTGATTATCTTTATAGCTTAACCTTCTTTATGTTGAAAATATAGTCAGGAAATTAAAATTGGAACCCTCAAGAAAAAAACATACAACACAGGGGTGGCATAGTGGCACAGCGTTGCTGCCTCACAATACTTGCAGCGCCGGAGACCCGGGATCGATCCTGACTACGGGTGCTGTCTATACAGAGTTCTCCGCGTGACCACGTGGATTTTCTCCGAGATCTTCGGTTTCCTCCCACACTCCAAAGACGTACAGATTTGTAGGTTAATTGGTTTGGTATAAGTGTAAATTGTATCTGGTGTGTGTGTAGGATAGTGTTAGTGTGCGGGGATCGCTGGTGGATGTGGACCCGGAGGGCCGGAGGGCCGAAGGGCCTGTTTCCGCGCTGTATCTCTAAACTAATCTAAACTACACTAAACACCTATCTCCTGACTGCCCTTGAGTGCATTAATTTAACTAATAGGTGACAGTTCCCTTTTCTTAATTCCAGTTAGGACTTACTTTTCCATCTGTTGATGTAACTCTGTACTTTATGCCAATGATGTAAATCTGTCAGTCATGCCTCAAAGGGTTGCCGCACCTCAGAGACATAGAATCAAGTTCTAGTCAAGAAATTTAACCATAGAAATGCAGGCTCAGATGTCGATATAATGTTGAGGGAGTGCTGCAATGTGGGAAATGCTGCCTTTTGGATGGCATGTTAATCATGGGCCTTACCTATGCAGGTTGTTGGCCACTCCCCATCAGCAGTCTTGGATGCATTTTCTTTCCATGACCCTATGTGGAAGTGTGTAGAAGTAATTAGCGCATTTCCCCCCAAAATTGGCATGCAAATTTATGTAATTTTTTTTATTTTTCATTTTCCGGTGGGACATAACATGTCACATATTCCATCTCCTGACTTGGGCATTTCAAGACAGCATTCTACTTGGGCACATGAAACAGATCGTATGGTAGGAGTGTTCACAATTGCCAAAGGTTAAAGATTGTTCTGCTGATAACTTACACAATGAGATGGTTTGCAAACATCTGCAGTCTCTATGTGTGAATGATCCCTGCTCCTTTCTCATCTCATCATCTTCTTCTTCTTCTTGCGTGTGGCGTGCTCAGCCTGAAGTTGTAAGACAACTTGTTCTGTTTGATCTTCTGTTTGTGCACGCCAGGTTGATTGCATTCGTCGAAACAGGGTGGATCACGTGAAGGTTGCAATCTCCCACCCCTTCTCATCTCATGATAGCCATTTAAATGAATTATCCATTCCAGCTTTCATATAAATTATGAAATGGATTTGGGTCTCTTTTTAAAAAGTTGGACTATTCCCAGTTAGTCAAGTCAAGTCACATTTATTTATATAGCACATTTAAAAAACAACTCTTGTTGGCCAAAGTGCTTTACATTTGTTATAAGAATAGCATAAACAAAACAAACTACATACATATATACATGTAGCCCTCACTCAGAGGACGTCAGGAAAGGCTTGGGAGTATAGATAAGTTTTTAGTCTTGACTTAAAAGAGTCGATGGAGGGGGCAGTTCTGATGGGAAAGGGGATGCTGTTCCACAGTCTAGGGGCTGCAACCGCAAAGGCGCGGTCGCCCCTGAGCTTATGCCTAGACCGTGGGATATTCAGCAACCCCAAGTCGGCCGATCTGAGGGGCCTGGAGGTGGAGTGGTGGGTGAGAAGACTTTTTATGTAGGTGGGGGCAAGCCCATTGAGGGCTTTGTAGACATGGAGGAGGATCCTGAAGTTTATACGGAACCGCACAGGGAGCCAGTGGAGAGAGGCCAGGATCGGGGTGATGTGGTCCCTTTTTCGGGTGCCCATCAGGAGTCTCGCTGCGGCGTTTTGGACCAGTTGCAGGCGGGACAGGGAAGATTGGCTGATGCCAGTGTAATGGGAGTTGCAGTAATCTAGGCGGGAGGAGATGAATGTGTGGCTGATCTTTTCGAGGTCATCAAACTGGAGGAATTGTTTTATTTTAGCTATCGTCCGAAGCTGAAAGAAGCTAACTTTTACCACGGCATTGACTTGTTTGTCAAATTTCAGTGTTAAGTCAAATATCACGCCAAAGTTTGTGACGTGAGGTTTGACTAGTGGGGTAAGGCTTCCGAGGCTGCCTGCTATCATTTTGATTGTCCGAGGGGCCGAGAAGGATGACCTCAGACTTACTCTCGTTTAGTTGGAGGAAGTTCTGGGCCATCCAACACTTTATATCCTCGAGGCAGTGGGTAAGGTTAAGCAGATTTGATTGGTTTTTGGACTTCAGGGGGAGATAGAGTTGTGTATCGTCTGCGTAGCAATGGAAGGAAATGACGTGCCTTTCAATGACTTGGCCTAAGGGGAGCATATACAGGGAGAAGAGAATGGGGCCAAGGATGGAACCTTGTGGAACCCCACAGCAGAGATTAGCTGGGGAGGAGAAAGAGTTGCTTATGTTAGTCGAGAAATTCCTACCTTTGAGGTTGGAGATGAACCAGCTCAGGGCAGTGCCATCAATACCAACCCCATACCGGAGACGGTCAATTAGGATGGTGTGGTCGACAGTGTCAAATACTGCGCTGAGGTCAAGAAGGAGCAGAATTGCAGTCGCCGGAGTCAACGGTGAGCAGTAGATCATTGTGTACCTTCAACAAGGCAGACTCCATGGAAACGATTATCTTCGGAGTAATAGGAGACGGAAACAAATTAAATATATCCCAAATTTCATTTTTTAATTATGGTTTAATAACAGCAAAAAAACTCATTCTTAAATTTTGGAAAAATGCTACTATACCAACACTCAAAATGTGGAAACTGCCCACTTGGAAGAAATGAGACTCCTCCTAATAGACAAACAAGACCAATTCTTAACGAGTTGGTCTCCATTTATTGACCTTGTGGATTCATGTGGTGCAATAGTATTGTAAAATTTAAAAATTCTGGGTTTGGGCGAAAAATGATTAATAATATAAAAAAGCATCGACTTGTGGCGGGGGAGAATCTCCTTTCTGCTTCACTTTCTTACTTATTTCTTTTCGTTATCTCACACTCACTAGACTTTTCTTTACTCTTCACTATTTCTTTCTTTCTCATTTCTTTCTAAAAAAAAAGGAAGTTGTACATAGAATGTTTTAATAATTCTGGGAACCTGTAAAAAGGTACCATCAAAATGTAATGTACTCACTTCTAATAAATAAAATATTAAAAAAACAAAAAAACAAGGCAGACTCCAGATGATAGAGCAATTTCCTCTCTGGTACATAGAGCCACCAGTATTATTCTGGAGAAATATTATCCCTGCTTTTATTGGGACAGGTTGCTATAGTTTCTCCCTCCATTCTTTTAGAAAACTTGTTTTCAGAAATAAACTGACTTTAATTTGCTGGAGACTCTGGTTCGATCCAGACCTTGGGTTCTGTTCGTGTGGGGTTTGCACGTTCTCCATGTGGGTTTCCTCCCATATCTCGAAGACATTAAAGGGGCTGTCCCACTTGCGCGACCTAATCTGTGAGTTCTGGCGAGTTTGCCCTCGACTCATACTCGCAGCATGGTCGTAGGAGGTCTTTGTAACTCTCCTTCATGCTCGAGAGTCGTCCCCGTGTACTCGAGGCCTCAGCTAGGTCGCGGCATATTTTTCAACATGTTGAAAAATGCCTGCGAGTAAAAAAAGGTCGCCATGGAAAAAATCTATACTTTTTTTACTTGTAGGTTTAGTCGTAGTAGGTTGTAGTAGGTCGTAGTAGGTCGTCATGTTAGTCATAGATAATCGAGGATAGTCGAAGGTAGTCGAAGGTAGTCGTAGATAGTCTTCATCATAGTCGAAGGGAGGTCGAAGGGAGGTTGAAGGAAATCGAAGGATGTCATCTTCACTCTCCACTATTCATTGTCAAATTTTCCCAAAGTTAGTCGTAGCTAGTCGAAGCTAGTCAACATAGTCGAAGGAGGTCGAAGGAGGTCTTCTACATAGTCGAAGGAGGTCTTCAACATGAAATTTTTTCAAACTCTCCTAAGCTCTTCTAAACTTGCTAATTAGGTCGCCCAAGTGGGACAGCCCCTTAAGGGCGGTACGGTGGCGCAGCTATAGGTCAAACCTGGGTTCGATCCTGACTATGGGCGCTGTCTGTACGGAATTTGTACATTCTCCCTGTGACCGCATGGGTGCTCCGGTTTCCTCCCACACTCTGAAGACTTACAGCTTTGTAGGTTAAATGGCTTTGGTAAAAGATTGTGAATTGTGCGGGATAGTGGTAGTGTACGGGGACCGCCTGTTTCTGTGCTGTATCTCTAAACTGAATAAACTAAATTGAAATAAACATGCATGTCTGTAGGTTAATTGGCCTCTCTAAATTACCCCGAGTGTGTAAGGAGTGGCTGTGAAAGTGGAAGAATTAGTGAGTAGACGATCGATGGTCAATGTGCACTCGATGGGCTGAAAGCCTGTTTCCATGGTTTATCTTTCAATTGCTGTTCAATTAACTTTACTGTGAGCCAGCCATGCACCATGCACAACTTCCATCTCATTGATGCAGTATTGTCAACCTACAGCCTGTTTACATTTTTCTCTTCCACCAACTGAATGTTTCAAAGATGAATTTTTAGTTTAGTTTAGAGATACAGCGCGGAAACAGGCCCTTCGGCCCACCGAGTCTGCATCAACCAGCGATCCCCGCACATTAAGACTACCCTGCACACACTAGGGACAATTTTACATTTATACATTTATACCAAGCCAATTAACCTACAAACCTGTACGTCTTTGGAGTGTGGGAGGGAACTGAAGATCTCGGAGAAAACCCACGCAGGTCAAGGGGAGAACGTACAAACTCCTTACAGCCAGTCAGGATCGAACCCGGGTCTTTGGCGCAGTAAGGCAGTAGCCACTGTGCTGTGAATTATTTAAGGTCTTAAATGAATGGTAACAGAATTTAAGATGTGGAGAGTAAACCGTTTATTTACAAGATTTGCAAAGAGTTGGAATCAACTTGTGAAGCAGATGTGGAGGAGACAATAAAGACACTGATAATATTCAGTGCTGCATTTCATGCTAATCTACATTCAGACTGATTAATGTATTACAAGACACAATGTGCTTTCACACCAGGTTCTCAGTCTCTATCCAGACCACTGGGAGATAGTTTCTTTTTCCCTCTGGTCAAATTTCTGAAATAAATTTGAACAACTTCAACCCTTTATTTTTCTATTTCACCCTTTTCCAATTCTGTAGAATTGGGTTGAGAGGGGAAAAGATCAGCAATGATTGAATGCTGGAGTCGACTCGATGGGCCAATTGTCTTAATTGTGCTCCAATAACTTATGAACTTATTATGAACTAATTCTCCTTCCTTCTCCCCGTAACATAGATACATAGATACATAGAAAATAGGTGCAGGAGTAGGCCATTCGGCCCTTCGAGCCTGCACCGCCATTCAATATGATCATGGCTGATCATCCAACTCAGTATCCCGCACCTGCCTTCTCTCCATACCCCCTGATCCCTTTAGCCACAAGGGCCACATCTAACTCCCTCTTAAATATAGCCAATGAACTGGCCTCAACTACCCTCTGTGGCAGAGAGTTCCAGAGATTCACCACTCTCTGTGTGAAAAAGTTTTTCCTCATCTCGGTCTTAAAGGATTTCCCCCTTATCCTTAAGCTGTGACCCCTTGTCCTGGACTTCCCCAACATCGGGAACAATCTTCCTGCATCTAGCCTGTCCAACCCCATAAGAATTTTGTACGTTTCTATAAGATCCCCTCTCAATCTCCTAAATTCTAGCGAGTATAAGCCAAGTCTATCCAGTCTTTCTTCATATGAAAGTCCTGACATCCCAGGAATCAGTCTGGTGAACCTTCTCTGCACTCCCTCTATGGCTATAATGTCCTTCCTCAGATTTGGTCTGAGGAAGGACATTATTCCTCAGAATAATCAAGAACCAGTCAATGTCTGCTTTGAAAAATACCCAATGACTTGGTCTCCACAGCCGTCTGATGCAATGAATTCCACTGATTCGCCACCCTCTGGCTAAAGAAAAAAATCCTTCTTGGCTAGCCTTAAATCATTTTCTCTCATCCAATCAGGCAGCCCATTTTCTCTACCACTCTACCAAGACTACCAGACATATCCAATTTTAAATTAATGTAATACTTCATTCCAGTTTAGAAATACATTGACATCCCTTCATTATCATTGGGTCAAAATCCTGGAACTCCTATTCGACAGTATCATGATAGTGTCTTTAGCATGTGAATTACAACAGTTCATGGAGACACCTCACCGCAGCTTTCCCAAGGGCAATTAACGATAAGCCTTTTAGACTTTAGAGATCTATCTAAGGTATCATGGGTGCGTTTGACCTGTTGTGTGGGTCTGTGCCACTCTGAGTGACCCTGGCTTTTGTGGATTGGTGTGACTTGGCTCGTTTGGGTCTGTGACACTAGTTATCGGGATTCTGTGACCAAGGCACGATGATGGTGCAATGGGCTAAGTGTTCGGCTGGCAACCGGAAGGTAGCCGGTTCGAATCCCGCTTGGAGTGCATACTGTCGTTGTGTCCTTGGGCAAGACACTTCACCCACCTTTGCCTGCGAGTGAATGTGTGTGAATGTGTGTGAGTGATTGGTGGTGGTCGGAGGGGCCGTAGGCACAGATTAGCAGCCACACTTCCGTCAGTCTGCCCCAGGGCAGCTGTGGCTACAGAAGTAGCTCACCACCACCGAGTGTGACTGAGGAGTGAATGAATAATGCGATGTAAAGCGCCTTGAGTATTAGAAAGGCGCTATATAAATCCCATCCATTATTATTATTATTAAGGCATGTGTGGACATGAGTGAATCTGGTCATTGACTGTCTGAGTCAATTGTGCATCACTGGGACCGTTACTATTTAGACTTTACTTCAGACTTTAGAGATACAGCGTGGAAACAGGCCCTTCGGCCCACCGAGTCCGCGCCAGCCAGCTATCACACCGTACACAGACCTACACTCCAGGGACAATTTTAAACCTTACCGAAGCTAATAAAGCTACAAAGCTGAACATCTTTGGAGTGTGAAGAAAACCCGGAGAAAACCCACACGGGTCACAGGGAGAACGTCAAACTCCATACAGACAGCACCCGTGGTCAGGATTAAACCCGGGTCTCTGGCGCTGTAAGGAAACAAATTTACTGTTGTGCCACTGTGCCACCTATCACTAGTACGTAAAACGAACTAATAAACATAATTCCAACTACTTGCTCGGTGTAAAAGTATCGCCTTATTCTCTGGCAGATAAATCTCAACCATCTGATCAGTGGTCCTTCAGCCATTTGAAATAGTCTCCCTATATTTTATCCAAGGCCTTCACAATATTGAACACCACAGCTGTAAGGGAAAGGACTCCACCTTCTCCATTCTGTCCAAATAACTGTAATCCCTCATTCCTGGAACACTTATCATAGGCAACCATTCTATTTTGTCAAATTCTTATAGCATTGAAGGTCACATAATCAATCAAGTCCATTGCAGCTCCTAGTTAAGCAACCACACCGATGTTATTCTCCAACGCGACGACTGATAAAGAGTGCAGTGAAGAAAATAATCCCCGAGGTATCACGATAATCCACAATGTATGGTTGTAGAGTCTCATTTAGGACAGGCAGGATTAGGGCTAAAGATTTCCTTCCTCCAAGAATATGCCCAAAACAGATGTGTTTTTTATAACAATCAATGTTTTGTGGTCACTATTGCTTAGACTAGCTTTTTATTTTTTACAATTTATTTAATTATATTCACCATAACTTGAAGCAGAAAACTTATAATAGGGAACAAAGAAATAGCAGACCCGATTGAACAAATATTTTGGACTGGATTCACAAAGCAAAGGCACAAATAATATCCTAGAAATGTTAGTGAATCTAGAGTGTAGTGAATGGGAAGAGCGGATGGGTTTAGTTTAGGTTGGGATAGGATGTGAGGGAAATTCAAGGCCATTAAATCCCCAGGGCCCAGTACTTAAGGAGTGGAGCCAGAAATAATAATGGTGCCATGTGTCGGAAGATATACACAAAATGCTGGAGTAACTCAGGGGGACAGGCAGCATCTCTGGAGAGAAAGTTGGGTCTGAATGTTCAATAATGGTGATCCACACACAACATTTTTTGGACACTGGGTCCAATTGGAGGGTAGCTAATGTACCTCCACGAGCTTTATCTTTCATAAAATAGTTTGAACTTGGTTTGATTACATTAAACTATTTCTTCCTTGATTATAGATACCAGCATTTTTCCAAGAACAGTGTCAATCTAACACACCTATAGCTCCCTGTGTTCTGTCTTCTTGCCTTCTGTGCATTATTCCACCTTGGATACTAATGTGGAAGAGTCAAAGAGTGATACAGTGTGGAAACAGGCCCTTCAGCCCAACTTTCCCACACCGGCCAACATGTCCCAGCTACACTAGTCCCACTTGCCCACGTTTGGTCCATATCCCTCCAAACCTGTCCTATCCACGTTCCTGTCTAACTGTTTCTTAAATATTGGGATAGCCCCTGCCTCAAACACCTCCCTTGGCAGTTTCTTCCATACACCCACCACCCTTTGTGTGTAAAAGACACCCCTCAGATTCCTATTAAATCTTTTCTCCTTCACCTTAAATCTATGTCTTCTGGTCCTCGATTCGCCTACTCTGGGCAAGAGACTCAGTGCATCTACCCAATCAATCATGATCTTGTATACTTCTATAAGATCACCCCTTGTCCACCTGCGCTCCAAGGAATATAGTCTCAGCCTATTCAACCTCTCCCTATAGCTCAGACCCTCTAGTCCTGGCAACATCCTCGTAAATCTTCTTTGTACCCTTTCCAGCTTGACAACATCTTTCCATTAACACGGTGCCCAGAACTGAACACAATACTCTAAATGTGGCCTCACCAACGTCTTATACAACTGCAACATGACTTCCCAACTTCTATACTCCATACTCTGGCTGATGAAGGCCAATGTGCCAAAAGCCTTTCTGAAGAAGGGTTTCGACCCGAAATGTCACCCATTCCTTCTCTCCAGAGATGCTGCCTGTCCAGCTGAGTTACTCCAGCATTTTGTGTGTATCTTCAATCCAAAACTGGTATTTCGTTTTGATTGAGAAGTTATTAAGTCTTCACTGATGGAGTTGTTGTCCCCCCCCCCCCCCCCCCCACCACCAATTTTCAAACCTCTCCCATTCTACCCAACTCTCCCAAACTTCCTACCATTTAGCTACCTCCTTTCTCTGTCCCAGGCAACGCTGTCTTCGTGTCTCTTCATTCTCTTCCCACTCCTCTCCACCCCCTCCCACCCCATCCTTCTCCCCCACCTCCCTCTGCCTTCCAGCCCCGAGAAAATCCTCCGTGGAACAAGCGGCACGGGGAGAAGCCGACTGCATTTGCTTCAAGCTTGCAGTCACCAAGAACCCGGCGGCGTTCTTGGTGAAACTCTAACAATCTCGCCACCTCTCCTCCCTTAAATCCTTGTGGTTTGCTCCAGTTCAAATAACTTTGGTGGGCAGCCTGTAAAACATTTGTCATCTGCGCCCCCCCACCCCCCACCCGGAGCCTTGGTTGTTTTGCAGAGAGGGGGCATTCCTTCCCGGTCTGTTTACCCAGCCCAGGGCTGGTTGCACTGTTACGAGAACTACACCGAGGAGAGGGGAAAGAGATCTGACGCTTATTCAACTTGATGCTCCGGGGCTGACGTAGCAACGCACTCTCTCGATGGCTGATGGTGGGAAGTTGCAGGGACACTTCTCGTTGCTCACTCTTTTGTCGCTCGCCCCCCTTCTCTGGAAATAATGGCAGCCTCAAAGCCATACTCTTTCGAAGCCGTAGTTAAGTACATCTTGTTTGGAGTCTTTTTCTCGCTTTGCAGCGCTCAGAATGGAGGGGGCGACGAAGGTCCGTCTTGCTATGGAGGATTCGACCTGTACTTTGTTTTGGATAAGTGAGTATTGCTTTATTTCCCTTGGACAATAGGATGCCTTTGTCCGCTGCTGCATCCTTGTATAATCCTCACATCAACTTTCGACAAGTTGCAGTTATGTGGGACTTGTGTGCATTCTTTAGACATTTGGTCGCATTTGGATTCGTTGCAGCTACCAATTAGAGGGCAAAAAAAAAGTTTGTTGAACTCATTTAATTTGGGGTCTTTTTTAATTAATTAGGACTATCTTACTGTGAGCAACGCGGGCAAAAAAAAAAGTTGTTGAATTTTGGTTATTTTTTTAAAAATCGTTCGCTTTACAATCCTTGAATTTATCGTCAGCTTCCCGGTTGGTCCAGATTTGCCAACGTATCCCTCCTGCTTCAGACTTTGGGAACTGATTGAACTGTGGAAATATTAGTTCACTGTTAATCCCTTTGTTTCCAAATCGTGGCAGCCTCTCCTCGTTGCAGCAGGATCCATCGGCTGCTCAATTAGCTCCGGTGACATTTAACTTAACTGTTTGTCAATACCTAACCACAACCGTATCTGAGACCAAGGGGAACGAAAATACATTTATCACAAAACAACTCAAAAGTTGAACTGAGTTATGAGAGGGGGTGCTTAATGAGTAAATGCAGGGCAGCAGTGCTCTGAGCGGGCGAGTTACATAGTTAAATCAAGGAGAAATATAGGACTTGCCTGACGTTAGTTCAATCGTCTACTTTTTCAGGACCGATGATGAAATGTAAAACTATTAAGAAAAAAAAAGTAACCGGTTTCCAGGATGGATTTATTCTGTCTGCAAGATGGCCGGTTTTTTTTTTCTGAGGAAGAATGGAGTATTTTGGTTTAACTTTGCAATGAGAACATTTGGCGTGGAAGCATTTCTTAGAGGATGAAGGTTGAAAATGTAGCAATTGGTGACACAAATGATTGTGTGAGGGCATTTAACTGATGAGTGTGTTATTCAATCAAACCCCCCCCCCCTGTCCCCCCCCCCCCCCCGCCAAACATCTGTTTGCCACATTCGACTGTGCGGTGGCTAAAAAAGTACTGTTATTTTCAGGTTTCGACTATTGTTCTGACCACCTCACATGTCGCCTTTTGTACTGTGTGTGCCCTTCCCAAACAACCTCCAGGGGGCAAATAAACCAAAGCGATTTAAACCATCCCCTGCTGGAGTTGGATTAAGTTGAACAATGAGTATTTTTAGCGTAGGTAAACAGCAATAAGTGTTCTTTTACTCCCGATCAGACAGAGTGACTGGCAGAAGTGCAGAGTTACAGCCTGTACTGCACATTCTTACATTTGGACACCTCCCCAATTTTTGATAGACAATCATGAATCATAACAAAACAATCAACGATAAGACCATTTAAACCGATTTTTCTTTAAAATAATGATATCTCAGTTCAAATTGTCTGCAATTTTTCTTCCATACATTCAAGAGTAATTCCAAGGAATATCTGTATATGTGTAAAGGTTCCCTCTTCACATATATGTAGAAACAAAGAACTGCAGATGCTGGGTTATACTAAAGATAGACGCAAAGTGCTGAAGTAGCTCAGCAGATCTGGCAGCATGTCAGGAGAAAATGGATGGAAGATGTTTTGGGTCAGGACCCTTCTTCAGACTTCAGTCACCCAGAAATGCTGACTGAATCGCTGGGTTACTCCAGCACATTGTGCCTCCCTTTACGTTGCAACTGAATCTAGTTCCACTTGCCTTCCAAACTCAACACTGAAGATCATAACATCTTGCTTTACAAGACCATATTCTTCTTTCCTTGATACTTTTGCCTTTATTTAAGAACTGATGATCTCTGCCCAATAAACAATTTATACTCTATCAAAATCCCTCACTATTTTAAATGTCTCAGTTAAATCACCCATTAATCTCAGTCAAATTTTCACATCTTGGAAGAAGAGAAGGCTATTCACGTTGAATGTTGCCCTTAGAAATGTTATCTTGATGGAAGTTAGTCTATTGTCTTCTACTTGTCTAAAATGAATTGCATAAGCATACAGTGCAAGCCTGCAGCTATGAGAAAACTTGTCAGTGTGCCCGATATTTCCAGCTGCAATATTGTCTTGCGAAATTCGATGGAACCTACGTTATCAAACTTACTTTAGCATCCAGGAATTTTCAAGGCTGGATTCGCCAAAAACAAACCAGAATCCTGAAGTTTGTGGATTTAAAAATGAGAGTCATAGAGTCATGGAGTGATACAGCGTGGAAACAGGCCCTTCGACCCAACTTGCCCACACCGGCCAACATGTCCCAGCCACACTCATCCCACCTCCCTGCGTTTGGTACATATCCCTCCAAACCTATCCTATCCATGTACCTGTCCAACTGTTTTATGTTGGGGTAGTCCCTGCCTCAACTACCTCCTCGGGCAGCTTGTTTTATAGACCCACCACCCGTTGTGTGAAAAAGTTACCTCCTCAGATTCCGATTAAATCTTTTCCCCTTCACCTTAAACCTATGTCCTCTGGTCCTCGATTCACCTACTCTGGGCAAGAGACTGTGCATCTATTCCTCTCATGATTTTATACACTGAATGATTATGAGCATCAATGTGGAATACATTTTTTGTTGTTGTATGAAAATCCCATGGTCTGACATTTTGTGCTATTTGGCCAGCTTAACTCAATCGCAAGGAATAGTGTTAGTATCACTGCAGAGATCCTGAGTTTGGGAAGCCCAGTCTAATGCCACATTGTGTTTTGTGTAAGACTGTGGGTATCACCGACAAAGAACATTCCTGAAAGCAGGAGGCTCCATTAAAATTAATTGTCCCAGTTACAATTAGACAATGGACAATAGGTGCAGGAGTAGGCCATTCGCCCCTTCGACCTATTTGAATTCTAATCAAAGTTTCAACTTTCAACTGGTAAGAACACAAATTACATTAGTTGTCACGAATTGATTTTTAAAGATGGGTTGCATCTAGTTATGCCCATTAATTTCCTCGGAAAAGTTTGAAAATGCATGTGGGTTAGAACAGCAAGATCCTCTTGGATCTGACTGGGCCAGGAACTGGTTGTAATATAGGGAGGTGTAAGTCTTTCACTTTTGGCACAGTGGAAGTTGTTCTGGAACTAATTATTGAATTCCACATCATTGTTTTCAAACATTTCCATTGTCTCTGCTGCTATTCATTTGCAGCCTTCCGCCATGCGTCCTTGCATGCTCTCACCACTTCTTTGCCTCTGGTATTCTCTACCAGCCACACTTCCTCTGATGTGACAATAATAGACCATAAGACATAGGAGCAGAATTCAGCCCATCATTCAATCATGGCTGATCTATATTTCCCTCTCAACCCCATTCTCCTGCTTTTCTCCCCATAACCTTGTATGTCCTTACTAATTAAGAACCTATTAATCTCTGCTTTCAAAACACCCAATGACTCGCCCTCCACAGCAGTCTATGGCAATGAATTCCACAGATTCACCACCCTCTGGCTAAAGAAATTCCTCTTCATCTCCTTTCTAAAGGTACTTTTTTTTTTCAAAGGCTGAGCCCTCTGGTCCTAGACTTTCCCACTACTGGAAGCATCCTCTCCACATCCACTCTATCTAGGCATTTCATTATTCTGTAGGTTTCAATGACATACCACCTATTCCTTCTAAACTAATGAGTACAGGCCCAGAGCGATACATTCCACATACGTTAACCCAATTATCCCCAGGATCATTCTCGTAACTATTCTGTTTCACTCTCTGCAACTGTGTACCAGTCTCTTTCACCCTGCTACTCCCATTTATAGTGTCCCAAATACCTTCTCAATCCACTACCCCTTCCTAGCGTCCACATTTCTAATGCTGAGGTTTGTTCATTGTCCATTCCTTCAATTTCCTGGGAAGCAAGAACCAGAGGACATAGGTTTTAGGTGAGGGGGGAAAGATTTAATAGGAACATGAGAGGCAAATTATTTTACACTAAGGATGATAAGTCTAAGGAACAAGCTGCCTGGAGGAGGTAGTTGAGGCAGGAACTATCATAACATTTAATACATATTTGGGCAGATACATGGATAGGGTATGCTGAGAGGGATATGGGCCAAATGCAGGCAGGTGGGACTAGTGTAGATGAGGCGTGTTTTTCAGTGTGGGCAAGATGGGCCAAAGGGCCATCTAGACCAGAAGCTCATCTTTCCACCAGAGATCATCACAACTAATCTCAGGCCGGACCTGATCTTGTGGTCAACCGCACAGAAGTCCCTGTACATCGTGGAGTTAACTGTGCCTTGGGAGGCTGCAATTGGGGAGGCGCATGAACGCAAATGTCTGAAGTATTCAGACTTAGCAGCCGAGGCAGAACAACGCGGCTGGCGTACTCAGGTGCTCCCTGTAGAGGTTGGTTTCAGAGGGTTTGTAGCCATGTCAACAACCAGACTCCTGAAGGGAATGGGAGTTCGAGGACAAGCCGTCAGGTCGCTGTCAGAGGCTGCCGAGCGAAGCCGCAACTGGCTGTGGCTGAAGAGGAAGGACTCCAACTGGGCTGCAAAATGACCTGCAAGAGGGGAAAACGGAGGGGAGCGCACCTGGGACGCCAGATGTTGCTGTTGAGCCCTCTGGAGGTGTCGTGGGCCTATCAACGAAACACCAAGGAAGGAGGGTGCCCTCTGATGACCCCAATTAAGATTTTACCCCTACCCCCACTCAAGATAGTAAGAAGGTGCCAATTATAGTAGGGATTGTAATAACAAGTCCTATAAGCCCAACAGTGTGGGCAAGATGGGCCGAATGGCCTGTTTCGATGCAGTATATCTCTATGACTGCAGTGAATATTGATCTTGTGACCGTATTGCAGTGTGTAGTATAATTTTACACAATAAAACTCAGTGCAACTAATAATTATGTAGAAATGAAGAACTGCAGATGCTGGTTCATACCAAAAAGTCACAAAGTGTTGGAGTAACTCAGCGGGTCAGGCAACATCTCTGGAGAAAAAGACTGGGAGACGTTTTGGGTCGAGACTCCTTTTCAGACTTTAGGTCTCGACCCAAAACGTCACCCAGCCTTTTTCTCCAGAGATGCTGCCTGACCTGCTGAGTTATTCCAACACTTTGTGTCTATCTTTAACTAATAATTATATTGCTGCACATGTATATTCCGAAATAAATCAATACCTCTATCTAGGATTTAATATTTAGTGTCAGTCAATACTCTTTAAGTCCTGACCACCAGCTCCAACTCTGTCACTGGCATCTATCTGTCTGAAACTGAGTAAAACCTTTGTCACATTCGGCTTCTATTTGACCTCAAGTTGAGCTTTGGACTGCGATCTGCACCATCACTAGGACTACATAATTGAACCTCTTTAACGTGTGAAGATTCTGCTCCTTCTGGAGCTCATGTATTGGTGAAAATTTCATTCATGCCTTTGTTACCTCTTGTCTTGTTTAATGCAATGGCATTCTGATCTGTCTTCCTCATTTTACCATCTGTGAATACCGTAACATCTAAATTATGTTGTTGGTAAATTAATTCAATGGTCCCTGAGCTTGGCAGCTTATATTGTTATCTGGCTATGCATTAAAGTCCCTGTCTTTTTTAATCTATCCTTGGCCTTTGCTCTTCCTGCAATGTTCTTCAATGCTACAATAACGTGGGCGGCACGGTGGCGCAGCGGTAGAGTTGCTGCCTTACAGCGCTTGCAGCACCACAGACTTGGGTTCGATCCCGACTATGGGTGCTGTCTGTGCGGAGTTCCTACGTTCTCCCCGTGACCGCGTGCGTTTTCTCCTAGATCTTCGGTTTCCTCCCACGCTCCAAAGACGTGCAGGTATGTTGGTAAATTGGCTTGGTGTATGTAAAAAAATTGTCCCTAGTGTGTGTAGGATATAATGTTAATGTGCGGGGATCGCTGGACGGTGCGGACTCGGCGGGCCGAAGGGCCTGTTTCCGCACTGTAAACTAAATAAACTAAACTAAACTCCCTGCATGCTCTAATATTGACTCCTTGCACATTCCTAAATGTTATTGCTGCATCATTAGTAAGACTATCTTTCGCAGCCAAGTCCAAAAACTCTAACACTTCCTTGGAAATTTGTCTAGCTTCCTACCTTTAGGACACTCCTTAAGAATATATCACTGTTGACCAAGCATTTTTGTCATCAGTTAATATCTCCTGGCTTGTTACAGTATTACATTATATCTGGGAACATTCCTCTGAAGTTCCTCAGGATGTTCTTGCTTTAGTAAAGGTGCTATTTCAATGGGAGTTATTGCTAAACTACACTCAATAATGGGAAGCATCATTTCAACACATGGCATGGTGGAGCAACATTTAATGTAGACACAAGGAACTGTAGATGCTGGAATCTTGAGCAAAAGACAAAGTGCTGGAGTAGCTCAGTTGGTTAGCATCTGTGGTGGACATGGATAGGTGGCATTTTGGGGCGGTATCATTTTTCAGACTGAATCTAGTGGTGGGGGGGCTGGGGGAGCTGGAAAGGTGATGTGGGCGTTACAAAGCCTGGCAAGTGATAGGTGGATATGGGTGAGGGAGGTTTGATAGGCAGGGGGGTGGAGCAGGTGACAAAGGTGAGAGATGAAAATTCTGAAGAGTGGGTCCCAACCAAAAATATTGTCCATCCATATCCCCCAACAGATGCTGCCGGACCCACTGAGTTACTCCAGCACTTTGTATTTTGCCACTTAATGTGGATGGTCCTGGACTTTCCAAAAACCTTTTCATGAAGCCAACATTTCTTTAGAATTCCCTTCTGAAAAACCCTTTTCTTCTCTCCCTCACTCAGACCTTTCTAAAGACTCAGGTTTGAGCAGGCTTTCATTTCACTTTCAATTATCACGAACATTCCCAGTTGCAAGAAGGTTGGGGTTACGTTTTCAGTGTTAAAGGGGCTGCCTAGGTACAAGGTGTTGGTATTGTGATTTCCCCTGTAAGTAGCTACTCCTTCAATGCAAGCATTACTCCTCGAGTTCGCCCCGCGTTAAGTTGCTTCGGTTTGTCATATATCTGACATAGACCCTTTTACATGCGGGTGCAAACGCTGTTTGTGCATGAAATGAGGGAGCAAGGGAGAAACTCACGGGAGGCTTTACAGCTTGGCATGAGTGTGGAACTTCAATAGCATAACGTCGTTATTTAAAGCAAGGAAACAAATGGAAAAAATTATACCACTGGGAATGTTACTGAGAGGTTTAACAGTGTGTGATGTTTAAGTATGTAACAGTTTATGCCTTCTACCACAAGAGCACTGGTTTAGCATTACCAATGGTACCAATACCAATAGCTACCAATAGTACCAATGGTCACCATTTTCTTGCAAGTATTGATTCGTTACCTGTGACGTGCTCTGAGATGCTTCTGATGGACACAATAAGGTTGAGTTTGAAAAGAACAAAAGACTTGCATTTGTATAGTGCACTTACAGTCACTGTTTGTGATGTGCATTCACTAGTAGCACAAAGGCAATGGAGCAAGCAATTGCAATATTGCTCCACAACACAGGATCATAATAGCATTGTAGCAAGCATCCATTAGCATTTACAAGGGTCAATTAGTCTAAAGTGCAGGAAATTTTGTGAAACTGCATTCCACTTCGGAAAATAATGCATTTCTCTGAACTATTGCTTAACTAAAAGTTATACCAAAATGTTTTAAAAATGCAATGTATCCAATGCCTGCACTGTATCAACTTGATGCTGAAGCGATATTACTGCTCTCGTACCTGTAGTGCCGCAGTTTGTTAAAGTACAAGTGGAGGGAGAGGCGGAAGGAGGGGGAAGGGGAGTTAAGTCATTATCAGCTACGAGCATAGGTTGGACTCTTGAGAACGATTAAGAGGTTCATTAAAAGAGGCTTTCAAGTTGATGAAGGATTTGAGAGAGGAAATGGAGAAGGATTGTTTCTATTGATGAATGAGTCAATAGCCAGTTGCCATAAACTTATCAATGACCAGTAGAGTGGTGATGAAATGCTTTTCCCCTATTGCCAGGATATGCAATGTCCTACCTGAAAACGTGGTGAAAGTTGACACCATGGATAATTTTCGGAAGGAAGGAAAGAAATAGGAGAGAAACTTACAGAGTAAGAGTGATGAAATAATGTATGAGATTAAGGATAATTTATCTTCGAAAGAGCCAGCACAATCACAATGAGCACTCGGTCTCACAGTGAGATACAGGGTTCGATGGTTGTCTCCATCTTTGACCATTCTTGTTTTTTGGAAGTTGTTGTCACTGAGAATGATCAGTTTTTCAAAGTTATTGCTAATATATGGTGGTCTGATGCTGTTTTGGTCTTCGGATTGCAGTCCTTTAGGTACAGAGACAGTTGTCCAGTACTTCCAGACATATAGGGGGACAAGTTTATCTCTGATCACCATTACTAAATGTTTGTGGGATTTAAAATGCCATCAGTATTCACCTCCCAAATCTTCAGTTCCATTGACTTCAATCAGAAGTGCTTTTCCAACTCTCAAGGATGATCGGCCAAACAATTAAATGGAGATTATATTGAATAACATTCTAATTCCAGGTCACTTACAGGCCACATTACCTATTAAAGCCTCAAGTATTCTGGTGGATATATATGCCACATAGCATGTAATCTAGTTAACTGCACACACGTATGATTGAAAGTTAAACTGACCTTTTGAAATCTATTAGAATTTATCCCTAGACTTGTGATGTGTTTTAATTTATTAAATGACTGACTCCTCAGTCTACTTATTCTTTGACTATTGATGGACACAAAATGCTGGAGTAACTCAGCAGGTCAGGCAGCATCTCTGGAAAAATGATTGAATGAACTCCACAGATGCTGTCTGTCCCACTGAGTTAAGGGGCTGTCCCACTGCAACGACCTAATCTGCGAGTTTAGACGAGTTTGCCCTTGACTCAAACTCGCAGCATGGTCGACACGTGGTCCTAGGAGGTCCTATCAGGTCACTGGAACTCTCCTTCATGCCCGAATACTCGCGGCCTCAGCTAGGTCGCGGAAAATCTTTCAGCATGTTGAAAATTTTTCCGCGAGTAAAATTTGGTCGGCATGGTTCTTTTTGACTCCTAGTGCAGTGGAGTGGGGTCGCTATGTAGTTACAGGCAGTCGAGGGCAGCCGTAGGCAATCTCCTTCACTGACCGGGCATTTTGATTGGCTCATTGGAGTTTTCAGGACCAGGGAAAACCAACCGGTAGGTTAAATGTCCGCTAAACTTTATTATACGTTGTCTGACTTCTTAAAAGTGTCTACACTCCTTCACCCCACCCTTCTCCCCCCCCTTCTCCCCCTCCCTTCCCCCCTTCTCCCCTCCTTCTCCCCCCTCCTCTTCCCCTTCTCTCCCCTTCTCTCACCTCCCCCCCTCTCCGTGCTCTCTAAAGGACTTACCTTACACTGTGCAGCCATCTTTAACCTTCCTCTTCACGCGGGTGTGAATTTCAAACAGCGCTCCCCCGCTTTCCCGGGCCCCCGCCTTTGCGATTTATTTGTGTGTGCAGTCGGTCGATCCAGCTCGCGGTTTCAACGCGGACGGTCGATCCAGCTCGAGGTTTTCCAGGCGTGCCCTCGAGCTTGAATTTCGAAGACACTCTTCTTAACTCGTGGATTAGGTCGCCGCAGTGGGACAGCCCTTTAACTCCAGCACTTTGTGTTATAAACCAGCATCTGTAATTCCTTCCTACATATTTGACGATTGTTGTGCACCCATTTCTGCACAGCAAGTTCACAATACTTTTCCCTTCACGGGAGAGCTGCTTCTTTCTATCTCCAAGGAGCCACACTAGAAGCTTACTATATCCATTATGGTGTCTTTACCGTTACTGGGAGATTATACACTGATTGCTCACATCATTCTCTACTAATTATGTTATATTGCAAATATTGCACTGACAACATCAATATTGACTAAATGTTCAACATCATTGATTGCCAGTATGAAGAGTCTAGACTACGTTTAAATACCAGTTTTTGTTATTACAACCCCTGAGATTGTCCACAGTAGCAATAGGCAATTAATATTATTGTGTAGCTTCCTGCCTGGCAGGGTGCCTTCAAAATTATGATTGTTACCTCGTGGCTTTGGATCAAACACTTCTTAATAAACGGACAGATTTATCATTGCTCACTACATTTGTTGTTCATTAAGCCATATTGCTGTCCAGCTTGTTCTTATTTATGATACAGCAGACCAATGCTTTTATATTATTGTCCAACTCGTGGAGTTCTATTAACTACTCCTGCCCATTGTCCTTAAGTAGTCTAGCATTAGATGTGAAGAAGGGTCTCGACCCGAAACATCGCCTATTCCTTCGCTCCATAGATGCTGCCTCACCCGCTGAGTTTCTCCAGCATTTTTGTCTATCTTCGATTTTTCCAGCATCTGCAGTTCCTTCTTAAACATTAGATACGGGATTTATATGTTTAGAGTTACATACAGCATGGAAACAGACCCTTCGGCCCAGCGAGTCTGCGCCGACCATCGATCACCCGTACACTAGTTCGATGTTAGACCAGAGAGTGCAGGGCAGTCAGATGGAGACAAGGTGGGGGGGTCATAGCCTAAGTTCTAATATTTACTTTGATGTAGGTGAAGATTCATTATCACCTTTTTATTATTAAAGGGCCAGTCCCACTTTCACGACCTAATTCACGACCTTTTTTACTCGTGGACATTTTTCATCATGCTAGAAAAAACGCACCGACCTGCTTGATGCCACGAGTACCTACGACTAGCATCACGGCCTGCTATGACCTACCTACGACCTCCTACGACCTTGTGACAACCATGCTGCGAGTATGAGTCAAGGGCAAACTCAGCAGAGGTCGTGAATTAGGTTGTGAAAGTGGGACAGGCCCTTAAGTATTTTCAATAAAGAAAATGGGTCATTCAGCCCAACAGTTCTAGGTTTAGAGATATAGTGTAGCAGAAGGCCCTTTGGACCATCAAACACTAGTTCTATGTACCACACACTAGGGGACATTTACAGTAGCCAATTAACCTACAAACCTGTACGTCTTTGGAGTGTGGGAGGAAACCAGAGCACCCGGAGGTAACCGGTGCAGTCACAGGGTGAAAGTACAAACTCCATACAGTCAGCGGCCATGGTTAGGATCGAACCCGGGTCTCTGACGCTGTAAGGCAGCAACTCTATCGCTGTGCCACCGTACTGCCCTGAATCTCTTTAAGAATCTCACTATTTCAGGGCATCCCAAAACACTTGAGAACAACAAATAAATTCAGAATTTAGCCATTGCTGTAAAGTAGGAAACATAGCAGCCAATTCAAATAGTGCCACAAACGGTAATGCATGTCTGTTACTCAATAAGACTATGGCTGATCTTTTATCACTGTGCTCCTTTCCCGTATTAACCTTTCTCAATTCCCTTCATATCCAAACATCTGCCTCTCTCTGGGTTGTTTTAGTCTTAATGACTATGCCTTCCTAACCCTCTTTAGTTTAGTTTAGAGATACAGTGCGGAAACATGCCCTTCGAACTACCGAGTCCGCGCCGACCAGCGATCCCCGCACATTAACACCAACCTACACACACTAGGGACTATTTACAATTATACCAAGCCAAGTAACTGACAAACCTGTACGTCTTTGGAGTGCCGGAGGAAACCAGAGCACCTGGAGGTAACCCATCCCTGTGTGGGAGATTCTAAAAGTTGACTGAGGAAAGATACTTTCTCCATCTTGAATGCCTTTTCTGTTTGAGACTGAATCCTGGTTATAGATGCCCAGCCAAGGGGATATTATTCTCCTTGCAGCTACCCTGTCAATGCTTCTCAATATTTCTGTTTCAATATGCTTATGTTGTGTGTCATAAGATATTTCATGCCTGCCTAACGTCTTGGCTTAACACCTGAATCAAAGAGGCAGTGCTTCTGACTATGTATCACTGCTTCAATATGACGATGAGTTTTTGTAATCACAAGTTGGACTTGAATTCACCGCCTTTCTGGTTAGGGCGACACAGTACCTCAGCGGTAGAGCCTTACAGCACCAGAGACCTGGGTTCGATCCTGACTACGGGTGCTTGCCTGTACAGAGTATCTACATTCTCCCTGGGTTTTCCCTGAGAGCTTTGGTTTCCTCCCACACTCCAAAGACGTACGGGTTTATAGGCTAATTGGCCTGGTATAAAAATGGAACATTGTCCCAAGAGTGTGTAGGATGGTGTTAATGTGTGAATATTGCTGGACGGCACGGACTCAGTGGGCCGAAGGGCCTGTTCTGCGGTGTATCTCTAAACTAAATTAAACAAGAGTATTTCCTATCATCTGGGGCTGACTCTTTTGAAAGCTCCCCTGATGTTTCCAGGTCAGAAACCTGTCTGCTCTCTGTTTGAAGGAGATGAATTCTTGTCCCAAAGAGCCTCCAGAATTGCAGGACCATAAATATCTCAGAGCAGTAATTCAGCCTGTTCCATTTCACAACAGCTCTGCTGTAGCTATCATTTGCAGTGACATCTTCGAACTCTGCAAGCCAACGGATCGTACAATTGCTGTTAATCTCTCTAACCATGGACTGTGCAATGCTAACATTTCAGACGCATTTGTTTCTTTCCAAAAATATCCAACTTGGAAGCCTCAGGATTTCAGCTGGAGTAGATAGGAAAATGCTTGAGATCATCGACTGGCAAGGCAGCATCTGTGGAGAAGAAAAACAGAGTCGACATGTCATGTCTTTGGTTAGGGATTGTCCTAATGTCACTTCCTACAAGAACACAATGGTCTGATTAACCCACTGTAGGTTAACAATGTTCTAGGTTGAAAAGGCAATAATTTTTCTGTGCCAAAGGATAAGATTCTATGAGCCATCTATGTGCCACAATTCTGAGTAATACATTGGGAATGAAGTGTGGCAGTATATTTCTGAGTATCTCAGCGGGTCAGGCAGCATCTCTGTGGAAAAGGAATAGGTGATGTTTTAGGTTAAGACCGTCATTAGACTATTCCTTTCCTCCAGAGATGCTGCCTGATCCGCTGAGTTACTCCAGCATTTTGTGTCTACCTTCGGTGTAAACCAGCATCTGCAGTTCCTTATTACACAGTATAGTTCTGAGCATTAGTCAAATTTGGCCTTGATTCTCTTGACACCAATCATGGAATTAAAATGAATTAAGGCATAATTTCCATGCCTTCAGCACCCAATCGAATCTGATACACTCCCAATATAATGTTGAAGTATTTGGCATGGTGGAAAGTTAAATAGAGGCTCAGGTGGACACAAAAGAACCCATGATAACATTAATGCAGCAATTCACCCATCATCCAACACAATATTTAACCTTAAACTACATCAGGGAAAAGGATTGGTTTATTTCAGTTTAGTTTATTGTCACGTGTACTGAGGTACAGTGAAAAGCTTTTGTTGCGTGCTAGCCCGTCTGCATGACAAGGGAATAACGTTTAGTGCAAGGTAAAGCCACCAAAGTCCGATCAAGGATGGTCACCAATGAGGTAGATTGTAGTCCACTTCATTAGTGACCCTCGGACTATCCTTGATTGGACTTTGCTGGCTTTACCTTGCACTAACCCTTATATCCATATAAATGGATACCATACCGTTACCTTATTGCTCCTTCTGGGGCTTTGTATAGCAATGTTTCTCAGTGATTACTCTAGAAACTTAATTTATTGCCTGTGAAATATCTGGTTACAGCCAGAAATTTGAGCAATTATTTTCTCTGCACATTTTTGGGAGGTGTACACAGTGAATGTGAAAAGACCAAATTGGTGACCTGATTCTGCGTATTTTAAGTTTAAAAGCTACCGAGGCCGAAGTCAGGGTTCAGAGAGATACTGTACATTCCAAAGCTGCATCAAAGAGGGAGCAATGAATCTGGCAAGAAGGCAGAGACTGTGGTTGGGGCCCTGAGACTCTGATTTCTGGCCTGACTCGCTGGAACTAGATCCCATTTAAAAATTCCACAAACTTTTGGAACTTGATTTATTTTCATTTAAAGTCAAGCAAGTAGAGAATAAGTGGTTTGCCACATGTGAGTGGGGGGGGGGGGGGGGGGGGACCAGAATAAGAATGGAGACAATTTTTGACCCACATATAATGCTTGGAAGGTTCAATTACATTGGACTTTCTTCACATAATACTTCACAGTGGTAGAGAATACATTGTGTATTGAATGGCCAAGAATGCATGCGTTCAAGACCAACGACAGCAGCATTCTTATTATAAACATTCTGGAAGTGCTCAACAGTGTGGAGAGAGGAAAGTAGGTGGATGTTTGAGCCAGAAATATGATACGATACAATACGATATGATAGAACCTTATTTATCCCACGAGGGAAATTGATCTACCAACAGTCACAAAACACAAGATGCATGAAACATGAAATTAAAGTGACGTGTGGAAAGGATTGGGGATGTGCAAAGAAAGATTTGGGGAGGTGGGGGGGGGGGGTGGGGGGGGGGTGGGGGGGGGGGAGAGGAGCGGGGAAGGAATGGGAGTCAGTCGACCCAATGACAGAAGGGGGAGGAGTTGTACAGTTGGAAGAACTGATATTTTAGCAAGGAAAAGGAAGGAAGGAGTTCAGAAGAAAAGAGCTGGTCGACAATTGGGTAAAAGTCACAAGCGATTAAATAATAAAATGAATGATGGTGCAGTGGAAAAGGAGGTTTTAGTGGAAGGAGAAAGGAACTAGAAATGTATGTAACAAGCTGAAATTTAAAACCGATCGCTTGGGTAGCTTACAACCCAACCAAATGAACATTGAATACTGCAATTTTAAGTTACCTCTAACAACAAAACCCCTTCCTCTCATGCCCCAAATAGATTTGCATCTATTCCCCCCTCTCCCACCTCCTACATTCCCTCCTCTGGCTTCACAATCTACACCTCTTCTATCCTTTTGTCTCTAACTTTCTATTTTTTAAAATCTCTGGCCTTTGTCCAGCCATCTACCTATCAAACCCTCTTGGCCTATGTTTGCCTATTGTCTATCTGCCATGCTTTGCCCTGCATCTCCTCTCTTCTAGCTTTCTCCCCCCCCCCTCCCACCCCCTACATTTAATCTGAAGAAGGGTCATGATCTGAAATGTCACCATGTTCTCCAGGCATGTTGTCTGACCTGCTTGAATTACTCCACCACTTTGTGTCTTCTTTCATAAACCAGCATCTGCAGTTCCTTGTTTCCACTGTTGAATTCAACGTTGTGTCTGGAAAGCTATATGGTGGCAACCTGAGGGATGTGCTGGTATTTGAGAACAGTTTAGAGGGAGAGAGTTTGGGTTTAGTTTATTGCCGCATGTACCGAGCGAGGTACAGTGAAAAGCTTTTGTTGCGTGCTAACCAGTCAGTGGAAATACAAAACATGATTACAATCGAGCCATTCCAGTGTACAGACACACGATAAAGGGAAAAACGTGAATAACATTTAGTGCCAGATAAAGCAAGTGGGAAGGGAGAAAGAGAAAGAGAGAAAAGATTTTTCATCTAATCTGAATGTTGCCTTGAAGGCAGCTTGAGTGGATTATTGCTCCACTGTCTTTTGGGCTTCTGTTATTAGTTTGTAGTTCCCACCTTCCCACTACCAAGCTGCTACTGAGCCCGGAGATTGGGAGATTGGTAGGACGCAGATTATGGGGTAAGAACGGAGAATCCCACAAGGTTTCCAAGTTCGGTGGGCTTGCAGGAAGAGCGCTCACATGGAGTCCATTTCTTCATTCACGTTTTCAAAGAGAATGCACTTTGTGGTTCCTTATTTCTCCGAACTTTAGCTGGCCACAATCCACATCAGATGGTTGGAATCCACAAGAGAGAGCGCATCTGTGCCTTCAAAAAGTATCTCAGATCATTTTTGCCAATGGCCATGTGGAACAGGGTGGGAGGAGATTCAGAAAGTGTGTGTCTGGGCTAGACATGCAAAGGAATGCACTCCAACTCCATTTATGATTCAACCTCAGCCCTTCGTAGATATTCAAAGCTTTTCCTGCATTTGGATTTTGACCTTTAGCATGGAAGCAGGCCCTTCGGGCCAACCTAGTTCGCACTGACTAGTGATCACCTGTAACACTAGCAATACCCCACACACTAGGGACAATTTACAATTTGTCCAAAGCCAATTAACCTTTAAACCTGCACGTCTTTGTAGTGTGGGAGGAAACCAGAGCACCCAGAGAAAACCCACGCAGTCACAGGGAAAATGTGCAAACTCCGTAAAGACAGCACCGGTCGTCGGGATCGAACCCGGGTCTCTGGCGCTGTAAGGCAGCAACTGTATCGCTGCGCCACCTTGCCGCCCCTGGATTTGTTTCCATCAGCACCAAACAACCCTGGTGAGATCTGTGGACTTCCCAGGTCACACATTTCTTAATTTGTCGTTTCTTCATCTTATCGAGTCCACACACAAGATTAGAAGTTGCTCAGCCAGAGATGAACACACTTCTCGGCATCTGCATGCAATGGTGTCTGTCTTGTCGCTTCTTGTGCTTCTTGTGTTGGAAAGATTGTGTTGTGTTGGAAAGGTTGGTGGAAACAGGGCCGCGACGTGAATTGTCGCAACTGAAGGAAAATTGAGCTGATAACTCACCATTCACTCTTTCTCACCCCATATCATTTTCGTATAAATAATAAGCCAGCAGAGGATTTCTAGGTGGTGATGTAACAAATTACCCCTGTGCTGAGAAAGAGGATGTGGGCTTGTGCTGTGATTCATTCGCATTTCCTGCCCCTGGCTGGGTTGCGGGATGATAAATGCATATTGAATTGAGTTGTTCCTCAAAGGAAAAGGGAGTTAATCAGAGAGGAAATCAAGCAGACCCATTCACCCACATTTCTTTGAAGATCATTTTTTGTCCAGAACTTCTAACTCTCTTCATTACCTTCAGGATTTTTTTGTTTGCGTGTGTCTTATTGGGTCATCAGTCACTTAAAAAATAAAGAATGAGATTAACATGATGAAAGCAAGAACACTAGATGGTCATCTGTGAAAATATCAAAGTAAGAAGCCCAAGTAGATAGTCCATCTGGAATTTTGAATGGCCTACTTACTTTATCATGGTCCCCCTTGTTGTTTGTCTGAGCAAGCTCCTACAACCACATACCGTAATAATGACCTATCTGCTTTAGTGATATCAATTGGGGAATAAGTATTGGAAACATAGAAACCAGGTGCAGAAGTAGGCCATTCGGCCCTACGATATGATCATGGCTGATCATCCAAAATCAGTACCCCGTTCCTGCTTTCTCCCCTTATCCCTTGATTCCGTTGGCCCTAAGAGCTATGTCTAAAGGCCTGCCCCACTTGGCCGTCATTTGCGTGTAACTTACACTACATCATTTACGTGTCAAGTTGCACGACGCGCGCGTCGTGACTCGCACGTGATGCGCGCATGGTGCGCGGTGACATAGGCAGTGACGCGCGGCCGCATGCGGCGTTGCAGGATTTTGTGATGTACAAAATCTTTGCGCGCCATCTGCGTGACGCGCAAAAGACGGCCAAGTGGGACAGGCCCTTTACTCTCTCTTGAAAACATCCAGTGAATTGTTCTCCACTGCCTTCTGTGGCAGAGAATTCCACAGATTCACAACTCTCGGGATTTTTCCTGCATCTAGCCTGTCCAAATCCCTTAAGAATCTTATATGTTTCTATAAGATCCCCTCTCTTCCTAAATTCCAGTGAATATAAACCCAGTCGACCCATTCTTCATCATATGTCAGTCCCGCCATCCCGAGAATTAACCTGGTGAACCTACGCTGCATTCCCTCAATAGCAAGTATTGGCCTGGGATACCTGAGACAGTCCCCGTGCTATGCTAGAGAAAGGTGTTAAGTGATTACGTGTGTATCTGGAAGAGGATTTAAGAGTCCAGTACAACATCTCAACTTCTCACTGAAGTATCGTCCCAGGTTTTATACCATCATAATTCTTAAGTTCGCGTCATAGAGTCATACAAAGTGCAAACAGGCTCTTCAGCCCAACTTGCCCACGCCGACCAACATGCCTCATTGACGTTAGTCCCACCTGCCCATACTTGCCTTATATCCCTCTAAAGTCCGTGTACCTGTTCAAATGTTGTCCTGAAATCAAAGGCAAGGAATCGACCCTCGGAACTGGCACCTCAACAAATCTTAGAGAGTATGCAGTTTTAATGTTTGTCATCTCTCTGTCCCATTGTCCTCTGGTTGTTACTTGTTATGCATGAACATTTACCTCATACATGGGCTCAAATTATTGACGAGACAATGATTGAAGTGTCAGATGATACATGATTTTGAAGTTATTTGGTGTATGGATTTTGCATACATGGCCATGCAAAACTTGTAAAAGTACCAGATGCAGGCTAGGGACACTTTTAACTGTTGTTAACTTTTTCTATTTTTCTTCCTCCTTCATTTCAAAACGGGCTGGATGCTGGGGTTCCTTTTTTTGACCTTATCCATCACCTTGTTTGGTCATTTCTTCCACTTGACTCCTTTTTAGGCTGATTGATAATTCCAAGCATCCCTGTAGAACAGAAAGCCCCTCTCTCTTGTTTGGCATTTTGATACTCTCAGAAACAGTCTTCCACTGATTTTCGCAACCAAACAACTGTTCTGTCTCGAGCATCCAACAAGAGGAAAGAGGAAAGATGTCTGGACTTGAATAGTGCAGCTACATTGTCTTTGAACAAGGCCCCCATTAACATGACCATTTGCAGCTGGCTCCATTAAACTTCAATAAATCAGATGCAGGCTCATTGCCCCACAATGCCCATATGTTGAGTGAAGAAAGTGTGGATTGTTCTAAATTTGGAAATAATTAATATGGCAGAGGATTTTGTCTTTTAATTCTTTTCAAGACCATGAAGCGAAATATAGAATTGAAGTTGGTTAAAATCCAACCAAAGACTGGAGCCTTATATTTATTTTTCACTTGATTTATTAATGTTCATTAAAGATCAAAAAGAAGGCACAATCTTTACAAGATCATTTACTTTCCAATAGAAATTTGTTCGCTGCAGCTTCATCGGACAGATACAGAGATGGGCAGAAGTTAATACGGTGGCGCAGCGCCAGAGACGTGTGTTCGATCCTGACTCTGGGTGCTGTCTGTACGGAGCTTGTACATTCTCCCCGTGACCTGCGTGGGTTTTCTTTGGGATCTCCGATTTCCTCCCATATTCCATAGACGTACAGGTTTGTAGGTTAATTGGCTTGGTATAATTGTAAATTTTCCCTAGAGTGTGTCTAGGTTAACGTTATTGTGCGGGGATTGCTGGTTGGCCCGGTCTCGGTGAGCCGAAGGGCCGGTTTCCATGCTGTATCTCTAAACTAAGCTAAACTAAACTAAGGTGGACAAAAATGCTGTAGAAACTCAGTGGGTGAGGCAACATCTATGGAGCAAAGGAAATAGGCAATGTTTCGGGCCGGAACTCTTCTTCAGACCCATAGATGCTGCCTCACCCGCTGAGTTCCTCCAGCATTTTTTGTTTACCTTCAATTTCCCAGCATCTGCAGTTCCTTCTTAAACATTTTGTCTACTCCGCTGCAAAATCTCCTCAAGGTATGCCTACTTTGAAGAAGTTCTCCTCCTCCCTCCGAAGAGTCTGAAGAAGGGTTTCGGCCCGAAACGTTGCCTATTTCTTTCGCTCCATAGATGCTGCCTCACCCGCTGAGTTTCTCCAGCATTTTTGTCTACCTTCGCAGTTCTTTCTTAAACATAAACTAAACTAAGAACATGTTACTCCATGAGAGGTGCTAAGCAGTGCATAGAGGTTGGTATTACATTTTACCTGGATTTTTATATATAGAGAGAGCAATGAAGCTATCTGGCATGGATTTTGGGAAGATCCGTTCGGTAAGGACCAATTTTAGAAAAGAGTTCTTCATTTCCATTCAGAGAACTGAGGAGAACAATTTGCCTAAATGTTTCAGATATGATTATTGATGCCAAGTTATTTTGGTGTGTCTTGATGGCGACTCCAGAATTTAGCATGCCTAATTAAACTAAATCAGCTAAACATTCATTTACTGTGTTGTATTGGAATCCATATGCAGAAAGGGCTGAAAAGTTTTTTTAGACCAAATGAAGAAGACATGACCAGCCAGACTGTATTAATCCTCATTTTCTGATTGATAGATGTAATTATCTGGATAGTTTATTTTTGGGGGTTATAAATATACCCAATTAGATCTTCTTCTTCTTGTGTATGGCGTGCACAGCCTAAAGTTGCAGGACAACTTGTTCTATTTGATCTTATTTGATTGTGCACGCTGGGTTGATTGCATTCATCGAAACAGGGTGGACCATGTGAAGCTTGCAATCTTCCACCCAATTAGATGTTTGAGTGGAAGCACTTGAGCGACTTGTGTGTGAATATAGTCGAATAAAATAACCATTGAATCGAACATGTTTGATATTCATGCTTTAATGGCGTCAAACGTCAGAGTATTTAAACACGTTGTGAGATTTCCAGAAATACTAGAGGGTTAAGTCGCCAATATATTATGAATAGAGTCATACTGCATGAAAACAGACCCCTCGGCCAAACTCAACCACACTGACCAGGATGCTCCTTCTAAGCTAGTCCCATTTGCCCAGGTTTGGCCCATATCCCTGATGGTAAAGGAGCAAGGAACACATTATGCAACGGTCAAGATGAACTGATGCCTTGCAGAGTGTTGGCTAAGGATGCTTGCTTGACAGGGTAAATGTTGGGAAGTTTTCACTGGTGGAAGGGTCTTGTATAAGGAGACACAATTGTAAGATAAAGGGCTAATGATTTAAAACTGAGGTATGCAGAAAGTTGTTCTCACAGAGGGTGACAAATCTCTGGAATTCTCTGTCCTGGTTGGATCATTGGAAATATTTAAAGGGGAGGTGGATAAAAATATTATAGATAGTGCAACTGAGGGGTGAAATGGCGCAGAAGATGACTTGAGGCCAGTGTAGATCAACGACGATCATATTAAATGGTGGGGCAGGATTGAAGGCACTGATGTCCTACTCCTGTTCCTACATCTGTTCCTGTGTCTCGTGTTTCTTTGTGTCATCTGAGTGTCCTGGACAATATGTATCCCTCAGCCAACTTCACTATATAAGAATCAAAAGCAGAAAACACTTGGAAACATTCAGCAGGCCATCCGACATCAGTGGAAAGAAACACGTTTAATATTTCAGGTCGAAGACATTCGGATCTGCTGAGTGTTTCCAACATTTTCTGTTCTTATTTTAGCTTTTTTCCAGTTTAAAAAAATAAAATTTCATTCACCATTTGAGAGATCATCTGGTCGTGATCAGAGTGCTGTTTGTGGGAGTTCGCTCTGTATACATTGGCTGCTGCATTTCCAACATTTCTTCAGAGAAAACATTGGCGACCACATCATTCATTGGCATTGGGGCAGTCTGAAAGGGGCATGAATTATGCTACATAGAAACGTAATCTTTTGTTTAATTTATCAAAATGACCTCCACCATTAAATGGTAATTGTAACTGCTCCAGTCATGAAATATGAGCGCACGGGCTTTATAAGAATACAGATGATCAAAATTCCATTACTTTTAATTGTTCCCGGTAACTTTTATGCAGTGACCATCTTGCATTTCAAAGCTTGTAAAGGGCCTGTCCCACTTGGCTGCCATTTGCGCGTCACGCAGATGGCGCGCGAAGATTTTGTACATCACAAAATCCTGCAACGCCGCGCCTCACTGGCTATGTCATCACGCACCATGCGCGCGTAATGTGCGCCTAATGCATCACGCGCGTCACGTCGCGCGCATCGTGACGCGTAAATGATGTCGCGTAAATTACGCGCAAATGACGGCCAAGTGGGACAGGCCCTTAACTTATTAACACACAAATAAAACGTTCCCCTGATTCCATTCTCCATCTAAAGAACCCTATTGAAAACCAATCTTCCGATCACTCCTTTTCAGACCACTATTTAATTGAAGAATTGCACATTCTAGTCTGCCTTTTAAAAGATAAATATTTTGAAGCTACCCTGTAGTTATTATATTTTTAAAAGTTTAGTTTAGAGATACTGCACGGAAACAGGTCCTTTGTCCCACTGAGCCCGCACCGGCCAGCGCTCCCTGCACATTAACACTATCCTGCACATCAGGGACAATTTTACACTTATACCAAGCCAATTAACCTACAAACCTGCATATATTTGGAGTGCGGGGAATACCCACACAGGTCACTGGGAGAACGTACAGACTCCGTACAGACAGCATCCGTAGTCAGGATTGAATCTGAGTCTCTGGCGCTGTAAGGCAGCAACTCTACCACTGCGCCACCGTGCCGACCAAATTTTAAATATCATAAATTTGCGCTGGTTCTTCTTCTTAAACTTGATGAGCATGCAGAGAGTTGTGGATGTAGCCCAGTCGATCACACAGACCAGACTCCCCAACATTGACTCCATCTACCCTTCATGCTGCCTTGGGAAAGCAGCGAGCATAATCAAAGACCTTTCCCACCCTTGTTATTCCTTCTTCTTCCCAGTTCCGTCAGGCAGAAGATAAAGAATCTTGAAAGCACGCACCACCACACGCGGGAACAGCCTCTTCCCCTCTGTTATCAGGCTTCTGTATTGTCCTTCCATTAGCTAGGGTACAGTTCTGATTCTCCAACCTACCTCTTTAGTTTAGTTTAGTACATTGTCATGTTTACCGAGGTAAAGTGAAAATCTTTTTGTTGTATGCTAAGCAGTCAGCAAAAAACTGATACATTATTATAATCAATCTGTCCACAGTGCACAGATACATGGCAAAGGACTAACGTTTAGTGCAAGATAAAGTCCAGTAAAGTCCAATTAAAGATAATACGAGGGTCTTCAATGAGATAGATAGTAGCTCAGGACGGCTCTCTACTTCTTGGCAGACAACATTGCGGACATTGGACTTTTCCACAATGTTGCGAATTATATTCTGCATGTTATCTTTCTCTTCACTCTCCCTATTGTACTTGAGTTTGGCCTGATTGTATTCATGGGCCGCTTAACCGGGGGGGGGGGAGGGGGTGGGGGGGCTGCGAGACATGCTTCATAACCCGAAATTATCCGGCCCGCTGGCGTCTTTTTCTCTTCTTCTGAGGACCACCAGCATCCAGAATCTCAGAACAAGCGCACGTGGCAGAAACCGATTGCCCCCCAAAACCCTCCCTCCGCTCCGCTCAATGGGCGATCACAGCGCGGTTCACAGTCGAGATATGGGGCAATGAATGAAGAGTGAGTCAGTCCCGAAAGGGAGGGAGAGTCGGCCCGGGGGCGGGGGGGGGAGGGATGGGGGATATATCCCCCCACTTTTTGAGTTGGGGGATGGCCTGTATTATCCCTCAGTTTTTGGAGGTCGAGGAACAACAACAAATAATAATTGTGCCATCCTCCCACACCCTCTTCCCTCTCGGTCGCTCCGCTCCCTCACCGGATACCCCCGAGGCCGGTGATCAGTGATCGCTCAGCCCCCCAACATTCAAAAACGTTCTGCGGCCCCTGGTATTATCTAATTTATAGCATATACACAAAGCTTTTCACTGTACCTTGGTAAATCTAAACCTATATTGATCAGGACTATGTAGGAGTTTGCCGAGTTTGTTCTTCTTTTCTTTCCTAAGCCTTTTCAATAGTTTCTCCAAATTGGTTGGCCACCGGCCAAGACTCCAGATTTGTTGGGCAACTGTTGAGACTCCCAAATCTTTTTCAGTTACATGTTTAAATATTGTCAGTAACACTCACAACGTGTTTCCAATTTTTATGTTTGCCGCATTGTCCTCTAAACACAATTCATTGTTCGTTTTATTATTCATTTAAAAAAAATTATTATCCATAACAAAGTTCTCACCCCAAAGTGGGAAAAAAAAACCCGAATTGAATGATGGTTTTCATATTGAATCTGATTTAGAACTCTCTTTGAGCTCCTGGGACACAACATCAAAGAATGAAATAGGGTTGTCGGTCCAAAACAAATGCATAAGCCAGGAGACACAAGCGACTGCAGATGCTGTAATCTTGAGCAGAGCCATATCTCTCTGGCTGAAGTCTTGTTGACCATTGCTGACAAGATTGTATTTCTTACAGAAAGTCTTAATTCTACTCCTAATCAGTTCCATTATTTATTAGTAGACACAAAATGCTGGACAGGCAGCATCTCGGGAGAGAAGGAATGGGTGACATTTCGGGTTGAGACCTTTCTTCATTGACTGTTTGAACATGAGAGAAGTAACTGGCTTTATAGATAAATTAGTTTTACTTATTTAGAACTTTCCAATGTTTCTAAGAATGAAAAAAATGTCAAAAAATGTAATTCTTTAAGCATGAAACTTTAACTGGTAATTTGGTTTTCACTTTCAGATCTGGGAGCGTTCAACATCACTGGAGTGAAATTTTTTACTTTGTGAATCACCTTGCCCACAAGTTCATCAGGTAAATATCCTCTTGTAATTCTCCAAGGAAACGTGGCCTGAAAGAAGTCTACTTTTCCCGGGCCAGGGGCCACAGTCTCAGAACCAGGAGCCACAGTCTTAGAATAAAGGGGAGGCCATTTAAGACTGAGGTGAGAAAAAAACGTTTTCACCCAGAGAGTTGTGAATTTGTGGAATTCCCTGCCACAGAGGGCAGTGGAGGCCAAATTACTGGATGGATTTAAGAGGGAGTTAGATAGAGCTCTAGGGGCTAGTGGAATCAAGGGATATGGGGAGAAGGCAGGCACGGGTTATTGATAGGGGACGATCAGCCATGATCACAATGAATGGCGGTGCTGGCTCGAAGGGCCGAATGGCCTCATCCTGCACTTATTTTCTATGTTTCTATGTTTTTTCCTTCTGCGTAGGAAGGAACTGCAGACGATGGTTTACATTGAAGAAAGACACTAAATGCTGGAGGAATGGCAGTGTGAAGAAGGGTCTCGACCCAAAACATCGCCTATTTCTTTTCGACAGTGACACTGCCTGACCCGCTGTGTTAGTCCAGCATTTTGCGCCACTTTTCCTTCTGGTGCGCAACAGTTATGCAATCTCTAAAATGCGCCTTTGACCACTAACCTGGAAAAGACGGCATGTTTATAAAAAACATTTATAATTAATTGCCCTTAGTAATTAATTACCAATTATTGCTCGTCGCTAACTGCCCTTGAGAAGATGGTGGTGAGGCGCCATCTTGAACATCAGCAGCCCTCCTGGTGAAGATGTTCCACAGCGCCATTTTAAGGAGCAAGTTCTCGAAATTGGATTGATGAAGGAATGGCAGTATATTTCCAAATTAGAATGATGTGTGACTTGATGGATTACTTCCTGGTATTTCAGTGGGAACAAATATCAAGAGGAAAAAAACATTGGAAAGGGTCACTGGGTCCTTTAAGCCTGCTCTGCCATTCATATGATCATGGTTGATCTTCCCACTCAATACCACATTGCCACATCCTGGACATGTCCTTTAACATTTTAGAAACTATCTTTCTCCTTCATAAAAATGGAGGAGAATCTGTTACTTGCCTTCTATAGTTCTGTGGTAAAGAATTCCATAGGTTTACGTCCTCTGTGTAAAAATAGTCTCCACATTTCAGTCTTAAATGTCCCTGATGTGTCGGAGGAAACTGCAGATGCTGGATTACACCCAAGATAGATACAAAATGTTGGAGTAACTCAAAAGGCCAGGCAGCATCTCTGGTGAAAAGGAAAGGGTGACATATCAGGTCAGGCCTGAAGAAGGGTCTCGACCCGAAACGTCACCCCTTTTTATCCAGAGATGCTGCCTGACCCAATGAGTTACTCCAGCATTTTGTGTCTATTTTAAATGTCCCTGATGCCTGGTTCTAAACCCTTCAGCTACGAAAAACATCCTCCCTCCATCCAGTCTGTCAGAGTTTTATAAGTTTCATCGAAATTTCCTCTCGGTCTTTTAAATTCTTGTGAATACAGACTGAGCAAAGCCAAAACCACCTTATACCACGGTCATGCCATTCCAGGAACAGTTGTTACACTGCATGGCAGTTTTAACTTTAAACCAGGAAATCCAGAGAACAAACCGTACTCCAGATGCAGTCCCACAGGCCCTACATAATTGTCGATAATTGTTTTAGAATAATGGGCTGTCAAGAGTGTATTGTTTATTTAATGTGGCTACAATGTCAATTTCTACTCCAAGAAACAAAAGAAATTCATCTTCACCCATGAACCAAGTACATTCTACAGTGTGAGCATATTGTGCTCTGGTTTTTAAATTGAGTTCCGATATAATTGAACATCAAAAGTAGAGTAGTTTATATATGGCATAGTTTAGTATAAAGATACAACATGGGATCAGGCACTTTGGCCCATTGGATCCATGCTGACCATCAATCACCTATTCACACTAGTTCTATGTTATCCACCTTTACTCATCCACTCCCTACACATTAGGGGCAATTTTTTTACAGTGGCCAATTAGCTTCAGAAACCCTCACGTGTTTGGGATGCGGGAGGAAGCCGGAGCACCCGGAGGAAATCCACGCGTTCACGGGGAGAACGTGCAAACTCCACACAACCAGGACCCGAGGTCAGGATTGAAACTGGATCTCTGGCGCTGTGAGGCAGCAGCTCTACCAGCTGCACCAATATACATTGCATGTTTGACCCATTTGACTGAAGATTTATTTCCACTCCAACTCTTTAGTGTTTCGTGCAGCAAACAAAATGATTTCCACATTTGCCTTTGTAGCAGAATGTATTGCAGTTGATTTCAAACCATTCAATCTGGCTCACTTTAACCAACCCACTCTTGTTCTTTTACAGCCCACAGCTGAGAATGTCTTTCATCGTTTTCTCAACCAGAGGTACCACACTAATGACCTTGACAGAGGACAGGTGAGTGATGCCCAAATAATTCAGTGTTTACCTGGCATTGTGAAATGCAATAGGCCATGATGCCTGTGTAGGGTTTCTACAAGAGTTAGACACAAGGAACTGCTGATGCTGGTTTACCAAAAAAAGGACACAAAGTGCTGGAGTAACTCAATGGATCAGGCAGCATCTCTGCAGGACATGGATAAGCAACATTTTGGGTCAGGACCCTTCATCAGTCTGAAGAAGGATTCTGCATTGCAGCCCAGACTATCACACAAACCAACCTCCCTTCCTTTGACTTCATTTGCACCTCACACTGCCTCGGCAAGCCCACCAGCATTATGAAGGACGAGTCGCACCCCGGCCACTCCCTCTTCTCCCCTCTCCCATCGAGCAAATCTTTGATCGGGCGTTACTGCACTAAATGGTATTCATGTTATTCCCTTTATCATATATCTGTGCACTGTGGTTGGCTCATTTGTAATCATGTATTGTCTTTCCGCTGACTGGTTAGCGCACAACAAAAGCTTTTCACTATACCCATGACAATAAACTAAATACAAACCTTGCTTGTTTATGTCCTCCAGAGACACAGCCTGACCCGCTGACTTAAGGGCCTGTCCCACTTTCACGACCTAATTCACGCCCTTTTTTATTCGTGGACATTTTTCATCAGGCTAGAAAAACGCCCCGACCTACTTGATGCCATGAGTTCCTACGACTAGCATCATGGCCTGTTACGACCTACCTACGACCTCGTGACGACCATGCTGCGAGTATGTCAAGGGAAAACTCGGCAGAGGTCGTGAATTAGGTCGTGAAAGTGGGACAGGCCCTTTACTCCAGCATTTTGTGTCTTTTTTTTTGACAAGAATTACACATTTTCTTTGCTAATCTCCACTGACACTCCTGTTTTGTTTTCTGCTTCAGGATTTTTTCCCTTTAATATGCTTCCACTATCCTTCTTGCCCGGGTTTTCCAGCAAACAACACCTCTTCATTGCACCTCTGGTTCTTTAACCATTTTTGTTAAATTTACGCTAACGTTATGTGTACAAAACCTCAGAGAACGCAACTGCAGAATGATCCTTGCACACTAGTTACGGGAACATTTAGCACGTGGCAAAATTGCTTTTCACTGTACCTCGGTGCACATGACAATAAACAAAACCAAAGATGATTGGGACAGGGGTATTCTGGATAGAGGGTACCCGACATCCAGCCCTTTCTCGGAGGTTCGAGTGGTCATCGATGACCTGCTAACCTACATTAGAATAGAGTATGCAATCATATTAAGCATGCCTGCTCATTCCATTTAGACATTGTGACTGCCACAGTGGTGGGTTGGTGAAGTAGTCTGAATCAAATGAATTTTATGGGAGAGTTGTAGAGGGTTGGCATTTCATGGATTAACTCTCGACAGTAGCAACATTCATGGGCAGGATCATAATTTATTCTATGCACTGTCCAAGCTCCTCTCCCTCTGTAATATCCCCCCCCTGCCTGTACTAATCAGTTCCAGCCACACGGCTGCCAACATTCCCGAGGCTTGGATACACGCAGCTGTCCAACATGTGGATCCGGCTTTGAGTGGCAAACAGGCCTGCAGATGATGCATTAAAAATGTCTCATCTCTTTAGACTATTAGATTTGAGAGGTGCGGAAACAGGCCCTTCGGCCGACTCAGTCCGCGCCGACCAGCGATCACCATGCACAGTAGCACGATCTTACACATGAGAGACAATTTACGACTTTACTGAAACCAGTTAACTTACAACCATGTAGATCTTTAGAGGGTGGGAGGAGTCAGGGGCACCTGGAGAAAACCCGCGCTGTCACAGGGAGAACATACAGACTCCATAGACAGGATTAAATCCCAGGTCTCTGGCGCTGTAAGGCAGCAACTCTACCGCTGCGCCACTGTGCCGCCCTCGATTATAACAACTCATGCGGTCAGAGAACTATTTCATTGTTTTTAAATGACTCTGTTAACATTCCACTTACAAACAGTTGAGGTATTTTCAAATAATAAGTCAAGAATCATGTACTCAATTCTTTTATGTATCGACAACAAAACAATTAAAATTTTACTTGCAGCAGGATAACAGACCTATAAATGCAGTACACACAGATAATATATAATATTTAAAACAATAAGTAGCCTGATAATTGTAATGCTCGTGCAAAATTGCTAGTGTAAATTGTCACCAGTGTGTAAGGCGTGGATGTGAAAGTGGGGTAACATAGAACTAGTGTGAATGGGTGACCATTGGTCAGCGCATACTCACTGGGTCGAAGGGCCTGTTTCCATGCTAGACAAAAATGCTGGAGAAACTCAGCGGGTGCAGCAGCATCTATGGAGCGAAGGAAATAGGCAACGTTTCGGGCCGAAACCCTTCTTCAGATTATATCACTAAACTAAATTAAACTAAACTAAACTAATCGCCCAGACTCAGTGGTAAGTCCAAGTTGCAAAGCAAGAGGTGAGTTTGGCAACTTTTGTACTTTAAATTGTAATGCACAGGCGCGAGTCCAGAATACGTGACTTACATCATTTGCATCCAGCCAGTGCTTCTCTACAAAGCTGCTGGCTGTGCATCGATGTGATGCAGCCCAGTGATAAAATAACCTCTGAATATTTAGTCACGCAGTATGCAGAATAAGTAGATGAAGGGAATTTGTCTTCTGTTAACATATGATCACCAGCAAATTAACAGTAAGAACTTCCCAGGGATAAGACATTGTATAAGACATGGGATATCATACAGTAGGAGCATTCCACTTAAACCAAACGATAGAAGTTATTCTCAGTCAAGCACTCTGCAATATTTAATATGCTAACGTCCTCCCCACAATAAACCAGCATCTGCAGTTCCTTCCTACACATGCTAATGTTCTGGCAATTTAAAGATTTACTAAGAGCTGATGAGGTATTTCTAGGACATAGAAACAAGAAAAAACATCTGTATTTAATAATATCGGATTGACACAAACCAGAATTATGTGTTAAAATAAAAATCAACTTGCAAGTAAAATATATTTTTCAAAGGAATACATTTACCAACATCACAGGATAGCTTTTATTCAAATGAGATTTAAACTCAGAATTATCCTTTAACACTTTAAGTTGCTAATGACAGGATAGGTTGAGTTGGGCTTTAAACTTATTCCAGCTGAAAAGATGGTTAATTGGCTTTCACGAGCAGCCGCTGGCAGGAAGTTGCTAATTACCCATCAAAAGACGAGAGCACTCCGGCTTTTATTGGTCCCTTCTTCTGTGAGACCCCCACAAGCAACGTCTGTAGAACAAAGCTGCTTCCCAGTCCAGCCGTGTAGAAGCCAGCCTGGTGGTTTCCTGATGGCATTTGCTGGCCCTTTGAAAGCCTTAATGTGCAGATGCAGTAAACATCTTCAATCGTCAACCACTCAACTCCCCCCCACCAGATATTTTCCAATATCAGGATGTAGCCTTGTGTATAGACACAAAAAGCTGGAGTAACTCAGCGGGGACTCAGGCAGCATCTCTGGGAGAAGGAAAGGGTGACGTTTCGGGTCGAGACCCTTCGTCAGATTGTCTTGTGTAGGTTGCTTTGGCTAAATGCTTTAGTGTTACACCAACAGAGTGCTGTGGAAGTAGGGTCCTGGCTTGAAACGTCATCCACCCATGTTCTCCAGGGGTGCTGCCTGACCCGCTGAGTTACTCCAGCACTTTGTGTCTTTTTTAGCATGCTGTACCTTGCTGCAGTGTTGGAAAGCTATATATTGGCATAGGGATTTCACCAGTCCAAAGAATGCATATACAGAAGGCATTCACTAAAATCAACATTGTATCTATATCATAAAAATAAGTACCGAACATAGTGCCTCACACTACACCACATGTTCTAACTGTCCCTGGTGCTGAGACTAGCCCTGTATCTCCTTTCCTGCGGAGTCAGGGGATATGGGGAGAAGGCAGGAACGGGGTACTGATTGGGGATGATCAGCCATGATCACATTGAATGGCGGTGCTGGCTCGAAGGGCCAAATGGCCTATTCCTGCACCTATTGTCTATTGTCTATTGGTTCCTGATTCCATGTCTAGCTTTACCTGACGTGGACATAAATGCTGCCTTCTGTCCTCTCCTAGGTGATGCTGGCCTGTCCTCTTCCTTCATCTGCTAAACCATCTCTTTACCTCCTCTCTTAATTTGCTCTTGGTCGCTGTAATCATTGATAGCTATCTTCTTCAGTGTTGCCAAAGCCTAATCTGGAGCTTACAACCTCCAGGTGTAATGCCTTCTCTGCAGCCGTATTCTGAGGTGTGAATCTCCACACATTGGCACCTTGCACCAACCTGTGCAATGTTCTGTTCAGTTTAGTTTAGTTTCAAGATATAGCACAGAAACAGGCCCATCGGCCCACCGAGTCTGGGCCGACCAGCGATCCCTGTACACTAGCACTATCCTATACACTGGGGACAATTTACAATTTTTTACCAAAGCCAAATTAACTTACAAACCTGTACATCTTTGGAGTGTGGGAGGAAGCTGGAGCTCCCGGAGAAAACCCACGTGGTCACGTGGAGAACGTACAAACTCCATACAGACAGCACCCCTAGTCGGGGTTGAAGCCGAGTCTATGGCACTGTAAGGCAGCAACTCTACCGCTGTGCCACTGTATCACTACCACAGCCATATTCTACTGAATTGAATCAAATGTGTTGCTTTTCTATGTGCAATGGGTTAGGTGTGATTATTAATAATCTTACACAAAACTGACAAAAATATAAGGTTTGAAAATGGCTTTTGCAGTTCTTGGATATGGCTTATATTTTTGTCATTTTTCATTGTGTCTGGTCTGTAGCAAGTTGATATACTTGGGATCCGAGTGATAAAGATCCTCATATGTGAAGAATGTCAGTTGCTGTAATGGAGTTCGTCAGGCAAACGGGGGAGGTTGGGTTGGCTTTAGCGGAAGGAACCCTTCTCCTGACTTACAGGGATTGGATTTGGAGTTTGATTGGAAATAAAAAGGGGGAAAGTCTGCACTAACAACAGATGGCGAGGTCAGTGCTCCAGGGATAGTAACTAACCTTGGAATTATTTTCAATCTCTGCACAATTCCTGCGGGACCCATGAAGACGGGAGAATCATGTGCAGGATATACGCAGGATTTGTTTAAGGGCGACCAGCAACAATGGGGCTTTGTTTTTACATCGGGAATGTGTAGCTTGTATTTGAATGGAAAATCCCCCAGCTATAACAAGTCATGCATTTTGACCATTGTCCATCATAACCATTGGAATTAGTCAGAGAGCCAGCAGTAAAATTCAGGGTAAAGAGACCAGTGTCAGCGCAAAACTGCAAGAGCAATTTTGTAAAGTAATTGAGTCTGGCTTTGCCAAATTATGATTTTTATTTTCCTTTTGGATCCATCTTTCTGAGTTATTATAGCATTGTCACTGGATTTACCAGCAATTTGTCCAGGACCACCCATATTGAAGCAATGGCTAAGATAGCACACCAATGCCTCTACTTAATTAGAAGGCTTAGGAAGTTCGGCATGCTCCCAATATTTGGGATGCATCAAAGCTTGGTTTGAGAACTGCTCCATCCAAGACCGCAATAAATTGCAGAGAATTGTGGACACAGCCCAGACCATCACACAAACTAACCTCCCTTCCATTGACTCCATTTACACCTCACGTTGTCTCGGCAAGGCCACCAGCATAATCAGGGACGGGTCTCACCCTAGCCACTTCCTCGTCTCCCCTCTCCTATCAGGCAAAACGCACACTTCCAGATTCAGGGACAGTTTCTTCCCAGCTATGATCAGACAACTGAACCATTCTACCAACAACTAGGGAGCAGTCCTGAGCTACTAACTACCTCATATTGGACATTACTGCACATTATCTTACACTAAACATTATATCTGTACACTGTGGATGGCTCGATTGTAATCATGTATTGTATTTCTGCTGATTGGTTAGCACGCCACAAAAACCTCTTCACAGTACATGTAAATGTAACAAGAAACTAAACTATACTAAAGAGTGTCCATCATTGGATTCAAATCACATACAGACAGGTCCTACTAAATCTGGTATTGAAAGGAAAGCTAATCTAGGCAACTATGAAACTGGTAGATTCTCATTTGAAACTTAATTGGTTCAACGATGTCCTGGCTGATACATAGAAACTTAGAAAATAGGTGCAGGAGGAGGCCATTCAGCCCTTCGAGCCAGCACCGCCATTCATTGTGATCATGGCTGATCGTCCCCAATCAATAACCCGTGGCTAACCATTGTGTCCGACACGTAACTCCTTCTTGAGTTCAGTGGCCAAGTAGGATGGATTTGATTGATAAATCTAGCCCGTGACCAAATAAATGACCATGAGCGGCACGGTGGCGCAGCGGTAGAGTTGCTGCCCTCCAGCACCATAGACCAGGGTTTGATCCTGAATACGAGTACTGTCTGTATGGTGCTTGTATGTTCTCCCCGTGACCTGCATGGGTTTTCTCTGGGATCCCCGGTCTCCTCCCACACTCCAAAGACGGACAGATTTGTAAACTAATTGGCTTGGTAAAAATTGTAAGTTGTCCCTAGAGTGTGTAGGATAGTGTTAGTGCACAGGGATTGCTGGTCGGCACGGACTAGGTGGGCCGAAGGGCCTGTTTCCGCGCTGTATCTTTAAGCTAAACAAAAAGTTCAGACTGTATTTCCTGAGATTTACATTGAGTGGGTGATATGATTGTAGTATTCGGGTTTATAAAGAGAACTGTTGGAAAATGTAGGGAAATTATATTTGCAAGTTGGCTAATCTGGATTGAGAGGTGTTGTCTAAAGGTTGTGGGCAGGTTGTTCAGGCATGAAGCAGGAATTAATTTCAACACACAGAGAGGGTCAGAAATTTAGAATACTTTCCACAAGTCATGATTGATGTTGAGTTATTTGTTAGTAAAATCAGAGCTTCATAGATTTTTATGTGAATGTCAGAAGGTAAGTGGTAAAGGTGAACATGTGAAGTCGGGTCACAGGCTTTCCATAATCTTGTTAAAGGCAGGGCGTCTTTGAGGAGCTAAAGGCTTCTCCAACAAATGTTCGTATTGAAGGGATTACACAGAAGCAGAGGACTGAGGCCAACGTGCCGGCTGAAAAGTGTAAAAATTAAGTAGTCGTTGTAAAATAATGCAGAACAAATCAGTAAATAACAAGCTAGAGAGGTGACACAGCATGGGCTCACATGGTGTCCCGAGATTGGAACTAAAGCAGAAAATGTTGGAATCATTCACCAGTTCAGGTAGCGCCTATGGAAAGAGAAAGATAATTAACTTTTCAGGTCAAGGAACCTTCGACAGACTGGGATCTTGTCCCAGATTTCAAACCTAACCTCGTTTGCGTCTCACTCCTGGTCAAGTCGATGCAGTCATTAGCCATATCATAGAGTGTAGAACGTGGTCAGACTCCACAAAATTCCTTCTAGTTCCCATGGTGTCTAATTGCAAAGCCTGGCTTCCCTGTTTCCCAAAGGAGCACTTCTTCTTGTCGGCTTCAGCAGTGTCTTGCACCTGGAGTCCTGGCTCTTTGCTGAACAGACCAACCCCAACGAAAAAAAAGCCTCAGTTCTCAGACAGCTGGATTCTCTGAAGCGGAACTGGTTTCATAAGAGATCTAACCAATGGTTCAACTCTTACTACAAAGAGCCAGAACATTTCAAGGCTGCTATTATGTTTGGAAATCCAGCCCAGCCAGACTTTTGAGCCTATGATGTAATTTATTTCTCATTGACTTGCCAAAATTAGCTGGCACCATTTGGCTTTTGACCCTCCTTTGCTGAAGGATTACTTATTCAGCCAAGAAAATCTCTTCTATCAGTTTGTAGCTGAACAGGTTTTGTTCGCCTTCTTCATGAGATGAAGAAGTTTCCTCCATTTTCATCTTCTTCTTCATATAAGACTTTGGTTAGGCTGCATTTGGAGTATTGCATGCAGTTTTGGTCGCCCCGTGACAGGAAGGCTTTGGCGAATGTGCAGAGGAGGTTTACCAGAGTGTTATCTGGATTAGAGGATCTCAACTTCAAGGTTGGATAAACTTGGATTGTCTTCTCTGGAATGTCAGGGGTTGAGGGGAGATTGATAGAAGTATCTGACATTATGGGAGGCATAGATCGGGTAGACAGTCAGAACGCTTTTCCCAGGGTGAAAATGTCCAACACTAGAGGACATAGCTATAAGCTGGGAGGGAAACATTTAATGCAGATGTGTGGGGCAAGTTTTATACACAGAGTGTGATTGAGGCTTGGAATGCAATGTTAGGGGTGGTGGAGGCAGGAACAATAGTGGCGTATAAGAGGCTTTTAGATAGGCACATGGAAGTGCTAGGAAAAGAAGGATATGGACCATGTTCAGGCAGATGAAATCAGTTTAACTTGCATCATGTTTGACACAAACATTGTGGGCTGGACGGGTCTATTTCCATGCTGTACTGTTCTATGTTCCATGGTAAAAGATAACCAAGGAGTATTGGTATTGGCGCTTCCTTAACAAGGGTTGCGTATAGGATCATATAGTTACTGCTGATGGCTATGGACAACCTGGGAAACAAAAATGACCTAAGAAGCAATATTGGTTAATATTTCCTGACAACTTGCTGATGTTGCGAACTGCTTGTTTTGACGACATACCACCAACAATTTGTTAGTTTGTTCATGATTTTATTTAACTTGTGTTCTGCTGACAACGCTGACATTGTGAGTGAATGAAACAACCCACTGGGGAACTCCGTGGGTCAGGTAGCATCAGGTAGCATGGACTCAGTGGGCTGAAGGGCCTGTTACTCGGCTGTATTTGTACGGTAACCTAAATGAGCAGACACCATTATTGGACAGGGGTAATTTCGGCTGAAATGCCATCCGTCCAGTTCCCTCCACAAATGCTGCCCGACCCATCACATTCCTCCAGCATTGTTTTTTGATCAAGAATCCAGCATCTGAAGTCTTTTGTGTCTCCGTTTTACTGATATTGTGAAGGTTGTTCTTCAAGATCTTGTCTGGATGAGCCCAGACACTGAGAAGTTTATGGAATAGACTCCTGTCTGTTACAGGCTCTGACACCTCAGTTGGATACAAATCGGAGTCCAAAATCATACGTGAATGTTGGGTTGTATGTGTGTGGTGTGCTTATGTCTCATATTCTGGTCCCAAGCAATTATAAAGCACCAGATAGATGCAAGCTTAACATAAATGTCTATTTTATATACATGCCTATAATGTACACATGTGGCGTGCTTGTACTTAACATGTGTGCACTTTCTGTGTATGTCTCAGTTTCATGGTCCTTAAATGTACTAACTACTGTATGCCATTGGCGATGTACCCATCTCCACTTTTTGGGTGGACCTCATGGTAACACCTTCAAGTACCCATATGTATTAAAATGATAAAATTGGGTTAACTTAGAGCTGTTAATGTTAGCATGTTTCAGCTGTAGGATTCATGTTTCTCCACATATATATATATTTTTAAACTTTATCTTCCTCAATGTACATAGAACAAAGGACAATGAAAATATTGACAAGCGCATGAAAAATCCTTGGGCTCACGTATAATGCCATTATTCCATGGGAATTGCGGACTGAGGAATTTATTGTTTTAAAAGCCATCAGTTTAAGCTAATGCCTTGAGAATGAAATCTTTGGGAATTTCTTCTAATCTGTTATTTCAGGGATGCCATTGAGACGCTGTCAAAATACCCAGAGTTGCATGCAGCTAGCAGAGTGAACACATACAATGATAACCATTTATTCCAGGCTATAAGATCAATTGGTTGTGACTAATAACATTTAATTTGTGTAATTGTGCTTGGCTTTACAAAAGGGAACGAATACGCAAGGGACTGGAGGAGTTACAAATGGTGCAGCCAGGAGGAGATACCTACATGCACGAAGGCTTTGAACGGGTACAGTCTGCATTGAGCTTTGCTATTTGGAATTGTCAATATTATTCCTAGAAAACAGTATTTCCTGTCGGGAAATTCTACCCAATCTTGAAGTGGACCTTGTGGTGGTACTCGTTCCTCATCATTATAGAGTTTAATTTCCTGAAATCTTCTGCATCATATAAAAAGTTGGAACGTTATGGTGTTGCTGCCTTGCAGCGCCAGAGACCCGGGTTCAATCCAGACTATGTGCTGTCTGTACAGAGTTTGTTCGTCCCTGTGACCGCGTGGGTTTTCTCCGGGTGTTCCGGTTTCCTCCCACAATCCAAGGATGTCCAGATTGTGGGTTAACTGACCTTGGTACAATTGTAACTTCTCCCTAGTGTGTAGGATAGTGCCAGTGTGCAGGGTGATCGCTGGTTAGTGTGGACTCAGTGGGCCGAAGGGCCTGTTTCCGCGTTGTTTCTCTAAAGTCTAAATTCTAAAGTATGTGCCTTTTGATCCTGAAACCTATTGCAGCTTTCACAATAGCCCTTTATTCGGAAATAATGGATAACGGAGAAGAGACAATAAGAACAGCGATCTTGGCGCATTTCTCAATGTTAGAGCTAAATTCATCTTCAGTTTGGGATTTAACAAAGTTACAGCTCCCGCCATTCTTGTGGTCATGCTACCACCAGGTCTGCTGCTTAGATTATTAGCCAGGTGTACCCGACTGTCCATCAGTCTGTAGAACACATGTACACACACACCCACAATGTGCAAAAGTGGCTCCTAAACACTGTATGAGAACAGTTCCATGGTGTATGTCCATGGACCACATCCCATCGACTTCACTTCTTGGGAAAGTGATTAATCTTGAAAGAACACCAATATGGTGTTCATTGGCAAAAATTGAGTTTGCATAGGTTCACAAGTATTTTCTTTCCATTCTGATCTTCTGTTGACCCTACTAATTTCACCATCTTGTTTTTTTTCAGGCAAGTGAGCAAATCTACTACTCAAGTACTGAAGGTAAGACCAGTTTCTCTGTTGGCATTCTTATTCTACACATGAGAATATTATTGAATAAAGACACAAATGCTGGAGTAACTCAGCGGGTCAGGCATCTCTAGAGAACATGAGATGCTGCCTGCCCTGCTGAGTTACTCCAGCACTTTGTGTCTATTCTTGTCTACTAGAATCTGCATTTCCTTGTATCTACAATCTCACTGTACATATTGAATCAATTATTGTCACACTAGGGCATGTTGGTTGGCGTGGACAAGTTGGGCCAAAGGGCCTGTTTCCACACTGCACTGTGACTACGACATTATGGATCAGACTTGATAGTGAGCCATCAACCATGTCCTAGGTTCCAGTTGACCTACCTGAAAGATCAAGTAATCTGCCATTGAAGATTGATGTCGTTCTGAATATCATTTGGCAATCTGATCCTCGAGCAATATTAACTTAAAGAGAACCATCTACCAAACCTCCCCCCAAAAGGAGAGTAATTTGAACAATAGCCAGACCACAGCTTGAGCCTGTTGCAAAGCTGACTGTCGGTAGCAATGTGTGCAGCAGAATCACGTTAAGCACTATTGGATGCTTTGCCATTCCCTAAGGAAATAGGTTGCAGATTTTACCAGTCAACGATTTCCAGAAGGCTTAAGTAATCCAAAGGTTAAAGCAAAAGAATGACTCTTCGATCTCGGCAGCTAAACGTGACCTTACATTTTTGTTTTGCACTTGACATGCCAGATAGGATTCGAAAAGTAACTGAGTACATTTCACTGCACAGGTTACAGGACGGCCAGTGTCATTATCGCTCTGACAGATGGCGAGCTGATGGAGAACCTTTTTTATTACGCGGAGCAAGAGGTAAGGAAGCTGTCAGACTCGGTGAGCAGGAGCTGATTGTGATGCATAGCGTTCTCCACTCTCCATCGGAGGCCTGCCAAGGAACTACGTGGAATTTTTAAAAAGAAACACGTGCGCTGAGATTGGGTCAAGGTACAAGCTGCACATGCCGGATAATCAAAGCAGTGCTGCTGGAATCTGCACATTTGCAAAGGAAATGACTCCATGGAGAGGGATATCTCTGATACACGCACAGTCTTTCGGCCAAAGTAGGCGAATCGAGAACCAGAGGGCAAGGTGAGGGGAGGAAAGATTTAATAGGAACTTGAGGGGTAACATTTTTACACAAAGGGTGGTGGGTGTATGGAACGAGCTGCCAGAGGAGGTAGTTGAGGCAGGTACTATCGTTTAAGAAGCATTTGGACAGGTACATGGATAGGACAGGTTTGGAAGGATTTGGCCCCATCCAGGCCTTTCACTATTCACTACGTTTCAATGAGGTTCCCCCTCATCCTTCTAAACTCCAGCAAGTTCAGGCCCAGTGCGTTCAAATGTCTATTCTATTGAATTTTTTCTTAACCCTGAAGTTGTGCATCAGCTCAATCCTTGACTTTTTGCCGAGATAAGGGGTCCAGTTTTAATTCACTGATTTTTCACATTTGGAATTTATGTAATTCAACATTTGTAACATTTTTAGCGCTGTATGCAACAGTGATAGTTGAGACATCTGCCATCAAAGATGATAACTGATTAATTTATGGAAAACAATTGATAGAGGACATAAATTTAGAGTGAGAGGGGAAAGTTTTAATACGAATCTGAGGGACAACTTTTTCACACAGGGGGTGGTGGGTAGATAGAACGAGCTGCCAGAGGAGGTAGTTGAGGCAGATACTATAACAACATTTTAAAGACATTTGGACAAGTATATGGACAGGAAATGTTTAGATGGATATGGGACCAACGTGAATATGTGAGACTGGTGTAGATGGGGCATCTTGGTCGGCATGGGCAAGTTGGGCAGAAGGGCCAGTTTCTGTGTTATATGACTAATTGAGAGGTGAAGGGAGTATTATCATTTCAATATGGTGTAGAACTCCAGAAGGAAAGAGGAATTAAGAGATTGTTACAATGTTCTTAGAACAATGCTTAATTGCTTTCAATTATAATAGTCCTATCTTATCCTAGTAGACACCAATCACAGTATTAAGGGTGGCACAGTGGCGCAGCGGTAGAGTTGCTGCCTTACAGCGCCAGAGACCTGGGTTCGATCCTGACAGCATGCTAACGGGTGCTATATGTACAGAATTTGTACATTCTCCCTGTGACCACGTGGGTTTTCTCTGGCTGCTCTGCTTTCCTCCCTCCTACCAAAGACGTGCAGGTTTGTAGGTTAATTGGCTTCTGTAAATTGTAGGATAGAACCGGTCGGCATGGACTCGGTGGGCCGAAGGGCCTGATTCCACGCTGTATCTCTAACTAAACTGAACCTTAAGACTTGCATTTACAGAATACCATTAATTTTCTTTTCATCCTATACCACTTTCCTGCAAATGGATTGCAGTCACTGCTACAAAAATGTAGGAAATGCAGCAGCCATTTTGGCAAGAGCAAGCTCTCACAGATGACTGTCTGCTAATGACCAGACCATCTGTTCGGAGGGATGTTGACTGAGGGATAAGTTTTGTTCAGGACATCAGGAGTAACTCTCCTGCATTTTTTTTCAAATAATGTAATGGAATCTGAATCTTCTGAAAGAAAGCCTCATCCCACAAAAAGGTGGCATCTCTGACAATGCAGCAAACCATGAATTACCGGACTAGATTTTTGTACTGAGGTTCTTGAATGGGATTTAATCTTTGGTGTAAAGGTAAAAGTGCGACACTGCATGTAAACAGATAGGAATGTGGCTTTCCGGCACCCTTGGTTCCAGAACCTTTCTAGATTATCCGCTTTACGGAACTACAGAGATCATGGCCTTGGGAGGCCGAGATACCGGCCGCAAAGTCAGCTACAAAAGTTGGCTATGGGAACAGATCAGCCGGCTCCAGCTGGGACAGTAGATCAAGAGCCCCAGTCACAGGGGGCAAATCCGAAGATCGGTGCGGAAGTCCGAGTGTGGTTGAGATTGGCTGCCTCACCCAGCCGAGGTGCTCCATTTTCGGGGGGACCTCCAAGGATTTTGCAGACAGCTTGTGAGCAACTCATTGTTGAGATTTTGAACTAAAGTGGATAACTTCAAAGATATGTAGATAAAATATGCTGGAGTAACTCAGCGGGTCTGGCGGCATCTCTGGAGAAAATGGATTGGTGACGTTTTGAATCGGGTCCCTTCTTTAGATTTATTTGGATAACTTCAATCCTGCCACATTATTGTGCATTTGCCAATTTCTTGCATATGTAATCATTTTGTCTATATTTCGTTGAAACCTGTTTCATCCTCTTCCCTACTCACAATCCTATCTGCTCAGAATGGCACTTTGGATACTTCTGAAGAAGCAAAAAATGCTGTTTCTTATGTGGCATGCCCCTCCACATATCCACAATGTGGAACTCTGCAACAGATGGCTGTGGAGGCCAAGTCAGTGGACCGTCAGTGGATATTTTTAAGGCAGAGATAGACAAATTCTTGATTAGAACAGGTGTCAATTGTTATTGGGAGAAGGCAGGAAAATGGGATTAGGAGGCAGAGATCATCCATGATTGAATGGCGGAGTGGACTCGATGGGCCGAATGGCCTAATTCTACTCCTATAACTTGTGAACTTGTGGATCTATCAACTCCTGTAAAAAATAAACCCTGTCTCTACACACTTTCTTTCTCTCTCTATCTATCTGCCTCTCGATTTCTTTCCTCTCCATTGTATTCTTCCTTCAGACGTATTTTCCCTTGGCACCACCACACCCTGCATTGAACTTCTCCACCGTTCAACCCTGTGCAGACCTTCCCTTTAGTTCTCTCAGGCCCTCACCATTTCTCTCCAACTCAACACTTAATGAAAGCACAACATTTGTCAGGGGGTTTTGGGACCTGCTTCAGATGTCCAGAACTTTTGGGATGTGGCGGTCCCTTGATATTTTCCTTGCCAGATAATACATCTGGCAATCAAACACCGTGATTAGTCAAGTAAATAGTTACTTAATAAAAGTTATACAACAGGCCATCTCAAATGTGTACATAAAAACGCAAAATCTTAAGTCCACAAGTTCACAACTTATAGACATGTATAATTAGGCCATTCGGCCATCGAGTCTGCCATTCTGATCTCTGATGGCTGATCTCTGCCTCCTAATCCCATTTTCCTGCCTTCTCCCCATAACCCCTGACACCTCTACTCATCAGGAATCTATCTCTGCCTTAAATATATTTATTGACTTGGCTTCCACAGCCTTCTGTGGCAATTAATTTCATAGATTCAACGCCCTCCGACTAAAGTTTTCCTGATTTTTGTGCAGAATGTACGTTCCATTTTAATGTACAGTACATGCTTGAGTTGGCCTTTTCTATATCCGTCATAAAATAATTTACTTAATTCACTAGTCACAGTATTTAATTTCCAGATGTTTTAGCTGGCAAGCAAAACATGAAGAAATTTGCCACAACCCAAAAATAATGGGCCGCTTAGCCAGCTCCCAAATCCCTAACAGGTTTGCTGGTGCCTTGAGCATTTTGCATGGCTGAATCATCAGCCTCATGAAACATTCCTCTAACATTGTGTATCAAATGATGGTCTAAATGCATGGGAGCAGCAGAAATTACTCCTGTACAGCAGTAGCGCAAGGGGTGGCACAGTGGTGGCAGCGGTAGAGCTGCTGCCTTACAGAGACCCGGGTTCCATCCTCATTACGGCTCCTGTCTGTTTGGAGTTTGTACGTTCTCTCCCCGTGACCACATGAGTTTTTTTCCCCAATGGCTCCTGTTTCCTCCCACAATCCAAAGACGTGCAGGCTTGTAGGTTGTGGCTTCTGACATTGATCCTAGTATGTAGGATAGAACTATTGTATGGGTGATCACTGGTCAGCATGGATCCTGTGGGCCGAAGGGCCTGTTTACATGCTGTAGCTATAGATCAAGGAGGGGAACTGCCTATTAATGACTGGGTTCATAAATGCATTTTATTTCCATTCATCCTGCACTCTATAGTCATAGGAGTATTATCTGGGACTTTCTAGCAAGTGATAAATAATTGCAGCATTTCATCTATAATAATAATTGAACAGCAAGAGAGAAGGGAAATTAATCATATCAGTTATGTTTGGATTGCAGAAGAAATGAGAAACTGGAGATTGCAATTTTTTTAAATAGCTAGTGAAAGTTTAATTGATTTAACTACATTTATTCAGAACATTGCTACTGATAATAAAGTTCTGTGAGGTTGTGTCAACCTTAGAGCAGCTGGTCTATACTAGGGAAAACTGCAGCAGACAAGGGCAGCAGTGGCAGAGCGGTAGAGTTGCTGCCTTACAGTGCCAGAGACCTACGTTTGATCCTGACTACGGGTGCTGTCTGTTCGGAGTTTGTACGTTCTCCCCGTGACCTGCGTGGGTTTTCTCCGAGATCTTCGGTTTCCTCCCACACTCCAAAAATGTACAGGTTTGCAAGCTAATTGGCCCGGTAAAAACTGTAAATTGTCCCTAGTGTGTGTACGATAGTGTTAGTGTGTGGGGATCGCTGGTCGGCACAGACTCTGTGGGTCGAAAAGCCTGTTTCTGTGCTGTATCTCTAAACTAAACTAAACTTAAACTAAGTTACTAAACTAAACTTAGTTGCAAATATAGACACAAAGTGCTGGAGTTACTCAACAGGTGAGGCAGCCTGACCTGTTGAGTTCCTCCAGCACTTTGTTTCTATCTTTGGTATGAACCAGCATCTGCAGTTCCTTGTTTCTATAAGAGCTGCAAGAATAAGGTCATAGGGTCTCCCTCCTAACCCCATTCTCCTGCCTTCGCCCCATAACCTCTGACACCCGTACTGATCAAGAATCTATCTATCTCTGCCTTAAAAATATCCATTGATGGCCTCCACAGCCTTCTGTGGCAGAATTCACAGATTCACCACACTCTTACTAAAGACATTTCTCCTCATCTCCTTCCTAAAAGAACGTCCTTTAATTCTGAGGCTATGACCTCTAGTCCTAGACACTCCCACGAGTGGGAACATCCTCTCCACATCCACTCTATCCAAGCCTTTCACTATTCTATATGTTTCAATGAGGTCCCCCCTCATTCTTCTAAACTCTGGGGATACTGAAGATACCAGTACATCTGCCCTCAGTAACCTCAGCTGGACTACTGGAGCCTATAAGCCACTATAATTCCCATTCTGCAAGCAAAATCAATGGATGGCATCCCGCAGTAAGGAACAAAAAAATCTGCAATGATTTCGCTATCCTGGACTTGCAGTCGGAAAGTATGGCACCAAATGTACACTCCAACATTTTACTTCCAACCTTAACTCTCCCTATCGGTGAGATTATACATATATAAGGCCTGTCCCACTCGGCGATTTTTTTCGGCGATTTTTTCGGCGACTGCCGGCGTCTAATCAGTGTCGCCAAAAGATTTTGAACATTTCAAAATCCAGCGGAAATAAAAAAAATGCTGCGACACTTGAAAAAACACTGCGCGTCATACGTCATCACGCCGCATCTCCGCTGCATCAGGCCTAAACATTTTCGGTGACCTGATACGTTAGTCAATGATGCCAGCAGTCGCTGAAAAAATCGCCAAGTGGGACAGGCCCTATAGGACATAGAAAGGTACAGCACATGAACAGCTCCTTTGGCCTGAGATGTCAAAGTCGAACATAATGCCTACTTAAAATAATCCCTTCTGCCTGCATGTGGTCCATATCCCCTCCATTCCCAAGTCTCAACATTCTTCCTGCAGTGGGGTGTCTAGAACCGTGCACAAACCTCCACACGCAGCCTAACTAAACTCTATAAAACTGCAATGTGACTCTCTGTCCTTTATACTCAATGTCCCTGCGATTTTCCTTTGGAAAGACGTTACTCTCTTGACATTCTGGTAACATATTGTGTTTTCTTTCAATTTTGTTGCAATTCTCTCTTGCGTCATTCAAAAGCTCCCAAGTCTGTCAAATGCCCGATTTAATTTGTTATTTATTTGACAACTGCGCCGATTCAACTCCGCGGCAGGAGGTGAAGTTCTTTGTACATGTTCCATAAACCGGCGATCCCAGGGTGAATTTAGCCCATGAATTGAATGTTTTCCTTGGTTGACCCTTGGTCAGCTGGGCAGGCTAGAGATCACATCATTCCAGGGAAGCGGATGCTTGGTTGAATGTTGCAATGACATTTATGAGCCAAGGGTACTCATCCATCATAATTCATCACTTCTCAGCATGAGTGTGTTTTCACTGTTGTTGGATCTCTTCTGAATTCTGTTGTTGCCTTGAGAATGGCAGCCGTTTCCATTTCTTAGTTTAGTTTAGAGATACAGCTCGGAAACAGGCCCTTCAGCCCACGGAGTCTCCGCCGACCTGCACATTAACACTACCCTTACACACACTGGAGACAACTTTTACATTTACACCAAGGCAATTAACCTGCAAACCAGTACGTTTTTGGAGTGTCGGAGGAAAATGAAGATCTCAGAGTTAAGCCACGCAGGTCACTTGGAGAATGGCCATGTTGGCGCAGCGGTAGAATTGCTGCCTTACAATGCTTGCAGCGCCAGAGACCCAGGTTCAGTGTTGTCTGTACGGAGTTTGTACGTTCTCCCTGTGCCCGCATGGGTTTTCTCTGAGATCTTCGGTTTCCTCCCACATTCCAAAGACGTACAGGTTTGCAGGTTAATTGGATTGGTGTATGTGTAAATTGTGGAAACAGGCCCTTCGACCCACCGAGTCCGCACCGACCAGCAATCCACCACATTAACACTACCCTACACACACTAGAGATAACTTACACTTATACCAATTGACCTACAAACCTGCACGTCTTTGGAGTGTGGGTGGAAACCGAAGATCTCGGAGAAAACCCATACGGTCACTGGGAAAATTAACCTGCCAATCTGTACCTCTTTGGGACGTGGAGGAAACTGGAGCACCCGAGGGAAACCCGACTGGCCACAGGGAGAGGGGCGAACGCCACACATTCTTACTGGGAATCGTAAAGCTGTAGAGAGCAGACAAACTGCTAGCTAATTACTGCCCTTAAGTTTAAGATTTAAAAATCCTTAGATTGTAACTGAAAGAAAAGACTGAGAGAGTCCCTATTTTAAATCCCTGGAATAGAATGGAAATTAAAAGTTAGTTTTAATTTTAGAGCAGTGAGTTCTTGGGAACAACCCAGAGCAGCAACACGTTTTCTACCTGTGTGCTCGATTCCTCCAACATCCAACGATGTACTGGTTGCAAGTTATTTTTTTTAACCGTAGGTTACCCCTAGAGTAGATGCCTCATAGAGGGATTGGACACGAGTTGATGGGCTTGATAGAAAGACGTGAGTGGGAAACAGATTGGGGGAAATGGAATTTTTGAGATCCAGCATAGACTCAGTGGGCAGAATGGCCTCTTTCTATGTCATATGAGAACTATGAGGAAGTGGGCACAAGTAGTAGGCTTTCAATTTAAGAGATGGGAAAAATCCAGTTTTAAACGTTTAATAAAAATGAGTAGGATTACAGGCCAATAATTAAGTGAAGAGATCCAGTGTAGATGGGGCATGTTGGTCCATGTGGGTGAGTTGGGCCAAAGGGCCTGTTTCTACACTGTTTGATTGTATGATTCTAATTGCCGGTGCAAAATTAATATTCCTTTAGGGAGTGCTGTGTGCTATTTGAAGACCATGTAATCCCAATCATGCATAATTGGGGCAAAGAATAATCAAGTTGCTGTTAAACTATTTGCCTGCATGTATCTGCACGTTGACTTATAACTCCCCTCCAATCTCTCTTTCCCCAGGCTAACCGGTCTCGAAATCTCGGGGCAACAGTCTACTGCGTTGGTGTCAAAGATTTCAATGAAACCCAGGTGCGTTTGGACACAATTACCTCCTAACCTAAAGGCGAAAAGTTATATCAATGAAACCGAGCAGGATCATGCATGCACTCAATGAATGAATAGGATCAGAAAGATTTGAAGCAGATTGTGGTTTTAATCTTCAGGTTTGAGGCTAGATTTGAAAGTGGCATTATCTAATTTTGAGAATCATTGGGAATGATTATATTATATTATATTAATCATTGGTATTATAGATCATAGCTATTAGTGACATAAAATACTTAATTATTAATCAACAACTTGAGTTGGTATTTTTGTCGTTACATTGCTCCACACAGCACACTGGATTAAAGTAGACAGAATTGATCAAAATATCAATAATGTTATTAAACAATTGTATCCATGCATGGTATTATCTGATTTGATTGGTTCGAATGCAAAACCGAGCTTTTCACTTTACCTCGCTACATGTGACAGTAATAATCCTAAACCTCAAAAAAGTTTGTTTTAAACAAAATTGATACTGTATAATCAAACCTCCAATTAATAATAATATTGAGTATACAGAAAAATCCATTTACAGCTTTCGCTTTCACATTGAAATCCTAATTTGGAATCCAATCTCCAAACAATTTGCAACAGACAATAATATTGATTTATAAAGTTATTAGAGATGTGAATCATCTTGCTGCTGAACACTAGGATCAAACATTCCAATGATTCCTAACATTCAAGCATCACGTTTAGCCAAAAGTTGAAGCATGATTCTCTAGTGACTGGCCATCTATTTTTCAATATTAAAAATGCCCCTTAATAGCTTGTCATCCACTACTCCTGCTAAGAGTAGGTTGATGAGACTGTTGCTCTATTCGCCTTTAATATCTTTCATGTTCTTAATCTATTGAACAAGTTAGGTCTTTATTCTTTGGAGCGCAGAAGGTTAAGAGGGGACTTGATAGAGGTCTTTAAAATTATGAGCGGGTTAGACAGAGTGGACGTGGATAAGCTTTTCCCATTGAGAGCAGGGAAGATTCAAACAAGGGGACATGACTTGAGAATTAAGGGACAGAAGTTTAGGGGGAACATTAGGGGGAACTTCTTTACTCAGAGAGTGGTAGCTGTGTGGAATGAGCTTCCAGTGGAAGTGGTGGAGGCAGGTTCGATGTTATCCTTTAAAAATAGATTGGATGGGTATATGGACGGGAAAGGAATGGAGGGTTATGGTCTGAGTGCAGGTAGATGGGACTAGGGGGAAGTATTTATTTTTAATTAAAAAAAATTTAAAAAAATTAAAAAATGTTCGGCACGGACTTGAAGGGCCGAGATGGCCTGTTTCCGTGCTGTTATGGTTATATGGTTATAACAGACTAATAACCATAATCAGCCTATAGAAAAGTCCCAACCCAGAAAAGTTACCTATCCATGTTCTCCCAGCATGCTGCCTGACCCGCTGAGTTACTCCAGCACTTTGTGCCATTTGTTTTGGATTAACCTGTTTGTAGATAAACATATCAACATTGTTGAGATCTGCCACCACTTAAATAATTGAAGAGTCTGTCCCACTTGGGCGTCATTTGTACATCATTTACGCGTCACAACGCACGCACGTTGCGTGGTGACATAGGCAGTGGCGCGCGGTTGCGCGCGCCGCCTCAGGATTCTGGGATGTACAAAATCTTCGCGCGCCATCTGCGTGATGCACAAATGACGCCCAAGTGGGACAGGCCCTTAAATTCACCACTTTCTCTTGGTGATGCAAATAGCCCCACACCGCTGGAACGTGAGAAAACTTCCCTCATTAAATCCAAGGGATTGCCTGTCTACAACAACAAGGGCACGCAGCCAGAAAGCTGTGTGAGGAGTGGGTGTGGGAAAGGCACAGAGCCAGTAATGCCACAGCCTTGTAGACACAAGAGACTGCAGATGCTGGAATCTGGGGCATAAAGAACGAAAACTGCTGGAGAAACTCAATAGGTGAAGCAGCATCTGTGGAGGCAGAAGGATGGTCTACATTTTGGCCTACAACCCTGCATGATGGCAGATGGTCTCGAACAACAAACATTCTGATGGGGGAAACTCAATGGGTCAAAGGGCGTCTGTGTGGGGGGGGGAAGGAATGGTGGAGGTTTCAGGTCAAAACCCTGCAGCGAGAAAGGAATTATCCATATTTTGATCCCAAACCTTCAATGACTCCGTTTCCCCTCAGTTGCTTGTCGACCGACTGATTTCCTCCAGCAGATTAATTGTTGTGTTGGAAGGAACTGCAGATGCTGGTTTAAACCGAAGATAGACACAAAAAAACAGGAGTAACTCAGCGGGACAGGCAGCATTTCTGGAGAGAAGGAATGGTGACGTTTCAGGTTGAGACCCTTCTTCAATTGTTGTTCCAGATTCCAGCATCTGAAGTTTCTTCTATCTCATGGTCAGCCTAATTCTCTGATTTAAGGTAGACACAAAATGCTGGAGTAACTCAGCGGGTCAGGCAGCATCTCTGAAGAGAAGGAACCGTTGACTTACTCCAGCATTTTGTGTCTACCTTCGATTTAAACCAGCACCTGCAGTTCTTTCATACTAATTCTCTGACTTGTTGCTCTCCTCGCCTATCAAGGTGGTGTCCGACCTTAGGGTCACCACCGAGCATTCAGATTAATCTGACTTTAACATAGATGCCAACCAGTTCTTATGAGTAAGAAGCTCCACGTGGAGTTCTACTGAAGAGTTCATCAGTGGGCGCAGCGGTAGAGTTGCTGCCTTACAGCGCCAGAAACCCAGGTTCGATCCTGACCACTGTTGCTGTCTGTGCGGAGTTTGTACATTCTCCCTGTGGCTGTGTGCGTTGTCTCTGGGTGATCCGGTTTCCTCCTACACTCCAAAGACGTGCAGGTTTGTAGGTTAATTGGCTTCTGTAAATTGGCCCCAGTGTGTAGGATGCGAAATTGGGATAAGACGGAACGAGTGTGTGAATGATCTTGGTCAATGCGGACTAGTTGGGTCGAAGGGTCTGCTCTCTTAAAAAAGGCTGCATCTCTTAAAAATCTAATTCAGTTTGCTCAACCCAAAGTTGATTTCTGCAAGACGCTTTCACAAAACATCTCTTAAGTCAAGTACCGTCTGGCAAACTCTGCATCAAGTGAACTGTTGAAGTGAAGAGAATATTACATTTGTGAAGTCAGCAGGGTGCTCAGTTGGCTGGAACAGACGCATACTCCAGAAGGACGTTGGCAAGGAGTTAGCATGGCACATAATCCCTGATGGTGGGAAGTCCTTGTGTCTGGCATTGAATATTCTTTCCAATAGCCTTTGCCAACATTGCTTACATCAACCAGTGCAAAAAAAAAGATATGAAAACAGATTACAGCATCAGGCAGCAGTATAGATTTGGAACTTGTTCACTTCTTTCCCCTGCCATATAAATACATTTAAGCCAGGGTGTCGTAACTTTACTTTTGCATATTAACATAAAACTGAATTTCGGGTGTCGACCGGAAATATCACCCATTCCTTTTCTCCAGAGATGCTGCCTGACCCGCTGAGTTACTCAGGCACTTTGTGTCTATCAACTGAATTTAAGGTCATAAGTGATGGGAGCAGCATTAGGCCATTCAGCCCATCAAGTCTACTCCACCATTCAATCATGGCCGATCTATCTCTCCCTCCTAACCCCATTCTCCTGCCTTCTCCCCATAGCCCCTGACACCCGCACTAATCAAGAATCTATCTATCTCTGCCTTAAAAAAAATATCTATTGGCCTCCACAGCCTAGGTTAAAATACATATTTTCTAACTTCATAATGCCTCAAAATGTTGCTGCTCAGTGCTGTTGAATAATTTATTTCATGTTTTATTTCTCTCACCGATCCACCCCCCACCTTTTTCCCAACCCCCTCCACCTCTACCCCTCTCCCGGCCTCTGCTCCAACCCCCGATCGCTGCAGCTGGCACGCATTGCAGACAGCAAGGACCACGTCTTCCCCGTAAACGATGGCTTCACTGCCCTCCAGGGCATCATCGACTCGGTAAGTGCCGTGTGACGTGTCCGCGGGTTACGGTGATTGACGTCCCGGGGTCGTGAGTAGTGGATTGCATGCAGCTGCTTCCAATTACCTCGCTGGGAGCTGGGCCCAGGCCGAGCCAGTCTGCACCAGATGGTGGAAACTGTAAACTGCGAGGGGTTGGGACCAAGGGACTGCATTTTCTACACCGAGCAAGGCTGAGGCACCGAAGAGGCATTAAAGTCCAATTTTGTACTGACAAAATAACTGCAAGCAACATTGCCTGAATAGCTGTGGGGCAAAGGTGATGATGACAATGACTAACAAATTGTCAGTTTTTTTTACAAATATCGGGACTGGTCTAAAATCCTGGCTATCAGATTACCTAAGGCCAGCTTTAAATTTGGGGCGGCACGGTGGCGCAGCAGTTGAGTTGCTGCCCTACAGCGACAGTTCGATCCTGACTACGGGTGCTGTCTGCATGGAATTTGTACGGTCTTCCCGAGGCCGCTTGGGTTTTGTCCGGGTGCTCCGGTTTCCTCCCACACTCCGAAGACGTACGGATGTGTAGGTTAATTGGCTTCGATAAGAATTGCAAATTGTCCCTAGTTGTGCGGGACAGTGCTAGCATACGGGGTGATAGCTGGTCAGCGCGGACCTGGTGGGCTGAAGGGCCTGTTTCTGTTTCTAAACTAAACTAAGCTAAATTTAATCATTATTATCATGGCGATAATATTGACCATAACTGGAACATTTTTTTAAAGAGTGTTCCTTTGTATTAATTTTCACAAAGGAAAGAAGAGAATTTGTCAGTGTATTTTGCACAGTTGCAGTGAGCACACAGTGTGGAATACAGAGCAGCAATGTGGAAAGCTCAGACGTTGGATTGAAGACAGAGTCAAATTAGTGAGCGGAAATTTGGGTCTGAACCCAAGAAGAACGTCACTAGTCTAAGGGCAGGTTCTGGCTCGGTGCCATAGTAACCACTCACACTAGGCCCAAGAGTATGATAACGGTGGCAGAAATCTTGGCAAAAAGCCGCAGAAATCATGTATCGGTGAAATGGTACTTAAAAAAAAAAAAAATTAGCTACGGTCATTTGGTTTTGTAGCGGATTGTCACAGCATTTACAAGGAATGCAGGGGAAACATTGGAGTTTCTGTTCAATGTTGACATTGACAGGAATGGGGATAATTTACTGAAAGTTACTGCACATACAACATGTGAGGCAGGATAATAAAAGTCCTTGGCAATGACTTAACATTTGTTCTCCTGCCGAATGGTTTGATTTCAAATATAAAAAAACAGGAATGCATAAAAAATGCATCAAGTATGCGCATTAAATAAAATGCCCGATTTACTCTGGGAGGTAAAGCAAATAACAGATATAGTTATCTGCATTAAACTGCATGAAGCCATATCTCGCTATATCATCGTCTATATCTCTTGTCTCCCTTTCCCCTGACTCTCAGTCTGAAGAAGGGCCTCGACCCGAAGTGTCACCTACTCCTTTTCTCCAGAGATGCTGTCTGACCTGCTGAGTTACTCCAGCTTTTTGTGTCTATCTTTGGTGTCATGGGTTAGTGTGACCTTGGATTGTGTAGGTCAATGATAGAGGCCAGTGTACTCCGAGTGATGCTGGCCATTGTGGATTGGTGTGACCTGGCTAGTTTGGACATGAGCGAGTCTGGTCATTGACTGTCTGAGTCAAGTGTGCATCAGTGAAACTGTTACTATTTAGACTTTAGAGATACAGCATGGAAACAGGCCCCTCGGCCCACCGAGGCCGCGCCGACCAGCGATCACCCCTTACACTAGCACCATCCTACACACTAGGGACAATTTACAATTTACAGAAGCCAATTAATGTACAAACCTGCATGTCTTTGTGGTGTGGGAGGAAACTGGAGCACCCAGAGAAAACCCATGTGGTCACAGGGAGAATGTACAAAATCTGTACAGACAGCACCCATAGTCAGGATCGAACCCAGGTCTCTGGCACTGCAAGGCAGCAACTCTACTCCTGTGCCACATGTGCTATCGTTGGATCTAAGTGACCCATGTCATTTCTGGATTTGAATGATCTTGGCTAATACAGCTGCCTTCCAATACACCAGAACCAAAAGTCTAAGAGCATTGAAAAATTATTGTAAGAACCTCTGCTGTTCTCTCCCCATCCCTTTAAAAACAATATTTTATCTGGACTGAGCAAAATATCCAATTTTAAAGATTCTCAACAGCTCAAGGAACCTCTATCCATGTTCATTATTTGCAACACTTCTTTAATGTTAGAGGCTATATCTTCCCTCTCTTCCATGAGTGCAGAAACATAGCACTCATTTAGAACTGCAGTGAAGAAAGCTAATGGCATGTTGGCCTTCACAGCGAGAGGATTTTTGTTTTGGAGCAAGGAGGTCCTACTGCAGTTGTACAGGGCCCTGGTGAGGCCGCACCTGGAGTATTGTGTGCAATTTTGGTCTCCTAATTTGAGGAAGGACATTATTGCTATTGAGGGAGTGCAGCGTAGGTTCACCAGGTTAATTCCCGGGATGGCGGGACTGACATATGATGAAAGAATGGGACGACTGGGCATGTATTCACTGGAATTTAGAAGGATGAGAAGGGATCTTGTAGAAACATATAAAATTCTTAAATGATTGGACAGTCTAGATGCAGGAAAAAATGTCCCGATGATGGGAGAGTCCAGAACCAGGGGTCACAGTTTAAGAATAAAGGGTAGGCCATTTAGGACTGAGATGAGTAAAAACTTTTTCACCCAGAGAATTGTGGATCTGTGGAATTCTCTGCCAAAGAAGGCAATGGAGCCCAAGTCACTGGATGTTTTTAAGAGAGAGTTAGATTTAGCTCTTAGGGCTAACGGAATCAAGGGATATGTGGAAAAACCAAGAATGGGGTACTGATTTTGGATGATCAGCCATGATCATATTGAATGCGGTGCTGGCTCAAAGGGCCAAATAGCCAACTTCTGCGCCTATTTTCTATGTTTCTATACAACACTTTACTTCCTTAATATTAGAGGCTATATCATCCCTCTCTTCCCTGAGGACAGAACATAGCACTTATTTAGTATATGACTATTTTTACAGCCCATACTTAGGATATTATCTTGGTTTCCAAGGCACTATTTCCTTTTTTCTTTCATCTGTGAAAGAATATCTAAGATTTTTTAACATTATTTGCCAATATTTTTCATGCTTTGCCTTCCTATTAATCCGATTTCTACACCTGCTATACTCATTCAGGCTTTCACAGTAAGTGTGATAAGCTTGCATTTTTTGCTTGATCCTGCCCTATGTGTTCCTTGAACTCATGACTTTGGTTTTGGGGGGGTTCTCTAGAATTTGGAGCTTCCCCTTTTTAGGCGAGACAGGTTTGTCGAATGCCTTCCACTGCCACCATATTGATTTTACTTTCAAATGGACAATTCCATTCTAATTTTGCAAAATCATATCTTAGCTGTATAAACTTTTATTTCAGTTTGTTTTTAGTTTTTAGAGATACAGTGCAGAAACAGGCCTCTTGGCCCACCAAGTACGGGCCAACCAGCAATCCCAACACATTAACACTATCCTACACACACTGGGGTCAATTTACAGTTATACCAAGCCAATTAACCTACAAACCAGTTGTCTTTGGAGTGTGGGAGGAAACTGAAGATCTTGGAGAAAACCCATGCGGTCACGGGGAGAATGTACAAACTCCGTACAGACAGCACCCATAGTCGGGATCAAACCTGGGCCTCTGGCGCTGTAAGGCAGCAGCTCTCATGCTGAGCCACCGTACCACCCGTCTATCTGTTCTTTTCATGAGAGGAACAGATTGGGTAGTTGTACATGGTCTTTTACCCTGAATAGAGGGATCAAGAACCAGAGGTCATGGGCTTATGGTAAGGGGGGAAAGATTAAATAGGTACCCGAGGGGCACCTTTTTTACACTAAGGGTGGTAGGTACATGGAACGAGCTACCAAAGGAGGTAGCTGAGGCTGGTATTATCGCAACGTTTAAAAAACATTTGGACAGGTACATGATTAGAGTAGGTTTAGAGGGATATTGGCCAAACGCAGGCAGGTGGGACAAGTGTAGATGGGGCATGTTCGTCATGGGGAGGTCGAGCCGAAGGGCCTGTTTCCACGCTCTATGACACTATGGGGATGATCAGCCATGATCACATTGAATGGCGGTGCTGGCTCGAAGGGCTGAATGGCCTACTCCTACACCTATTGTCTATTGTCTATTGTCTATTGACCCAATGAATCTGCTAAATCTAGTTGAATTATAATCATTATCTCCATCCTTTCCACTTCCCCACGTTTTTCTCACAAACCTAAGTCTGGTACCAGCTCCTCTCCCATGGATCTTGCTACTTAATTCTGGGTCTGAATAGTAATGGTTCTCAGTAACATTGGACCTTCTGAACTCCAGAGGAACTCCAGAGAAGTGCTGGAGTAACCCAGCGGGTCAGGCAGCATCTCAGGAGAAAAAGAATAGGTGACGTTTCGGGTCGAGATCTTTCTACAGACCCAAAATGTCACCTATTCCTTTTCTCCAGAGATTCTGCCAGACCTGCTGAATTACCCTGAATTATCTTTGGTGTAAAGCAGCAACTGCAGTTCCTTCCTACACACTTTATACTAAGAGGTTTCCTTCTAACGTAACAATTCTATCCCCTGCAACTATCAGGGACTCCCCAAAATAAGCAGCTATTGTACTGATCTCACAGGAGTATCTGGACCATTGAATCTAAAACAAAAGAATTAAGGTAGACAAAAGTGCTGGAAAAACTCAGCGGGTGCAGCAGCATCTATGGAGTGAAGGAAATAGGCAACGTTTCGGGCCGAAACCCTTCTTCAGACAAAGAAGGGGTTTGGCCCGAAACGTTGCCTATTTCCTTCGCTCCATAGATGCTGCTGCACCCGCTGAGTTTCTCCAGCACTTTTGTCTACCTTAGATTTTCCAGCATCTGCAGTTCCTTCTTAAACAAAATAATTAAGGTTTGATGTTCACATAGGTTCTGACTGATTTTTACAATTACACTCTTGGTTATAACATCATAACATTGCCTCAAACTTGCCCTTTACAATTGGATGGCTGAGACCCGGCGGTACGTTAAAGTGGGATGAAATTGAAGATGTAGCTGGATTATTTCCCATTCATTGAATAACAACCTGATCTGAGATAATTTCATGGGTTCCTTGTGTCCCCAGCTATAGCATTCTTGCAAAAAACTGGCTCTTCACTCAAGCTTACAGGAATGCACATTGAACTCATTTATCCATATCTTTCCTGTTATTACCAAAATGTTTTCCTAGCTTGGGTGGTGAAAGGGAAGAGGTAACAGCAGGTCACAACAGGTCACATTCAATGTGTTCCCTGCTGGGAAATGGGGCAGTTCAGGCCAGTTTGGATGGACGTCCTTTCAATCAGCCAAATTCTAGAGTGCATAAGAAATGAGCCAAGCAATCTAACACTAATTGGGCATCAATCCACAGTGGAACACTGCCCATTATATACATTGTTATATTGAGACAGTGTTGCTAGATGTTCATGATGTGTTAGTGCATTGAAATTATTTCCGCTGGATGAGAGGTTAGGACTCATTTTGGAGCTCTTCAACCGAAGGAGCGTTACACTTTGTTCAGCATGCCACATTGAAGCTTCCTGATGCTAGCAAAGTGTAACCAAAATGGAAACATGTTGCATTTGTCAGTGGCACCATCTAACAGCCCTATTGATGGTAGCTGAATCACTGAATTGGTAAAGGGAAACACAGTGGCACAGCAGTAGAGTTGCACCCTTACGGTGCCAAACACCTGGGTTCGATCCTAACTACGGGTGCGGTCTGTACATGATTGGTACGTTCTCCCTGTGACTGTATCGGTTTCCTCCGGGTGTTAAGGTTTCCTCCCACACTCTAAAGACATCCAGATTTGTAGGTTCATTGGCTTCAGTAAAATTGTAAATGATCCTTAGTGTAGAGGATAGTGCTAGTGTCCAGGATGATCACTGGATCGACAAGGACTCCGTCAGCCGAAGTGCCTGTTTCCACGCGGTATCTCTTACATCTAAGGTCTAATTTCAAATCCCTTGCCAGCTCCTTCCTGCCTCCTCCAGCCCAGTGAGATATGAGCTTTATCAAATCTGCTTTCTTTCTTACTTTGAATGGACAGTTATTGAGCTGCTGAAGTGCTAAATTCTGCAATCACTCTCCCAATGGCAAGAAAAGTTTGAGCCCTTGCGGGACCAGAATTGGACAGACACAATTATCTCAGAAGGTAATGGCGCTGCAAGTGATTTAAGGATGGGTGTGACCACGGAAAGATTTGAAGAACGGGATGAGAAATTGAGATGTTAAAACATGCTGTTACAGTTGAGAGATTGGGAACAGATGCTGGATTCGCATTGATGCCCAATTCTAGTGGAAATAAATATTAATAAGTAACTAAATCTTCCATCTCATGATAATGATCTAGCAAACTTCATATCCTACAAGTTATCTAGTGATAAGAATGTGTAGTGTTTACAGAACATTATTTGCATCAGCACATTCCTCCAGAATTACTAGTGATGAGGATGTTTTGCTCCTGATGATCCATCTGCGATTTTTGGATGAGGTAAAATATTAAGGCAGAGCTGCAACAATTTGAACATTCTTGGCATGGGCCAAAACAAATCACACTGGTGAAATCATGACCTGGCTCTCCATACAGCAAATCTTGACTGACATAAGCCTTCCCTTGGAACTTGTGTCCCAGTTCTTCAACAAGTCAATTTTTCATCAAATAACATTTACAGAATGCTGCAAACACCAGCAAGCATAGGAAGAATAGGGTGAAACACAGCAAACAGAAAATTAAATTGCCAAAATCTTGACGTTTTTCTGATGGAGTATACACAACATAACTGCTCAGGGTTGTCCAATTCGGTCAAATGTGTTTATTTTATTTCAAACAACCTCCAGAGTAACCTCCACTGTATGTGCCTCTGATGCTGCTGCAAGCAAGATTTTCATTGTTATCACACCGTCCCCAGCCAACAATGGGCCATTGTGGGCTCCACCCTTCCTGAGATCATCTGTTGCCGGCCCCGATTTGTTCCGGCTTTTTCTCACCTTCAGTTTATTTCCTGACCCCACCACCCATGCTTTCAGTCTGAATAAAGGTCCCAACCCGAAACGTTACCTATTCCAGTTCTCCAAAGATGCTGCCTGACCCACTGAGCTACTCCAGGATTTTGTGTTAATCGTTGGTATAAACCAGCATCTGCAGTTCCTTCCTACGCATTTTGCCATAGTATTGAGGAATTGAGGAATTGGCAAAGGAACAAATGTACCTTAAGAGTCACTTGTGTGTTAATAGTAAGATTAAACGAGAACTTACCTAAGTTTGAAGTTTGATCTTTATTTTATGAGGAGTTACGTTGGTGATTACGTGAAGAACCCCGCCAGTGCGCCTGCGCGTCAATCTTCGAAGCAGCGGTGTGAAATCACAAAAAACAACAAGTGAAGTAATATAGTATCATAATAAAACGAGTAATACTAGAACTTCCATCTGACCTTTATGATAGAGGGTTGGGTCGTGGTGGGCACGTAATCACCAACGCAACTCCTCATAAAATAAAGATCAAACTTCAAACTTAGGTAAGTTCTCGTTTAATCTTACTATTTTACTTCGGAGTCACGTGAGTGACTACGTGAAGATTTTAAAGCTTTGTGATTTCATGCCGTAGATCAATCCCGGCTTCTCACTGCATTGATTGACTCAGAATGAGAATAATCAATAATGCATTAATAATAACATTTGTACCACAAATGCAGTAATTTATTTATTTGAATACAAGAATTAACAGTATCCCCTTTAACCCAGGGAAATTTAAGCAGAACTTAATATAGTATCTGCAAACAGCCCCGTATTGGCAATAGGCCGATGGTAAAAGTGTTGAAACACCAACTTATTAGATCACCCGGCGGCTGTGAAAATATGGTCGACGGGACGTCCTTCGCCCTGGTCGTCAATGTTGCTGCTAAACTGAATGGAATGCAAAACCATCAATGTTCACACCTGCAGCAACCAAAACTTGTTTTTAACCATCTTAAAATAGTCTGAACTGACACTATCTTGTATGGTTTTTCGTGAATGATAAACAATCTTGTTTTCATATTTCATAAGACCTTTGTAGCCTCAATGTATTGCAACAAATATGTCTTAACATATAGACATGGATCCATAGAATATGCTAATAAAACACTCTTGAATCCTATCACACCTGATCCTACTTCATTTGAGTAGTTCATAAAATGTAAAACATAACATAATCCTGAGGTACTTCTGTGAATCTGTAACTTTGCAATGTTACAAGTGCCATAAACATGAGTACCTTCATGCTGAACTTGGCCAAATCAGAATCGTACCAAGACTCCTTTGCTGAAGTAGCTTAAAACAATTCTATATTCCAGATTCCCACCTAGGTTTAGAAGGTCTGGAATTAAAATTCCTTTCATTAATCTGGAAATAAAAGAACGAGACTCAACAGGATGTCTTTCCAACCTCATCAAATAAAACCGAGGAATAATATACTTCTGTGTGAATAAATCGCACTATACCTCAACCCATTAAATAGAGGTCAATCCAAGATATTTGAGACATGTGCCGTACAACATTCCATATTCTTTTATACACAGAAATGTTTTCCCCTCATTCTTTACCTAATGGGAAAGCAGTATTTACAGTCACAAATCAGATTCACAAATGTACTGCTTTTGAATACTCTTCCGCCAGACTGCTGTAAATATGACCACAGCATGCCCAGACAATCCTCTTTTTTAACCCTGCATCTATACAGGCATATGACGGATGTTACTCTCCAATTATCGAATACACCAGTAACTTCCTTCTTTTGGGAACATTTATCAGAAACTGTGTCGTAAATTTCAATATCAAAGGGAACCATGGCTGCTTAGACCCGTCTGGTACCAACCCAGAGGCAGCATACTGCTTCGTTTTAAGCAGACACCGATTTATGAGACAGGATGAAGTAAAATGCATATAACAACATACCATCCTAATATAGCGAGAAACATCCATCGCTACTGTCTCCCGATGTAGTCCCATAACGCATATCTCTGTAACTGGTGATTGAGTCTGGATGGAAACAAGTCATATCTGGCTTCCCAAATCTGACTATTATATCATTAAAACATTTTAAGGTTAAACATCCATTCTTTGTTATCATGGAAATTCCACCCATACAATTAATACATGCCATTGCTGTAGTGTTGTTAATTTGAAACTGAACATGCAAATTAGTTGTATTTAACAACAAGCTTGTAGCTCATAAGCCTTCCAATAGACTTTAAAACGTCAATTCTCCATGTCTGTAAATTAATACTTCTTCCATATTCCATGTCCACAGATGGATACCTTTTCAGTGGCACCAATCCTAGTACACTGATATAAGTCTGTTAAGACCATGGAAGTCTGTTCAATCCGTATCTTGCTTGAACTACTGAAGACATGTTAAATCCACTACTGCAATCAAAAGCAGCATTTGTTGTTTAATTGCATGGCCTATCAAAAATGGCCATCATGCATCTTAGTGTTTTTTCTTTTTGCAGTCTGCAGCTGCTGGTAGTCCAATGGCCCATATTGTATTACTGGTAATAACACTAATTCTCCTAACAAACTGGCCACCTGTCTTAATTGAAGATTGTTGCTTTTACAACTGCTTAATACAATCATCAATTAGCTTTACCCTTTACCCTGGGTAAATTACTACCTTTTCAATTGAATCAAATAATCAATTGTTGTAAGTATCGTTAACTTAATTTCTCTCTGGATGAATTAAACCCAACTTTCAAAAGTGGTTTGAATAATTTGAGAGAGATAACTCACGAATTCTCTTGTTCGTCCTAATTAGGACATCATCCAGTTAAGCCATCCACATCTGTCCTTGGACTCTAATTAGCCGCAAAATTGGTTTTACCAATTTAGTGAATTTCTAGGGACTGAAGTCAACCCGTTAGACAGAACTTTGAATTGCCATAATTGTTCCTTTAGATAATTTATCTTATAAATGAACAAACATTAAGTAATATACATCTTTCAGATCTATAAGTGCCATAAAACATCTTTTTTGAAATAAATTGTTTGGCAGTCTCAAATTCTCTATTTTGAAGTGTCTATACTTCACAAAATTTTAAAGACTTGTCAGATCTAAAATACTCCTCACCTTTTTAGGTTGAGAAATTTTAAACACAATTTGGTGGTTTTGATAAACCGACCTTTCAATTACTTGTTTCTAAACAAGTTTTCAATTCAGCTTGAACCTCCATCAATTATTTTTATGTGAAATTGGAGTGTTCTGCTTGGAACATGCTGGATGGCAAATCAGTATTTGAATCGAATCAATTAGAAACCTTTCTATAATACTCAGAATAATAACTGACGTAATTTGCTTCCAATATATGGCTGTTTTTGCCTTAATATGTTCCCATAAGAACCAGGTCCACCTACCTCCTTTGTCATCTGAGTGACCTGTGGTCCCTGGCTCCTGGCAGGCAAAACCCACGCTTTTTCATTTTCCTGCTGCAGGACATCAACTGAGTACCTGCTTCAATGGTCGATTTGCTCCTGATGTCGGTCCAGGATTTTGTATGATGTCTGAAAGGATACGTCCTCTTTGCAGACTTGACGACCATTGATGTTGTGATCAACTTTGCTGTTTTTGCCTCATTATCCAACTCTTTCCCACGATTCATGAAGAATAAGTTGAATGACTGCACATTGCTGGGCTTTACAGAGTTGCTGCAACTCACGTGACTCCGAAGTAAATTTGGTCTTCATTAATAAATGTTGAACAACATGCCATACTCTTCAGAAAGCCCATCCAAAATCGCAGTGTATTTATGAACAAAACGATGTTATGTAATTCCAGTCACACTTTTACACTGGAGATCCTGGCCTCATTCTCCTTGCAAAGTTCAAAGTGATGGCCAAATATTTCTGGGAGGATGGGAGTAACTTTATTCCAAGGTGTGATGAATGAACTGGAACTTTATACCTATAATGGGTGATAAAACATAGTGACTCTGGGCTTTCAAAGGGAAATTAATAGCCTTTTACAGTATATAGAGTGAAATAGGGTAAGACAGGGTGAATGCACATATTCTTTATGTTTAAGAAGGAACTGCAGATGCTGGAAAATCGAAGGTAGACAAAAGTGCTGGAGAAACTCAGCGGGTGCGGCAGCATATATGGAGCGAAGGAAATAGGCAACGTTTCGGGCCGAAACCCTTCTTCAGACTGATGTAGGGTAGGGGGTGTGGGGAGAAGAAAGGAGAAAGGAAGAGTAGGAGCCAGAGGGCTGAGGGAGAGTTGAGAAGGGGAGGAGACAGCAAGGGCTACCGGAAATTGGAGAAGTCAATGTTCATGCCGCTAGGGTGCAAACTACCCAAGCGGAATATGAGGTGCTGCTCCTCCAATTTCCGGTGGTGCTTTATTCTTATTCTTTAATTTGGAGTGGGGAATCCAGCGTACAGGTCATAGATTTAATATCCGCTTCTTCTTGCGTATGGCGTGCACAGCCTAAAGTTGTTGGTCAACTTGTTCTATTTGATCTATTTGTTTGTGCATGCCGGGTTGATTGCATTAGTCACAACAGGGTGGACCACATGAAGGCTGCAATCTCCCACCCCAGACTTAAGATGAGAGGGGAAAAAAATATATTAGGGACCTGAGAAATGATATTTTCACATAGAGGATAGTGTGTGGGTGGATGCGAGCTGCCAGAGGAAGTAGTTGAGGCAGGTATAATAACAACATTTAAAAGTAATTTGGACGGATACATCGATCGTGAAGGTCTAGAGTAACATGGGCCAAACACGAGTAAATGGGACTAGCTAGATGGTGCATCTTTGTCAGCAAGGGCGAGTTGGACCAAAGGGCCTGTTTCCATGCTGAATGACTTTATGACTCTGCAAGTAAACCACTTAGGGCATATAGATGGAAGCTTTTGCAACCGGTAGCTGGTCTGGAGCTGAGAGATGTGACCGGAAATCAGAGGCAGTTGAGGAAAAATATGTTCATGTTGCGGAAATGGGGGGATTGTCTAGCCACAAAGAGCAGTTAATGCCAGCAAGAATTACTCTTTTTAGTCTGAGTGCTGTAGGTCTTGCTGGCGAAGGGTCTAAAGAGATATGGTGCCAAGGCAGGTGGATGGTGTTAGAATAAATATCGGACATGACCTTCACCAGAGATGGAGCAGGTCCAAGGAGCTGAATCAACTCCTTATCATTTACTTTCACCATGGGGGGAAGTAATGAAGTCCGAGCCTTCCTATTGATGCTATCATCGTTTAATCGGGTCCAGAAATTCTTTTCAGGTATTCCTTTCCCATAAACTAAATCACAATGTTTTTAAGACTCTGTGTTCCAAAAAGTTTAAATCTTGAATATTTGAAAAGGATAAGCATTTTTTGTAACTTTTCAGTAAAGATGCACATGGTAAAGCTTAGGAGTAATTGCACCTCTCCAGCTTAGGGCAAGGAGGGGAAAGCATTGCATGATTGCTGATTTTTTGCATCTTTCTCCCCAATGAACAGATCCTCAAGAAGTCTTGCATCGAGATCCTGGCAGCTGAGCCGTCAAGCATCTGTGCAGGAGGTAAGTGCGTAATGCCAACATCAAACACATTCGATATTTTGATTTCTCGGGGTTATTGAATCCACTCCAGTAAAAGCACGCAGCCTGGCGGTTTCCTTTCCTCATTCATTTTCATATTGCAAGAAAATTTCGTAGGTGCTGAGATTAAGTTTTTCATTCATTCTTAGTTATTCCGTGCTCATTGCCTGTGATCAGCCTATGAGTCAGTTACAGGATAAATGTGACATAAAGGTATAACTTTCATGTGGTGAAATGAGGTAGAGACATTCCTGCAAATGTCTCACATTTTCTCTTGAAGTAGTAGATGTTCTTTTTGCCCTGTTTCCATGCTGCATCTCCAAACTATCTGTAAACTCGAAACACATTGCTCAATAGAGCAGTAGAAATAAATTCTGCAGGACAGGTCCTTCCCAGGTTACAAACACTGTAAGGCAGCAACTCTACCGCTGCCCCGTACATATGAAGAGCATTTGGGATATTGGCGGGATGGATTGGCCGAGCGCTATGGGCCTGTGGCATCTTCTGCCAAGTGGGAATGGGGCATTTGTCCATGCCTTCTCTCCCCACCAGCAGCCCAACAATCAAGGACTGAGTGAAGCAGAGCAGAGGTGGGAGCTTTGAGCAGTCTCCCTCGCTCACTCGCTGAAACAGTGAGGACAGCTGCAGCCATCCTTCTCATGCCTGCTCGCTCTCCAGTCACTGCTGTCTCTGCGAATGTCTCCCACCACTGCTTTATTCATTTCCGGAATGCCTGCGTAACCCGGGGACTTCCCCTAGATTTCAAATGGGAATTGGACACATTGGGTGACACAGTGGCACACCTGCTGCCTCACAACCCCAGAGATCTAGGTTCGATCCTGACCTCGGGTGAAGTTTGCATGATCTCCCTGTGACCTCGTGGGTTTCCTCCAGATGCACCGGTTTCCTCCCACATTCTAAAGATGTATGGGTTTGCTAATTAATTGGCCTCTGTAAAATGTCTTTCGTGTGGAGGGAGTGGATACGAAAGTGGAATTAATGTGAATGGGTGATCGTTGGTCAGAATGGACTTGGTGGACCAAAGGACTTGTTTCCATGTTGTATCTCGAAACGGAATTAAATTTGGAGTGACATCTGGCAGGTTAATGATGAAAGAGTAGATATGGGAGGTACTGGAATGGTACTGAAAGAAACAGGCATTATTATTGTAGATTTATATTTATTTTTGATATGGATATATATATATATTATGCCTTTTGTTTCTCCATATCAGAAGATGGCCGTACCTATTGTCATTTTTAGTTTAGCTTAGAGATACACCATGGAAACAGGCCCTTCGACCCACTGTGTCCACATCGACCAGCGATGCCCGCACACTAATACTATCCCACACACACTAGGGACAATTTACATTTACACCAAGCCAATTAACCTACAAACCTGTACGTCTTTGGAGTGTGGGAGGGAATCGAAGATCTCGGAGAAAGCCCACGTGGTCACGGGGAGAACCTGCAAACTCCGTATAGACAGCACCCGTAGTTGGGATCGAATCTGAGTCACTGGCGCTGTAATGGCAGCAACTCTACCACTGCGCTACCGTGCCTGCCATGTTGCATGAATTAAGTGAACAATTTACATTTACACCAAGCCAATTAACCTAGAAACCTGTACGTCTTTGGAGTGTGGGAGGGAATCGAAGATCTCGGAGAAAGCCCACGTGGTCACGGGGAGAACCTGCAAACTCCGTATAGACAGCACCCGTAGTCGGGATCGAATCTGAGTCACTGGCGCTGTAATGGCAGCAACTCTACCACTGCGCTACCGTGCCTGCCATGTTGCATGAATTAAGTTTGAACAATAGAACATTACAACACTGGAGGCCTTTCAGCCCATTTAGTGTGTGCCGGGTCTTTCGAAGATCAATCTATTTTGTTCCGTATCTCTGCTCCTTCCCGAATTCCCAGCAATTGTTTTCTACTTAAAGTGTTTAGAAGAACTATTAAAACGATTTATCAGCCGATGGAGACTTTCCCGAAAGTAGTCCTCAGAATACATCGGTTGGGGACTGATCCTCATTAAAAGGTTACTTCAAAAGAAAAACACTGAGTTACACGATTGCTATCAGGGGTTGGAGCATAAAATGTCAAATATTAATGAATCTTCCTTTGAGTCTACACTCCGACACAAACTTGGTTGTGAGAGTCGGCAGATTTTCAGAACGCCTGGGATGAATTCAGTTTGCAATATTTTGTATAAAATGGAACATTTCCAACTGTACTTGTGGGATTTAGCTGTAAAATGTGCTTATGGCCATGAATTTTTGTCATGATAACTTACGTTTTTTTTCTTTTAAACTTTGGCATCCAACACCACAATTGAGATTATAACGAGCTGACTGTCTCGTAAACCTCTTCCTTTGTTTAAAGTGATGGTGTCCAAGAATTTTGTGTGCAGCTTTCGAAGTGTTTGTTTCTTTTTATCCTAACAATGCATACCCTAAATCATATGGTATCATTCACTCATCACCTTTTGCTTATGTATTCATACAATTTGGCTGAATGACAAGCTTTGATAATGCCCTTGTAAAAGAATCTTGGGACATATTAATTCATTTCTTAGTTGTTTGTGGTATCTTGCTCATATTTTCCTACCCAACAAATGACTGCAAATTAGTTAACTGGATACATTTGCGAAATAGGAACTGTATTAACTTCTGTTATCGTCAACACTGCAAAGGGCCCCTTTCAGCCACCTGCATCCATGCCTTGATTCATATCGTGCCTCCATACATACTCTTGCCCAGAGTAGGGGAATCGAGAACCAGAGAGCATAGTTTTAAGATTAAGGGGGGAAGATTTTATAGGAATCTGAGGGGTAACCTTTTCACACAAAGGGTGGGTGTATGGAACGAGCTGCTGGAGGAGGTGGTTGAGGCAGGGACTATCGTAACGTTTAAGAAGCAATTAGACAGGTTTAGATAGATTGGATCGAACCGGTTTAGAGGGATATGGGCCAATGGGACTTGTGTAGATGAGACATATTGGTCGGTGTAGGCAAGTTGGGACGAAGGTCTTGTTTCCATGCTATATGACTATGACTAAACTAATCACATTTGTCTGCATCTGTGCTTTTCCTATCCAAGTAACTGTGCAAGGGCCTTTTAAGTGTTGTACTTGTATTTCTACTACCTCCTCTGGCAGCTCATTCCAGATAACCACCATCCTCTTGTCCCTCAGCTCTTTAATGTTGTCCCTCTCACCCTCAACCTGTACCCTCTAGTTCAATATTCCTTTGTCCTGGGTAAATCTAGCCATCATCTATATCTCTCGTAATTTTAGGAATCTCTATATGGTCAAGAAGAAGGGTCTTGACCCGAAACATCACCCATTCCTTCTGTCCAGAGATGCTGCCTGTCCCGCTGAGTTACTCCAGCATTTTGTGTTTAAATAGTGGAGAAGGTTGCTTGTGGTGACGTTGGTAGCTTGAAGAATAAGGGTGGTAGGACTGATTGAGAAGGAACCAGCTACAATGTCTGTATTACTCTGGCAAATTATCTTTGATTATACAGTCTGTGCTGTGAACATATGAACCTACCACAGGCTCTTGTCCTAAATATCTCAGTCGTATACAATTACAGTTGTGTAATTATCCTGGAAAATGAGGCTTTGTAGCACATCGAAAAACATTCCTTTTATTGCAGCCTCTTGTTGCAAGCATGTAAACCAACAATTTTACTGACCAAAAATCAGATTTTACGGACAAAACTAGCAGGCTCACTGAAATGTTTTCAAATCACTTGGTGTATAATAACCGTGTAATTGCCGATTTTAGAATGGCTTCTTTCTTTACACAGATTATCACACAGCTAAAAGTGTAATAGACACTCCACAGGGACATCTTCCACCCACTTTGAGAGACTCCCTGTTCCTTAATTACTCTCTAAATGCCTGAACACACAAGTTTGTAATTGAGATACCACTGTCCCTGTGTGCTTACATCATTATTGAACAATGCTCACTTTTCATATCCTATTATGCTCTAGCCTTCCCACCCTTATACTAAGTAGAGGTTTCCAATGGTGAGGTCAAAACCTGATTCATATCCAAATTCTTTTTTGTTTTTTACCAGTGCAAAGGTCAAGTGGATAAAGAATAGAGCAATAGATGTAGATTAGTTAAGGTTTCAGAACTCGGTGTCCATAAATCAAAATGATCACCAACATTTAATATTTGAAGAAATTTAATCCACCAACTGCAACATCATACCATTTGGGTGGTGTTAGTCCTGAAGAATGCAGTGCAAGTGTGAATTGGTAATGAATGTCCGAACCTCTTCAGCAAAATGGCAAGTTCCATAGTTGGATTAGCTCATCTCACCTGAGGCATCAGTGGAGCCACTACTGGAAGGATATGGAGAACAGTGGAGCCAAAGCATGAACGATTTCAAAATATAGTCATACAGATATAAACAGGCCCTTCAACCCATCTCGTCTATGCCAACCAAAATGCCCCATCTAATGTAGCCCCATCTACCTGCATTTGGCCCAAATCCCTCGTGACCTTTCCCTATCCATGTACCTGTCCAAACTTTCATATGTCCTATATTTCATTGTATGAACTCTATGAAGCTTTAGTTTGTCCACTTTAAGAGGACAGTCACAGATCCGATCATCATACTGCAGGAGGAGCGATCACCAAAATAAACCTGACCAGCAAGGTTTAATCGCAGAGGCTAAAAAGGTGACCTGTACATTTTACAAAACAATAATGAAAAAAATGGGGACCCGTCATCATTAAATAGCAGGAAGAGAGGGTGAAGAAGGGGACAAAGCTGATTTTGGGGGGTGTCGGGAGTATTGCAGAATTACAATAAGAAGGAGGTAGATAAAATAAATACAATAATAAGGAGTTTAAGAAGGAACTGCAGATGCTGGAAAATCGAAGGTAGACAAAAGTGCTGGAGAAACTCAGCGGGTGCAGCAGCATCTATGGAGCGAAGGAAATAGATGCTGCTGCACCTGCTGAGCTTCTCCAGCACTTTTGTCTACCTACAATAATAAGGAGAGTATGTCAAGTGTAGGATTACCTTCTTTGCAACAGGAGATACTGAGAGAAGATTTAGTTGAGCTCTACCAGACATGGGATAGTTCTTTGATTCTAGTTCTCGTTCGATAAGTTCTATGTTTCTGTGGTATTTATGATATTAGGTTCTAAGCTGAGAGATATCACACCAGCTGCAGGAGATTCAGAGCTGGCCATAAAGAGGCTTAGCAAACCATCCAGATGAATCACAGCCAGATCATGTCATACCGACTGAAGCCAAAGCATTTGATTACTAATCATCGTTGCTATTCTAATGATTATTTTTTTTTCTTACTCTTAGAATCGTTTGAAGTTGTCGTGAGAGGGAATGGATTTTCCCATGCTCGTAGCGTGGATAAAGTTCTCTGCAGCTTCAAAATTAATGAAACTATAACTCTCAGTAAGTGATACCTGAGATGCCGTGATATTTTCTTGACAAAGATGATTTGCAGGTTTAACTGCAGAGAAGTACTTCATTCAGCTTTTTTGTTTAACGGTGAGGTAGGCAACAAAGAACAAACAAGAGACTTGGCAGTGGAATGGTAGGAAACTAGTTACCTCTCAAGGCACCGTAAGATTGTTTATAACCATGCCAGTTTATAATCAGCTATCACAAAATCCTGATGGGGTTCGACAGGGTGGATACAGGGAGAATGTTTTAGTTGGCTGAGGAATCTAGAACCCAAGGTCACAGTCGCAGAATAAGAGGATGGTCATTTAGGGCTGAGATGGAGAGAGATTTCTTCATGGTGGCGAATCTTTAGCATGTTCTACCCCCCGGGATTCCAGCTGCTGTGGAGTCTCATTCATTGATAGATTTCTGGATATCAGTTTAGTTTATTGTCACATGCACTGAAGTACAGTGAAAAGCTTTTGTTGCGTGCCAACCAGTCAGCAGAAAGACAAAAACATAATTACAACCTGGCTATTTGCAGTGTATAGATACATGATAAGGGAATCAAATGGGATAAGGGAATCTCCCCCTTTTTGGGGATGTAGAGGAAACCAGAGCACCCGGATGAAAACCAAGTGGTCACAGGGAGAACATGCAAACTCTACACAGATAGCACGAGGTCAGGATTGAACTTGGGTCTCTCTGAGGCAGCGGAACTACACATTCTTCCACTGTGCTGCTCCATTAATAATGTCCATTAATGAAGCAAATAGGCAGATATACTCCCAAATTGACATCTGCGTACATGTTTGTACAAAGTTGGTTACCTCAACTCCCTGAATGCATTTACTCTGGTTTGAAAGCACAAACATTTCTAGCGTTCAGGACCTTTGAGGTTTGAGGCCCCTGATGTTGCTTTTTTGTAATTATGGAAAAAGCTGATCAGCGCTGTAGAGAAATACAATGATTCAAACAAAACTAAAAACCTTGCCACTGGAGGCCCATCAAGAAATGTCCAGCAGGATCAAAACTGAACTCTCACTCTGTTTCCTGTGAAACATGCCTCAAGTTTGTGCAAATGCTTCCCCCTGAACATGTTCCAGTGCTGAATTTGGTGAGTGAGATCTAAAAGTTGAAACGTGATTCGTGGCTGTCTCAGCCTGCATGTACATTGCTGATTCTGATCAGCAGATTATAATCATTTAGTTCAGTTCAGTTCAGTTTACTTTACTGTCACGTGTACCGAGGTACAGTGAAAAGCTTTGATTGCGTGCTAACCAGTCAGCGGAAAGACAATACATGATTACAATCCAGCCATTGACAGTGTATAGATACATGATAAGGGAATAACGTTTAGTGCAAGATAAAGCCAGCAAAGGTCCGATCAAAAATAGTCCGAGGGTCACCAATGAGGTAGATAGTGGTTCAGGACTGCTCTCTAGTTGTAGAAACATAGAAAATAGGTGCAGGAGGAGGCCATTCGGCCCTTCGAGCCAGCACCGCCATTCATTGTGATCATGGCTGATCGTCCCCAATCAATAACCCGTGCCTGCCATCTCCCCATATCCCTTGATTTCACTAGCCCCTAGAGCTCTATCTAACTCTCTTAAATCCATCCAGTGATTTGGCCTCCACTGCCCTCTGTGGCAGGGAATTCCACAAATTCACAACTCTCTGGGTGAAAAGGTTTTTGCTCACCTCAGTCTTAAATGGCCTCCCCTTTATTCTAAGACTGTGGCCCCTGGTTCTGCACTTGCCCAACATCGGGAACATTTTTCCTGCATCTAGCTTGTCCAGTCCTTTTATAATTTTATATGTTTCTACAAGATCCTGGTAGGATGGTTCTGTTGCCGGATAACGTAGGCCATTTAAAGACAAAACTGAAGATGGTATCTGTGTGAATCATTCGTCCTGATCACCTTCCTGATAAACCCCTCAAGGTGAGAGTTAGAAGCGAGGGACCCATTTTGAAGCCAATCAACTGTAGATGGGGATGAAGCAAAATCTGTGTGCAGCTGAGGTCAGCTACCATAAAAGATGGAATACATGACCTGAGTATCTTTTCGGTTCTTTTGCCAAGTGTTGTAAGGTCATAGTGACAATGCATCTGAACTAGGAGCAGGACTAGATCGCTCAGCTCCTCAAACTTACTCTGATCTGGTTGTAACCTTAACTCCACATTCCTATCTTCAGACTTTAGACTTTAGAAATACAGCGCAGAAACAGGACTTTCAGCTGACTGAGTCCGCGTCGACCAGCAATCACCTACCATCAGCACAATTAACCTCCAAACCCATCCGTCTTTGGAATGTGGGGGGGAAACCGGAGCATTCAGGGCAAACCCACGTGGTCACAGGGAGAACGTACAAACTGTGCACTGGCAACACCAGGAGTCAGGATTGAACCCGGGTCTGTGGCACTGTAAGGCAGCAACTCTACCACTGCGCCACTGTCTATCTGCAATAACCTTTTACCCTATGCTTATCAACTAGACGCCAAACCCTGATTTAAAAATGTTCATAGACTGTACTTTCACTGCCATTTAATGGAAGAGAATATCAGTCCACTGAGAGAAAAAAAATCACATTGTCTCTGTTGTAAATGGGAGACCCCCTCAATTTAAAACAGTAAGAACAAATTCTAGATTCTCCTGCAAGGAAACATCCTCTCTCTGTCCACAGTTAAGATATTTCAGGGCCTCATCAAGTACCATCTCATTCTTTTTAACCCAAGTGAATCCAACCTTTCCCTAAAGGACTACTCATCCATTCTGGTCATTAGCCTAATAAACCTTCTCTGAACTGCTTCCAGTAACTTCCTTAAAAAAGTGGGGGGAAGGCAGGAACGAGGTACTGATTGGGGATGGTCAGCCATGATCACATTGAATGGCGATGCTGGCTCGAAGGGCTGAATGGCCTACTCCTGCACTTATTGTCTATTGTCTATTGTCTAAGTAATTTACGTAAGTTTTAAGTTATATGAATCCCAACGCAAGTCCCTGTTGTTACATCTTGCCAATCAGGCAAATACACTCTCTTTTTCCGGTAAGACAGCCAATCATCTATCCAATCCAATATATTATCACTTACACTGTGTGCTTTTATTTTCCACAATAATGGTTGAAGCAGCACTTTATCAAATGTCTTCTGGAAATATACAGTAAGACATTCTCCAGTCATTGCTGACTCTTACTTTGTAATCTAGATATTAATGTGTAAAGATTTACAAGCCTACTATAGCTGTATTTTATTCCCTGTTATTCACAAAGTAAGGAATAAATCAAGATTCAAGATTCAAGATATTTTATTAGTCATATTTACATACACCCGGGTGTAGTGAAGTGAAATGCTTTTTGCCATTATCAGCACACAAAAAAGAGAAGAGAATACAGACACAACACCAAGAGAGTCTTAACACTAAACATCCCCCCACAATGGCTCCCACCATGAGGGAAGGCACAAAGTCCAGTCCCCAACCCCAGTTCACCCATAGTCGGGCCCATTGAGGCCTCCACAGTTGCCTCTACGGAGGCCCGATGTTCCAGGCCGTTCTCGCCAGGTGATGTTGTTCCGGCGTCGGGAGAGTCCTCCCAGCGGCCTGGGAACCCTGGAACGGCCGCTTCCGCACTGGGGGCCGCGGCTTCCGAAGCCAACAAGGCCGCGCCAGTTGGAGCTCCACAACTGGCGCTCTCATCTAGAGATCCCAGGCTCCCGGTGTAAAGTTCAGCGCCGCCGCCCGCAGCTGGTCGCTCCACAGTCCCGCAGCTCCGCGATGTTTTCCCCAGCGATCCTCAGCTCACCGGAGCTCCAGCGAGGCGACCCGGGCAAGGCATCGCCCGCTCCGCGATAGCGCTCCAGCGCTGTGCCGCCGCCGAAGCCGAGGTTCTGGGCGGTCCCCGACAGGAAACGCCGCTCCAGGCCCTGCTGGTAGGCCGCGAGGACGGGTCGAAGCTGCAGCCCGGAGAAAAGCTGCCTCTCCGGCCAGGTAGGGACCCTGAAAGGTAGTTTCCTCCTTCCCCCCCCACACAAAAAAGTCTAGACCTCCTAAACAAAACACTTTACTGACTAAAATAAAAAATAAAGGTGAAAGGACAGACAGCTGTTGGCTGGGCAGCCGCACACAGGTCAGCGCCCCCTGTAGCTTATACAGCAAAGGAACAGGCCTTTCAGCCCCACTTGCCCATACTGACCATGATGCCCCATCTGCACTAGTCCCACCTGCCTGCGTTTGGCCCTTACCCACTAAACCTTTCCTTATCCATGTACATATCTGTCGAAATGTTGCGCTGGTCAGTGTGGACCCGATAGGCCAAAGGGCCTGTTTCCATGCTGCATCTCTAAATTAAACTAAACGATAGTACCTGCCTCAACTACCACATCTGGTAGCTCTTTCCATGTACCCGCCCAATGGAAAACAAATATTGTTTGTGGTATTTGAGGCAAGCTACGCAAAAGGATATTTTTGCAAAGGAGATACGATACAATAAACTTTATTCATCTCCGGAGGGAAATTGTTCTGCTTTGCTGGCTAGTTTGCTCGCCAGTTTACAACACAGATAGTTTACTGGCTGCTTTGAGAGCCATTACATGCTTGTGATTTACTGAAATGGTTCTGCCACCCTCACCAGAGTCTTTCTATCTCTTCCAGCTCAGAAGCCCCTGGTGGTAAAGGACACCTATTTGCTTTGTCCTGCTCCAGTGTTGCAAGAAGTTAACAGGTATGTTGGGATCTGGTTTTACTCTCTGCCTCCAACCAATTCAAATGATTTACGGTTACGGCACCAGTCTGAAGAGGTGGTCCGACCCAAAACGTCACCCATCCTTGTTCTCCAGAGATGCTGCCTGACCCGTTGAGTTACTCCAGCACTTTGTGTCTATCTATGGTTATGACACCATGGGCAATGTTAACAAGCAGGTAGATATTTTAAAAAAGTAAGCTTGTCTGAGTGATCCATTGGGGATCGTATACATAGAAACATAGAAAATAGGTGCAGGAGGAGGCCATTCGGCCCTTCGAGCCAGCACCGCCATTCATTGTGATCATGGCTGATCGTCCCAAATCAATAACCTGTCCCGAATTAATAAGCCTGCCTTCTCCCCATATCCCTTGATTCCACTAGCCCCGAGAGCTCTATCTAACTCTCTCTTAAATCCACCCAGTGACTTGGCCTCCACTGCCCTCTGTGGCAGGGAATTCCACAAATTCAGAACTCGCTGGGTTAAAAAAGTTTTTTCTCACCTCAGTCTTAAATGGCTTCCCCTTTATTCTAAGACTGTGGCCCCTGGTTCTGGGCTCACCCAACATACCTTGGGGAGATCTATTTATTGTAGACTATGAGGTCCACAGCATGCCAACCACCCCTCTCACCCAGTAGACTAAGCTGTCAACATCCCCAGTGCAATACATCCCCAGCAGACCATCCGTGCCAACGCATCAAATTCCTTGTCCATCAGCAACATCCTAAGCACAAGATCCATTAGCAGATTGCATCTCCCCCTGTCATCACATCTACCAGCACTATCCTTCTAAGGCAGTGCAATAGAGTGATGAGACAAGGAACTGCAGATGCTGAAGAAGAGTCCCAACCCAAAATGTCACCTATCAATGTTCCCCTGAGATGCCGCTGGCTCGCTGAGTTACTCCAGCACCCCGTGTCATTGTTTTCTAATGCGATAGAAATTTGCTTTAATGCAAAACTTATTTCCCCATCCCAACACTGAACCCATTCAAGGATAACATGACATTGATTTAGCTTTAGTTTTGGTTTTAAAGATACAGCGTGGAAACAGGCCCTTTGGCCCTCCGAGTCCGTGCCTACCAGCAATCCCTGCACACTAACACTATCCTGCACACACTAGGGACAATTTACAATTTAACCAAGCCAATTAACCTACAAACCTGTACATCTTTGGAGTGTGGGAGCGCCCGGAGAAAACCCACACAGTCACAGGGAGAAGGTATAAACTCCATACAGACAGCGCCCGTGGTCAGGATCGAACTCGGGTCTCTAGCGCTGTAAGGCAGCAACTCTACCGCTGCACCACCATGCTTTACATTGAATTGTTCCTGCAGTTTAGGCTACCATGCCCCTTTCTCTCAACCTGAGCACTGTTTATGTGTTATAATTTTGTTCATACACAACCAGCACCCTCTGACTGCCTATTGCTCCTCACTAACCACCAACAAAGAGTGAAAAAGAGACCATGGAATCCATTTGCTCTAAAATGGGGAAGGATAGACAATAACATTTTCTACAGTCGCCATCATCCTGAAGTTAGTGTACAGAGAGTTGGGCCTCTCTCTCGCTCTTTTCTAGGGTTTCTTTGAAAGAGAATAAGTACTTGTATACATCTAGGTTATTGTTTGGCAAGAACTTAACTTCCCCATTTTTCTTACCATTCCCATTGAGCTGAAGCCCAAGTTGGACTTCAAAGCCAGGTGTCTTGGCTTGACTTGACGGAGTTACAATAACTAAAGTTCAAGCTGAATAAACGGTTTTCAAAGTCTGATTTAAACAATGTCCCTTCACTCAAATATTTAATAATTTGCGCAGCATGAAACTGTTTTATATCTACCCAAACAAAGTGGATTGAATTAATGAAAGTGTGTACCTGAGAGACTAACTGGCTTGATGATGCATTGCCAGTATACTTTTCATTAACCAAAATGGAACAGTTGGCAAGGTAAAAAGGAAAATTGGATAGTGGAAGTGAGTTGGTAGTAAAACTGAGAAACTAAGACAACAGCCTCTATGCTGGCTTAGTTCAAGTTATTTTTTCCCCAAATCATAGAGCTATATAGCACAAAAGAATTGATAGCATGGGAAGGGTGCAATTATATCTAATTATGTGATTGGATTGAAGAGGGTACAGAGTTACCAGGATAATGTAACATTTCATGTGGATAGACGGGATAGGCTGGAATTGTTTTCTTTAGGGTGCATGAGGAGAGACATTATAGACCTATACAAAATAATGAGAAACATAGAGAGGGCAGATAGTAGGAAGCTTTTTCCGTAGCAGAGGTCACTAAGATTAGAGGGCATCAGTTTAGGGTGAGGGGCAAGATGTTCAAGGGGATCAGATGAAGAAGATTCTTGCCTTGAAGGGGGTTGGCAACTGGAATACACAAGCTGAATGGATGGTAGGGGCATTTACTCACAGTATTTTAAGAAGTATCTGAGGAGCACTTAAGTTGCCGAAGCATGGTAGACTAAAGGGCCTGTCCCACTTGGGCGTCAGTTGCGCGTCACACAGATGCCGCGCGAAGACATCCCAAAATCCTGGGGCGCCACACGTGACCGCGCGTCACTGCCTACGTCACCATGAGCGCGTTACGACGCGCGCATCGTGTGTCGTGACGCGTAAATGATGTCGCGTAAATGACACGCAAATGACGCCCAAGTGGGACAGGCCCTTAAGTACTGGGAAATGGGACGATAGTCATCGTGGATATGGTAGGTCATACATGACTCGGCTGTCTGATGCTGTAATAGTGCGGAGACAGCTAAATGCCATGTATGTTGTATGACTATGATACATGGGCACTGCTACAGGCCATTTAACACACAGCCATTCAGTCCATGTTGACTCTCAAAGTGCACCATTATGTTAATCCTGCACTAACCCTATTTTATCCACTTCCCCAAAATTGAGAAAAGGGATTAGGTCTTTGGAAGAGACAGGATGAGAGGAAATATAGTCCAGATTATTGTGGGAGTTGGTAGATTTGTAGTAGTGGGATCACGTGGGAGGTGACGGAAATGTCGGAGGATGATGTGTTGGATACTGAGGCTGGTGAGGTGAAAGTTGAGGACCAGGGTAACTCTGTCCATGTTACATCGGGGGGGGGGGGGGGGAGTGAGAGCAAAACTTCAGGACACAGAGGAGACACGTGCAAGGGCCCCGTCTATGAGAGAAGGGGGGAACCCACGTTCCCTAAAGAATGAGTTCATCTCGGATGTCCTGTATTTAGAAGATTGAGGGGGGATCTTATAGAAACTTACAAAATTCTTAAGGGGTTGGACAGGCTAGATGCAGGAAGATTGTTCCCGATGTTGGGGAAGTCCAGAACAAGGGGTCACAGTTTAAGGATAAGGCGGAAATATTTTAGGACCGAGATGAGAAAAACATTTTTCACACAGAGAGTGGTGAATCTCTGGAATTCTCTGCCACAGAAGGTAGTTGAGGCCAGTTCATTGGCTATATTTAAGAGTGAGTTAGATGTGGCCCTTGTGGCTAGAGGGATCAGGGGGTATGGAGAGAAGGCAGGTACAGGATAGTGAGTTGGATGATCAGCCATGATCATATTGAATGGCGGTGCAGGCTCGAAGGGCCGAATGGCCTACTCCTGCACCTATTTCCTATGTTTCTATGTTTCTATGTCTATGGAAAACTATATTTGGCTTCAAACCTATAGAGAAGGTGACCAGTGGAGATCGTTAAAAAATATGCGTATCACGGTGGTATCACGGTGATAGAGGATAGATGGGACCAGCTAACACCAAGCAGTGGAAAGATTGTAGCAGAGGGAATGGGAAGAAAAAGATAATTTAGTGTATGAGCAATCCAATGTGTTAATCCAGAATGTGAAAGTCAAAGCATCAAGGAGCATCAAAGCATCATCTGAAGAATGATGGTGTAACGCCCCGAAACGTCACCCATTCCTTCTCTCCGAGATGCTGACTGTCCCGCTGAGTCACACCAGCATTTTGTGTCTATCTTTGGTTTAAAGCAGCGTCTGCAGTTCCTTCATACACAAAACATCATGGTGGTCGGTAGTTGAACGATCCAATATCAATTGAATGGAACCCAGGTCAATCCTTGGAAATTCCTTCCCAAACAGTTTTGAATTAATATTTGGACCCTTTCCACAAAGTGATTATGCCTTTGTCATGCTACGAAATAAAATATTGGTTGTTCTTTTGGTTTAATGCCTCCCACTTGGAAAATAAAGCATTGTGGCTATTACACCTCCCCAAAATTCCTTCTCTCCTGTCACTTTGGCTCATGCTGGTTACACAATCCATTGCTGCCACATGTTCACGGCAATTATTCCCTCAGTTCCATGACAAGTTGGAAGACTCCTCGCTTCATTTGAATGCTCTTTGGCTGCACGGCCCAGCACGTTGATTGTTTGGCTTGACTGCTGCTCTGAATTGAAGGACATGTTGAGCATGAAATCCAGAGGGCTCCTAAATCACTTAGAGCATCGACTTCAATTATCCCTGAAGGATTACGGTTGCGTCCAAAATGAAATTTGATACACCCACCAGCGCTGTCATTTATCTTTCACCGTTGGACCTGAAAATCTGCAGACAGCTCGGCAATTATGCCTTGGATGGACATGCTGATGTCCTCCATTGAAGGCCTCACCATAGTATTTGGGAGGAACACCAGAGACACTGATCACCACCTGGCAAAGGGTGCGGAAATGGGAGGGAGGAAAGAGAACTCCTGTGTTCCCCTGTTCCTCCTGGAGTATCCATTTACATTCACCCTTCACCAAGACCTGGTTCACTTCTCAGCAGCAGTAATGAACTTCTGTTCGAGTTACGGCAGGAATTCGTGACAGAGAAAACATGGCTAAGAATTGCAGATGCTGCTTTACACCAAAGATGGAGACAAAGTGCAGGAGTAACTCAGCGCATCAGGCAGCATTTTTCAGTTTTAGTTTTAGTTTCAGAGATACTGCACAGAAACAGGTCCTTCAGCCCACTGAGTCCGCGCCAACGAGCGATCCCCGCACACTTAACACTATACCTTACACACGAGGGGACAATTTACTATTTTACCGGAGCAAATTTCACCTACAAACCCTGTGTGTATTTGGAGTGTGGGAGGAAACCGGGGCACCCGGAAGAAAACCCAACGCAGGTCACGGGGAGAACGTAAAACTCCGTACAGACAGCACTTGTAGTCAGGATCAAACCCGGGTAAGGCAGCAACTCTACCGCTGCGCCACCATGCCGCTCTGAAGAAAAATGATGGGTGACCTTTCGGGTCTGGACCCTTCTTCAGAGTGAAAACATGGCTCCAATATGTTTGGTTGGTTATGAGCTTGCTGCTAAGTTTCTGCTATCACCATTAATTTGGACTCATCTGTAAAGTTGACTACTTTGGATTGAGTTTCTGAATCTGCACCACTCATTTAACCAGACATCTATTGTTCTGCACATAAGCTGCCCAACCCCCTTACTTGTCTAGGATTCTATGTATAAAGTATCTGAACCCCTTGATTGATAGAGAATCTGTTTTAATCATGCACAGACATCTATTGTTCTATGTATGTATAAATCCGCTGATTACAAATCACTTTAGACTATAGTTCCCTCTGCAACTCACACCAGTGAATGTTGTTCCAAACAGAGCCCATGTTGAAGAAAGGGCAGAGATTCAAGCTGAGGATGTGAGTCAGGCTGTAGAAATGAAGAACTACAGATGCAGTCTGATGAAGGGTCTCGACCCGAAACGTTACCTATCCATGTTCTCCAGAGATGCTGCCTGACCCGTGGAGATACTCCAGCACTTTGTGTCCTCATGTGAGACAGGCTGATTGAAAGCTGTCTCACACTTTCGACCTTAATCTCTGGCCTTTATTCCAACCACCGGCCACCAAAAACTCCCCTTGCCTGTGGCCATCTACTACCTGCCATGTTTTGTCCTGCCCTTCCAGCTTTCTTTCACCTCCCCCCACCTCCCTGCAGTCAGCCTGAAGAAGGGTCCCAACCCAAAACGTAACCTCCCCATGTTCTCCAGAGATGCTGCCTGACCCGCTGAGTTACTCCAGCATCTTGTGCCCTTCCCACCCCGAATGTGCTGATTTGACTCTTGCCTAATGAGTCTCCTTATTTCTATATAAACTCTCCTCATTAAAATCACATCTTTAACTAAACCACTAAGTCAGTGAGAAACATATCAAAAGTAAATAAGGAACTCGATGTCCGTGGTGGAAAGTGAGCGTGGGTTTTATGGGGTTGGAACAAATTGTCAGGGGTGGTGGTGGAGGGTAGTCAGTCGTGATTTGCATCTAACCGAACCTGATGCTCAATGGTATTAGTGGCACTGTGAGGCAGCAACACTACCAGCTGTGCCACTGTGCCACCCTTGCAAGCTGTGCTCGCTCTTTCACTCGAGATTAGGGTGGCACAGTGGCACAGCCATCGAGCTGCTTCCTTATAGCGCCACAGATCCAGGTTCGATCCTGACTACGGGTACTGCCTGTACAGAGTTTGTACGTTCTCCCTGTGACCACGTGGGTTTTCTCCGGGTGCTCCGGTTTCCTCCCGCATCCCAATGACGTGCAGGTTTGTAGGTTAATCTGTAAATTGTCCCTGGTGTGCAGGATAGAACTAGTGTATGGGTGATCGTGGTCAGCGCGGACTCAGTGGGCCGAGCGGCCTGTTGCCACGCTGTATCCTTCAACTAAAACTCCCTACCCAATACTTTCAGCAGAAGGAAATTCAAGTTAGTTTTGTCGGTACTGCGCACATCGTGCAAAAAATATATACTTGTGCTAAATAAATGTATGTTCACGTTTTCTCCTTGGATCTCATCGAGTGATTGACGTAATTTTTTCCTTTCAGGAAGGTGTTCTTGCAGGTCAGCATGAATGATGGTCTTAGCTTCATTTCCAGTTTCGTCACCATCAAAACCGTCCACTGTGTGAGTAAATCGTTCACCTTACACTTGACTTAACCCATTACTAACTTTTCCATCTGCAGAATTTAAATGATAATATCTCCCTTTTCCCATTGACGCAACAACAAGGTGAAGCTTCATCTTTTCTATTATCGGGGTGACATTTTTATTTGGAGCAAGTTGACAAATCTAACACTTTTTAATTAAACGACTTTGCCTGCTCCTTTTTGCATCATATATAATCCTTTGTCTCTGGAATAGCAGCTCATGCAGCCCTGAAACCTCTTCAATATTGAAGAATTTTTCCTGGATCGTGCATTGTGAATTTTTCTATGCTTTATTATGTATAATTCCTGCTTCAAGAGGAAAGAATCTGGTTTAATCTAGGGTGCCAAGTGAATTGGCTAGGATATTCTCCATTTCACTCCTCCCCACGTATTATCTGGACTTTATCCGTCTATCCTGAGACCGAGGGGAAGAAGGAATTAATCCCTTCGTACTTTTGGAATATTGTGTTGACACTGAGCAGTTAGTTTTTGCTTTCTGTCGAGTCTGATTGACTGAGGCAGCCAATCCCTTGCTAAAAGACTCAAGCCACACCAAAGTATATTGTCAGATGTGCTTGCTTACTCAGTATTCAGCCTTGTGTCTGTGGAATCTCACAATAGAAATGCTGGTCATTATTAAATGCACACTAATCAGGGCAATCTAGTCGGGAAGAAGAAGAAAAAAAGGTTCTCATAACTGCACAGAGTCATAGAGAGTCATACAGCGAGTAAACAGACACCTCGGCCCAACCTGCCCATGTCGACCAACACGCCACACTATACTAGTCCCACCTGCTTGCATTTTGGCCCATACCCCTCTAAACCTATTCTTATCCATGTACCTGTCTAAATGTTTCTTAAACGTTGTGATAGTACATGCCTCATCGACCTCCTCCGGCTGCTCGTTCCGTACACCCACCACCTTTGTGGAAAAAAGGTTGCCTTTTAATGATAATGGGTATAATGTTTAATGTAAGGTTTAGAGGGATATAGCCGGATTGCGGACAAATAGGACTAGTTTAGATGGGGCATCTTGGTCAGCAAGGACGAGTTAGGCTGAACGGCCTGTATGACTATATATGACCCTTGTATTGGGCTGTATAACTCTATGACTAGCATTCAAGAATGGTCTATGCTTGCCTTGGTTTCTCATGATCTGAAAAACCACAGCTATTCTGAGCACAGGACCATCTTGCAAATAGCAAGAGTTGAATGACTTGGTATTATTGTCTGAAGGAAGAAGACTGGACATAATTCTGCAGGGACGGTTTGGGAAGCTTTGAGGTCTGTAATATCCGCTTGAACCACTGTAATCAGAGCATTGCCACTGAAGAACAAATACTTGACTGTATCCCATGACCTTTTGACTTTGTGATGTGTTACCAAGCAACCATACAAATGCAATTGTATTACTTGCCTGATGTGAAGCAAACATTTCAGTCTATTTTGATCTGTTACATCCTGATTATCAACTACACCTTCTTGCTCCCATAGCAGCTAATCAATCAGATCCATTTCAGTTGTTAGTCCTCCTTTGTGTTGCAATTTTCAATGTGCCTGTGTCCTTCTGAACCACTGCCCTGAATTGGCCATCTCTATCCTGTTAACATTTCATGTCTCTAAAAGGTCAGACCTAATGCATTGAATCAGCCAATAGGCCCATAGAATAGCACACAGAACTCATTTAGAAGTACGTTTAAGAAGGAACTGCAGATGCTGCAAAATCAGTCTGAAGAAGGGGTTCGACCCAAAACGATGCCTATTTCCTTCGCTCCATAGATGCTGACTCACCCGCTGAGTTTCTCCAGCATTTTTGTCTACCGTCATTTAGGAATACATTCAACTCAAGAGTCAAGTGTGTTTTATTGTCATATGTCCCAGATTTAGAGCATGGAAATTCTTAGAACAAGGAATCAACGCAACAGAATATGTAAACATAGTACTCTGTAAACAATATAATGAATTTGAAAAATAGTTCAGTGTATATATATATACACACATATACATACATACACATAAAAATAAACAAACAATAATATTGCAAAATGGTAAAACCAATGCCTCCAAGTCTATGTAATTCAGAGCTTATTTGGAGGTTGCAGTGTTTAGGTCAGTAGCCTGTGGGGAAGAAGCTGTTCCAGAACCTGCATGCTGCAGTTTTCAGGCTCCTAAATCTTCTTCCCGATGGCAATACTCTGAAAACTCTCTCACAAAAATCAGTGCAACTTCAAACTAACCGAGGAGGCCAAGTTATTGGATATTTTGAAAGAGGGGATTGACAGATTCTTGATTAGTAAGGGCGTCAGGGGTTATGGGGAGAAGGCAGGAGAATGGGGTTGAGAGGGAGAGATACAGTAGTTCTGCCATAATGGAACGGCGGAGTAGACTTGATGGGCCGAATGGCCTAATTCTGCTCCTAGAACTTATAAACTATCAGTCACAAAGCTGTGGGACCACACTTGGTGATATTATTTGTTCAAATCAAAGTCTCGATGAAATGTTTTTTAAGAGTCTCTTAAACTTGTGCAAGAGCTTTCCGTTTAATACAATAATTCACTGTGTCAGTTTGTGAACAAATAATTTGTTAAATCTGCATGTTCCTTTCAAGCGCTGAGCTGGGGAGCAGTACATCTTGTACATACATTCCCCAAAACCTCTCTGAATTCTCCAAGATGATCCACACCCCTCAAGAGACCGTTTCCTCAAAAACTTAAGTCGGCTGCCCACTCTCTTCAGAATGAAGATTGAACCAAAGTTGTTTCAGGTTTCCAGTCAGCCACAAGGATTTCCTATTTTGGCCGAGAGTAAATTAAATGGTTTATCTTCAACCAGACCTGGAGGATTCAATGCTCAGCAGGATTTTGTATAGGTTAAGCTAAAAATAATTGAGCCTCTCCAGCAGATAAATAATTCCTTGCATGGAGCTTGGTATTTTTTGACAACAATTTTGCATGACCAGAGTCCAGTCATTCAGGATCAAGGGAAAATGGAGTGGAACCTTTTCATATGCTGAGAGAATGGAGCAGCTGGGCTTGCACACTCTGGGGTTTAGAAGGATGAGAGGGAATCTCATTGAAACATAAAAGATTGTTAAGGGCTTGGACACACTAGAGGCAGGAAACATGTTCCCGATGTTGGGGGAGTCCAGAACCAGGGGCCACAGTTTAAGAATAAGGAGTAAGCCATTTAGAACGGAGACAAGGAAACACTTTTTCTCACAGAGAGTGGTGAGTCTGTGGAATTCTCTGCCTCAGAGGGCGGTGGAGGCAGGTTCTCTGGATGCTTTCAAGAGAGAGCTAGATAGGGCTCTTAAAATAGCGGAGTCAGGGGATATGGGGAGAAGGCAGGAACGGGGTACTGATTGGGGATGATCAGCCATGATCACATTGAATGGCGGTGCTGGCTCGAAGGAACAATTGGCCTACGCCTGCACCTTTGTCTATTGTCTATTGCCTTCTATTATCCACAGTCCCATTATTTTACCAGGGGACCGCGTTGTTATTTAGTTTAGTTAGGAGATTCAGCGTGGGAGCGGGCCCTTTGGCCCACAGAGTCCACGCAGGCCATCGATCACCCGTTCTTACTAGTTCGACACTATCTCACTTTGGCATCAACTCACTGCACACTAGGGGGCGCAATTTACAGAGGCCAATTAACCTACAAACCCTTCGGTATGTGGGAAGAAACCTGGAGAAATCCCTCGGTCACAGGGTGAACGTGTAAACTCCACATAGACAGACAGCACCCGAGGTCAGGATCGAACCCGGGTCACTGGCCCAGCTGCACCACTGAGTTCCATAGCTTCCACCAGTGTTTTGATAAATCAAGCTTACAGCTTAAAGTGATTCCGTTCATTGGTGGTATTATACAATCTTCACAACTGCACCATGGTGGCGCAACGGTAGAGTTGCTGCGTTACAGCGCTTACAGCGCCAGAGACCCGGGTTCGATCCTGACTATGGGTGCTGTGTGTAAGGAGTTTTTCGTTCTTCCCGTGAGTTTTCTCCGAGAACTTCGGTTTCCTCCCACACTCCAAAGACGTACAGGAATGTAGTTTAATCGGCTTGGTGTCCCTAGTGGAGAACATTAGTGTGCGGGGATCGCTGGTCGGTGCAAACTCGGAAGCCGAAGGGCCTGTTTCTCTGATGTATCTCTAAAGAAACCTAAACTATGTTGTGCTTCTTCCGTCCCCTCCCCTTCCGAGCTCTCCCTCCTTCCCCTCCCTTTCCCACACTCCCTCTCCCCCTTCTCAGCTCTCCCACACTCCCTCCTTCCCCTCTCCTTCCCAGCAGTCCCACAAGCCTACAGTCTCCGCCTCTTCCTTTCTTCCCCCCCCCCCCCCCGCCCGACATCTGTCTGAAGACGGGTCTCGACCCGAAACGTCGCCTATTCCTTCTCTCCATAGATGCTGCCTCACCCGCTGAGTTTCTACAGCATTTTTGTCTACCTTAGGTGTCAAATCGGGTCGGTTATTCAGTTTGAAGGAGGGACCTGACTCGAAACATCACCTATCCATATTCTCCAAAGATGCTGCCTGAACCGCTGAGTTACTCCAGCACTTTGGGTCCTTTTTTATCTGAAGTTTTCTGTTATTTTCAGCAGTAGCAGTTGTTCCTCTGAGCTGCTCTTGTATGATTCACAGCAGAGAGCTTCCTTTGACTTCTCAGAAGATCAGTGAATGTTGGATATATGCGGCAGGCATATATAAGCAGGCCAATGGAAAATGGTGGTTTTAACACCAAGGTGTGAAACCCTTATGGCCATAGTTTGGCACTCTGACGAAACAGTTCAGTTCAGTTTTCTCTCCATGTGTACTGACCAAGGTACAGTGAAAAACATTAAATTAAAGGAGGGCTCATCCGGGATTTGAACCCGGGACCTCTCGCACCCTAAGCGAGAATCATACCCCTAGACCAACGAGCCTGCCTTGTCCTCAATTGCTGCCATCTCTTCCCAGTGTTTACGAAAGGCATTTTTTCTCTCCAGCCTCTTCTGCAGCAAAGGCTGAACAGGAATGAATTTAATTCCTACGTGGGGAAAGATTGCATGTATGTGTCAAATTACAGTCAGCTGCTCCTGTGCTTGGCCCTCTAATGGCAGCTCAGTTTTACATTCCAACTTGCAGCTCGAGAACCACATATTATTTTGCCTCAAAGGGTCAATTTTCTGTGATTAAAATCACTTGCTCCAAGCTTCCTATTTAAATGCATGGCATTTAAATGAGAGAGTCTAGGTATCTTCTCTAAAACAAAACATCAGGAACTGTAATCAGATAGACACAAATTGCTGGAATACCTCAGCGGGACAGACAGCATCTATGAAGAGAAGGAATGGGTGACATTTCGGGTCGACCCGCAACGTCACCCATTCCTTCTCTCCAGAGATGCTGCCGTCCTGGTGAGTTATTCCAGCATTTTGTGTCTATCTTCGATTTAAAACAGCATCTGCAGTTCTTTCCTGCACAGGAACTGTACTCAATTTGTCATCAAGTGCAAGTACATTTAGTATGATATAGAAACAAGGAACTGCAGATGCTGGTTTACAAAGAAGGCTGTAAAGTACTGGAGTAACTCAACGCGTCAGACAGCCTCCCTGGAGAATGTGGATGCTGCCTGACCCGCTGAGTTACTCCAGCACTTTATGTCCTTCTATATTTAGCACGAGATACAGATAGGCAGATTCTCCATCAGTATGGAGCGCTGTGTGGGGATGTTTCACAATTCCATCCTCCACCACACCACATCCCAAAGGCTAGTTCTCACTTGCAGGCTCTGCATATGCTCTGGAATGCAACATTGAGCTAAATACTGATTCACTCTACTGGGTCTGAACTTTGTTAAGTTTGTGGCGTAGCCAAGCAAAACTAAAAGTGGAGCAGCTGGAGCAACTCAGCGGGAGGGGAGCTTCTGTGAAGAGAACTGTGAGGGTGGCATGGTGGCACAGCTGGTAGAGCTACCACCTCACAACGCCAGAGACCCGGGTTCGATCCTGACCTTGGCTGCTGTCTGTGCAGAGTTTGAATGTTCTCCCTGTGACAGGTGCGTTTCCTCCGGGTGCTCCGGTTTCCTCCCACATTCCAAAGACGTGCGGGTTTGTAGGTTAATTGGTTTCTGTAAATTGCCCCTAGTGCGTAGGAAGTGGACGCCAAAGTGGGATAACGTAGAACTAGTGGGATCGACGTTCGGCGTGGACTCGGTGTCTCCAAGCTGTAATACTCTCTCTAAGCGGACAATCAACGTTTCCGTTGAGACACTTACTTTAGAGTTGAGGGCGGCACGGTGGCGCAGCGGTAGAGTTGCTGCCTTGCAACGCTGGAGACCTGGGTTCAATCCCGACTACGGGTGCTGTCTGTAGGGAGTTTGTATGTTGTCTCCGTGAACGCGTGAGTTTTCTCCGAGATCTCCGGCTTCCTCCCACACTCCAAAGACTTACGTGTATGTAGGTAAATTGGCTTGGTAAATGCAAAAATTGTCCCGAGTCTATGTAAGATAGTGTTAACGTGCGGAGATCGCTGGTCGGCACGGACCCGGTGGGCCGAGGGCCTGTTTCCGTGCTGTATCTTTGAACTAAACTAAACGAGAGGAGAGGAGCCAGAATAATGCAGAAGGGGGGCAAGAGCTGGCAGGCAATAGATGGATGCCAATAGATTGATTGCAAATTAACAATTAGGTGGCGGTTGGAACGGTAGAGATGGCAACAGAGACTGGGAGGTGACGTGAAGAGCTGGTGATTGGAAGAGTAGGTGAAGGATGGAATTATGAATGAGGGGTGGTAACAAAAGGACACAAAAGAGAGTGAGGAGGTGTTGCAGTAGAGCAGGGGAAGAGGATCCAGTGGGAGGTATGTGTAGAGAGGGGGGGGGGGAAGAAACGGGGTGAAAGGGGGTGAAGGGCAGGGTGCAAGGAAGATGATGTGAGATGGGACCAGGATTGATAGGCAGATGTTTTTTTTTGCAACTGTGGAATCTTGCTGTGTTCAAAATGGCTGCCGTATTTCCCATCTTATAACACTAACTAGAATAGAATAGAATAGAATAGAAACTTTATTTGCCACACGACCAGGGTTGGTGGTAATTGGGTTCGGTACATGATGGTACACTGCTTTAGCACATTAACACTAACAACAATAATAATAAAGCACATCACAAATCACAAATCTCACCAACAATACATAGTGCAAAAGAACAGACAAAAACCATAGACAAGACACTGTATACATCAAAGTCAAAAAGTTATTGGAGGGAATTAAGTGTTCTTATTGCTGAGGGGAAGAAACTGTTTTTAAAATGGGTGGATTTTGTAGCAAGTAACCTAAGGCGCCTCCCTGAAGGGAGAGACTGGAAAAGGTGGTTTGCTGGATGGGAGGGGTCCGAGATGATCTTTGTTGCCCGTTTTGAGGTACGTTGGAGGTAAATGGAATGGATTGAGGGGAGGGGAGAGTTGATGATCCTAGAGGCCTTGGAGACAATGCGCTGTATTCTGTGTAGTGAGTGACTGTCAGTGTTTCCGTACCAGACTGTGATTGAGGAGGTGATGATGCTTTCAATGATGGATTGATAGAAGCGTACCAGGAGGTGTTTGTGGACTCTGAACTTCTTGAGCTGTCTAAGGAAGTATAGGCGTTGTTGTCCTTTCTTAATGACGTGGTCAGCATTGATGTGCCATTTCAGATTATTGCAGATATAGGTGCCCAGAAACTTAAATAAGTTCGTGGAGGTTATGGGATGGGAGTTGACATGGACCGCGGGTTTGAGGTTTTGTTTGCGTCTGAAATCTATGATGGTTTCTAAGGTTTTTGAGGTGTTAAGCTGGAGGTTGTTTTCTGCGCACCATTTGACTGCGCTGTCCACTGTTTGATGGTATTGTGATTCATTGTTGTCTGAGATGAGGCCAATTATTGTCGTGTCATCTGCATATTTGAAAATTTTAACTGAGCTGCATTGGGATGTGAGGTTGTTGGTGTAAAGTGAGAAGAGCTGAGGTGACAGAACGCACCCTTGAGGGGCTACACTCCACTCCACAAACACCCTCCCTCCTAGCCCCTTCCTCTCTTATCCCCTTTCTCCCTTCCCTGTGCCCCACATGGATGCACACCCATTTCTCACACCCCCCATTTCTCCCTCCTGTCCCTTTCCACCTACATCTCTTCCACCTTTCACGACTCTTCTCTCCTTATCTCACAGCCTTTTGTCTTCCTTTCTTCTCTGGCTTGTGTCTACCCATCTGCCTATTAATCCTCCCGCCCCCACCTGTATCCACCTATCACCTGCGAGGCTTTGTCCTCCCCCCCCCCCTCTCTTCCGGCTTTCTCCCCACTACTACAATCAGTCTGAAGAAGGGTCCTGACCGAAATGTTGCCCGTCCCTCCAGAGATGCTGCCTGACCCGTTGAGTTACTCCAGCACTTTGTGTCTGTTATACTTCACAAAGAATTGGATATAAGGCACATTGGAACCATGTGATAATGATTCAAAAGATCACACATGGCACAGTGGCTGCCTGGTAGTGATGGTAGAGTTGCTGCCTTATAGAGCCAGAGACACGTGTTCCATTATGACTATGAGTGCTGTCTCCACACTGCACTACACTGCACTACACTGAATTACACTGCACTACACAGAACTGCACTACACTGCACTACACTGCACTACACTGAATTACACTGAACTACACAGAACTGCACTACACTGCACAACACACTGCACTGCACTGCACTACATACTGCACTACACTGCACTGCACAACACACTGCACTACACTGCACTACACACTGCACTACACTGCACTGCACTACACACTGCACTACACTGCACAACACACTGCACTACACACTGCACTACACTGCACAACACACTGCACTACACTGCACTGCACTACACACTGCACTACACACTGCACTACACTGCACTACACACTGCACTACACTGCACTGCACAACACACTGCACTACACTGCACTGCACTGCACTACACACTGCACTACACACTGCACTACACTGCACTGCACTGCACTACACACTGCACTACACTGCACGGCACTGCACAACACACTGCACAACACACTGCACTGAACTGCACTACACTGCACTACACCGAACTACTCTGCGCTACACTGCACTGAGGTATACTACACTGAAGTACACTACCCTATGCTACACTGAGGTGTACTACACGACACCACATTGATGTACACTATACCACACTACACCAAACAAATATCATGCTAGTTGTGCATGCAGCTAAATATAACCCTTTTAAGAGACAGGACAGGGCCAACAATTAAAGGCAAAGTGAGAAAAAAACAGCCTTTTGAATTGAAGAGAAGTATTGCAAATGCTGGGAATCAAATTTAAGAGAAAAACACAGAAAATTCTGGAATCACATCTGACAGGAAATGAAATCTAAATGCTTTGGGCAGATTTTATTCAGACTACATTTTAAGCGGCATTTTCTATGAATGGGGTGGGGGGGTCCACAAATGGTCATCAACTGGGTGAGTCCAATTGGAGCGTCCTCAGTGTTGAGTCGAATCCAAGTGTTTTAGACGAGCTCCAGTCTCAGTGGGGACAGAGATGAATGGCTCTTGTGGCTCTGCTTTGGAGCCAAAGGTCAGTGCCTGCTCAATTGGTGCAAGCAAAGAGTATTCCTCGAACCATAAGTCGAACAGCCAATGTACCACTCTATGGTAGACTCGGCTTGTACTCGCTAGAATTTAGAAGATTGAGGGGGGATCTTATAGAAACTTACAAAATTCTTAAGGGGTTGGACAGGCTAGATGCAGGAAGATTGTTCCCGATGTTGGGGAAGTCCAGAACAAGGGGTCACAGTTTAAGGATAAGGGGGAAGTCTTTTAGGACAGAGATGAGAAAAAAAAATTCACACAGAGGGTGGTGAATCTGTGGAATTCTCTGCCACAGAAGGTAGTTGAGGCCAGTTCATTGGCTATATTTAAGAGGGAATTAGATGTGGCCCTTGTGGCTAAAGGGATCAGGGGGTATGGAGAGAAAGCAGGTACAGGATACTGAGTTGGATGATCAGCCATGATCATATTGAATGGTGGTGCAAGCTTGAAGGGCCGAATGGCCTACTCCTGCACCTATTTTCTATGTTTCTATGTTTCTATGAAAGCTTTGACCTGAGCAAGGATGTCTCTGTTCCTTTCAAAAGTCAGAAGAAGAGGTGAGATGAAAAGAGGGGATGTGTGGGGGGAGGAGGCAACACAAGGTATGAAAGTCGTCGTTTGAAAGCACACAATATTCCTTCCCCCTCTTTATTATAAACCTTAAATAACCTCGCGTTACTTGGCGATTTGGAAGAAAGCCATGGCACTATCCCAGCTTAGCAACACAGATCCTGGGCTGGAGCCTTGGTCTAATCTATTCCAAATCCGTTTGGCCTGTGTCAGAAAGGCCAGAAAGCAAAGAGTATAACAAAAAGGATTATGTTGATGGCTTTTTTCACAAGCCTTATTCACGCCATCCGTTCCTGCGGCAGAGTATCACTTACCTGCAGTGCTTAAAGGTTTTTACATGAGTGGACAAACAACTAAACTTCCCATTTCCAAACCAGCCAACGCTGATTTTTCAGATCCACAAAGAAACCACAAAGACTTTACAGCTGGGCCTTCCAATTCAAGATTTAACCCTCTAATTCTCATTAAAAATTCATTTTACAAACTCAAAAAAATTGATCCTTAGTGCAAGCTAATCTCATTCAGAGCAGTTCTCATCCCAGATAGACACAAAGCGCTGGAGCAAATTGGGTCAGGCACTATAACTGGAAAGCATGGAGAGGTGATGTTTCAGATGGGGACCCTTCTTCACTGATTGTTGGGGGGGGGGGGGGAAGAAAATTGGAAGAGCAGAGGGGCTGTTCCTCCAGTTTGACAATAGGCAATAGGTGCAGGAGTAGCCATTCGACCCTTCGAGCCAGTCTGATCATCCCCAATCAATACTCCGTTCCTCCCCATATCCCCTAACTCCACTATTTTTAAGAGCCCTATCTAGCTCTCTCTTGAAAGCATCCAGAGAACCGGCCTCCACCACCCTCTGAGGCAGAGAATTCCACAGACTCACCACTCTCTGTGAGAAAAAGTGTTTCCTCGTCTCCGTTCTAAATGGCTTACTCCTTATTCTTAAACTGTGGCCCCTGGTTCTGGACTCCCCCCAACATCGGGAACATGTTTCCTGCCTCTAGCGTGTCCAAACCCTTAACAATCTTAAATGTTTCAATGAGATACCCTCTCATCCTTCTAAACTCCAGAGTGTACAAGCCCAGCTGCTCCATTCTCTCAGCATATGACAGTCCCGCCATCCCGGGAATTAACCTTGTAAGTTTAAAGTGCTGTTCCTCCAGTTTGCATTGGCCTCACTCATGCAATGGAGAAGGCCCAGGACAGAAAGGTCAGTACGTGAATGGGAAGAGGAGTTTTCAACCGGGAGATCCCGTGGGCTTTGGTGGACATGTTTCCCTGGTGAAGGACTGAAATGCCTTTGTGGTGAAAGAAATATATAGAGCAGGTCATATTTACAAACCCACTTATAAAATAATTTTCTATGACACCTTTATGAAGCTGTGGTTCCTTTCACAGCTGAGTAGTATTATAATGTGGTACACTGAGCCAGTCAGCATCCGCAGGCAATGGGTTGGGCAGGGAGGAGGTTGCCGATTGCATGAAAATTGCCCAAAAATCATAACATCACACATTAATGTTCTGTGCATACACCCTTACATAAATCGCCCAACTATATATCGTGTCCTTACCCTTTTAAACAACGATATTATAGACTGCAATTCTGCATTGTAAGGCTAAAGTGTATTAATACAAAATACTGCAAAAATACATCTATTGAAAGGCACAGCGAGGTTAACAGCGCTGAGCTATGCAAAATTTGAGGCTATTAGGAGGCATTTGACCAAAAACATAACTGGAGGATGAATTATTGTACTGACCATCATATGAAGTGGCAACTCTTCAACGAGAATAACACAAAGTGATGGGGTAATTCAGCAGGTCAGGCAGCATCTGTGGAGAACATGGATAGGTGGCGTTTTGTGTCGGGACCCTTCCTCTGACATTTGCCCACAACAGACGTTGCCTGACCTGCTGAGTTCCTCCAGCACTTTGTGTTTTGCTCAAGATTCCTGTATCTCCTCTGTAAAGAGGGTGGTGGTGATAATCGGCATACAATAGCATTGCCTTTATGTTTAAACATAAATAAACTAAAAATGTATTTTCACACTCATTAAGGAATAAAACCTTGAACTTAAATTCACTGTGAGAGCTTAAATTCATCACAACAGCGGCTGCACGGTAGCGCAGCGGTAGCATGGTAGGTTCGATCCTGACTACGGGTGCTGTCTGTACGGAGATTGTACGTTCTCCCTGTGACTGCGTGGGTTTTCTCCGGGTGCTCCAGTATCCTCCCACAGTCCAAAGACGTACAAGTTTGTAGATTCATTGGCTTCGGTAAGAATTGTAAATTGTCCCTATTATGTAGGATTGTGCTAGTGTACAGGGTGATCACTGGTCTGCGCAGACTCGGTGGGTTGAAGGGCCTGTTTCTGTGCTGTATCTCTAAACTTAACTACAAATAACATTGTACGCTATGCATGGACATTTATTTACAGCGAGCCTGGGCCAGACTACAACTGAGACTAAATTTCTTTCATTCTAATTGTGAAAAGGGCAGTAAAATATATTTGCTGCGTTCTGGACGCTGAGAACATTTTATCAGGCTCAACAGAATTTTCATGAAACAAAACTGTAGGTGGCATAATGGTATGGCTGGTGGAGCTGCTGTCTCACAGTGGCGGAGGCCCAGGTTAGATCCTGCCCTCGGGTGTTGTCTGTGTGGAGTTTGCATGTTTACCTGTGACCGTGTGGGTTTCCTTCTTTTTCCTTAACCAGGAGCTTTTATTCAATGAAACGGAATCAGAATGCTTTATTGTCATTGCATGTGTCACATACAACGAGATTACTGTGTCTCTCCATTTAAAAGAACTTCAAACATTCACATACTCAAACTTTTTACACTCCCTCCCTCCCCAAACCCACCCATGGATTCACATTTACATAAATTAACACTGTCTCCACAAATACAGAGTAATGAAAACAAATCAAGACTGCCATTGCCAGTTTACAAATAACAATCCAACAGTTATTACATTTCAAAGGTAGACACAAAATTCTGGAGTAACTCAGCGGGTGAGGCAGCATTTCTGGAGAGAAGGAATGGACGACGTTTCGGGTCGAGACTCTTCTTCAGACTAAAGAAGGGTCTCGACCTGAAACCGTCGCCCATTTTCAGTCTGAAGAAGGGTCCCGCCCATTCCTTCTCTCCAGAGATGCTGCCTCACCCGCTGAGTTACTCTAGCATTTTGTGTCTACCTTCGATTTAAACCAGCATCTGCGGTTCTTTCTTACACAGTTATTAAAATTCAATGTTGCCAACCTTATCTACAATATGCTTGCCCCTCCGTGGCGACCAACGTTCATGGAAGGCCTCCAAAGTGGCTTTCCTCTGAGTGCTCTGGTTTCCTCTCACATCCCAAAGATGTGTGGCTCGTAGGTTAATTGGCCCTCTGTAAATCGCCCTGAATGTGTCAAGAGTAGATGTGAAAAGCGGGATAATGTAGAACTAGTTTGAACAGGCATTTGATGGATGGCATGGACTACATGAGCCAAATGGCCTGTTTCCATGCTGTTCTCAACTAAAATAAAAACAGGCTGACGTGATTCCTCCCATCATTTCCCCTCTCATGCTTGAATGAAGAAGATAAACTGCAATACTGTTTGAGTAAAAAAGCTATTTCATTGCTAAATATGTTTCATGACATTTTCAAATCTTTTGGCAGCAATTTTCCAGGGAGTTACTTTGCTATTTCTACCAGCATTGACTATAATAAATGCTGAATTTTTTAGGCTTCGCACTTTGTGATTTAATATCACAGGTCGTTGGGGATATAATGTTAAATTCTTCCATAACAACATTACGGTTTTCACCTTTTTCCAATCTTTTATGTTTTTCCATTCTCTGTTTGAATGATAGAATAACACATTTCTGCTTCTATCTTTGCTAAGAGTATTCTTATTGGTCTAATATTGGATACACTGACATTAGTTTAGTTTAGAGATACAGTGCAGAAATAGGCCCTTCGGCCCACCGAGACCGTGCCGACCAGCAATCCCCGCACGCTAACGCTATCCTACACACATACACTAGGGACAATTTACATTTATACCAAGCCAATTAACCTACAAACCTGTACATCTTTGGAGTGTGGGACGAAACCGAAGATCTCGGAGAAAACCCAGGCGGTCACGGGGAGAACGTGCAAACTCCGCACAGACAGCACCCGTAGCCGGGATCAAACCTGTGTCTCTGGCACTGTAAGGCAGCAACTACACCATTCCACACAGATATAAGAATATTCTTATTCTAAGTGGGAGATGTACATACGGTTTCCCAAACACACTTGGAACGAACCTCCAGTTGTAAATACATACAAGTGAGAGACTGCGGGTGGGCTGCTGTGTGTAGGCTGATAAAGGACTGCATGTAAACAAAAGTTGCATTGGAACCCAGGGTGCCGAATTCAAATGTAGGGTTTTGGAAAAAAAACATGAAATTGCAAAATATTTTTAGAATTGTTAGCTGGTTACGTAAGAATTATAGTTGCTTAAATAGCGGATGAATGAGAAATTATCCTCAAATCACCATCCATAATCACAAATTAACTGAGATTCTTGATTAGAATGGGTGTCAGGGGTTATGGGGAGAGTGCAGGCGAATGGGGTTCAGAGCGATAGATACAGTAGATCAGCTAAAATTGAATGGGGAAGTAGACTAGATAGGCCAATTCTGCTCCTAGAACTTATGAACATGAATAATAATAATAACTTGACAGATACACCGAGATGTAGAAATGTCATTCCTGGTTCCTTGGTAGACACAAAAGCTGGAGAAACTCAGCGGGTGATGCAGCATCTATGGAGCGAAGGAATAGGCGACGTCACCTATTCCTTCGCTCCATAGATGCTGCCTCACCCGCTGAGTTTCTCCAGCTTTTTTGTCTACCTTCGATTTTTCCAGCATCTGCAGTTCTTTCTTAAACATTCCTAGTTCGTTGTTCTTCACACACAAGGAGAGGCCGTGCAATGACCTTCACTTCCAAAATCTTATTCCATTTAGATCATTGGGGAGGAATCACAGAAACAGACCATGACACGCAGTCACTGCCACATCGCACATGCAGCACGAGTGATAACAACCAATTTCTGTACCAAAACATCAGTCCGATGGTCCAAATTAAAGGGGATTTAGATTCGAAGCTCTTAGCTTGCAAGAGTTCCACTGAGATTTTCAAAGGCAGAAGGTCCGGTGAGAGTGAATTCGTGTTTGAGCCCCACCACGGGAATGTGGACTTACCATTGGAGCCAATCCCTTGCCTGGGATCAACGCTCCAACCGCGGCCTGCGGATTTCACCATCGAGGAGTTTGCAGTCTCGGGTTCAGACCGTAGATGTCGGGAGCTCCAAAAGCCGCACGACGTTCGACTAGCCCCGACCCGGGGTAGATCGCCCGGCGCGAGGGAGCTGAGAATCCCCCCCGATGCAGGAGCTTGATCGCCCCGACGAAGAGGCCCGCTGCCAGCTACGGGAGTAAGATCGTCCCATCAACGTAACGTTAGAGGTCCCCGACCGCTGGAGGATAAAGAAGGGAGAGATTGAACTTTCTTTTCGCCTTTGCATCACAGTGAGGAATGCGGAGGAGTCACTGTGGTGGATGTTTATGTTAAAATGTGTTATGTGTGTTCTGTTGTTTTTTATTGGGTTGCCTGTATGGCAAATGCAATTCCTCGTATGTTGCAAAACATACTTGGCTAATAAAATATGATTATGATTATGATTGTAATCATATATAGTCTTTTTGCTGATTGGAGAGCACGCAACAAAAAAACTATAAACTAAACTAAACTAAACTGAAGGTAGAGAAAAATTCTGGAGAAACTTACCGGGTGAAGCAGCATCTATGTCCTTCGCTCCATAGATGCTGCCTCACCTGCTGAGTTTCTCCAGCATTTTTGTCTACCTTTGATTTTTCCAGCATCTGCAGTTCCTTCTTAAACTAAACTGAGCTGTCTTTCCTGGTTGAGACATTATCTTTCTCTTCAGGCTGG
>CM075991.1:6538605-6673068 GCA_038087875.1 Malacoraja senta
CCTCATCTCCTTCCTAAAAGAACATCCTTTAATTTTGAGGCTATGACCTCTAGTCCTAGGCTCTCCCACTAATGGAAACATCCCCTCCACATCCACTCTATCCAAGCTTATCACTATTCTGTATGTTTCAATGAGGTTCCCACCCCCCCACCCCCTCCTCCCCCCATCATTCTTCTAACCTCCAGCAAGTACAGGCCCAGTGCCATCAAACGCTCATCATAGGTTAACCTACTCATTCCTGGGATCATTCTTGTAAACCTCGTCTGGACCCTCTCCAGAGCCAGCACATCCTTCCTCAGAAATGGTGCCCAAGATTGCTCACAATTTTGTCACAAAAAGTCATAAGTGCAGAATTAGGCCATTTGGCCCATCAAGTCAACTCTGCCATTCAATCATGGCTGATCTATCTCTCTACTCCTAACCCCATTCTCCGGCATTCTCCCCATTGTTATTCTGGAATGAAGGAACCCTTCGGAGAGCATGGCAGTCTGATTACTGTAACATGTGTATATTTGTTGAAAGAACCATTTTCCTTTGGTTAGTCACTTCTATTTGGGATGAGTTCCTGATAAACTGCTGCCAGAGCAAATTCCCTTCATCAATCTTGACTGTGGAAAGCAAAGAAGCCTTCTCAATCTCTCTTCTTGTCCAATAAATCAAGAAAATAGGAGGCATTTTGACCAAAATTTGTGGAAAGTGAACAGAAAGCTTTGTCCCTGTAGACAAAGGTTATTATAAACGTACTGGCAGCTAAGATTCCCAGCAATCTTTGGAAATGATCTGGAATAGTTTATTGTCATAGAGTCATACGGCGTGGAAACAGGCCCTTCGGCCCAACTTGCCCACACTGACCAACATGTAGTCACCTGCCTGCCTGTGTTTGGCCCATATCCCTCTAATCCATGTACCTGTCCAAATGTTTTTTTTTTAAATGTTGTAATAGTACCTGCCTCAACTACCTCTTTTGTCAGCTTGTTCCATACACCCACCACCCTTTGTGCAAAAAAGTTACCTCTCAGGTTCCTATTCTTCCCCCCCCCCCCCCCCCCCCACCTCCTTACCTTAAACCTATGTCCTCTAGTTCTCGATTCCCCTGCTCTGCCAAGAGACTTTGTGCATCCACCTGATATATTCCTCTCATGATTTTGTACACCTCTATGAGATCACTCCTGCTGTGCTCAATTGTATGATCTCTCGCTTGATATCTTCAATTATACTGCGGAAATGAATGGGAAATAGCCACTGGGCTTTGCTTCCCTCCTCACACGTGTCCATTGTGGGGGCAGTGTTGGATGATGAGGAATGGAAGTCAGGAACCATTTGGTAGAACTGAGGGGGTCTGGGAGCAGACAAACAAAGGACAATGTCAGCCCAGAACAGCAGAAACATCTCCTGGGCTGCCTTCCCCTGGAAGAGTAGAATGATCCCTGGAGATTCATATAGGGAGGGTTAGCAAATGTATTGGTGTGCCTGCGTCTATAAGCTCATGGGGGCTGAGCAGGAAATGGTTCTGGTTTGTCATCAACTGTTTGTTGATGTCTGGTGGGTTTGTGTGGTCAATGTCATCTGGTTGAAGATAATCATTTGCATTTCGACGGCTTTCCGTGGAACAAAACACACAAATTACCAGGAAAGAAAGGGGAATAACAATAAAAAAGATTCGAGAAGATGTTGTAAACAGAGGGCAATTGCGAAAGTGCCGGAATGTTTAAAGTGATGCAGTCATGTGAGTTTAGTGCTGAGCCATGATGTAAGGGGAGGAAAAACACAGATGGTTTTCATAAGCTCAGCCAAGTGGAGCAGTGAGCGAGAACAGGTCCCAATGGTTATTTGTACAAAACAAAGCAATAATTGGCATGCATTGCTTGTAAGAGCCAGGAACTTATTTGCTAATCCATCAATAGTCCAACCGGCTAAAGGCTGGAATTGAAAAATATCAAATGAGTCAACGTTTGATAAGGCATTTTACCAAACAGTCCTATTGTCAAAATTACTGTTATTCAAAGCTTTTTTCCACAAATCAATGGAAAAATCATCAGGGACTTTGTTTTAAGATTTTTGGTTCTGTTTTTTTTACCCTTTCATCTCCCTCCAGATGCCGAACAATTTTTAATTTTGATTAAGGGGTACATTATACATTCCGGATTCTTCTGTAGTGATTTCTCAAATTCAAGCTGAGAGCAGTTTTGAGTTAGTGGCTGACTTGAAACGGTTTTAATAAATGTGTGGAAAGTATCTGCCAATGCTGCTTTATACTGAAGATAGACACAAAGCGTATCTCTGGACAAAAAGGATGGGCGACATTTTGGGTTGGGACCCTTCTTCAGATTCCTGTCTGTCAATGGTTTTAATAAAATTGAGTTGACCCTTGTTTCAGGCAGAGGAGCAAAATATAATTTAAGGTACACAAAAATGCTGGGAAACTCAACGGGTGCAGCAGCATCCATGGAGCGAAGGAAATAGGCAACGTTTCGGGTCGAAACCCTTCTTCAGACTGATAGGGGGTGGGGAGAAGAAAGGAAAAAAGGAAAAAAGGCAGAGGAGGAGCCCGAGGGCTGGGGGATGGGAGGATACAACCAGAGGGCTGATGAAGGGGGGGGGGGGGACAGCAAGGGCTAGCAGAATTGGGAGAATTCAATGTTCAAGCCCCAGGATGTACACTGCCAAAGCGGAATATGAGGTGCATTTCCTCCAATTTCCGGTGTTGCTCGCTGTGGCCATGGAGGAGACCCAGGACAGAGAGGTCAGATACGGAATCGGAGGGGGAGTTGAAGTGCTGAGCCACCGGGAGGTCAGGATGGTTATTGCGGACCGACCGGAGGTGTTCGGCGAAACGATCGCCAAGCCTCCGCTTGGTTTCACCGATGTAGATCAGCTGACATCTAGAGCAGCGGATGCAATAGATGAGGTTGGAGGAGATGCAAGTGAACCTCTGTCGCACCTGGAACGACTGCTTAGGTCCTTGAATGGAGTAGAGGGGGGAGGTGAAGGGACAAGTGTTGCATCTCTTGCAGTTGCAAGGGAAAGTACCCGGGGAGGGGGTGGTACGGGAGGGAAGGGAAGAATTGACAAGGGAGTTACGGAGGGAGCGGTCTTTGCGGAAGGCAGACATGGGGGGAGATGGGAAGATGTGGCGAGTTGTGGGGTCACGTTGGAGGTGGCGAAACTGACGGAGGATCACTTGTTGTATGTGACGGCTGGTGGGGTGAAAGGTGAGGACTAGGGGGACTCTGCCCTTGTTGTGAGTGGGGGGATGGGGAGAGAGAGCAGTGTTGCGGGGTATGGCAGAGACCCTGGTGCGAGCCTCATCTATGGTGAAGGAGGGGAACCCCCGTTCCCTGAAGAATGAGGACATTTCGGATGCCCTGGTGTGGAACGCCTCATCCTGGGAGCAGTTGCGGCGTAGACTGAGGAATTGGGAGTGGCGGATGGAGTCCTTACAGGAAGCAGGGTGGGAAGAAGTGTAGTCCAGATAGCCATGGGAGTCGGTAGGTTTGTAGTGGATGTCGGTAAGAAGTCTATCACCTGCGATGGAGATAGTGAGGTCAAGGAATGATAGGGAAGTGTCAGAAATGGTCCAGGTGTATTTGAGTGCCGGATGGAAGTTGGTGGTGAAGCGGATGAAGTCAGTCAGTTGTGTGTGGGTGCAGGAGGTGGCACCAAAACAGTCATCGATGTAGCGGAGGTAGAGGTCGGGGATGGGGCCCTGGTGCGCATTGAACAAGGATTGCTCTACGTACCCGACAAAGAGGCAGTCGTAGCTGGGGCCCATGCGTGTGCCCATAGCTACGCCTTGTATTTGGAGGAAATGGGAGGAGTCAAATGAGAAGTTATTGAGGGTCCATTCAAGCACCCAAGCAGTCGTTCCTGGTGCGACAGAGGCTCACTTGCATCTCCTCCAACCTCATCTATTGCATCCGCTGCTCTAGATGCCAGCTGATCTACATCGGTGAGACCAAGCGGAGGCTTGGCGATCGTTTCGCCGAACACCTCCGGTCGGTCCGCAATAACCAACCTGACCTCCCGGTGGCTCAGCACTTCAACTCCCCCTCCCATTCCGTATGTGACCTCTCTGTCCTGGGTCTCCTCCATGGCCACAGCGAGCAACACTGGAAATTGGAGGAAATGCAGTCTTGGGCAGTCTACATCCTGGGGGCATGAACATTGAATTCTCCCAACTCTGCTAGCCCTTGCTGTCCCCTCCCCTTCATCAGCCCTCTGGTTGTCTCCTCCCCTCCCCCAGCCCTCGGGCTCCTCCTCCGCCTATTTTCCTTTTTTCCTTTCTTCTCCCCACCCCCTATCAGTCTGAAGAAGGGTTTCGGCCCGAAACGTTGCCTATTTCCTTCGCTCCATAGATGCTGCTGCACCCGCTGAGTTTCTCCAGCATTTTTGTGTACCTTCGATTTTGCAGCATCTGCAGTTCCTTCTTTAACAAAAATATAATTTAGATTAGTTTAGTTTTTTTTCTAGTATAATTTATTGTTAATGTCACGTATACCAAGGTACAGTGAAGAGCTTTTTTGTTGTGTGCTGTGCAGTCAGTGAAAAGATTAAACCTGATTACAATCAAGCCATCCACAGTGTACAGATACAGGATAAGGGGAATAATGTTTAGCGCATACAGATACAGGATAAGGGGAATAACGTAAAGTCCAATGTCTCCTAAATCAATTGGTTCTTTCGCTAGTTTGAATTGAATTAGACTTTATTAATCCCCTTATTCAGGGGAAATTCAGATGTCCTTGCAGCACACTAATAAAATACAACATAGTATTAAAAAGAAGTTCAACACCAAAACATCCCCCCACAGTGGTTCCCACTGTGGGGGAAGGCACAAAGTCCAGTCCCCATCCTCTTGTCCACCCAGAGTCGGGCCCACTGAGCCCTCCACAGTCGCCGCCACGGTGCCCGATGTTCTCGCCGGGTGATGGTGCTCCGGCGTCGGGAGAACCCCCAGCGGATTGGGGTACCAGGAACGGCCGCATTCCCACCGAAGACCGCGGCTTCCAAGCCAACAGACCGCGCCGGACGGAGCTCCACACACTGGCAATCTCAGCAAGAGATCCCAGGCTCCGGGATGTACCGTTCAGCGTCGCAGCTGGCCGCTCCACAGAACCGCTGCTCCACGATGTTCTCATCGGCGGTCCCAGCATACTGGAGTTCCAGCGCAGCGACCCAGGAAAGGCATCGCCCGCTCCACGACAGCGCTCCAGCGCTGCACCGCCGCCAAAGCCGATGTTCTGCACCGCCGCCAAAGCCGATGTTCTGGCCAGGTCCCCTCAGGGAAACGTCGCTCTAGGACCCGCTGATAGGCCGCAAGGACAGGTCGAAGGCGTTGCTCGGAGGAAGGCAACCCCTCCGACCAGGTAGGGACTCGAAAAGCAGTTTATACATCATGATATATCATCTTTCCTAAATAGTAGGCCAAAGAACGATGACGATTTATGACTTGCCACATCAAACAACACATGCATAATTTCAATTGAGATCAACAGAACACACACTGGGGATGCCACATTGTCAGAGGTGCCATGGTTTACATAAGATGAACAATGGAATTTGTCCCAGTGTGCAGGGCCAAGTATATGTGTTATTCAGCCACAGCTTCAAATTAAGAAAATCACATTATCTGATCACATTTGCAGTACTATTTGTGGCATCTTAGAACATAGAACAGTACAGCACAAGAACAGGCCCTTTGGCCCACAATGTCTGCCTCAAATATGATGCCAATACCAACTGTTATCTGCAAGAGTTGATGTGATGTTCATAAATTAAATGTACCTCCATTTTTTTGAGTTCATTGGTTACAAGGTGATCTACTTCCCCTCTGGCTTTGTGGCTTCTGAAGTGAGTAATGAGGCCATTGTGGGAACTGCAACTTCACTTTAGATGGTGGTTGAGTGGGTGGTAAGGTGGGTAGCTTGAGAAGTGTGCTAATCTTTTTAATGCTTACATCAGGCATGTGCTTTCCTGAAGCTGGCTTTGACATTCTAAATATCATCCCAAATATTCCTTCCCAACTTTGAGGAGTTGTTGAGTTCAGTTTTGTTAAGTAGTCGAGTTGAGTTAGGTTAGTTGAGTTAGGTTAGTTGAGTTACTTTAGTGGTCTTGAGTCTGAGATTAGTGGACATATTACTGGAATGCACAATGAGGAAAATATCCCAAACAAATCTTGCCTATTGCTGAATTCTATTATTGGTACAATATTTTTGAAATGTAACTATGCTGACTATTTCTAACAAAATTATAAAATGATTGCAAAACTAACAAGCTTTCAATTTCAAAAGGCAATAAATACTGCAGATTCATAAATCTGATATGTAAAGAAAATATTCTGGAAATATTCAGTGGGACGGCAGCATCTTTTGAAGATCAAGATTGGGATCTTTGAGCCTTCATTGGAACTGGAAACTGTGTGTCAGTTGTCGCATCTGTTATCGAGAACAAGAAGGAAAAAGAAAAACAAAGTGGAAGTTCTATGATTTGAGCTACCAACTTTGTTTGGAAACATATGGACAAGTATAGAAATATATAAAATTATGAGAGGCATAGATAGGGTAGACAGTTTGAACCTTTATCCCATGGTGGAAATATCCAACACTTGAGAGCATGACCATATGGTGAGTGGGAAACCGTTTAATGGAGATGTGCGTGGCATGAGATAAACCTGCCCACTTTCCTGCAGTTGTAGATGAAGCCCTCATCTGTGTCTCCTCCATTGCCCACAGTTCTGCTCTCACCTCCCTAGGCACGCATGGAGCATGCATTGCAGGCAGAGTGTGAGAGGAAACCGGAGCACCCAGAGAAAACACACACAGGCAGGCCGCTGGGAGAGTGTACAAACTCCATACAGATAAACACCCATAGCCTGGGTCTAAGGCAGCAACTCTACCACTGTGTCATAAAGTCATCCTCTTTATAAAATTGTAATCAAATCAAAACTGGAGAAACGTATGCTTTTAGGATCTAGGAACATTTGGTTAGAAGCCAAAATTTCTCCCATTAGAGTTTTGCACTGGGTCTGACTGAATCCAAGAGTTTGTCAGCAACCGATCAGAAACACGGCACATGTGGATATCACCGTTTTTGCTGGATAAGTGGAAAAATGAAGAAAGATGTGGAATTAAATAGTTTGCTGCGTATTTATTGACGTGTTGGGAATTTTGGCGGGCTAGAGGTAGGGGTGGGGGGAAGATTTTGCTTCTGGCTAGTGGCGCCATAGCAACAGATTGCTGCTGATGTTGTCATAGCAAGGGAATGTTCCAAATTAATCCCGACTGAAACTGGATCCCGACGTATCATCATCAACAGGGAAAACATGGAGAGAAAGAAAAAATTCTGGACTGGATAGCAAGTTCGTGAAGGAATAACGATTGGTTTACAGACACATTAATGATCCTCCTGCAATCAAAGTTGCTAAACTCTGCAGTGCAACATGGCGAGAGTGTTTTGTGAGGCCAGGCTTAAGCAATCGCGCCAAGCGCATTGGCAGGAACTGCACTTTTGGGTTAATACATAGGATATTTATCACTGATAGCCACCCTTGAGGTAGATTATTTTTTCTCCGGTCGGGAATTGCTTGACGTATCAATTTAAAATTCCTCTGGGAGCAAATTTATTGCTGTTTTCTGATTTATTATGGCTCCTGAATTCTGCCACATAATTGGCCAACACCGCAGGGAACAGGTATCAGAGCTAGAAATCTTAGCTCGCCCACCAGTGCTGGCCTCCTTGCAAGCTCAAGCAAGGTGATGTTCAAGCTTTTCCTGAGGTTCCCCTGGTCTGCGAATATTATTCCATGCATCCCGATCGCTGGGTGGCACAATGGCGCAGCTGATAGACCCGCTGCCTCGCAGCGCAAGAGACCCAGGTTCGATCCTGACCTCGGGAGCTGCTGTCCGTGCGGACGTTGCACGTTCTCCCTGTGACCGCGTGGGTTGTAGATTACCTTCTCCTTCTTTTCAAGTAGTGAGATCCATTTTTTCTCAGTGTCCTAGTTCAAGGAAAATAGATCCTTCCTGCTCACCTTATTTTGGCCTCTCATTTAAAGTGACTGAGCTCTTACTTAACAGGGAGGAGGGCCAATAAATTAAATTCTCATTTAAAATGCCGAATAGACTTCAAGAGAAGCAAATGCTATGGAAAATTAATCAAAGTTCATAAGATAATGAAATCATTACATTGTGTTTACGTCGAGAAAACTTGCATTTGTAAAGCAACCTTAAAAATGTTTCAAAGCACAACACAGTTAATCAGGTTATTTTTTGAGTGTAATCACTGTTGCAGTGAAGGAAACATAAGAGGCAATCAGCAGAGGACAAGGTAGACACAAAATGCTGGGGTAACTCAGCGGGTGAGGAATGGGCGACGTTTCGGGTCGAGACCCTTCTGCAGAGGACAAGGTTCCACAATGATAATGATGAGATAATTTCATTTAGCAATATTGGTCAAAGGATAGGTTATGGCAGGGATAATGTGAAGTAATTCTATCATATATACATCGCACAGAAACAGGCCTCTCAACCCAACTCATCCACGTACAGTAGTTGCTGAAGTGAGCTGGTTAAATCAGTAAAATCCAGCAAAGCATAATGCTACCATACTAGACAGACCTCTCCCCCTCACCATCACTCACCACCCTCAACCTTGTATGGTTGGTGAATCTGTGGGATTCATTGCTGCAGAGGGCTGTGGAGACCAAGTCAGTGGATATTTTTAAGGCAGAGATAGATTCTTGATTAGTATGGGTGTCAGTGGCTATGCGGAAAAGGCAGGAGAAAGGGGTTAGGAGGGAGAGATAGATCAGCCATGATTGAATGGCAGAGCAAACTTGATGGGCTGAATGGTCTAATTCTGCTCATATCACTTATGAACGTGTGAACTTATAGCACCAATTGCAACGTACCTCACACTGCAACACATTATCTGGCAGAATCTGCTTGCAAGACTTAGCAATGAGTCAGACTTGTTGTTACAGGGTGTAATGTCTGGGGAAGGGAACAAGGCTGGAGAAAACCTGATGATTAAGTAGCCAAGAGATGGGGAGAAAGGCAAGAAGAAGAGGTTGTGACATGACCTGGAAGATTAAAGCAACCAGAGCAACTAAAGTGGACGGTGGAGGGGGGTGTAGTTGAGGAAGAGATACGGTGCGGAAACAGGCCCTTCGGCCCACTGAGTCTGCACTGACCAGTGATCACACTACCATTATCCTACACACTTGGGACTATTTACAATTTTACCGAAGCCAATTAACACACAAACCTGTATGTCTTTGGAGTGTGGGAAGAAACCTGAGCTCCCAGAGGAAACCCACGCAGTCACAGGGAAAACGTACAAACTCCGTACAAACAGCACCCGTAGTCAGGATGGAACCCGGGTCTCTGGCGTTTTAAGGCAGCAATTCTTCCGCTGGGCCACTGTGCTGCGCTCTAAAGGATAATGTATTTTCTGATTTGGGGACCAGGTAGCATTGAAGGCCAGTGAGAATGGTGAGATGGGGAATGATGAAGAACCTATTAAATTATTATCCTCCTACATAGTGTAATCAATTGAATATGTTATATGACGGTGCCATAAGTAAGAATTTCATTGTTTCATTGGATGTTTCATTGGTTCACATCCAGTGCATTTGACAAATAAATATTCTTAAGGTCATAAGTGATAGGAGTAGAATTAGGCCATTCGGCCCATCAAGTCTACTCCGCCATTCAATCATGGCTGATCTATCTCTCCCTCCTAACCCCAATCTCCTGCCTTCTCTCCATAACCCCTGAACACCCGCACTAATGCTGCCTGACCCATTGAGTGCATTTTGTGTCTTTACCTGACAAGCACGCACTTTTAACTTGATACTGTCGGTTGTTTAGAAGCCAACAATTAGATAAGCTTATATATATTTGGGAACTGCTTTATAGAGTGAGAGCAATTTACTCACTCTGTTCTTTGAGATTATTTGGAGCAGAGAGTTTATAATAACCAGGAACAAATTGTGGTTTGTACAGCTATTTTCCTCAATAGTCCTACTTAAGCAAAATAACCACAAAATTGCTGAACCCAATCAGTATTCCATGCATTTGTTCCTGAGGTAGTATTATCATCAGATAATTACTGAGATCTCTCATTAGAAATGCAAAGGGGCATTCAATGTATAAACATTGCAGGAGCCACTTACATTTGGACATTGGGCATATAAAACATCCAGTCTCTGATAGTTTTGGATGAAAGGCTAAAATAGACCACAATACTATTTGATGGAAATCTAAATGATGAGCCAGATGTCTCGCTTGTGCGCTGGTCCCCTTGAGGCAAACCGTTTCAATTCAATGGCTCGTGACCGCAGGTTAGAAGGAACAAGCAAGTATCCTTGCCCAGAGAGGCAGAAAGGATGGTGCCAGAGTCTTTAAAAAAATGCATAAGTACCACGGCATGGTCTTCCTCATTGTGCACGTACGTGCATTGTGGACACAAAATAGATTATGTCCTCACCTATAATTGATTCATTACATTTAGTTTTGAGATACTGCATGCAAACAGGCCCACAGAATCCACGCCAACTATCGAACACATGGACTTGGGAGTGCTGGTGCAGGATTCCCAAAAAGTTCATCTGCAGGTCGAATCGGTAGGAAAGAAAGCAAACTCTTTCGCATGGTAGACAAAAATGCTGGAAAAACTCAGTGGGTGAGGCAGCATCTATGGATCTTTGGAAAATCTTTTCGATTTTCCAGCATCTGCAGTTCCTTCTTAAACAAACTCGTTTGTTGGGTATCTTTAAGGCAGAGATTGATTGGGAGGGCTATCGATGGTTATGGGGAGAAGGCAGAAGAATGGGGTTGAGAGGGAAAGATAGATCAGCCATGATTGAATGGCGGAGTAAAGTCACGGGCCGAATGGCCTACTTCTGCTCATATGATTTATAAACATTAAGCACATCCTCCCCCTGATTTATAGTATTCCAGTTCCTTTAGTACTCGGGAAACTGTCCTCTAAACTCTAAGGAAGGACCTAAAGACGTAAAAATGACACCAAAATGTCACCACACCAAACTAAGTCTTTGGAATGAGCAACTCCCTGTCCTTGAATTGCTGACTAAGCTCATGGGAACAATCCCTGCAATTCACCATCCCTAATCCAATTCTCAGTGGCGCAAGCTTTATTAACAATGAGGAAGAATGGATTGTAAAAAAGATTTTACTTCCCAGCACAACAGTATCAGAAAAGGATAGTACCCAAATAAACCATATCTTTTCATTTGGTTACTTCAGTATGGTAAAGATCTTCATCACCTAAAGACTGAGGATATTCAGAAGTGAAGGTTCGTAGGGACATAAAGATTGGTGGTCAGTGTGGACTTTGTGTTCCTATGGTGTTTATCTAAACTAGACTAACATAAATTATATTCATCAATACAATGCATTGCCTCCAACTACGTTTCAATCAATGCACAATTCCCTTCCTACAGATGTGAATAAACTCCATACTCAATGTGTAGGAAGTAACTGCAGATGCTGGTGTAAACCAAAGTTAGACACAAAATGCTGGAGTAACTCAGCGGGAAAGGCAGCATCTCTGGAGAGTAGGAATGGGTGCTGTTTCAGGTCAAGACCCTTCTTCAGATTCGCCAGGGGAAAGGGAAATGAGAGATATATCGCTGTCTCTCGTGATCAGCTACAACATGTCGAAAAAGAAAGGAACACAAAAATCAAACCAGGGCATCCGAAATGTCCTCATTCTTCAGGGAACGGGGGTTCCCCTCCTCCACCATAGATGAGGCTCGCACCAGGGTCTCTGCCATACCCCGCAACACTGCTCTCTCTCCCCATCCCCCCACTCACAACAAGGGCAGAGTCCCCCTAGTCCTCACCTTTCATCCCACCAGCCGTCACATACAAGTGATCCTCCGTCAGTTCCGCCACCTCCAACGTGACCCCACCACTCGCCACATCTTCCCATCTCCCCCCATGTCTGCCTTCTGCAAAGACCGCTCCCTCTGCAACTCCCTTGTCAATTCTTCCCTTCCCTCCTGTACCACCCCCTCCCCGGGTACTTTCCCTTGCAACCGCAAGAGATGCAACACTTGTCCCTTCACCTCCCCCCTCGATTCCATTCAAGGACCCAAGCAGTCGTTCCAGGTGCGACAGAGGTTCTCCTTCATCTCCTCCAACCTCATCTATTGCATCCGCTGCTCTAGATGTCAGCTGATCTACATCGGTGAGACCAAGCGGAGGCTTGGCGATCGTTTCGCCGAACACCTCCGGTCGGTCCGCAATAACCTACCTGACCTCCCGGTGGCTCAGCACTTCAACTCCCCCTCCCATTCCATATCTGACCTTTCTGTCCTGGGTCTCCTCCATGGCCACAGCGAGCAACACCGGAAATTGGAGGAAATGCACCTCATATTCCGCTTGGGCAGTCTACATCCTGGGGGCATAAACATTGAATTCTCCCAACTCTGCTAGCCCTTGCTGTCCCCTCCCCTTCATCAGCCCTCTGGTTGTCTCCTCCCATCCCCCAGCCCTCGGGCTCCTCCTCCACCTTTTTTCCTTTTTTCCTTTCTTCTCCCCACCCCCTATCAGTCTGAAGAAGGGTTTCGGCCCGAAACGTTGCCTATTTCCTTCGCTCCATAGATGCTGCTGCACCTGCTGAGTTTCTCCAGCATTTTTGTGTGCCTTCGATTTTCCAGCATCTGCAGTTCCTTCTTTAACACAAAAATCAAAGGCGTGAGTGGGGCACTAAGGAGCTGCTCCGTAAACCACACATTTTTTGCATCTGCAAAGATCACACGGATTCCAAATGACATGCGTCTGGAGCAAATATTCAACTGAAAGGGCAGCAGATTCCGCTGTGGTGGATGCAAAATAAAAACAGTCCTTATGGAGGAAAACAGCTTTGGGGGCAAGTCGTACTCCACTGTGACAAAGACAAGCACATGGCACTGGAAATGACGATGGCGCCAGTTTTGTAAGATGATCTCCACAAAACAAAAGCTAATGAGTCAAGCCAAAGAATGAGAGTGGCAAATTTCCAACATACCGTCTGCAACTCCCCCTTCCAGTCCCAGACTGTCCTCATAAGTTCTCGGAGCAGAATAAGGCCATTCGGCCCATTAAATCTACTCCGCCATTCAATCATGGCTGATCTCTCTTCCCCGCTCAACCCCATTCTTCTGCCTTCCCCCTATAACCCCTGACACCCTTACTGAACAAAACTGTCAATCTCCACCTTAAAAATATCCATTAAGGCCCCATATTCCTTGCTTCCATTAGCCCTAAGAGCTGAGAGATAGGTAGGAAAGGGGTTTTAACAAACTAATTTCCAATACATAGTTCAATCCTGTCTTGCATTTATTTAGTCTCTCTCCTTTCTTAAGGAAAAGTATGTGTAAAAGAAGAGTAAACGATACGATACGATAGAACTTTATTTATCCCAGGAGGGAAATTGATCTGCCAACAGCCATAAAACACAAGATACATTAAATTAAAAACATGAAATTAAAGTGATGAGTGGAAAAGATTGGGGATGTGCGAAGATTGGGGGGGGGGGGGGGTCAGTCTACCCGATGACTGAAGGGGGAGTTGCACGGTTTGATGGTCAATGGGAAGAAGGATCTCCTGTGGCATTCTCTACTGCATCTTGGTGGAACCAGTCTGTTGCTGAAGGTGCTCCTCAGGTTGACCACTTTTCTTGTATTGTCCAAGATGCTCTATAGTTTGAGGATCATCCTCCCCCTCCAAGACCACCTCCCATGAATCCAAAATATAAACAAAATTCAATGCCGTGCTGGTAAATAACTCACAAAGAATTAATTCATTCACATCAACCATTATTGCTCTACTTAAAATTATCTCCTTTTGTTCATTATATGTTTTACTCATAGAAAGCCAATGAGCATACTTCAAAGATTATTAAGGGCAGCACAGTGGTGCAGCAGTAGTGTTGCTGCCTTACAGCGCCAGAGACCCGGGTTCCATCCTGACTACCGGTGCTCTCCGTACGGAGTTTGTACGTTCTCCCTGTGACCATCTGGCTTTTCTTCGATTCTCCGGTATCCTCCCACATTCCAAAGAAGCGCAGGTCTGTAGGTTGATTGGCATCTGTAAATTTTCCCCGGTGTAGGATAGAACCAGTGTACGGGGATCGCTGGTCGGGGCAGACTCAATGGGCTGAAGGGCCTGTTTCCACACTGTATATCTAAACTCAACTAAACTAATTCAGAAACAAGAACCAATTGCAAAGAGCACAAACCGCCTGGTTTCAATGATGTCCGTGTGGAAGTTATTAGCTCTTGTGGACTGGCTGTTTGATGTTATTGAAAATTATCACCTGCAGACCAGAATCTTTAAAGGTGCTATTTTTCTTCATGGAGTTTTATTGCAGCAGGAAGAAGAGCTCAATATTACTTTCTTCACAGATTTGTCCTTCATTGTTAAATGAAAATTTTTGTTCTTTGGGTTTTATGATGGAAGTTATATGGATTCTCACAAATACAAACCCAAGAATGATTTGCAATTCTGTGCCATCACTAACACTTTACAGCCGATAAAATACATATGAGATATGCATAGAACATAAAATTCTGGAGGAACTCAGCGGGTCAGGAAGCACGTGTGTATGGAATGGATAGATGACGTTTCAGGTTGGGACCTGTCTCACCCAGACTGGCTACCACAGCGGAAGGCTCCCGACCAGAAACATTGCATATCCATGTCCTCCGGAGATGCTGCCTGGCCCACTGAGTTCCTCCAGCACTTTGTGTCCTACACAATATTGCAGCATTTGCAGTTCCTTGTCATAGAGTCATAGACTGTATCGCTCTATGATAAAGCGATACAGTGCGGAAACAGGCCCTTCGGCCCAACTCGCCCACATCGGCCAACAATGTCCCAGCTACCCTCGTCCCACTTGCCTGTGCTTGGTCCATAACCCTCCAACCCTGTCCTATCCATGTACCTGTCCAACTGTTTCTTAAATGATGGGATAGTCCCAGCCTCAACTAGCTCCTCTGGCAGCTTGTTCCATACACCCACCAGCCTTAGTTACCCCTCGGATTCCTTTTAAATATTTTCCCCTTCACCTTGAACCTGTGTCCTCTGGTCCTCGATTCCCCTACTCTGGGTAAAAGACTCTGTGCATCTACCCGATCTATTCCTCTCATGATCTTGTACTTTTGAGAAATAGTCACTATGACATCACTGGAGACTCAATCATCAAAGTAAAGAGTGTCTAAAACCAACAAAGAAACTGCAGATGCCGGAAATATAAAAAGCACAAAATATGTTGAAAACACTCAACAAATCTGCCAGTCTTCTTGAGAGAAAAAAAGAGGGCGTCCAAGCCCCAGAAAGTCACTGCGATACCATAAACTGTAAAGTTGATGCTGGACTGGAGATCTTGATTCATAAATACAGAAGGGTATCCACATTTCTCCTCAACAAAAATCAGAGGCACAGAAAACAAATATTCCAAACCTTCACTTTCCCAAACACTTTGTCCAAGACCTCATGGGGCATGTTGGTCGACGTGGGCACATTGGGCCGACGGGCCTGTTTCCATGCTCTATGACTATGATTCTCAGGTTTTCTCTGGATGCCAGAGGTTGCAGGGAGACCTATTGGAGGTATACACAATTATGAGAGGCATAGATGGAGTAGATAGTCCAAACCTTTTTCCCAGGAGGGAAAAATCAAATACTAAAGGGCATAGCTTTAAAATGAGAGGACCTCTTCTAAATTCTAGTAAATGGAAGTGTAAACTGTCCTCGGAAGCCAATTTGCCTATTCCAGTCGGAAGAAAATCTACTGCTCCCAGTATATTTTTTTCTCCTTCCTTCAGCAAGAGAACCATTATTACACAAAGGCACAAGAAACTGCAGTTGTGGAAATCTTGAACACAAAACAAACTGCTGGAAGAACTCATCAGGTCAGGCAGTATCTGTGGAGGCAAATACACAAATGACTTTTTGGATCGAGACATGGCGAGATGGCCCGATCTGAAACATCACCTGACTATTTCCTTCCACGGATGCTGCCTGGCCCGCTGAGTTCGTACAGCACTTTCCTTTTTACTGAAACATTTATTAGACACAGTAGTCCAGCAGTCTCACCATTGCTCCAAAAACTGAGGCATAGTCTCCTTACTTATGTATTCGGCCCACGAAGTCCACACTGACCAAAGGGCACCCTTACACTAGCTCTATCCTACACACTAGTGACGATTTACAGAAACCAATTAACCTAGAAACCTGCACATCTTTGGAATGTGAGAGAAAACTGAAGCATCCGGAGAAACCCCACGTGGTCACAGGAAGAACATGCAAACTCCGGACATACAGCACCCGTAGTCAGGATCGAACCCGGGTCTCTGGCGCTGTAAGCAGCAACTCCGCCGCTGCGCCACTGTGCCGCCCAAACTTCCCTGTTGATTTTTAATTTCCTGTTTCCTTCACAGATGGCTCTGGAGGCCATGTTATTTGGGTATTTTTAAGGGGGAGATTGACAGATTCTTGATTAGTAAGGGTGCCAAGGGTTATGGGTAAAAGGCAGAAGAATAGGGTTGAAAAGAAAAGAAGGATCAGCCATGATCGAATGGTGGAATAGACTCGATGGGTCGAATGGCCAAATTCTGTTCCAATGACTTCTTCCAATTTCCAATTTACAGTTATGGGTTATGACATTTGGTTCAGCAAATTTTGAGGTTGTTGAAGGCTGTGGAATGAAGACATGATCTCACTGAATGATGGCACAGGCCTTTCCCCTAATCCTCTAATTGAGAAAGGCTCCCTAAAAGACTTTGGCCTTTGTATAAAACTCCATCAAGAAAATTAATCCGTGAAAATGTTTGTTGTCGGTTTTGAATTTGAATCCCTAGATTTAACTTGAATTTGGCTAATCTAAATTTATTTTGCTCTGTTTAGTTTAGTTTAGAGATACAGCGCGGAAGCAGAACCTTCGGCCCACCGAGTCCACACCGACCAGCGATCCCCGCACATTAACACTATCCTACACACACTAGGGACAATTTACATTTATACCAAGCCAATTAACCTACAAACCAGTAGGTCTTTGGAGTGTGGTTGGAAACCGAAGATCTCGGAGAAAAACCAGCGCAGGTCACGGGGAGAACGTACAAACTCCGTACAAACAGCACCCGTAGTCGGGATCGAACCCGGGTCTCTGGCGCTGCAAGCGCTGTAAGGCAGCGACTCTACCGCTGCATCACCGTGCCGCCCTCTGCCTGACTTGACGGCTGCCATTGTGACGGCTGCCATTGTGATTAATTTCAGTTGTTTGGGAACTGGCCTGGGGATGCAGTCAAATATTCCTCTGAATGTTTCTTGTTTCAGTTTATAATCAGAATTTCTGCAGGCAAGAATCAACAGCCTATCTTTTTTCCTTCCTCTAAGGGAGAGGCTAAATAGGCTTGGACTTTATTTCTTGGAGCGAGAGAGGATGAGGGGTGAACTTATAATGATGTATAAAATCATTAGGAGAATTGACAGGATTCGAGGGCCTGAGCTGTAGGGGAGAGGGTGGGCAGGCTAGGAGTGTATTGTTTAGAGTGTAGAAGGCTGACGGGTGATTTTATTGAGGTGTATAAAATCAGAAAGGGAATAGATAGGGTGAATGCACTGTGTCTTTTACCCAGGGTAAAGGTAGGGGAATCAAGAAGCAGAGGACAGAGGTTTAAGGTGAGAGGGGGGGAAATTTAAAGGGACCTGCGGGTCATCTTTATCACTCAGAGAGTGGTGGGCACTGCCAGAGGAGGAAGTTGAGGCAGGTATCATACCAACATTTAAAAATACACTAAAAAGTGCATGGACAGGAAAGGTTTTGAGGAATATGGGCCAAACGCGGGCAAATAGAACTAGATTAGATAAGGCATCTTGGTCAGTATAGACGAGTTGGGCCAAATGGCCCGTTTGCTAGCTGTATTATTCTATGCCTCGATTGATCGAGTTACTTACCTCCTGAAAACTCAAGGATTTTCCATAATTTACTGGGCACATCAGGAATGTGATGCAGTCCGTCTTGCCTACACAAGTACAACTCTAATAACTCTTAAGAGACTTGACAACATCCTGGACGATGCAGCCCACTTGTTGGGCCCGCCATCTTGAACATCCAATCCCTCCACTATCAGCGCACAATGCAGAGTGTGCCATTGGTGACCAACACTGCACATTGTGACCTAGGCTACTGACACCACCTTCCCAATCTGTGACCTCTACCGTCAAAATGGACAAGTGTAGCAGTCGCACGGTGACACCACCACCCACAAGCTCATAAATTCATGTTGATAAGGGATAGGAGTAGAATTAACCCCCTGTGGACCCTCTCCAGAGCCAGCACACCATTCCTCAGATATGGTGCCCAAAATTGCTCACAATTTTGTCACAAAAGGTCATGTGACAGGAGCAGAATTAGGCTATTTGGCCCATTAAGTCTACTCCACCATTCAATCATGGCTGATCTATCTCTTCCTCCTAACCCCATTCTCCTGCTTTCTCCCCATAACCCCTGACGCCTATACTAATCAAGAATCCATCTATCTCTGCCGGAGGAATATCCATTGAGTTCTGCTCCAAGTCAAGCATCATGCTGATCTGGAAATACATTGCTGAAATTCCATACCGAGAAGCACTGTGAATGTACCTTCAGCAGAACATGGACCATAGATCAGTACAGGCCACCTTCGGGCCACTACGTCTGTGCCGAACATGATGCCAAGATAAACTAATCTCATCCACCTGCACTTAATCCATACTCCTCCATTCCCTGCATGTTGAAGAAACCAGCTCAACATAGAATAGAATAGAATAGAATACGTTTTATTGTCATTGTACAGCAACTGTACAATGAAATTTCAGTGCATCTCCTTCAGTGGTATACAATAAAAGGCACAGGATAAAAAGATTTAAAAGAACAAAAACACACTCAACCATTAACTTTCACATTTACCGGCAGGATCAATGAATAAAATAAGTGAATAGATAGTAGAAATAGAAGGGGACACCAAAACATCCACCCCTTCAGGGCAATAAGGGACGGCAATGATTGGATGGTGTCCATGCCAATCATCCCTTGATCCGTCAAAGCAAATTATATTAAAAAAATGCAAAAATAAATTATTGGTACAAGGGAGGCCAATGAGGACATGAAGTAGCTGTCAGCAAAATAGCATGGTCAGTATAAGCTATTTCATGCACTGGAACTATGAATTTATGGAAGGAAATAGGTTAGAGAGTTTGTATTCTTGCCAAGCTAAATATTGTTGTTATGCAAGTTCTCTGGTTGACATATGGTTTTATCCTTCGAGAGGTGGCGGACAGTTCTGACTGGTGGCCTGAAAGCTTTGAACTCTCCCTCATTTTGTGCTCTCAATTCTCCTTCCCTTTCAACGTCCAGGGTTGTCCGGGTCCTGCGTGGGCTCAAACGCAAAGGGTCTGCTGTCCTGCTTTGACTCTCACCCTGGGGATAAGGGTCAAGCTTGGGTCCTCCCACAGACCAGCTGGCTGAGATTAGCAGCCTTGTCTTCCGGGAAATGTTGGGAGGAGTCAAGACTTGGACGTCGGCAAATGCATCCCATCAGGAATCAGACATTCCAGCCAAGAGCCTTCTCTTGATTAACTATTTTGTCCCAATGAATGCAGGCTGGGTGTGAAATTACTTGTGCAGGGTGGTTAGGATGCAAGGGGGAGTTGAAAAGGTGTTGGGGTGGCAGGGGTGTGGAGAGAGACGTGGAAGGGATGAAAATATAACCAGGCCAGTCTCAGAGGAGCTGGCCATAATAGAGTCATTGTGGCACGGTTAGCTTAAAACACATCTCAACATCGATGCAAAGATACATTTTCCAGATGATCAAGAATAAGAGCATTGTTCAACCTTCTGGCACATAAACCTGATCCAGTAATGCATGAGGCATTTTCACAGGAAGCCCTTTAGACAAAGATGACAAAGGTGTTTCTCTTGCTTGAGAGGCGTTGCACAATAAAAGAAATGCAAATGTGACTCACCGCCCCTCCACTCCTCCCTCTTGCATGGTACAGTTACAGCATTACAGCGCCAGAGACCCGGGTTCGATCCTGACTACGTGTCCTTGTCCGTACGGAGATTGTATGTTTACCCAGTGATCTGCGTGGGTTTTCTCTGGGATCTCCGGTTTCCTCCCACACTCCAAAGATGTACAGGTTTGTAGGATAATTGGCTTGGTATAATTGTAAATTGTCCTTAGTGTATGTAGAATTGTGTAAAGGGCCTGTCCCACTTGGGCGTCATTTGCGCGTAATTTACGTGACATCATTTACGCGTCACGACGCGTGTTGTGCTGCGCACGTGATGCGCTCATGGTGCGCAATACGCGCGCATGGTTCGTAGTGACGTAAGCAGTGATGCGCGATCGCTCGCGGCGTCCCAGGATTTTAGGGTGTACAAAATCTTTGCGCGCCATCTGCGTGACGTGCAAATAACGCCGAAATGGGACAGGCCCTTTAGTATGCAGAGATTGTTGGTTAGCATAGACTTGGTGGGCTGAAGGGCTCGTTGCCGCGTCGTATCTCTAAACTAAACTAACGTCAGTCTGCTATCAGTCTGAAGAAGGGTTTCGGCCCGAAACGTTGCCTATTTCCTTCGCTCCATAGATGCTGCCTCACCAGCAGTTTTGTCTACCTTCGATTTTCCAGCATCTGCAGTTCCTTCTTAAACTAAACTAAACTTCTTGCTGTCAGTCTATCAAAAAAAAATCTGAAAATGATGAAAGTATCAAATAAAAGTAGAAAGTACTGAAAACATTCATGAGGCCAGGCAGCATCTGTTGTGGGAGAAGCAGTCTGGGACCCTTCACCAAACCCCATTGAAAAGTCTGAGTCCCGAAACATTTCTCTTTCCACGGATGCTGCCTGACCTCCTGGGTGTTTCCACCATTTTCAGTTTTTATCTCTTGCCATCTCCCACCTAGCTGTTTACAGAGTACTATGTTTACATATCTGCTGTCCTGCTGCAAGTAAGAATTTTATTGCTCCGTCTTGGGACATATGACTATATGTATGGCTGTATGGTGACCACACATTTCACTGTGCCAACTGGCACATGTGACAATAAATGTATCTTGTATCTTGTATCTTGTATAAAACATTCAACTCTTGACTTTTTACACACATATCACTTTGCCTTCATGATCTTTCTGTAAAACCATTCCAATTATATCTCATTGTTTATGCTACTTAAAGTCATGCCAATGCCCATTTTAATTTTACCCTTCGCTACTTTGATGTAATTTCTTACTATTCTGTTTTATTTTGCAATCCTAATTTGGCTTTGCCTTCACCATTTTTGTTAGTTTGAGTAACATCCTTTCTCTTGTGATCAGATTTTGAGATTCGGCTCATGTTGTGGTCGATTGCATTTTCCTTTGGGATTCAATGTTTAAATTTAATCCCCATGATCGGAATTTCTGAAGCTCACATTCACGTCGTGTCATTGCTAAGTCTCCGTTCTGAAGAGCTGTTTTGTTTACTTTGCTTAGTTCAGGGAATATATTACTGTCAAAGTCTGCCTTTTTTACTTCCTCCGTCTAAAGTGTGCAGGTATTTTAAATTGTAATTTGTCACCTTATTGCAGCTTCTCAGATAATCTTCTGCCGGCTGTTTACAAACTCGGTGTCGTGTTTGCCTCTAAGTTTCTATGACTAACCCTTGGCAGCACTGAGAACACACTCTGCCATCTCCACAATATAACACAAACCCTCCCCTGCCTGATCACATCTGTTGCTGAAATGTTTGTCCAAGTTGCCGTTACCTCAAACCATTCTACTTCCAGTTCATTGCTGCCCAGATGCTTCCCTTATAGTCATGAAAACTTGAGGTTTTCTAAAACTCTGCTTCAATCTCTGGTTATTGTGTTTTGATCCACATTGGATGCTGTTGAAGCAAATTGCAAAACCCTACTGGAATGGAATACTTTCATGTTACATGTGGCAAGGCACAGTGAAATTCTTTGCTGCATAGCCAATGTGTGCAAATAGTGGCCATGTACGACACTGACAAAGTTACAAAGTACGCCAGCTCCCCCTTTGTTCTCCCCCCTCCCCCCACCCTCCCCTACAGCGGTTTCCCCACGCCGGCTCCCCCATTGTCTATTGTTCTCCCGCCTCGTCCCCCGCCCTTCCCATTGACATTGTTCCCCCCCTCATGGTGGTCCCCCCACGCTCTCATCGACCGCCGACCGCAGGTCATAGAAACATAGAAACATAGAAAATACTGTAGGTGCAGGAGTAGGCCATTCGGCCCTTCGAGCCGTCACCGCCATTCAATATGATCATGGCTGATCATCCAACTCAGTATCCTGTACCTGCCTTCTCTCCATACCCCCTGATCCCTTTAGCCACAAGGGCCACATCTAACTCCCTCTTAAATATAGCCAATGAACTGGCCTCAACTACCTTCTGTGGCAGAGAGTTCCAGAGATTCACCACTCTCTGTGTGAAAAATGTTTTTCTCATCGACCCGCAAGGCTTCACCGCTGCCGAGGCCCCACTTCACGTGTCCATCCCATCCATCGGTCGGTTGGAGCCATCATCGGCCGACACACCAACCTCTCCACTGACGTTGCCGGGTCGTCTCCTGAGGCCTCCGTGGTGCCGACCTGGGCCCCAGCCGCGGGCTCCGTCGACCCACTCTCCAACGACCTGGGCTCCGACCCGGGTTTCTCCGCGGCCATTCAGGAAGCATCGAGACCGCGGCGCCTCGATAAACGCCTACTGCCGCGTTCCCATTCCGCAGCCCCGGCTTGGTGGGGAAGCCTTCTGCCGCGCGGCCCAGTGGGTGTAGGAAGGAACTGCAGGTGGTGGTTTAAGCCAAAGATGGACACAAAGTGCTGGAGTAACTCAGCGGGACAGGCATCATCTCTGGAGAGAAGGAATGGGTGGCATTTCAGGTCGAGACTCTTCCACCCGAAACGTCACCCATTCCTTCTTTCCGGAGATGCTGCCTGTAAAACCCGAATGATCCAAGATGGCGCCCAACCCAGGTGACTCTTTGTGTGCTGGTCCCAGAAGTGGATCTGCAATCACGCATTACAATCATAGATACATAGAAAATAGGTGCAGGAGTAGGCCATTTGGCCCATCGAGCCTGCACCGCCATTCAATATGATCATGGCTGATCATCCAACTCAGTATCCCGTACCTGCCTTCTCTCCATACCCCCTGATCCCCTTAGCCACAAGGGCCACATCTAACTCCCTCTTAAATATAGCCAATGAACTTGCCTCAGCTACCCTCTGTGGCAGAGAGTTCCAGAGATTCACCACTCTCTGTGTGAAAAAGTTTTTCCTCATCTCGGTCTTAAAGGATTTCCCCCTTATCCTTAAGCTGTGACCCCTTGTCCTGGACTTCCCCAACATCGGGAACAATCTTCCTGCATCTAGCCTGTCCAACCCCATAAGAATTTTGTACGTTTCTATAAGATCCCCTCTCAATCTCCTAAATTCTAGCGAGTATAAGCCAAGTCTATCCAATCTTTCTTCATATGAAAGTCCTGACATACCAGGAATCAGTCTGGTGAACCTTCTCTGCACTCCCTCTATGGCTATAATGTCCTTCGTCAGATCTGGAGACCAAAACTGTACGCAATACTCCAGGTGTGGTCTCACCAAGACCCTGTACAACTGCAGTAGAACCTCCCTGCTCCTATACTCAAATCCTCTTGCTATGAAGGCCAACATACCATTCCCTTTCTTCACTGCCTGCTGCACCTGCATGCCTACTTTCAATGACTGGTGTACCATGACACCCAGGTCTCGCTGCATCTCCCCATTTCCTAATCGGCCACCATTTAGATAATAGTCTGCCTTCCCGTTTTTGCCACCAAAGTGGATAACCTCACATTTATCCACATTATACTGCATCTGCCAAACATTTGCCCACTCACCCAGCCTATCCAAGTCACCTTGCAGTCTCCTAGCATCCTCCTCACAGCTAACACTGCCCCCCAGCTTAGTGTCATCCGCAAACTTGGAGATGTTGCTTTCAATTCCCTCATCCAGATCATTAATATAAATTGTAAATAGCTGGGGTCCCAGCACTGAGCCTTGCGGTACCCCACTAGTCACTGCCTGCCATTGTGAAAAGGACCCGTTTACTCCTACTCTTTGCTTCCTGTTTGCCACTCCGCTCCACTCTTTTAAATCTCTATTCGTACAGTCACTGTGAATGGCTCGATTGTAATCATCTATTGTCTTTCCGCTGACTGGTTAGCACACAACTAAAGCTTTTCACTGTACCTCAGTGCACGTGACAATAACCGAAACTAAACTACAATCTTGCTTTCAAAATGCTTCTATAGCCGCATCCTTCCCTTTGTAGTTCTCCACCAGTCCTTTAGCCCTCCTATAAATTCACACTCTTGATTTTAGTGATAGAGGCATACAGCATGAAGACAGGCCCTTCGGCCCCTCGTTCGTGCCAGCCAAAATGCCGTATCAAAGCTAGTCCAGTTGCCTGTTAGTCCATATCCTTCTGATCTCATATGCTTGTACATGATCCTTATCCCACTATTCCCTGCACTTCCATGTGCCGATCTAAAAGCCTCATAAACACCATTAAGGGCCTGTCCCACTTTCATGACCTAATTCACGACCTCTGCCGAGTTTGCCCTTGACTCATAGGGTGGTGACAGCATGGTCGCCACGAGGTCGTAGGAGGTCGTAGGAGGTCGTAGGTAGGTCGTACCAGGTAGTGATGCTAGTCGTAGGTAGTCGTGGCATCAAGTAGGTCGGGGCGTTTTTTCTAGCCTGGTGAAAAATGTCCACGAGTAAAAAAGGTCGTGAATTAGGCCGTGAAAGTGGGACAGGCCCTTTATTGTATCTGCTTCCACTACCACCCCAGGCAATGCGATAAAGGACCCCACTCTTTGTATTAAAAAAAACATGCCCCACACATCTCCATTAAACTTTTCCCCTCAACTTATATATATGTCCTCTAGTGTTGGAAATGAACACCCTGGGGAAATTGTTCTGACTGTCTATCCTATGCACCTCATAAGTTATATACATCTATCAAGACTCTCCTGAACCTCTGACGTTCCAGAGAAAACATTCCAAGTGCATCTAATTTCTGCCTGTAGCTGAAACCCTCTAATCCAGGCAGCATTCTGGTAAACCTCCTCTGCACCCTCTCCAAAGCCCACACACCTTTCCTGTAACACGGGCAACCAGAACACCGCACAATACTCCAAATGGGGTCCAAGCCAAAGACCAGGGTACAGTGAAACTCCTTTCTGCAGACATTTCAGTTAAAAAAATTACTGTAAGTAAACACAATCATACTTTTATTGCCATTGGCGAGTAGAGTATTAGCCAGAGATCAGCAATGCAAAATCTGCTCAGGGAGAGGAAGATAATGCTGTTTGCTCAATTACTGACATCTGTTACACACTCCTGGAAACGGCGGTGTAAGCCTAGTTTTTAAATTGCTCGGCAGGCAGGGTTAAGCAAATTTCGGAACAAAATGCGGGGACGTGGAGATAAAAACGTAACTGCTTTCTCTCGGAGCCAGTAGCGAAGCGATGGGCTGAACGATCAACCTCTGTGTGATGAGTTGCCCTGACTTTGAACTAATCTGCATGGTGGCGCAGCGGTAGAGTTGCTGCCTTACAGCGCCAGAGGCCCGGGTTCGATCCTGACTACGGTTGCTGTCTGTACGGAGTTCACACGTTCTCCCTCTGACCACGTGGGTTTTCTCCGGGCGCTCCGGTTTCCTCCCACACCCCAAAAGATGTGCAGGATTGTTGGTTAATTGGCTTCTGTAAAATTGTGAATTGCCCCTGGCGTGTACATAGATACATAGAAAATAGGTGCAGGAGTAGGCTATTCGGCCCTTCGAGCCTGCACCGCCATTCAATATGATCATAGCTGATCATCCAACTCAGTATCCCGTACCTGCCTTCTCTCCATACCCCCTGATCCCCTTAGCCACAAGGGCCACATCTAACTCCCTCTTAAATATAGCCAATGAACTGGCCTCAACTACCCTCTGTGGCAGAGAGACACATACTATGAACCACCTCCAGTTTAAATTCCATTTGGAATATTTTGGAGGACCAAGAAACCAAGAAACAATTTTCACATATATTGTGGAAAGAAACAGATCTCGGAGAAAACCCACGCAGGTCACCCGTCGTCAGGATCGAACCTGGGACCCTGGTGCTGTAAGGCAGCAACTCTACTGCTGCGCCACCTGTTACACTCGGTGTGGGATGGTGTTAGAGTACGGGGTGATCGCTGGACGGCGCCGACTCGTTGGGCCGAAGGGCCGGTTTCCACGCCGCATGTCTGAAGTCAAAAGTCTATAAGGTTACTCAAAGCAGAAGAGCAGGGATCACTATTAAAACAAAACACAGATGGAATTGTTGAAGCGACGTGTTGTCGGAGAGGCTTGTGGAGTGTCCTGATGTGGAGGAGAGAACCATCCGTGCAGAGAGCCCGAGGCAGCATTCCTGCACTGGCACCAGAACATGACAACTGTGTGTGACCTCAACCCGCTGCTGGATGTAAATATCTGGCACCATTCTGACCAGATGGCGGCTGAACCACCATTGCTGGCACAGGAAGGTGGTCTCTTGACCCTGACCCTCGGCCAACAGTGACGTGTGCATGGGCACAGCTACAACGGGGTGATGAAGAGGTCAATGCCCACTGGCTTGCCATCTGAATACTCTTGGGTGTGCTCTCCAGCATAGACAAGAGAGATACAGCATGGATACAGGCCCTTCGGCCCAGCAAGTCCACGATGACCAGCGATCATTCCATACACCAACCTATAGACACTGGGAACAATTTTACAACTTATCAAAGCTAATTAACCTACAAAGCTATACGTCGTTGGAGTGTGGGATGAAAACCAGAGCAAACCAACGCGATCACTGGCAGAACGTGCAAACTCCGCACAGAGAGCAACCATAGTCAGGATCGAACCTGGGTCTCGGGCGCTGTGAGGCAGCAACTCTACCGCTGCACCACTGTGCCGCCCCGATGCTGCATACTGCTGGGAGGTTGAATAGTTGCAATGGTTGCAAGTTGAGAGGTTGAATACAGTCCCACCAGTGCATGAGGTCCCAGAACCATTTAGACAAAGGGAAAGAAACTATGTTTTCTTGCTGATCTGGCAGATTTATTTCTGCTGAGCTTCCCATCTCGCTGGCTGCAGGCAGCCCACGTATTGTTTCAATTACTGTCTGACCACTGCCTACATTTACTGTCGCGCGTCCTCGCTGAAAACCCAAGCTCCAGCGCAGCACGAACAGAGCCATTGGGTGGCAGCCAACTGTACTGCACGCTTCTCAGTTTAACCCTCACCGTCCCGGAATGCACGAGCTTTTGCAGTCATGTTGCTAATCAAATAATTGGAACCTTTCGCTGGAATCGAACATAAAATCAAGTGACGCAGAAAAGAGGTTGGGATTCATCAGTCTTTTCTATTATTAAAACATTATGCCAGAGCTAAGGTTCACGGCCTCAGGCAAAATGGAGAAGCAAAGAACTGCAGATGCCGGTTAATACGAGAAAGGGCACTGGTGCTGGAGTAACTCAGCAAGTCAGGCAGCATCTCTGGAGAACATGGATAGATTGGTGTGGCCACCCTTGTTCTCCAGAGATGCTGCCACACCTGCTGAGTTAACACCAGCACTCTGTGTCCATTCATGGCTCAGAGCTGCTCAAAAGGTTTTGTGGTTCACGCTGTGTGTGTATGACCTTTCAAGTAACGTGATAAGGTATCGCAAATAAAAGCATTAACATTGCTTCGTGGAACTAAAGGGCAACGGCAGCATGAAATGACTGGGAGACAGAACACTAGGGCAGATAAAACATGCAGGGAGCAACTGCAGATGCTGGTTTATAGTGAAGATAGTCACAAAATGTTGGAGTAACTCAGCGGGACATACAGCATCTCTGGAAAAAAAAGAATAGGTGGGGTTTCGGGTTAGAACCCTTCTTTGGACTGAAGAAGGGTTCCGACCTGAAACGTCACCTATTCTTTTTCTTCACTAGTGCTGGCGAACATTCCAAGTGCTGGAATGTGTAAACTTAAGGAACAGCACCTCATATTCCTCTTGGGTAGCTTAGAACCCAACGGTATGAATGTTGCATTTTCCCACTTTTGGTAATACCCAACCCTGTTCTCCCCTCTTTTCCCTGTGCCCCACCCATCTCTCCCACTATCCATCCCCATGCACCCTCTCCACCCCCCTACCCCCCCCCCCCTTATCTGACACCCTTTTGTCTCCTATTCATTTCTGTCCACCCATCTGCCAAACAAAACCTTTGTATCCACCTATCACTTGCCATGCGTTGTCCTACCCCCAACTCTTTTCCAACCTCCTATTTTAGCCATTCAGTCTGAAGAAGTGTCCTCACCTGAATTATCACCAATTCATGTCCACTGGTGACCCAGTGAAGCAACATGGAGATGCTGCCTGACCTGCTGAGTTACTCCAGCACTTTGTGTTTTATTGGAGGAATACAATATTTTTGTAACAAAACTTGGGGTGAGCCTTGGACTATGCTTGGAGTTCTTGTAAGTTCTAACCAGAACCTTCTATGAAAGAGAATGCACATTATTTTGTTCTGGTGTGGGTAATTAGTACGGGTGTCAGGGGTAATGGGGACGAGGTAGGAGAATGGGGTTGAGAGGGAAAGGTAGACAATAGACAATAGGTGCAGGAGTAGGCCATTCGGCCCTCTTTCTGTTACTATAACTTATGAACATCAGCAAGGTACATCAACTCAGACTAATTAATACTTAGATGATGTGATAATCTCATTCCAACCTATTATCTGGACTTATTTCTGATTTATGCATCACATACCATTGTCTGGGATCAGTACTAAGATTGAGACTCATTTTGTAACCACAGCCAACATTCCGTTCTAGAACATCTGGGATGTCCTCCTTTCCCAGTAAACATGGTTTCCACCCCCACCACATCCCTTTTGAATGGAAGTATGATGAAACAATGTTAAAGAAGGAACTGCTGATGCTGGAAAATCGAAGGTAGACAAAAATGCTGGAGAAACTCAGCGGGTGAGGCAGCATCTATGCAGCGAAGGAAATAGGCAACGTTTCGGGTCGAAACCCTTCTTCAGACTGATGTAAGGGTGGGGGGGGGGGAGGCGGGAAGAAGAAAGGAAGAGGTGGAGCCAGTGGGCTGAGGGACAGCTGAGAAGGGGAGGAGAAAGTAGGGACTACCTGAAATTAGGGAAGTCAATGTTCATACCGCTGGGGTGCAAATGTTCATACCAGCGGTATGAACATTGACTTCTTTAATTTCAGGTAGTCCCTACTTTCTCCTCCCCTTCTCAGCTCTCCGTCAGCCCACTGGCTTCACCTCTCCCTTTCTTCTTCCCAGCCTCACATCAGTCTGAAGAAGGGTTTCGACCCGAAGCGTTGCCTATTTCCTTCGCTCCATAGATGCTGCCTCACCCGCTGAGTTTCTCCAGCATTTTTGTCTACCCATGAAACAATGTTACTTCACTGGGTCACCTTTAACTAGGGTGCACAAGGCAAGAGAGACCTAAGGAATGTAGATACACAGAACTGTGAAGGTGACAGAAGTTGATAACCATATGTAGAAGTTATGGCTTGATAAAGAAGTGATTGAATGGAGTCCAGAAACAGGGACACTACATTGGGAAGCCGCCTAACCCAGCTCCAAACCCAGGTGGCATATGTCAGGGCTCTGGGGAGGGTTTATGAAAGAAAGGGATCTTGGAGTGCAGTTACGTGGTTCCTTGAAAGTTGAGTCACGGGTAGATAAGGTGGTGAAGAAGGCTTTCGTCTCATTAGCCTTCATCAGACAGCGTATTGATGATGGAAGTTGGAAAGTTATGTTACACTTGTACAAGATGTTAGTTGTGCCACATTTAGAGTATTGTGTTCAGGTTGGGAAATATGTTGTTATGCTGGACACAGAGAAGATTTACGCTATACAGACAGGTTGGGCAGACTAGGACTTTATTCCTTGGAACGCAGGAGGCTGAGGAGTGATCTTATATAAGCGTTTTTTACCCAGAGTAAGTACATCGAGAACATAGGTTTAAGGTGAGAAGGGAAAAATTGAATAGGAACCTGAGGGGCAACTTTTTCAAACAGAGGGTGGGAGTATATGGTACGAGCTGCCAGAGGAAGTAGTTGAGGCAGTTACTATAACAAGACAAGTACATTCACAGGAAAGGTTCAGAGGTATATGGGCCAAAGGTAAGGAGGTAAAACTAGTGTAGATGTTGTGTCTTGATTGGAATGGCCCAAGGGGCTGTTTCCATGCTGTATGACTCTCTATGTTAAGAATATATCTAAGTCTTGGTGAGGACATATACCAGAACAGCAGTGTGGTGGTTAAATCTGAAGAAGTTTATGGAACGAGCTGCCAGAGGAGGTAATTGTGGCAGGTACTATAACAGAACAAATATATGGACAGAAAGATTCAGAGGGATATGGGACAAACGCAGGAAGGTGAGACTAGTGTAGCTGGGCCATGTTGGCCGGTGTGGGCAAGTTGGGCCGAAGGGCCTGTTTCCTGCTGTATGACTCTAAGTTGTGCTTTTCTGGAAGCTTACAGGTTAAGGAGGGATTTAACAGAGGAACGTGTTATAATAATGAATAGTTTTGCAGAAGGAACTGTTTCCTTTGGCACAAGGGGCATAATTGAAGAACACAGATTTAAGACACTCAGCAAGAAAAGCAGAGGAGAAGCGAAGAGATATGTTGCTGCACAGCAAGTGTTTATGGTCATTAATGCACTCAAAGTCTGGTGGAAGCCAGTTCAACTGGATATCTGACTTCAAAAGGGAACTGGATAAATACTCGAATGAGAAACAATCTCATATCTGGAGGAAAGGAACACATTGGATAACTCTTTCAACTTGAGCATAGACATAATGTCAGAGTCCAGGCACAATCATGGCAAATGGAAGATTAGGTTTTAATTGTACCAACTGGTGAATTTCTCTGCTAAATTTGCAATCTCAGTAAATAAATGAGAGGCCTTCATTAGATTGAATAATCACTGCATCAAAAGGCTACATTGACCAAATTAAGGGCATTTAATGATTGAAGTCACCACCAAAAAACTCAATGGTCATTCTGATTCACTGCCCTCATTACCCAAAGGTTTTACACTGGCATTGCACGAATATAATGTTCTCGTCTCTATTTAAGCTGGAACGAGTGCAGAGACGATTTATGAGGACAGGCTAGGACTGTATATCCTTGGAGGGTAGGAGGATGAGAGGTGACCTTATAGAGGTGTGTAAGATAATAAGGGATAATAAGGGATAGGGTGGATGCACAGAGTCTTTTACCCAGAGTGGGGGAATCAAGAAACAGAGGTTTAAGATGAGAGGAGAAAGATTTAATAGGAAGCTGAGAGGCAACCTTGTCGCACAGTGGACGGTGGGTGTGGGGAATGAGCTGCCGGGTGACGTGGTTGAGATATTAACAACATTTGAAGGACATTTGGACAGGTACATGAATGGGCAAGGTTTAGGGGGATAAGGGCAGGTTGGACTTGGGTAGATGGTGCACCTTGGTTAGCATGGTCGAGCTGGGCTGAAGGGCCTGTTTTGTGCTGTATGACCCTATTGATTCCTCACCCAGTATCACCAATTGTTTGACGTTTAAAACATGCTGCATGCAACTTGGCTGCAGTGTTTCCCATATTACAACATGCTCCATTGAGCTTAAAGCAATATTTTAACCTTTCCTGCATTTATCCGGTTCCCGTTTGAAATTAACTACCATATTGAATCAGCTTCCCCTGCCCTTACGGTCTGCATTCTGTAAACCACTTTGGGATGTCTCAAGATGATGAAAGGTGATTTGTAACTGGAAGGTTCTCATGTGTGGAAAGGAACTGCAGATGCTGGTTTATACCGTAGATAGACACAAAGTGCTGGAGTAACTCAGCGGGTCAGGCAACACTGCTGGAGTAAAAGGATGGGTTGTGGCATCAGCTGATACACAGACCACTTATGGTCGAACCGTCGTCAGTAGCTACGAAGGCTGGCACGTGACGTCATGGGCTAGGGGGAGTGTCCTGCTACATAAGCTTATCTCACCTTGAGATCTCACGAGTCAACAGGTAGCTGAGCTCGAGACAACACCCTCGCTCAGCGACAGCAGCAATGACAATTATGTTAGTGGACCAAACTTACATGTAACAACTGAATAAAAACTACTGTTTGAACCTGCCTGAAGTCTGGCCTTTTCCTGACCACGTTTGGTGCCGCTACAGGGTGACATTTCGGGTTGGAACCCTTCTAAGTTTGGACAAAATGATATTGGTGGGAATACGTATTGCTGTGCATAGTGTTTCGTCAGTGGGGTTGGATTAAGTAATTCTCTTTGTGTTTCCCTCCACAGGGACGGTGCATCAATTTCACTCGAGTCAAGGCCAGCAGGAGAGCACCCAGCTACCCCTACTACAACAACATGAGGAATGGTGGGCCGGCTCCCATCTACAACCTGTCCATCAGTCTTCCTCCATCGCCCGCCCCGTCTCCCGAGCCGTCGCCCGTCCACTCGACAACTCCGTCGCCCACTCCGTCGCCCACTCCGTCGCCAACCTCCACCTTGCCACCGCTTCCGCCGGGACCACCGCCCACCCGGGCTCCTCCGCCTTCACGCCCACCCCCTCGCCCTTCCTTCTAACCCTGGCGGGTCAAGTGGTCAACCCTTCACTTCAACAGCAGGCGGGAAGGGCACCAAAGAGGTACTGTGTAGATGTTCTTACTGGTCTGAAGAAGACTGATTTCCTTTGGCCAGTTTGTAGAGGAAATCTGCAGAAAAAACAAACTCCAATCTACACAGCAATATCCTTTGAACCTGTGCCAGTTAAAGTTGGCCTTATTGTCTTCACCTTGATCAATCGTCGCTTTTAAATGTGTGATATATTGATGTTTGACAGTTACCATTTTATATATCTTATTACAATTTACTATTTTTCTGCAACAATGCTGGGCGTGAAAACTCAACACAACTTGTTTCCCCATGTGTTGGGTTTTGACCAATGTATTGAAAGAATTGTCGAGATTTGGTGTATAGGAGGATTGTCAATATTCCTTGCTGATTCTGCTACCTTTAATGTAAGGTGTAAGCCTCTTACCACATCCTGTGGAAGGTACTATTATGTACTTTAGTTCCGAGCACATTAGAGCACAATTGGGAGCAGATATCCGTGGCCCTGAACAGGACCATATCCTGCCACTTCAGCCATTGTCGGGGGTCATGTTTCTATGGTTGGGTCACACATTGGAGGGTCTCATTTGGGCGGTGAATGTGGGTCACTCTGTGCTACGGGCAAGGGGGGAGTTACTTCATGAGAAGGCCTGCCTCACTGAACGCTCTTCCCCTCACTCCATCCGCCTCATCCTCTCCGTTCCACTCCTATTTCAAGGAACACGGCCACCAGACTCAGAATACATCTGGATGGGACCTATGGAGCCCGGAGAGGAGAGGCTTGGAGGTTCTCTCAAAACAACATCAACTATTAGCAGCAGGAAGATCACACAGGGCATGGTGGCAGCTGGAAGTTCTGATCTCGTTGCAGTGTTGTCTAGCGTCAGTACACACGCCGACCTTGCATTGAGCCCAGTCAGGCAACAGTTAATTCCTGCTAACTAAATCTGTTTCTCCCGCTTGATAACATTCGGAAGACCGAAGTGATGCTCTCCCACTTTGGCTGTGAATGGCGACATGAAGAACGCCTTGAATGAAGCTTCCTTCCCCAGGCCCACGATCAAGGGCAAGCGATGGTGGCATTGTCTCTGGAGCGGCGGGACGCAGGTTCGATACCCGCACTCCACTTGAGTTCAGCTGTTGCCCCAGATACCACCTTACTCCTCTGTCAATGGATGCTTGGGAGCAAATTGCCCAGATGCCCCCACCCCAACCCCAGGGCAGAAAGGATCATGAAGCAACGAAGGATGTCTTGCCTTGACTAACCCAAAACATGCCTCCAATGAGCAAAGTAAAAGTGGGTAAGGTACGACTTGCTTGGACAGTCCAAACAGGTCAAATTGCTGGAGCATTCAACTGTACTGGAGCTTGTAGCGGCACCTAGTGGCTAAACTGCGTAATATGACAGAGTTCGTGCTTTTGGCCGTTGACCAGCAGTAAAAATGTTGTTTTTACAATAAAACTATTTTACTCTAGCTGTTTGGTCTGGCTACAAGCTAATCTGCAGAAAGTGAGAGGCCTGGAGGTATAGATACCTTGAGGAGGACATCATTGGTCGTCAATTTGCAGCTTATATGACCTGGAAACTAGGCTGAAGTAAAAGGCATGGGAAGAATAATTCGGATGGTTCCCGCAGTGTTTGGGGCAAGGATGAGTCCGTCACAGTGATCACACCTTTGTGCTTTCCTTGAGTTGTGAATGTAGTAAAGCTCCACTCTACCCAGCCCTCGATAACTAGTTTCACCGTTGTCGTCCTGTTGAGTTTCAGTGTCTGTATGACTCGTTATCACCTGTCCCACAGCCAACAATGGACTGTTGTGGGCTCCACCTTTCCTTGACTATCGTTGCGTTTTGCACATCTTCCATCCGTTTGCCCTATATCTCACGTTTCCCTTTCCCCTGACTCTCAGTCTGAAGAAGGGTCTCGACCCGAAACGTCACCTATTCCTTTTCTCCAGAGATGGTGCCTGACCCGCTGAGTTACCCCAGCATTTTGTGTTGGCCTCATTACGCATTGCTGTTCTAGTTGGCTCTCACACACTAGTCTCTTGCCAATTTGTTTTACCCTTGTCCTCGACAACAGTGTTGACAACACTGCCCCCCTCTCTCTCATCCGTGCCTGTCCATGTACGAAAGAATCATCCAGAATTTGGAAACAGAAACATAAAATGCTGGAGCTACTCAGCAGATCAGACAGCACCTACCATGACTAAAACAGAGCTGATATTTCCGGTTAATGACCTCCCATCGGAAGCATTAATTAATTTTACAGATGTTGCCTGCCCTGCATTTTCTGTTCTTACAATAAAACCATTAATTATGTGGACATGCAAACAGCTTATTAACCTGAAGAAGGGTTTCGGCCCGAAACGTTGCCTATTTCCTTCGCTCCATAGATGCTGAGTGTCTCCAGCAATTTTGTCTACCTTCGATTCTCCAGCATCTGCAGTTCCTTCTTGGACAGCTTATTAACCTGCATCCTTATCAATAAGCTCTGCAGTCTGGAGCAGAGTGAAAAGGATTTAGACAGCTGAAGAGGTAACAAACCTATAGGAAAGCAAAATCATGCAGATTGTAGAAATCCAAACCAAAGGCAGTAATTACTGGGCATGGTCGGTAAGTCAAGGAACATCAACACTGATGGTTGTCTCTGAACAACTTTATTTCTTGCCCCATAGATGCCGCTGGACCTGCGAAGCATGTTCAGTTTGATCCTGAAAACTACCCCCAATGAACTTCAGAAAATAATTCAGGTTGAGGTTGTGACCTCACACAAGATGCAGAGAAAATCCCACTTAATAGGTCATCTTGAACACTGTTCTGAAAGCTCCTGTAGCTATTTGTTTTTCACCAAGAATACAGTCTGGGGTGATAGAGGAAGCTATTTGTTCAACTATCTTATTAACACAATACATCCATGCTCCTGTTCTGTACATTGCATGCTTCTCATTTAGTTGACAACAGCATAAGCTGCAGAAACATTTCTTCAACCATACAGCTGATTATCACATATTGTCAAAGAGTCTTCCACTAACATCTGAAATCATTTGAACATTCTGTGTTGTTTTTGAGCAATGATTTTGTGTGCTTTTATACTTGTTGATGCCAGGTCCCGTCAGTAATAGAGGTGTTAGAGAGGTAGGTTTTAGACAATAGATAATAGACAATAGGTGAAGGAGTAGGCCATTCGGCCCTTCGAGCCAGCACCGCTATTCCTGCCTTCTCCCCATATCCCCTGACTCCGCTATCTTTAAGATTGGCACGTTAGCTGCTGAGGTGTTCCAACAGGTAGAGATGAGATGAAACTAAAGATAGGGGCGGTCACGTTTACTGCAGCTACGAAGAATCATTTCCATATCGTCATTTTGTCCGGAATAAAGAACCATCAGCCAGAAAATCGGTGGTGTACCTGTATAACAAATTATACTCACAATCATAGAGCTATTCTGCACAGAAACAACCCTATTACTGACCAATTGCCTAACCTAGCTAGTCCCGTTTGCCTACACCTAGTCCCTATCACTCCAAACTTTACCTATACATGTGCCGGTCTGAGTATCTTTTAAAATCATAATTGGTTGTGGGAATGAGCTGCCGGAGGAGGTCGCTGAGGCGGGTACTATCACAACGTTTAAGAAACATTTAGACAAGTATATGGTTTAGGTACATAGCTTTAGAGGGATATGGGCCATGCACAGGCTGGTGGGACTAGTGTAGATGGGACACGTTGGTCGTTGTGGGCAAGTTGGACTGAAGGAATTTTTCCACACCGCATGTCTTTATGACTCACTTATACCCACTTCCACCGGCAGCAGGTACCACCCTTTGTGTGGAAAATCTTTCCCCTCTCAATGTAATAGATGAAATCAAACTTTTTTTGATTTTTCTCCTGGGATTACTTTCCATCACAGCCAGGAAATCAAACCTGGATATTATGGAACCCCAGATAGACACAAAATGCTGGAGTAACTCAACGGGACAGGCAGCAGCATCTCTGGAGAGAAGGAATGGGTGACGTTTCGGGTCGAGACCCTTCTTCAGACTGATGGAACCCCGTCAGCTATCAGCACACTTACAAGATTTTTACACTTTTTTGTAAGATACTTTGACGGTTTGGACCACTGAAACTAATATTTAGCAAAGTAACCAGATGCTCAGAAATGAAGGAACCCTTAATTTATTTAGACATATTATAGAGTACTGTTAACCCGATTCAGAAACATCTGTCCTTGAAGCAACACTGCAGCATTGCCACAAATTGCTAACTGCTTGCTGAACAATTTAAATCCGAAAAGCAATCTTCCTTCAGCCCAGCTGCCTCTTGTGCTGGTCTTATGAGTGGGCGTTTGGGCTGCAGTGCCTCTGGTAACCATTTTGCCATTAAGAAGAATTATAAATTGGCAGATCTGACAAATTGTCATGTATTCAGAAATAATGCTTTCACTTTGCTAGGTTTTCTACATCCGCTGCTGGATGTCGCAAACCTGGAACAAGATTATTTTGATCGCTTGGGGGCAGTTTGTTGAAAAGTTAATGCAAGAAGAATGTGCTGCCCTTGGTATTGGCAGTTTTTGTGTGTTTGTGACACCTTGTGGTGGATACCAACACTGCACCACCTAATGTGCAGTGTAGAAATAGGACAAATCCACTGGCTAACCCTCAACGTCCCTATCCCACCTTACCAGTATACCTGACAATATTTTGGCTGAGTGTGTGTATATATATATATATACACATACACACACACACACACACACACACACACACACACACACACACACACACACACACACACACACACACACACACACACACACACACACACACACACACACACACACACACACACACACACACACACACACACACACACACACACACACACACACACACACACACACACACACACACACACACACACACACACACACACACACACACACACACACACACACACACACACACACACACACACACACACACACACACACACACACACACACACACACACACACACACACATATATATATACACACACACACACACACACACAGTTCTAATGGGTGTGTAGGAACAGAGAAACTGAGATATGTATAGGAAGGAACTACAGATGCTAGTTTAAACCGAAGATAGGCACAAAAAGCTGGAGTAATTCAGACAGCATCTCTGGAGAAAAGGGATAGGTGACGTTTTGGGTCGAGACCCTTCTTCCGACTAAGAATAGTAAGCAGGACAAATCTTTGAAGGTGCCTGGGAATGCTAAGAGAATGGTTTATAAAGCTTTTGGGAGTCTGGGCTTCATAAATGCAAGTCCAGTGCAAAAGCAGGAGGTTTTTAAGTAGTTCAGTAAAACAATGGTTAGGTCACAGCTGGTGCATTTCATTCAATTCTGGTCATCTGATTCAAGGAAGAAAGTGGTTCCTGTGAGAGTGGAGAAAAGGTTCAGTAGAACAGTTGGAACGATCTTGGATTTCAGCTGCAAGATTAGGTTGAGGAAACTGGGCTTGTTCTTTGCAGCAGAAAAAAAGTAGAGATCAACGAAATGTACAAGATGATGATGGGCTTCAATGAGGTAAAAGGAAAAGTTCCTAAAACAGATAGGTCAAGGGATAAAGGCACAATTTAAACCCATGGGCAAAAAAAACCCAAAAAGCTTTTATCAAATAAGAGTGGATATGATCTGAAACTCACTGCCTGTAGGAATCGTGGACACAGATTGGACTTTCCGCAGGTATTTGGATCTTTTTGGAAAATATGAACTTTTATGGAAAAAGATGGATAATTTTAGTAAGAAATAACACAACCTGTGAGATACTGCAGAATTATGTTGTGAAGCTTGTGAGAGTAGTGTTGTCCATTTTTCTCATGGGAGGCTGCACAGTGGTGCATCGGTAGAGTTGCTGCCTTACAGTGCCGGAGACCCAGGTTCGATCCAGGCTACGGATGCTGTCTTATATGGAGTTTGTACACTCTTCCTGTGACCACGTGGGTTTTCTCCCACACTCCAAAGACATACAGGTTTGTTGGCTGATTGGATTCTGGCAAATGTAAATTGTTCCTAGAGTGTAGGATGGTGCTGGTGTACAGGGTTATTGCTGGTTGGCGTGGACTCAGTGGGCTAAAGGGCGTGTTGCCACGCTGTATCTCTAGTCTTAAGTAAAGTTGAGTGATAAAAGGATAGGGTGTGGAAGTCCATTCAATCTATTTCCTGCTTCTGCCAGCTCAACAAAGCCAATTGATGAAAAACCTGCAGTCCACCCCCCCCCCCCCCCCGTGTCATAGTAGTGAGATTCCTGACGCATCTGACAATGACACTGCTCAAAGTATTAAAGTAATGTAATTTTATTTCATGTATTTTTGAATAAACATTTACTACTTTAAAGAAAGCTATCAGTCAAAGCCAAGCAGGATTGAGCATTCGATTTTCTCACAAGACGTGGAGTTCTTCCTGATATCCGAATGGCTTGCGACGTTCCTCAGAGGCATCAAGGCCATAGTGCGCATTCTATCAAATGGAGGAGGATTTCTACCATGGACAGTGATGGATCTATAAGTGACTCAATAATTAGATCCTGGAACCTTTCAGGCACCAGAAACTGCAGCAGTTTTCATGTGTGAGAGCCGGCATTGGTCATGGCTTCTTTCCCTTTCCTTTCTATGCCATCTCTCTGTGGCTTAGAGGGCAAAGCCTTTTTCTCTTTGAAGCAGATTCACTTTGCGAAGGAACAGCCACCACCGGCTGGCGAGGTCATGTTGCCTTTAAGTGTATCATTGACACACTCAGTTATTAAAATTCTGAAGCATATGGTTATTCTGGCAAATGGTCAAATAAAACCAGATTTATTGAGTTCATTTAATCAGTTGCTCTAGTGGATCTCGTTTATATATATAATCTGGGCTACAGATCTTAAATGATAACCACTATGTGACAATAGGAGAGCAACCACAGTTCTAGCATTGCATCTTGAAATTTGCTGGGAAATTGTACTCCAAATATTGATGAGAATGTGTAAATATTGAGTAGGAACACCGTTTAAAGTATTGGGCAAAGTAATGCAAGAGGTCAGTTTCCATGCAATGTTGAGAATGTCCAGGGTTTCCTTTTTGTGCACCAATGCTATCGAGGTTTATGGAGGGAGTAAAAGTTGCAAGTACATGATGACCCAAGGGAAAAAAATCACAAGGTGGACATAACAATAGAAGAGCTATGGTTGTGTGGTATCTGTTGGATGTTTATTTTACTCCATGCTTAGAATTTGCCCAGTTGAAGCATTTCCAAACTAGGGTAGGGGTTGTTTTTATTTTTTTGAGGGGTGGGTTTAGTAAATTATTGTACAGAAGTCATGTTTATCAAGCTGTGCTTGTTAATTGTTTTTACTGCCTGTTCTGTTTAATGTTTCGTAAGAGTTTTGAACGACCGCCTTACTTTCACTTTCAACCAAACAAATTAAGATTTAATTGAAATAAAACAATGTTGTGAACTCATTAAGGCTGATAACCACCCAGAATGGGGAGAATGTGCAATGTTTGACTTTTCCACTCAAGTACAGCAGATCCTGGCATGGGAAATAATATAGACATGTATAAGATTGCACTGTGCCAATCTTGCAACTGCTATCTTACCTATGGAACATGTAGCAACGCTGTACGTTCTTAAAGCATGGGAGCCTAGTGGATAAATTGGTGGTCTTATAATTCAGAGTACAGAACTAATGATCTGGAGAAAGTTCAAATCTCATCATGGAAGCAAGCAAGTTTAAATTTGCTTCATTGAGTAAATCCAAGATAAAGATGTAGAATACTCATATTGCATAAGAGTGGACACAAAACCAGATTGCTGTTCAAGTCCAACTGATTCACTACATGGGAAGGGAATACACCAACCATTGAGCTACACAATTCTAAACCCATCGCATTGTATTAATTGGACAAGTAAGCCGCTTAGTTCAAGAGTAATTAGGAATAAATGCTCTCAACAAGCCAAAACAAATCATCAATAAGTCAGTAGGGAAGAACTGCAGATGCTAGTCAGTGCCTGTCCAGGATCTTTCACCATTTACAATTTTGCACATTCTCCTGCCTGTTGAGTGTCATTCTGTTGAAAGGAGGCTGAAAAAAAATAATATGGTATTCATTTAACACACTGTACATAATGCATCACTCTGCCTGCGAGTTGACCCTTGCACCTAATTCTGACTTGCTTGAACTAACTGGCTGGGAATGCAGCAGCCTCTCTTCAAACAATCTCTGAATGATTGCTCTGCAATCGGGAAGGGTGAAAAATGACCCGTATTCCACACATGATGAATGTCTCACACTAACCCAATAGGGTGTTGTGTTAAAATGGAAGATGGGAATGATACGAATCCGCCTAACTTTTAGCAGCTAATCTGAGAATACTGAAGCAAGTGAACAGAATTGAGACGAGTCATGTTCCTCACCTCTGAAAATAGATGGATAAACGTTTTGAAATGCAGAAACTTGCTTAAGGTTACTTTAAACCAACGTCAGGATGTTGAAAAATGCTGTAGCTATAATGGAAATGTAAATATCCCCATAACTTCCCTTGTAGGTGATGTTCCATCAAGAGATGCTTTAATATGTTGGTTTTTGAGCTGGAATAGGAAGCAAGGCAAATCTTACAAGCCAAAGAACAGCATTTTATTCTTAAAAGAAGGCTGTGTCGATATTGTTCAATGGATGTTGCTAAATGTTTAAAACATCAGGCAATCTGTGATAAAATGAACAAACGGCCCTTCAAACCCATAGGTAGAATAAAGGTCTTTCGGGTGGGTCAGAATGTGGAGTTCGGGGATGGCTCCAGGCTTGGTTTGAGTGGAGATAAAATATCACACTTGTTATTGAGAAAAATTAGATGCCAAGATGTTTTTTGTCAATGCTGTATTCCCCTTAATGTAACTTTTGTCCAATATACTTGGTGTGCTGGTAATAACTGTGTGGGTGTCTTTCTTCTATTCGGTTGCAAAATGTACATCACGGCCAAACAAGTTAGCACTGCAGCTAAGAGTTCATGGAGGCCATTCTTATTGTAGACACAATCAGTGACTTCACTTGTAAAATGGAATAATAAAATGGGCTACAAAAAATACCGGCTTAAATTAATGAGAGTATCTAGTGCATTAAAAATTAATATCCCACCCTTATGGATTCATTATGGATTGCAGTTGAAATTGCAAGTCAAAAAATTAAAAGTGGAACCAAACATTTAAACCACCTTCTCTTGTACCTAAACATCCTGCTGATGCTGGCTGCTAGTTGCGTTAAATACTTTACCCATGATATATTCCTATTTTGATCTAACAGCTATTATGTGCCAAACCATTGGCATCTTTACATTGTGCTTCAGAGGGGAATCAAATGTGCTCAAACTGTTAATACAATCAGTATGGGTGAAAAATTAAATCCAGTTGACATAAGATGTAGACTGCAGGCCAGCAAAGGCACAGTAAAAATAAACGGTCAGTACAACCCCTAGATGACTAGACAGATCTTTGACGTTTCCTTAAACAATCTCTGGCTCAACTGGACCATGTTTGTAGTTGTAATAAAAATGGTGCAGAGCTGCTGAAAGGTACTCTTGAAGAATATCTACATGTACTTTTTATTAAAAATCATACAAACTATGGTGCACACTGAAAAGATCTTAGTTGGCATAAGCAGTTTCTGCAGGAGCTGATCACAAAGAAAGTTGACTGAGACAAACCAGATTAGCAGAAGATTCTATTACTCCATTCACAGTTAAAAACAAGCAGGGTACCTCCCTACATGGCAGCTACACAAAGCTAAAGTCAAAACGTACTCCATTCTTAAGTTAATCCTTTGTTCATGTGCAATACACAGATTTTTGGGCAGGTAAGCACAAAAGCTAATTGATAAGGTGTACCAATACTGATGGAGTCATTTTCATTAAAGTTTATAAATTCCTTCACTGATGATATGCTTTTGACGAACCACAGCCAGATCCGTAACAACTGCTGAAGTGCATTAACTTGAGAAGTTTAAGAATATTTGTGCCTTGATGCCCTTAGGAATACAGGCCCTGGTCCCAGGATTCTGACTTCTAATTCCACCACGAAAGTATAAGAGTAAAAAGGCTGTTGTGAAACAGCATTCATGAAAAGTAATCAGGCATTATAGATTCTGCTCCAATGGATGCATTGTGCAGTGAACTCACTGACTTGCTTTCTCTAGGCAATTCCACAAGGCATTTTAAACCTGTGGCAAAAACATGGGATTTATAAGACTCTTGGAACTTATCAATATGAGTAATATTGTTATTGGTGACCGGCACTCCATCCACGTCAACTAGTGTTAAGTACTCCTATGCGAGGCATTATAACAGAATGCAGAGAAGGGCTCCCTTCACTCTTTCCCAATAGTATGAACCTCGGATTCAAATCTCATGAGTACTTATGTGTCTAGTGCATTTGTGTGACATTTCCCATACCAAAGATCCTGCCATCTCAAGTGCACAGGAGTTCCAGTGCCAAATTAGGGGCAGTTTTAATGTTAGAGACATACCAACTCAGACCCACAAGCTGCATTTAATAGCATTTCTACAGTAAAGTAGGAATGTATAAATCTCATGAATTTACCTGTAAAAATATGCTGACAATTTACTGAAATGCAGTGTTTGAACATACAGGGAACAAACATTCAACATATTTTTGGTAATAATCATCAGTGCAGAACATGATTACCTAGCCTATTCTCTTAGACAAGAGCAAAACAAATGACAGCTATGTGTTAAATGCTCTACAATGACTAAAATATACTTCAATTTCCCAACAATGCCTTAAATAGCAGCCTTTGGTGATATTTGCTTCATGATGCAGATGCAGTAGAAATACTTTCTCTCATTGTTCTGAAGAATACAATTGCAATTTGAAAGATTGAAGGAGTGTAGTCAAATGAAAGGTCATAATTTGGCTTTTGTCCAGGAGTTGTGGAATTTGGTGGGACTGCTGATTGAAATGTGCTTCATTTACACCATCCTGTTCTGACGTCTTACCATACAGTGGAAACGGAGGTAGCAGACAATGAAAAATCAACTTGTCATGGCTGACAATTCACACTGACCTTTCAGGTTAGTTATATCATGATGCAACAGGGGAATTGAACCCAGAAAATAAGTTGCACGTAGACACACACAAACCCTTGACAGTACATTGCCATACTCATTATTTTCACAGCCATGTATTCTTGAACCAACCTGTGAACCACCGACCATCTGTGCTGTGGCTGCCTGCGTTTATAACAGTACCGCAGCTTTCTTAACATTGACAGCAGAGCATAAAAAAGAGGAACTAAGTTTCTTAAATAATTAAAACAAAGTGTAAATATTACTTCTCATGTTATTTTATGTTTAGATTTAGTATGTTTATACATAGTGACCAGAACACACACACACACAACCCCCCAGACTATGCATTGATATTCATACTTAATCAATCTCCTTCATCACCTTGACATTGGTTGGGGACTGGAAACGGAGGAGCCTGTGGATTAACCAATTGTTTTTGCATCGTCTATTTGTCCCGAACTACTGCTGCACATACTGTGCTAATAAGGCTTGTGATAATTTCTCAGACTATAAACAATGCCAATCTTGAAAGCTATATAAAACTTTGCGAATGTCTTTTGTTATTCTATTAGAAATTGTGATTGTTGTGGTTATTATGAATCATTTTGGTTCAATGCTTATGTTTATTCTGCATTTTACAATTCACCATACATTCTGGGAGGATGATGTTGCCCCTAACATCACCGCAGTCACTGTGCTCAACAATCAAAGTTCCAACACCAGACAAGCTGATTTCTTAAAAGATGGTTGAACTGCAACAGACCCCAGTGTCTATTGTATTCCCATTATATTTGCAGCTGAAATTCAATGTCATTCAAGCTGAATGTGAAGGAGCATCTGTCTCCACTCTGTTTCTCAACTAGGAAAGTGTAACAGGGTATGGAGATGGGGGACTGCAAAACACTATCAAGTGCAAAGGTAACTTTACAACATTATGGACTGTAGGCTAGCTTAGTAAACACTTGAAATGATCCAGTTATTAAAATGCTTGCCCACAATCCATTCCCTGACCAGGGCCCCAGATTTACTCCATGCTATACTCCATACTCCAATTTACTCACAGCTAATTGCTATACAGACGAATGCTGGGTAGGGGCGGTGATGAGCTGGACAAGGCGAAAGGAAAATTATTCTTAGATCCCTTTCCATTGTCCTCCCATCATTCATCAGATGAATCGCGACAAATCAAACACTGTGTGGGGTGCGGATCAGTTTCACAGCTCTTGTACAAATGTACAGTAGATCCAGTGGTGTCAGGTCCACAACTGATTCAGACGTCAAAAACTTGGGTTTGCATATTTACATTAAAGTACAATACAACTACATTCTCCTTCAATTTTTCCAGTTTTGAGCGATATGTTAAAAAGCCATTACAAAACATTGATTGGAAAGGGCAGGTCCAGAAGCAATGCCTGTTTGTATCATGTCAGAATGCTCCGTACTGGAGCCTGAAATTCTCCATGCATTTCAATCATACCATAATTAAGCGGCTACGGTCAGAAGACAAGCCTGTTTCAGAATAAACTGACTCCATGTTTTCATAATACACATAATCATAAAAGCACTACTTATCCAAGGAGATAGGCAAGAACATCCTTGGACAAAGTTTAATATTTAAGTGATTGTAAAAGCTTGCCATCATCTGATTTTCAACCATTTGTATTTTTACTGACTCACATTTCCAAAGGGAGGTCATGGACCTCCATAGAACACACTCTGTTCCACAAGCTGTAAATTCATTGAAGATCGCATTAAATTAAAAAATCACAGTATAAAGTATTAAGCCATCATAAATATCAGATCATTCAGACAATGGGGTCCCAGTTTAACCTAAACAATCATTGGTCAGTTTTTAAACATTTGTGTTTCTCTCAACATTTTGAAGAAAAATATGAATGTATGGTTGGGAAAAGTGCAAGTGAGTGAGCTGCCTAAATACCTCAAAACAGCTCCTGTCATTTTCAAGAGTGAGGCCTGTTAACTACAAAATCCCTACTTCCTGTTCTTTTAGATGGACAATTCCCTCTTTGAATGTTCCACATTAGTTGCAATTGGAATCATTGCGAATCAATAAAGCAAACCCCTCTAAAATACCTGCAAAGCTCGAGGAACACTGAGTGAGCTGTCACATGGTCATGAGGGAAACAAGTAATTTAGGATCTAGGATATCTTTTTTGGTGACACTTGTTTTAATGTTCTCAAGACAGCAGCAAAATGGACAGCAAGGGAAAGGAAAAAAAAATTAGAATTTTCAATTAAAGAGATGCTGATTTGCAAAATAAGGAATTTGTGACATCCCATGGTTCTCTTAATCCAGACTGTGTGACATGATCATCAACATTAAATTTTCAAAATAAGCTCCTCTCCATTCTTGCTCCATTAGTCTGTGCTCAGGCCAGGGAAGAAACAAGAGGCTCAAGGAACTGTGGATGCTGGACTATTGCATAAGGCACTGGAGGATCACAGTGGGTCAGGCAGCCATCTGAAGAAGGGTTCCGATCCAAAACGTTGCCTCTCCATTCCTTCCACAGATGCTGACTGACCTGCTGAGTTACAACAGCACATGGTAATGCAAGAGTTCACCTCTCATCCCAACGTGCAAAGCAAACTGAGCCCCAATCGCCTCCACAACCTTTACTTCAGTTCATAACCACGTGCTTCCTTCGTGATCTCAGTGAATAATTGGTCCAAAGGAAAAGTTGCAACACTTATGTGGAACAGTTCCGACAAATAGAGATCAGTGTTCAGTGCCCAGTAGACTAAAACATGACAAGGACCAAATGAAATCTTAATTTTAGACCCAATCTCAACACTGACTAATCAATATAGATAAAAAATGCACAAAATAAAATATAGAAAAAAGCCCTACTGCGAAAGTTTTCCCTTTAGATCTAATAATGTAGGAATGGACCTAGCCCACTGTAATCGCACTACACTAAATATAAAATAGAAAGATCTATCCCAGTGGGTGAATGTACTTCTTAAAATATATATTAAAAAAAAAGTTGAGTATGTTCAGATTATAAAATGTTTTGGCCTTCTGCCTTTCACATGGATTCCGCAGCTTCGTGTCACTCCACTGTCACGGACTTGGCCAGGTTTCGGGGACAGTCAACCTTTAGGAAAGAATAAAATGTGATTAGTGATTTGTTCCATTGGAGGGCACTCCTACCATAGTTTACATTGCCTCTCCCTCCCCACCCCAACCTCTCCCACCTATTTTTTGTCATCACTGGCTCTGATGCTGTTTCACATTCTTTAGAACCATTCTAATCCTCACCCAAGGAGCAACGTTAGACCCAACAGAGGCGGCACACTGGCGCAGGGGTAGAACTGCTGCCTTACTGTGCCAGAGACCCGGGTTCGATCCTGACTACTAGTTCTGTCTGTACAGAGTTTGTACGTTCACCCTGTGACCACATGGGTTTTCTCCAGTGCTCCAGTTTGCTCCCACACTCCAAAGATGTACAGGTTTGTAGGTTAATTGGCTTTGGTAAATTTGTAAATTGTGTGCAAGATAGTGTTAGTGTTGGTGATTGCTGGTCGGTGTGGACTCGGTGAGCCGAATGGCTTGTTTCTGTGCTGTATCTCTAAAGCCTAAAGTAAAAATCTAAATAATCTACATGTTTTCCATCGCATGGTACTGAACAAACAAGGCCTGACCAGCTGACAAAGCTATGTCAGCGGGTCAGGCAGCGTCTCTGGAGAAAAAGGATAGGTGACATTTCAAATCGGGACCTTCTTCAGACCTACCTGATGTCAGGTGACTGCACATAACAACACCTTGATGTAAAGAATGTTGGCAGCAATTAGGGTGAGAATCTTGTTCATTTCATCGGCAATATCACTAATCACAGTTGCAATGTCATACATCCTGCTCACTTGAAAGCATCTTTTTGATTTGGGATTTGGGGATTAGCAAATTAATATTTACGATACCAAATGACAGAAAAGTTGTTAAATCAGCTGCTGCTTCTGTTTTAATCCTCTGTATTTGAGAAATACCTGTACTTTATTCTTGCTTCAACATCTCAAAGAGCAGCGCACAATGGGTGGTACTGATAATCATTATACAGGCAGGTGGACAGCTGTTTTGCCCCAGAGATGCCCCCACCCACAGCCATTAACCATCAACCTTGGTTGCAACAGTAGTGGTTGCAACCAAGTGAAAAAAATATTTCCACACAATACTAAAATTTTAAAACACAAATCAAATAGAAAAATACTTAAAATTATACAGGCAGGAGCAATGCATGAAATAGAAAGAGATTCTCAACAATTCAGCCATAACTTCTCACAGGTGCTTTGTTCTAATGAGGAAATTACCTTTCATTTAGATGCTGACCGACATGCTGTGTATTCATAGCATTTTCAGTTATTATTTAAGATCTTCACACGACTTTTATCTCAAATAATTCTTTGCCCTACATGGAGCTGACATTTCAAGTGGGATAGCTGGGGGTGATAACTCAATATGTTTGACTCCTCTGTTATTTCAGTGAATGTAATAACCAATTTAAATAACCCATTGAGAATAACTAGATTATCATCTTCATGACCATGCTGGTGCTTCTGTGGAACTAATGGTGGTTAATTGTGGAACTACTTAGTACGTTCTTTCAGTATGTTACAACATCATTTCAGGGCCCAGACATTTGTGTCTGCCCTTCCAGCATTTGAATTTCACATGCTTTAGGACTTTACTTTAGACTTTAGAGATATAGTGCAAAAACAGGCCCTTCAGCCGACCGAGTCCATGCTGACCTGCGATCACCCTGAACACTAACATACACACACTGGGGACAATTGTACGACTTACCAAAATCAATTAACCTACAAACCTGTACGTCTTAGGAGTGTGTGAGGAAACTGGAGCACCCAGAGAAAACACAGAAAAGTGGTCACAGGGAGAACATACAAACTGTACAGACAGTACCTGTAGTCAGGATCGAACCCGGGTCCCTGGTCCTGTAAGACAGCAACTCTACCGTTGTGCCACAATGCTACGCAGTACATGTTGTGGTAACATCACAAGTGCAAGGGAATTGAATTTCGAACACCATAAGCATGTACTCACATCAAATCCTCGCAGGACAGCAAGATGGAAGGAGAGCAGCTGAAGTGGGATGACACTGAGGATCCCCTGCAGACAATCCACGGAGTGAGGCACTCTAATTACCCGGTTAACGCTCTTTATGGTCTCATAATCATCCCTGTCGCAGATAACCACTGGTCGACCCTGAAAGAGTAAGGTAGTCACAAATGGAACAAACTCAGCTTAGTGGTCTCCTGCATTGTGAAAAGATCTTACAAACTGAATTAAGACAACTCAATGAACACTGTACCTGACGTGCAACGACTTGTTGCAGAGCGTTTTGGCACTTGGTGTAGGTGTGGTCCCTCATAATCACCATGATCACTGGCATCAATTTGTCCACCAGGGCCAAAGGTCCATGCTTCAGCTCTCCAGCCAGGATACCTTCTGAATGCATATATGTGATCTCTTTGATTTTCTGTGAAAATAATAGTGTATAAAAATTACCTTAAACTTAAAATTTGCAGATATTCTTGCAAAAAGCCAAAGAGAGTAACAAACCAGATTACTCTAAAAGCCTGCAGTGGCTTCATGGGGCAAATAGTTTGCTTCTGTGCTATAACAACGGGCAGCAGGGGGGCGCAACGGTAGAGTTACAGGTCCAGCGACCCGGGTTCGATCCTGACTACGGGTGCTGTCTGTACAGAGTTTGTACGTTCTCCCCATGACCGCGTGGATTTTGCTCAGGGTGCTCCAGTTTCTTCACACTTCAGACATATCGATTTGTAGGTTACTTTAGCTTCGGTAAAAATTGTAAATAGTCCCCTGTGCGTAGCATAGTACTAGTACACAGGAATTGCTGGTCGGCACACTCAGTGGGTCGAAGGGCCTGGTTCCATGCTGTATCTCAAAACTAAACTAAACAATGATACAATTCCATTTTGTACACATATCAGGTGTTCACCTGCCTCAAATTTTCCAACTTTCAATTGTTTATTTGCTTTAAATCATGGAGCTTTAAGTTTGTTGTTCTAACTCATTTGCTTCCCCTTGTACGGCAAGTCACTTCTTTCATCTCACTGAAACCATTTCCCCAGCAAAATTGTGGTTAACCAGGGCAAACGGTAAGTTTATCATGTACATCCCCACATTAGTCGTTGCACCTCTGGATGAAATCTGCTACTACAAACTCTAAACTGATTTAAACATAATCTCTCCTGCAATTCTCTTGTCGGTTGGTTTGTTGCCACAGTGAAAATACTTGTCCTCCAAATCTCATAGGAGGAATCCCCCATGCACTCAACAACGGATAAAACAATCTTCATATCATCTGAGCAACCTCAGGACAGGGAAGTTTGCTTTCACTGAGACTACCGCAGATCTGAGCCTTGATCAAATGAGGGAGTGTGTTTTAGGTCAGTAACTTATCTGTGTATCTGATAGTACCTCAAAGAAAATAATTGCAGTGCAGCTTCCTCTAAACAAAATCCTTCTCCTTCAGGGCCCATGCAATAATCTCTCAAGGCTACAATTTAGTTTTCAGTTTGAAAGGATGTTATTTTCCAGTTTTATTTTCTTGAATGATAAATCCTTTCTTTAAGGCTCAAAACCTACTGATGTAACCCAGATTTTAGGAAATTACAGCTGATACAAATGCTTCATGTAGCATTTAGTGAGCGCCAGTTATCGAGAGCTATCAACCAACCTCCTCATAAGCCAACTTGAATGCAATTCCCACTCTTGCCGCAAGTCAGGATCACAGCAACTCATTTGCAGGAAAATTTAGAGAGAGGATTCAATATCTGGACAAATCGATGATATTGTTTTCAGAGATTTTGCAGGTTGAATGTTTGGTTATGCATGGATGGATATGGGCATTAAAATTTTACATTTTGAACACAATATGCAAGGTTCAAGCTCTTCACTTCCTTCACACATGGCTCCAATTGATTTTCTCTGCATGCAGTCAGAATTCATGACCTCTGGTGCCACAATAATGATTCATTTCAGATGGTGCTTTATCTAATTAATGGCAGCGGAGGCCACTCAAGTGGGATCATGCAGCATACAAGCAGCAATTAGGTTAATTATCGTCTGCGGAAGTAACATTTTGCTTTTAATTTTCCCCACTTAATTTTTGAGGAATGGCCTATAAAGCAGAATTACAGCTTTGTAAATAATAATTTTCCTCACCCAAGGGAATTAAAATGTCTTCAGCTGTCAGAGACTGTCTGGCCATGAAAGATGACTGCTGTTGCCAACACAGTTTTAGAATTATTCATCTAGTGTAATTGTAATTTCAGTTAACACATTTGATGAAACTGTCAAAAGTATTGCTATTTATATCTAAATAGTAATTTTATTTTGCATTGAGCTTTATCTCTTCTCTGAAGAGGATGGCTTTCTTGCCCACCGTTCCCAACTAGCCTTTCAGTGTCATACTCAAATCAGCTTTTCCAGCATCAGTTGGATACTCAAAATGAAGAGTGGGGGGGGGGTGTCACTCGCACAAGGGTGGCACAGTTGGTAGAGTTGCTGCTTTACAGCACCAGAGACCCAGGTTCGATCCTGACTATGGGTGCTGCCTGTACTGAGTTTGTATGTTCTCCCTGTGACCTCCTGGATTTCCTCCGGGTGCACCGGTTTCCTCCCACGCTCCAAAGACATGTAGGTTTGTAGGTTAATAGCTTTGTAAATTGTCTCTAGTGTGAAAGATAGAACTAATGTGTACAGGTGATTGTTGGTCGGCACAGACTGATGGGCCGAAGGGCCTGTTTCTATGCTGTGCCTCCAAATTAAACGTCGAAGAAAAACATGAACCAGGAGTTGGAATACCAGCACATTTATCTCCTTCAGTAGGTTATAAGAAAAACTAGACTCATGTTATTGTGGATTTCAAATAGCTCAATTTGAACCAACAAATGAACTGCCAAAAAAATAAAATGTGGGGTTGAATATGTTAATCTATGGTAAATCAGGATTTCAGTTTAGTTTAGTTTAAAGATCTGGCATTGAAATAGGCCCGTTGGCCCACCAAGTCCACGCTGACCATCAGTCACAAATTCATATTAGTTCTATATTATCCTATTTTTTCATCCACACCATTCAAATTAGGGCAATTTTTAGTGGCCGATTATCTTACAAAGTCTTTGAGATGTGGGAGGAACCCAAAGCACCTGGAGGAAACCCACGTGGTCACAGAGAGAACATACAAATTCCTGACAGACAGCACCCAAGGTCATAATCGAGCCTGGGTCTCTGGCACTATGAGGCAGCACCTCTACTAGCTGCGCCACTCACCATGCTGCCCTTACAAACAGTATTTAGGCATCTATCAAAGCAAATGCTGCCTCATTTTAATTTTTAGTAAAATGTCCTGCAATGTTTTATGCTTTTTTGTACAAAATGTGTTGTGGTGCATTAACTATAGTTCAGATAAAAGTTATTCCAGTTCTGTGTACAATGGAAAATGTTCCAATAGCTTCTTGAAATTTATAACTTTACAACCTAGATCACATAACATTTTCTTCCGTGCAGATAATTTACTCCAACAGATTAACTGTATGCATGATACAAGGCTTCTGTTATGGTACAAAACCAACTAAATCATGATTTTATGACGTGAGATTGGAACAGTAAGGATTAATGAAAGCTTGGCACTGCAAAGAAAATCGAAACAGTTCATCCAGACATTATAATTGTGTGGCACAGATAATGCTTGTTACAAGGCTAAAAGCCATATTTCTAGACCATTAATCTCGAGAGATGTTACTGAATCCCAGAACTCTAATTAAATAATTATGAAAATGAAAAAATGTTAATCTTTGTAAACAAACTGTCACAAACACATCTGGTTCAATAATGTCCTTCAGAAAATAAATTCTCATTGATATATGACCCCAGACATACCAATGAACTCTTCACTGCCTCCTAAGTTTAGGGGCAAACGGGAAAGGGCAATGCCAGCAATGTCCATGCCACGTGAATGATTAACCTTTCAAATATTCAGAAGGACATAAAGTGCTGGAGTAACTCAGCAGGTCTGAAGAAGGGTCTCGACCCAAAAGTCACCTATCCATGTTCTCCAGAGATGTTGACTGACCTGCTGTGTTACTCCAGCACTTTGTGTCCTTTTGTGTATTAACCAGCATCTACAGTTCTTTGTTTCTAACCTTTGAAATACAAACGGGTTACAACACGTGCGTCTCTTACATTCTTAACCTCAAGAACCACAGAATAATACGACACAGGTGACCGCTTGGACCACAATGCCTGTGCTGGCTCTTTGAACGATTTCTTTGTCTAACTCACCTCAAATATAGTTTAATAATCCACATGCAATAAAAAAGATTTTTAGAAATATTGAGGACACAATGTTAATGCAAATTTTTACTTCTATTGAATCGAAACATCCATTTCAGACCAAAGCACACATCAGCTATTAATGAACTTCTTAATCAGTACTGTACAAAGTGCAAACAACCTGATACTTAGAAGAATGTATAATTAGATGTTTTTTTAGGCCAGGTTTAACTTTACTGAACAAACGATAAGGTCTGTGCCATCACTAAGAAACAATCCCACCCTCAACAACTTGTTATTAATTTGCACTTCCCATTATGCAATACGATTTTCCATTACAATTTGGTTTACATTTCCCGTTTTCTTGGCATTTCTTTCTTTTTTCCAAACCGCACGTGTTTTTATTCTATTTGCAGAGTCAGGAAACATCAATTAGGATGAATTGAACAGATCATCTTTGTTTACATATGTGTGAATCTCAATAAGGGCCAAGACATAATTCTTACAAATCCTACTTCAGTAATAGCTTTCTTGAGCCAAAATATACTTCTACATGGACGTGGCCTGCACACACCTGCAAATTAACCTAAGTTGAATCGCCCATTTTAAATTTAATGTGCTCTTACTTGTTGCATTCCTATGCATGAAATTGTTAACTTTAAAATCATAGAAGTAGGGCTTGCAACCCATTGTTTTTTGTCAATTCCTTGGCAATGCTCTCTGATTAATTGATTGTTTTTACCCAGTGGCCCAAATCCCCTTCTGGTATTTATCCAATTCCCTATTAATTGATTAACCACACAACCCCAATCCTACCGAAGCAACAGAACACTATAGATCCCTTGTACCATCATGGACGAGTTTGTGTTTATTCCAAACTATGTTTTGTACTAATGTCTTTTTTTTTTTTTTCAGTGTTGGACACAATCTTGGACACAAAAATAAATTATTTTTCAGTCTAGTTTAATTTATGTTCTGGGGTACAAAATGCAGAAGCAAGCCAGATTATCATTGACATTTTAGCTCACCATCCTTGGACATATGACAATAAACTCGACTTGATTGTCTCTGCCTTCTACAACATTGCAGTCCAAAAACTAATAACGTACTGATTAAAAGATATTCATTTCTACTGCGTCTTTTGTCAACTATCTTTGTACTGGTCCTTTTTAAGGGGTTGATTAACAGTTCTGAAGAAAGGTCCCAACACAAAACCTCAACTGTCCATTCCCTCCACAGATGCTGCCTGACCTTCTGAGTTCCTCCAGTTTTTTACTCATTTCAGTATCTGCAGTTTCTTGTCTCTCTTGAATAGCTGTTGGGCACTGTACCCGCAGTGACCTCCTCCAGAAGTAACACATTTCTCTAAACTACTTCATCAAAAAATCTTTTGAACTCCTCTTTCTCTATTGTATTTCTCTTAAGCCTTCACTGCTTTGAGAGCAACCCCAGCTTCCCCAGTCTCTCCACGCAAATACTTTCTCATTTCTGTCTTTCAAGCAAATCTCTTAGGCATCTTTCACACAGAGTGATGGCTTCCATGTGATTCCAGTTAGAACCATGTGATGGCCCGATTAGGACACAAAGCCTTAAACATTTTATTCCAGTGGTTCTAAAGAAATTTACCAGCGAGTTGCTCTTTGTGCCTCTGATATCCACAACTTTGTTTTGCAGTGTGGAAGTCAGAAATGAGCTCAAGGTTAGGTTACAGCATCTATAACCCCAGCTCTTCTGCTGACTTAGCACCGAGTCCAGGAGCAGAGCACAAATGACTTGAGCCAAGGATTCCTTCAGCCTAATGCCAACCATGGCTGTTATATATAACATGACGCCAGGCATGTAAATAGAGTTATTGCGTGTAACGGAACAGGTAAAAGCAAATAAGTGGCTTGTTTATTTTCTTAATATTTAACTTTATTCTTTTAATCAGTGCAGACCACTAAAATATGCCTATTTTTAATAATCTAAATGACGTATTTCTAGTGAACTATAAAGGATAATCACACTTCTTCACTATGATGTCCCAAAATAGTAATGAATCCTGCATAGCTTATTTGCAGCCTTCTTAGTTTACCACTTTAAACGACGTGTACATCTTTAAAAGATGTGTCCATCAAAGATGTGTACATATACTGAAGGTTTCCCCATTCCCAATTCATCAATGTAATTTTAGAAAATAAAAAATAACCGCTAATGTATTGTTGTAATGTGTTGTCATAAAAGGTAGTGGCAGTCAGGTCGATTTATTGTCCCATCGCTGCAATCCTACCGGAACAGCAAAGACTTAAACATTTTGTCAAAAATTATTTAAAAGGAACAGCAATAAGTACAATGTTTGAATACATTGACCGTGAAGTGGCCTTCATTGTCGCGGACACAAATAGAAGAATCAGAAGAAAACCCACCTCCAACAGATCACACCTGTAACCCTAGTTTTGACTAATTATTGACCAACACAGGACAATAGGTTAGATTTGACATATCCAATCAACATCCTGGAGGGTGCATTTAAAGTGCTGTTATTTCCCTGGCATAATTTCTTATTTACCCTCTTGACATGGGAAAAGGCCATTTGGCCCATCAAGTCTATGCCAATCTTAGAGGAATCCCACTCCCTCATTTATTTCTGCAAACTATTTTCTCTCAAATGTCCATCAACCACACCTTGATCCACTTACACCAGCGATAATTTACAACAAATAATTAACGTATAAAACAACCCATCTTTAAGATGCAAGATCAAACTGGAGCACTCAGGAAAACTACACGGTCAAAGGGAGACAAGCAACTCTACACACACATACAGGTCAGGATTGAACCCGGGTTGCTGGAGTTGAGACATCTGGACTACATACTGAGCTAGTTCACTGCCTCTAGGGAGAAGCACAATGGCCAAGGTTGTTGCCTTGATGACCACAAATATATCAAGTGTCTCGACCTTTTTAAACGTTACCCATTCCTTCTCTCCAGAAATGCTGCCTGTCCCGCTGAGTTACTCCAGCATTTTAGTGTCTATAGTTGGTGTAAACCACCATCTGCAGTTCCTTCCTAGACACATATGAGGGCCTTAGTTGAGTTTATTTTTGGAAGTGTGCTCTCTGTAACTCTCTGACAAAAAAAAGTGGTATGTGACAGGCTCTTCCTATAACCACTTGCAACTAAAACACCATGAAACAGTAATTCTATTTTCTTGATTTAACCCCTATTCCTGCCTGAACTACCTAAATACGGGTGTGTATGGTGCACTGTAGACTGCTGCATGCTTCCACTAGTCATGTTTACGGGCTGCCTGCCTGTGCCTCATTGAGCGCCACGTTATTTGCTTAGTAATTATTGTCCACACAAGTTCTCTTTGTAAGACTAGAGACTAGTTGTTTTATTATGAGTTTTGACATTACCTTCCTTGTTGTGAGATCTGTTCCTGCTTCAATATCCACAGGCAGTTCCTAAACAAGGCAGTCATTGTATGCACTCTTGCATTTGATTACAGCTTCTACATCTTGCCAGAGATCTGCTCCCCTAACCCAGACTGTATTCCAACCCAGTAAAGGAGGATGGGTAGGGGGAATACAGAAAATATTAAGCCTGTATTGCAAGCCACTCGCATTGAAACACTTGATATAATTCACAAGATGCAAGGATTATTTTTATTTAATTGTGAATAAACTGCCATCAAATATAGAAAGCTCTTTCTTCCCTGTTTTGAGGGAGCTCTGCTGAAGATGGTCTGGAAACAATTCTCAGATGCCATGTATAATATATTATTGGAAAAAAAGCTAACGAGTCTTGACACTCCCAAATATAAACTGAAGAAGAAGGGTCTCGACCTGAAACGTCGCCTATTTCCTTCGCTCCATAGATGCTGCCTCACCCGCTGAGTTTCTCCAGCATTTTTGTCTACCCTAAATATAAACAGATCAGTCATGTACCCAGTACAACTTATTCCATCATTTAAAACTGACATAATTTAACAAGGGAACTTGGTAAATTTGTCAAGTTGGAGGAATACAAGAGGAAAAGCAAAAAAAATAGAATTAGAATACTTAGCTACAACTAAACAGTCAGTATTGCCTCAAATGCATAAGCTAAATAACCTGTTTGTTCTACGCGTCAAAAGTGCTGGAGTAACTCAGCAGGTCAGCCAACATGTCTGGAGAACATGGATAGGTGACGTTTTGTGTCAAGACCTTTCTTTAAACTGTCTAGACCTTATCTAGATAATGGTTCATTTTAGTTCTTCCATTATCAAACTGGCTGTCACAACACTGCGCAACAGCTTCTCCCAAGCAACCATCAGGCTATTGAACACTACAAACACCAACTAATCCAAACTGAACTGTCTTGGTTGCACTAGTAACTTTGGGCTTTTGTTTTGTTTTTCACTCCATTTTTTAAATTTTTTTATTTATTGAACTTATTTTTCATTTGTTTATTATGTTAGCTATGAAGTACAGTGTTGTGCTACTGCAAATAAGAATTTCATTGTTCTGTTTCGGTACATATGACAATTAAACACTCTTGACTACACTGAGTGGCGACATGGAACAGCCCATTCCACATTATTGTCAATATCAAAGCAAGCTATGTCTACACACAACCTGGAGATTTACTGGCAAACAGAATTGCCGGGGTGCTCTCGTGGTTGTTTATTGGAGACAAAAGGCTGACAGTATTCAACTCATCTACAAAAAGTACATTTGTTATTTCAAATTGATGATTTCTAAACAGTGTGTTCATTTTAAATGAATTTTCTGGAGTGGCCTGGTTATGTGTCTCCAGACGTGCATGATTGTGAGGAGACTGGTTATTAGCCAGTTGAGTTGTCCGACTTCTTTTCACATTTCTTCACCTTTAAAACTTGTAAATGATAGCACTTTGAAACAAGAACATCTGCCAAAATCATAAACGAAACATTTAAAAACTGAGGCAGTGAATTAAGGTGTCTGCTCTGTAACTGTGAAACTATAAACCTGGTGATACATTCTTTGACTTGTTCATTGAAAGATACAGCAGGGAAACATGCCCTTCAGTGTACCCATTCACACTAGTTCTATGTTATCCTACTTTTGCATCCACTTCCTGCACACGGAGGACAACTTACAGAGGCCATTTAACCTACAAGCCCGCAGACTTTGGGATGTGGGAGGAAACCGGAGCTCCTGGACGAAACCCACGTGGTCACAGGCAAACTTCCCACTGACAGCACCCAAGGTCAGAATTGATCGCAGGTCTCTGGCGCTGAAAGACAGCAAGTTGACCAGTTGTGCCGCCCTTTTAATCATTTTAGAGCCCTACTCCATCAACCAACTTACCAATGCGCCTTCCAGACAAGTGGCATAGTGATAACCACGGCCCATGATGAGAACAGATTTCTGTTGGTACAGTTCTGTTGCCAGGTTCTGTATCTCCTCATCGAGGGTCAGGACCTCTTTAATAAGATCTAAAAGATGCAAAGGGTAAATATTAAAAAGGGAAATAGGTAAGAACAAGAAAGTGAGAGAGAAATAATGAGCGACAAAATAAGAGTGAAAACAGAAAACAGCAAGAAACAAAGAGAGAGCAATGAAAAGGTTTAAAGCAAAATCACGAATTAATCCTGAATTTGCCTTTACAACCTGTAAGTTGTATCTCACAGGTCCCTGGGTAACATGCCTCAATATTATCATAAATCAAAGATTAATATCATTCATTTCAATCCGATCAAAACTATAGTGGCAGGGAAAGAGGTAGAATTAGATATTGAGGGGTTTCACTGGTTGGGGCAGATTTGCTGGGACACATCATCCCATCAATGAGCATCCAAAGAGATGCAAGCCAATCAACCGCACACAACTTCAAAAGGAGTGTAATGTGTTAACAGTGCATCATCCCTACTTAAAGTGTTAGAGCATTTATTCCACATGGTTACTCATGAACAGAGAACTACATCAGCAAAAATAAGGCAGAGTAAGAGCAAGTGTTTTTTGGCTATCCCCATTTCAAATGTAAATAACATTTTACAAAGGGATTTTCTTGCCCTCCTTGCCCAATTCTGATCACTCTCTCGCTGGTCACTCCCTCTTCTCCCCTGTCCCATCAGGCAAGAACTACTGAAGTTTGACACATACCTTCAGATTCAGAGACAGTTTCTTTCCAGCTGTTATCAGGCAACTAAATATTCTATCACCAACTAGAGAGCGGTCCTGACTGACCATCTACCTTATTGGAGACCCTCAGACTATCTTTAATTGGACTTTCCCTTGCACTAAACATTATTCCCTTTATCTTGTATTATGGACAGCTTGATTAAAATCATGAATAATCTTTTCACAGACTGGATAGCAGGCAACAAAAAAAGCTTTTCACTGTACCTTGGTAAGTGACAATAATAAACTAAACTAAACTATTAAAGGTTTCTCATGAAAAGCAAACATCATTTTACTGGCGCAGATCTTGAAGATGCATATCCAGCATTTGCTACTTGTATTCAAGTTTTCCATTTTTGTTCACTTCTCAACACTGTCGATTTTGGTAGGATTACGTTTTCTCAACCATTACATATCTCCTAGTTTTTTAACCCAATGTTTCTACATCCCACAAGTGCTTTCATAGTGACTGATTCCAGATATTTAAAACACAAAGAACAGAATGGAGCAAGATTCTGTCACATGAGATTTATGTGCTTAAGATACCATCTAAAATGTTCTTCACTGTACTCTCACTGCAGTTGGGAGGGCTGAATTCATCTTAGAGAATGAAATTAAAATCCTCCCTGATAACTTTATCTAATTTAAATCTTTTAAGAGAGAATTACAGAATAGATTCTGAGCTACTGTTTCTCTGCCAGGAATAACATGAATAGGGTTGGCCATTTTGGATTTGAGAGGAAAATAAATTTAATTTCTCCGAGGATTATGAAGCAGGGAACTCTTTTCAAGTATAATCAATTCAATGTCAATATACTATGGACTAAAAGGAATCAGTGGATATGCTGCTGGATGCGTGTGCCGAGAACAGAAAAGCACAAAAGGACTATCGGCCTGGTCCAAGTTGTAATATTTACATGTTTCATACTTCATGTAACATGGTCCTATGATCATGCACAACAGGTTTGTACAATGCTGGGAATTGCACTATTAACTGCTTTTAAAATGTAATCTATTTTGCCATTTTCATGCAAATACAATCAGTCTGACAGTCATTTACGTCTGACATTATCGCCTTTGATGCAGGAGACTTCTGCAACAGGGTTGAAAATTGCAACATTTTACTAAATCTACCAAAGCATTTAATATTTGAGATAAAACTTTAAACATGTGGAAATCCTGGAAATGTACCCATTGTTGACACAGAAAGTCAAATGATGGCAAAGGGGATGAAACTGAAAAGAAAAACTGGAAATTTATATAATTAATGTTTCTGTAATTTGCCTTGTTTGACTGTTTGCTATTTTTTTCTGATGTGGTTCCCAGAGATGCTTGCATGCATTAACTTTAGACTTTGAATGCTCCACTTGTTTACCTGGTAGTGCCTTCAGACCCCGGATAATCTCCTTTCTCCTCTCCTGCATCGAAATTCTGTCTTCACACATCAGCAGTGCAAACATCACCAGTGAGATAAATTGGCTGGTGTAAGCCTGGATGGAAAACCAGACAGTGCTAGTTATTGTTGGTTAAGTTCCAACATGTTGGAGGACACAAAGATAGCAAGTTCCACTCTCACTCAATCTCAAAAATACTAAGAGCACAAGTCATTCTAATGCACACAATCAGTTACTTGACTGCCGAGTGGAAATGTGAAAGAAATACAAAGGTCTTGAAACCCATGGCAACTAAATCACTCTAACCTTATCATGCTTAGCTCTACTGCTAAACTTGTATTCACCGCTGAAGTCAATCTTATATTAAAACTAACAGATGGACATCAAAGTAATAACCAAGATGAAGGATAATAACCCAGGGCACACTGGAATTTCACTGCAAGATTTGCCTCAATTGGTACACTAATTTTTAGCAGAAGCAAAGGAACTGATTCAATATTAATAAAAGAGATTTGCATAGACTTGTTCTATGTTTCAAAGCCAAAATAAAGGGATTGCTTTGCAAGATATTGTAATATATATAGCTGCCTTGCTTGAGTTGGAGTGAAAAGCCTTAACATTGTGTGTCTAAGAGGAAAGTTGAATGTTAAAGATAGGATGTTACTTTTAAATTAAAAACTATCAGTAAAATCAGCATCACTACCTGAGCTTAACTTCAGCCACGGGGGAGGGATGAATTGTTACATTCTCTGTACACACTTCTCTAATTGCTGCTTTCTGGGCCAATTTGAAACTAGTGAGTGATATGTACCAGATTTATATGCCACACAAAGCACAAGGGTGGACTATTGCTAATGCAGAAACATAGCGAAAAAAATCTCCCAAACAAACAAACCCTACTCGTATCCTCCTGACAGACTCGAGTTATTTTCCACGATCGCTCTCAGAGGGAAAGAGCAGACTGGAGTGCTTTTAACGGAGAAAAATGTAGCTAACTGACATAATTCTATGCCTTATAAACAGAAACAGATTTCTAGCACAAATACTTTATCAATTTTAGTGCAAGGGATTGTATAAATGGTATTTCCTTTACCCATATTTACAGACTGTTAGTGTCAGAAACAGGAAAACAAGCCAGAACTTCCAGTACAGTGCCTGCAACCGTATAATTTTATGAAACCTTACTCTCATTCATATTTATTCAGTTTTGAAGCAAAGGACAACTCTTCAAAATGGGGCCCACTAAAATCTACGATGCTGATCAGTGGCTGTGGAAAAGGAGTACGTTTTAAAAATGCACAAGATGCACGCACATGATTCCTTGTGTATATTGTACTCAATCTTTCTGGCTTAGCAACTTCAAATTTCTGGGGTTAACATCTTGGATGATCTGTCCAGGTCCCAGCACATAGACGTAATCATGAAGAAGGGATGCCAGGGTGCCTGCTTTCTTGGAACTTTGATGATATGCAGCATGTCGCTGAATAATCTAAAACTTCTACAGAAAGACTATAGAAAGTACCCCGACTGGTTGCATCAAGGCTTGGTGTGACAACTCAAACGCATAGGAACAGAAGAAGTTGCAGAGACTGGTGGACTCAGGCCGATGCATTACTGGTACAACTCTCCCCACCATTGATAGCATCAATACAAAGCGCTGCCTCAAGAAAGCAGCATTTATCATCTCCACCATCTGGTTCATGCCCTCTTCTTAGTGTTACTATCAGGCAGCAGGTACAAAAGCCTGAAGTCCCACACCACCAGCTTCAGGAATAGCCACTTTCCTACAACTATTAGGTTCTTGAACCAACCTGCACAAAACAATCCTAATCCTACCTCAGCAACAGAATGCTACGGACTGTCTCTTGCACTACCATGGACATTATCCAATTGTGTTACTGCACTAATGTCTTGCTTTTGCAGTTTTTCTCTGTTTCACAGTCCTGTATAATTTATATTTTGTTTGCTGTCAGAGCCTACATGCCTGTGATGCTATTGCAGGCAAGATTTTCAGAATATTAATTCCGAAAGACTTGCCTTTGTGCTGGCAACTCCAATTTCAGGCCCAGCGTTGATATGGACACCACAATCGGTTTCACGAGAGATAGAGCTGCCAACTGTGTTTGTAACACCCACAGTCAGGGCTCCCCGCTCCTTACAGTACCTCAGTGCCATCAAAGTGTCAGCTGTTTCCCCTGGAAATAAACAAAATCAATCAGGTAAGGACAATGTGCATCTATTATTGGAGACACAAGAGACTGCAGATGCTGGAATCTGGAGCAACAAACAATCTGTTGGAGGAACTCATTGGGTCAAACAGCACTTCTGGGTGGAAAGAAATGGCACATTCCGGAGCTCAAGTTTGTATATGCTTAAGTTTTAACATTAAAGGTGATCTAATTGATATCATTAAAATGTCTGGAAACTGAGAAAAATTAGGTGTTTATTTCTTCTGATAGAATATAGAATAGCAGGTACAATGTTAAAGATAGAGTTAGTAATATTAAATTGCACAAGATAACAATGGTCAGAAATGGGCGGATTTCTACTAAAAAAGTTGAGGTTCAATTCAAAATATCAAATCTGAAAATCTGAGTAATTGTTTTAGGCATGGTACCAAGGTACACAGATGAAGTTAAGATACTGTGATCTATCAGAAAAGTTAAATAGCATTGAGAAGCCCCCACTCCTACTCCTGTGCTGTGGGTCTATCAATACTTGATATACCGTTGGCAAGCTGTCCTGTGCGCCTTGGAAATGAGACATTAGCTCATTTAGTCCAGAGGTTTCACTTATATTGTGTCATAGAATTGTACTGTGCGAAGGTGAAATTGCCACTGTGAAATATATTACTTTTAAGTCTCCTCAGTCATATTTTTCAAGAATATGACTGAGGGGACTTAAAAGTATTTCACAGATGCATTTTCACCTTTGCACAGTACAATTCTAAGACACAATATAAATGAAACAATATGTGGTGCAATTAAAAATAGAAAATTCCAAAAATGTTCTGCAAGTCAGTTGGCATCTTTGGAGAGAGAAAATTAGTTCATGTTTCAGATCAATAATCTTCCATCAGACCGGAATGTCTGATTATCTGCAATTGTTGAATTCTAGTCTCGTATTTGACGTTTCCAGGATTGTTTTTCCTCTCTCCCTGTATTTTCAGATATCATTTGATTCTGAATTGTAGAATCTTCCCAAATTAATTAATTATTCAATCTCGCCTGCTCTTCACTCTATCATTTTGCTTACCCATTTATCTATATCTTCAAATGACATTTACCAGCTCCATTCAGAGGTCATCAACCTAAAACATTCATTCTGATTTTCTCTTCAAGGGGCTTCTTGACCTATCTTCAGCAATTTATCTTTTTTATTTCAGATTTCCAACATCTACAATGACAAGACCATGGGTTTCGCAGCACAGAATAGGCCCTTCAACTCACAAAGTGACTGCTAACCATCAAGCACCTAATTACCCCAATCCTTCACTAATTCCTTTTTATTCTCCCTACATTTCCATAAACTATCCCCAGATTCTACCACTCACCTACATTCACCACCTACAGTGGCCAATTAATCTACCGATCTGCATACCTTAGGGACTCGAGGGGAAATCAGAGCACTCAAGCAGTCACAGGAAGAACAAGCAAACTCCAAACAGACGCAGGTCAGGTTTGAACCTGGGTCTTTGGACCAGTGAGGTAACAACTCTTCCAGTGCCACTACTGAGTTTCAACATGCTCTTGAGCATCTAAAAGGCATTTGGACAGGTACGTGGATAGGAAAGGTTTGAGGTATATTAGTCAGATGCAGGCAAATGGGACTAGCTTAGATGGGGGATTTTGGTCCACATGGGCAAGTCTGACCAAAAAGCCTGTTTCTGTGTTATATTACTCTATCACTTTATATGACTGCTTCCCCATCAATGGCACCTTCCACAATTGTCTGATTCTACAACTTCCACACATCTCATCTTCAAGCTTAAAGCATTGCAATGAAGCTAAAAATGCCTGAGATTCAGCCAAGCGACTGAATGCAACAGATGGTTGCAATAAGTTTATTTTTTGCACCAAAGCAAGTTTGTTAAAATTTAGATGCAAAGTACTGCGCACACACAAAATGCTTCAATATCATCAAGGATGTTGCCATGACTCGTGGGCGTGAGTTGTAAGAAGAGATTGGGCAAGCTAGGACGTTATTCCTTGGAGCACAGGAGGCTAAGGGGTGATCTTATAGAGGTAGAAACAGGGAACTGCAGGTGCTGGTTTACAAAAAAAAGATACAAAGTGCTGGAGTGATTCAGCCGGTCAGGAAGCTTCCCAGAGAATATGGATCGGTGATGTTTTGAATCTGAGGAAAGGTCCAAAACCGAAACGTCACCAATCCACGTTCTCCAGGGATGTTACCTGACCCAATGGTTTAATGGCACTTTATTGTCACATGTACCGAAGAAGAGTGAAATTCATATTTTAATGCAGTTCAGTACAAGTATCACTATACATAAGCACTGGTACCCGCTGAGTTACTCTAAAATGTTATGTCTTATCTTATAGAGGTGTTTAGAATCATGAGGGGAATTAATAGTGAATGAACAGTCTTTTATCCAGGGTAGGGGATCCAAGAACCAGAGGACAAAAGTTTTAGCTGGGAGGAGAAAGATTTAATATGAATCCGAGGGGCAACTCTTTCACTTGAAAGGGCGGTGGGTATATGGAATGAGTTGTCAGAGGAGGTAGTTGAGGCAGGTACAATAACGACATTTAAAAGACACTTGGACAGGAATATGGATAGGAAAGGTTTAGAGGGATATGGACCAAATGCAGGCAAATGGAACTAGCTTAGTTGGGGCATTCCAGCAGTATGGACAAGTTGGGACAATGGGCCTGTTTCCATGCTGTATAACTGCATGATCAAACACGATATGCACCACCAAATATCACTATGCTCTTGCAAGCAGAACAAACAGTAAAGACTCCCAAACCTGTTACTAGGGAGGCTAACTGCTACCATTTTGCCAATCCGATTCTTCCACGCTTCCTTCGGGAAATCACCATCCCTTATCACTTTAGGACTCCACAAATCAAATGGGAATTAAGCAGACCAGAAAAGCATACAGACATGAACAAATTGTATCCTTTTACACTTAAATTTATCTTGGCAGAGGTTTTACAACTTGTGTGCGAAGGAACTGCAGATGCTGGTCTACACTGAAGATAGACACGAAATGCTGGAGTAACTCAGCGGGTCAGGCAGCATCTCTCGAGAAAAGGAATAGGTGACGTTTTGGGCCGAGACCCTCGTAAAGACTGAGAGTCAGGGTCGAGGGAATCTAGAGGCATGAAAAGGATCAGAACAAATCAGAGCCAGCACCGATGACCAAGGAAAGGTGGAGCCCACAATGGTTCGTTGTTGGTTGTGGAAGAGGTGATAATTTATGGGTGGAAACAGAGGAACGTGCAGGACAATTAGAGTTGGGGGGAAGGGGGTTGGAATGGATGAATTCAGAGCTCTTCTTATTTGATAGGAGTTAATGCCATTCACACTGACATAGAACTTCAAAAAAAATATTGAACAAGAATATTCATCTGTAAAACATTTATGGCGAGAATCCTAAATGGTATATATATTTTAATGAAGTACCTGATTGACTGAGGAAGAAACAGACATCATCTCTAAAGACGGGAGTGTTTCGGTCCAGGAAGTCGCTGGCGAGCTCAACCATGACAGGCAGTTCTGTAAGTTCTTCCAGCACCTGTCGAGTCTTAAAACCAACAGAAAAACAAAGTCGGTCGTAAACTAATACTTCCTGCTTTGTTCCGGGTACTGAATCGGGCAAAGTGCGATTCTAAGAATTTAGACAAACAAACCCAAAGCTCTGCGCAATTCCCTTAGCACTTAATCAGTCTATATGAACACAAAAAAAACAGCTCGCCAGTAAATTCTCTTTTTTTTGCGCAATTTCCTTAGAGAAATACTGATTAACGGTGACTTAATCAGAACTTTTTAATATTATGAAAGGGTTCGACAGTGTAGATATGGAGAATATGCATTTTCACTGGACACAGAATGTCACAGTACAAAACAGGTCCTTTAGAACAAGGATTCCAAGCCAATCATCAACCACCCATTTGTGCAATCCTACATTATTTGATTTCTTAATTTAATCCCACTTTTTATTCTTCCCATATTCCCATCAACTCTCCAGATTCTATCACTCACTCACACACTTGGGGCAATTAACAGTGGGCAATTAACTTACCAACCCTACACATCTTTGGGAAGTGGGAGGAAACAGAAGGCTGTCCATGTGGTTACCGGGAGAAAGTGCAAACTGCAACAGATGGCACCAAAGGTCAGGATCAAATGTGAATTTCAGGAGCAGTGAGGCAGCATCTCTACTCACTGTGCCAAAATGCTGCCCACTGATTTTTTCCCCCAATGCTATTTACTTTTTGTCTTCACTGCAGTATGAGTTCTGTTATCATGTTGTATCCATCACCTTCTCATGCGGTGAGTTTCACACTGTAACCATCCTCGTATCCCCTCTGACTCTCCTCATCTATGCTTTGTTTCAGATGTCTCCATTATGGGGAAAATGTCCGCACCATCCATCCCCTTCGTTATTTTGAAATTTCAGGTCCTCCCCTCAGCCTGAAGAAGGGTCCCGAAGAACACAAACCAGCATAACTGAAACATTCCATCCTAGCCAACATCTTGGTAAATCTCCTCTGCACCCTCTCCATTGGAATCATATTTACATCAGTATGGAGATTGCGGCAAACCCCAGAGAGATATTTAAGGCGATCCTGGATACTTACACAAGGGAGGACCAAATAGATGGATATTTTGTTTGGGTTAAGTAAAGAGAAGAAAGGTGAAATGTGTGCAGTATAAGCAGTCTCTGCACCGTAAATGATTTGAGATGCAAAACAGGGAGTTAAGAAATGGACCCGAGATATTGAGCCCAAGATTTGTGAGGTGTTGGACATCCGATAAGTTTGCAGACATCATTTCCAGTAGACAATGCCACTGTAATAAACTAAGTAAATGATCAAGATTTACAATGCAAGGCATGTCCACGTTTTGTAGTGCACTTTATAGATAGGTCTAGATTGGATATTCAAAAAACAATCCTTCAAAAAATCTAGTGTCTCATTAGAACACAGTAATAACAGCATGACACCCAGCAGCAACCATAAATCCCCAATAGCCGAAGACCCTGTTGATGGAAATAGTAAATCATCACAAAGTAATGATTGGTCTCAGACCAAGAAAAATCACCAATTAATTTTATGTTTGTACAGCAACTCATCAGATCCTGGAGGACATGACATTTACTTTGCTTTTATGAATCAGCCACTTTTATATCAGCAATTTATACAAATTGCAAATGATACAAACAGGACTGGATGATCAGCTTTTGAATGCTGATTGATTAAAAGATACAGCATGGAAACAGGCCCTTCGATCCACCGAGTCCACGCCGACAATCGATCACCCATTCGCACTGGTTCTATGTTATCCCTCTTTCTCATCCACTCCCTGCACATTAGGGGCAAATTTGCAACAGCCAATCAACCTGCAATTACGCACATCTTTGGGATGAGGGAGCAAAAGGGAGGTAATCCACACGAACAAAGTGCACACTCCACACAGAGAACTCCCTAGATCAGGATCGAACCCAGGCCTCTGGTGCTGTGAGGCAGCAGCTCTACCAGCTGCGTCACCCAACACTAATAATTTTTAATTTACATTTCAAGTATTACCTTAATAAGGCAGTAGAACAATAAATTCATGCCTCATCTGGCAAAGAATTCATCAATGTTGCACTGGGGTGCCTACTCAAATGCGAGGTGGGGAGCTTCAGGCAACAGCTTACTGACTCAGCACAACCACAGGGTCAAATTGACCCATCATGGTTTTACTTAGAAATGATTGATGCAAGAGCATTTTCAGCTACCAACCCTCTTTAAGGCCATATGTTGATGCTGTTTAATTGAGTCAAGTTTAAAGAGAGATTGCTTTCCAGTCAACCATACCAGGGAAGCACTGAACTGTTTGTTTCCAGGCAGGCTTTTGTCAGCCTGTGTGTAGTCAAAGGGTTGGAATAGCTCGAAGCAGGTGGGCGTTGGCATGGACCCGATCAGATTAGCTTTTAATGGATGTGCAGCGTTCTTTCAGGATTATAATTTCTGGTACATAGATTTTCCTCCGATGTTGCCATGAAAAGGAACGGAACTGCTGAGCACAGCATGGATGCGTGACCGAGCAAAATCCAAGCCCAGGCACAAAGTGTGCCTTAAGGAGCAGGAAATCTTCGCAATAAGCAAAAAAAAGGCGGACACCAGCAGGATGCTCAGTACCACCATAGTTGTTTCCACTTGTGCAAATCTTCTTATTCAGGGCACTGCAGAGGACTGAATTGTCAGGTTGGAGATAATTCATTCCTCCCACCAATAGTGAAATCCTTTTAAAAGAGGCGGCCATTTGGAACAGTGTTGGCAAAGATGTCGCTGACCAAGGACCAAAGTCCAAAAGGTGGATCAGAGTTGAGCACGAAGCTCAATCTGGAACGTGTTAAGAGAAGAGATGTTTCATGAACTCAAATGAATTATTTGATGAGCTACCAAAATTAGTCAATCTGGGCAGCACATTTGACATGGATCTTGGCAAAGCCGGAACAAGCTACCTCAAAGGCAGGTTTCTCAAAAGAAACTAAGAGCCATTGGGATCTAAAGAGAGTGGAAAATTGGACACCAAGTTGGCTCAAGTGTTAAGAAGGTAATGGCCGATAGGTGGTTTTGTGAATGCTAAACTATTACAGACATTTTCCATGTTGTTCAGTATTTATCTCCATGTATTTTGTAATAGATGAAAGCGACTTCCATCTAAAAGTAAATGGCATTTCAGCAATCAAAACTGTGAAGTAAAGTATTCAGGACAGATAGCAAAGCAAGGGAACATAAAATAAATGGGAGGAGATCGAGTGATATGGATCAACAGAGGGGTCTGAAGGTTTGCATTATGTCAATAAGGTGGTTTAAAAGGCCCAAGGGATAGAGAGGCACAGAGCTGAGGTATTACGCTATTATATACACTAGTTGGGACATAATTCCAGTGTTGTATTCAGTTATAGTCGCTACATTTCAGAAATGTGCAATTGCACTGGAAGGGGTGTAGAAGATTTATAGAGATGTTGGACAATTGTAGCTGTGAGAAAGGATTGGATATGTCAGGGATGTTTTCTTTGTAACATAGGCCAAGGGGAGACTTAATTCATTTGGATAGATCTATGAGGGACTTGGATACAGGAAAGACATTTCTCTTCCAGGGTAGCACAGTGGCACAGCGGTAGAGCTGATCCTGGCTATTGGTGCTGTCTGTACGGAGTTTTTATGTTCTCCCTGTGACTGCGTGGGTTTCCTCCCACACTCCAAAACATACAGGTCTGTAGGTTAATTAGCTTTGGTCAAATTGTAAATTGTCCCTAGAGCGTAGGATAGTGTTAGTGTATGGGGTTATTGCTGGTCGGCACAGACTTAAGAGATACAAGGCAGAAACCTTCAGTAGGCCGAAGGTTTCTGCATTGTATCTCTTAAGTCTAAAAACTATTTGAAATGGTGTAAGCTGCAGAAGAAGCAGAGGAAGCCAAGCTACATGGGAATCTGCAACTGGCTCACTGAAAGCGTGGTAAAGACAGAAAAGCTCATCACTCTTAAAGAGTACTTGGATGTGTACCAAGAGCCATGATGTGCTTGCTCTGGATGAACCCTCGAAGTTGAGATTTGGCTGAGCACAAATTTTATGGGACAAATGTGATGGGCCAAATGGTCTTTTTTATCAGCATACATTTTCTATGATTCTATGTAGTGAAGACCATCATTAGTATTGGATCTAAGGAATTTGAAGTCGCTTTGATTAGAGCGCAGACCAACAGTGGTGCAAAAAGGGGAAATGATTGGTATGCAGGAATTTTACGCAAAATAAATTTGATTTGGAAAGCTTATTTTAATTGGAGTCATTGTAGAGAATAATCAGATTTCATAGGATTCATTTCAAGATGAAAGACAAATGAAATAAAAGCATATTAATGTTAAATGCAATATTACTTTAAATAAATTGCATTCCCCATTATGTAGTTAACTTTTGGTTCATTCTGAAGTTTGGTAACATACCATGTCATTCTTTCTTCACAAACCACACCATCTATAAAACTGCACCTTCTTTCTCAAACGCTGTTGGGTGAACCAAACCCATTGCAGAAAACCCGCAGAAACACTAATGGTCTTGCTCCTTAGCAATGCACATGCTGATTTAGTTGCCCAAGCAACCATTATTGCTTTATATGCTGCAATCTGTAAACTAAAGCTAAACCATAAACACCAAATTGCTTTGCTTCATCTTTTGCTTTATCATGGCTTCCAACAATGAGGGAAATCTATAATTTAAACTCATGTATCACAAAGATATACCTACAGCAACACCGGCGTGGAAACTCGTCCCACAGGCAATGAGAATCAAGCGCCTACATCGCAGAATCTCCTTGATGTGATCTTGTAAGCCGCCAAGTATTACTGTGAAAGGACAGAGACATACATCACTCACTTTTAAATGAACATCAGGTACCACAACAAAATTAAATTTGTTGATGAATAATATAAACAAGTCACTTGGGTCACAGTGTTTGTTCCTTCTTGTTTAAACAGCCAGCCAGATATATAATTTGATTTTGTTGATGACAGAACATTACAAATATTCATCAATGGAGCAAAGAATACTTCTCCACGATCCATTTTACATTTACACACCAGCATTTCAAATGACCATTCTACTAATCTGAGTGAAATTAATATTCTGGATTCCTATCGGACTCCAGGTCTGGACCCACCCAAATCCAAGAGGCAACTTAAATGTTTTAAATACGCTTACTTGAACCTTTTTCTGTCGTGTTGTAGTGTTTTAAAGGTTGTTAAAACAATTACAAACATGATTTAACTCTTAAAAAGTCACAAAGTGCTGGTGTGACTCAGTGGGTCAGGCAGCAACTCTGGAGAATGGGTATAGGTGACATTTTGGGTCGGTACCCTTCTTCAGACTGATCCTGACCAGGATTATGTTCTCCAGAAATGCTGCCTGACCCACTCAGTTACCCCTACGTTTGTGCCTTTCTTTGTGAACCAGCGTCTACAGTTTCTTGTTTCTATGAATTAACTGGATTAACATTCTGAAAGGTCAACAGTTAAGTCAAACAATATTAACTGTAAAGAATGTTCTGAAACAGTACTATATTTAAAAAATACGGGCTGTGAAAATCAGAATCCTAGTGTTATGTTCGAAAGAGAGAGAACATATTAAATTTACCAACAACGTGTTAATTAAAAATGGGACTGGTTTCAAGGGCAGAACAATTAAGAGGCAGAGAGAACAAAGGAGTGATTGAAACACCAAAAAGGACAGTTGCATTGAAGGAAAGAACATTTGTAACAAGTGCAAGGAACCGAGACAAGTCACAAGCTTGAATGCAAGAAAGCAAACAAGCGATAGTTCAAGCAGCATTATTAAAATGATGTAAAATAGCTCAGAGAGGCAAATAAATAAATGATGGGTCTTTGTCCCAAACATTATGGAGGGCACTGTAAGATGGTGAAAAAGATATCACACCAGAGTATTATGAATGGGGAACCCTGAACATCAAACTGTGACTCATCTATATTAATAAATATGCCATGCTTATATAATATGCCTGCACCATGACTGATTTATCAGTGACAAACAAGTCTCGAGTTAATTAAGTTTGAATCTTGAAAGTAAGAAAAGCTATAATTGGTGAGTTGAGACCGAGTGAAACCGAAAGACAAGGTTTTTTTAAATCTCTGAAAGAACATAACTGATCTTCCCTTGTTACCTGTATGCTCATCAAAGTTGATTCTTCCTCTCATTGTGTTCAGAACGGACTCAGGCTGCTCAAAGATTTCTTTCTGCATAAATGAGCTGAAATTGCCTGTAAGTAAAATCAGAGAGAAGATGAGACACAAATTATGATGTGACATCGTCAATGTACTTAGAGGGGTTGTGTGATGTATTGATTTATATCGTGCCGACATCAACAGTTCCTGGAGAGTAATACCAATATAGAGAACCCAGCTTCGATAATATAAAAGGAGAATGCCGATTTTTGCAGGGCAGATTGGAATTTTTTATTCAATGTTATTTACATTTAAAAAAAACAAAGTGGTGGAGTAACTAAGAGGATCGTGCAACATCTCCGAAGAACATGGATAGGTGACGTTTCAGGTCGGGACACTTCTTCAGGCATTATTTGAACATAATATGTGTGGCATGCAATTTGGGTTTTCAAAGCAAATTGCCGCTGGTCGTAAAAATGCTTTAGTTACAAAAATTTGGGTTCTATTAATTCAGTTACTCCTGATGAACAATGGGATGTTTATTTTAATTTTCTCCCCCTCCCTCCCTCATAGTATTTTATCCCCAGTAAACAGGACATTTTTTTAATAACAATGGTTTGCTTCTGCAAAATGATATAAATAAGTGAACATGTATCAGACACAAATTTTGCTGTGTAAGTTGAGTTTGTAATTTTACCATGACTGCATGGGGTTCCCTACATGTGCTTTGGTATATCTTTCCACATCTCAAAGATATGCTGAAGATCAACACAGAATGCTGGAGTTACTCAGCGGGACAGGCAGCATGACTGGAGAGAAGGAATGGATGATGTTTCAGGTCGAGACCCTTCTTCAGACTGCAGACGGGAGGGAAGGGGCAAGGAAGAAAATGGGAACGCAGCAAGAAAAAGCACATCTGTGTTTGACAAACATATTTCGGCTATGCCCTTTTTTGGAGTGGAGCATGATCTCATCCGCACCCTCACCCCAAGCCCACCTCAAACATTCTACCCGGGTTTTCCTTGTCAATCTCTTGGGAGAAAAATAATGTTTTAAAAATATTTTTAACAAATCCTGTTGCCTGCTCTACTCCCCTTTAAAATGCTTCAATGCCCTTGCATCACAAGAGCAAGATTTTGTCCTGTCCTTATTCTGACAACCCAACCCATCAATTCTCAACATTGCCACCCCATCACATTCAGTCTTCCCTCATCCCCTTGATTCCAGACTGAGAGAAAAACCCAGTCACACAATCAAGCATTTCTTTTCATTCAGCGATTCCGCTGTGCCACAAGGTCTCAGTGCATCTGAAGCCTGCCCTCCAAGTCTTGGGCAGATAATCACATGCTGTGTGGTAATTTGCCAGTGAGTGGAAGCTGCTCAGCAATCGCAGAGCGACTCTGCCAATCCAGCCGACCATGATCAGAGCCTTCTACACCTGCCAGCCTGCAACTTAAATGGCCTGCCCCAAGTAAATGTAATAGGAAAAGATATAGTGAGTCTAAGCACTGGTCGGATTGAATGTTAGAGATTTGTGCAACTCAACATTCAACGTAATGTACACACAGATAACAGAATTAAGATTAAGATGGGCCAGTGAGTGCTCCTTTGGTTCTTAGTAAAGGAATTATTTTTTGAATTTAACTCCTGAAAATGCAACTTGGCAACCAGCCCAACCTTACCTTTCATGATTTGTTGCAGCTCCAGCTGCAGGGTCTGGATGGCTCGGGCTGGGTGGTCCCCTGCTCTGCGATTGATTCTGTGAATGGAGAGTTTTCCATCCACTACAGCTGCCACGTCGTCATCCTCCAGGAAGATCACTCGGTTGGTGTGTTCAATCACAGCGCTGTCGAACACAAGCATGAGACATGACAACAAACGACACCACAAATATCAGTCGAATCTTACGATTTCAGTAGGACACCTGGAAAGGTAGGTGCACTATGTCCAGAGCTTTGTGTTCCTCTACAGGCACTGTCAGACTTTAATCAAACACATAGCAGTCCATCCTGTTCATGCCATATGAAGAGCTACTGAGTTCAACTCAATTCCAACTCTCCATCCATGGCCTTGTGGATTAAGGCACATCAAGGACTCATTCGGGAGCCTTTTATACATAACCAAGGTTTTGTCCTTCACGAGCCTTTGAAATAGTGAGCTTCCGAGCTATCCCACTCTTCGGGAATATATATTTTCTCAACTCTCAATGTATAAATTATTAACTAAATTATGCACTTCAGCCTCTTCCATTTAAAACAATCCCAGCCTTTACTCATGAAGAAAGCTCTGGCAATTATAAATCTTTCTAAAACTCTCCAGCATGATGGAATTGTTCCTGTAATGTGGTTGACCAGATTTGGGGGGTGGGTTGGGGATAGACAATCATAATTGTCTCAGTCATTTTGGTCCATTGGACATATCTGAATCACAGAATTGCATACTAGTTCAGTTTAGTTTAATTTATTGTCATGTGTACCAAGGTACAGAGAAAACGTTTTTTATTGCATGCCATCCAGTCAGTGGAAAGACTATACATGATTATGCCATCCTCAGCGTACAGATACAGGATGAAGGGAATAACGTTAGTGTCAAATAAAGCCCAGTAAAGTCTGATTAAAGATAGTCCGAGGGTCTCCAAAGAGGTAGATAGTAGCTCACTAGTTGTTTTGTGCCTCTTGCCTGATGGGAGAGGGTAGAAGACAGAGTGAGACATCCTTGATTATGCTGGTAGCTGAGGCAGCGGGGTTTAAATGAAATCAATGGTAGGGTCACTAAGAATCAACATTGTACATTGTATAATACATAATGCAAGATATAATAGGTAGAACAACTGAGCTTACCTAGCATCTGATGCAAAGTAGTACTCAACAGCTTTTTCCTCCATTGGAAACAGGCAGGTGGTGCTGTCTGCACGAGGTAGGCTGCAGCTACTCTTATCCTTGGCTGTAGGATACAGAATACCCTAGTCAATGTGCGTGCAACGAATAAATTATCAAAGCCTGCCATCTTACAGGAAACAAAATCCATGCAACAATCCCCTGTAACACTTTAATGTACATTCACAATTTTTCATGCAAAGAGTTAGAGCCAAAATAAAAATTTGGGATTGAAAAAAATCAAAAAACTGCAGTTGCTTGGAAAGTTTCAAATAGAAATAGAAAATGTTAGAAATATTCAGCAGGACAGGCAGCATCAATGTTTCAGGTCAATGTTTCTTCAACGGACCAGGGAAAGTTGATAGTTCACTGGAAGAGGAAAAGTGAAAACAATTGTGAATAAGATGCAGAGAGAGAAATGGGCGCTGCACTAGGGTGGGGACAACAGAAAAGTGGTCTGCTGCCGTGAGCTATCAACTAACGAAAGCAGAAAACAAGCTGACCTCACTAGTTGAAGCAATAAAGAATCACTTCATTGGAGCCTTCAGAAATTATTGTATCACCCGAGGTCTAGTCTTCTGGATGGTGATGCAGTACATAGTTGGAGAAGTAATATCGCTGGACTTCACTATATTTTTGACCCAGGTTAGATTCTGGTCCATAGTAAGGCATGAACTAATTACATCCGACTCAGAAACGTGTGCACTATGTTGAGAGAATCACCTTTTCTTGACCCACCTCTTAACAGCTAATTTCTAAAGATACAATTAGATGGATGAAGGTACAAAAGCAAGATCATGAAAGGTACGGCTATTTAAGAATGTCCTCCTGTCTTTGCCCATATTTTTCTCTCAATCAAAATTAATATTTCCCAGTATTGTAGGCATGCCATAGTTTACAAAATGTGTAAAGATGATAAAAGCAATCTTAACAGACTAAATTGAATCAGAAGAGATGTCAAGTTCTCAACTTGAAGCACCAAGGAAAATGTTTGGCCAGGTGGAAAAATAATTTTAATAAACAAACAGATAAAGTCTTAAATGTTAAAGGGTCTTATAAAAAAGTCAAGTGCATGTACCATTCATTGCTTATATTGATTTTCAATGGTTTCCATAACAGACAGAGAGAGAAACTGGTCATCAGAGTAAATATCACAACAGAATGAGACTCAAAGGAAAATACCACTCTCTCCAAGTATTTCAACCATAACAAGAATGCCCCAAAGTGCGATAAGAAAGAAAAGACGAGCAAAATTCTGTTCACCAAAGACACACCTGATACTTCATTCCTAATTGTTCATCAACAGAGGTTGGTGCTGCTTTCCACTGCATAAACTATACTGAAGTACCACCGAAAAAAACTAATGCACAAGACAATGCTTTTACAATTAAGCTCATGCAAGGATTATACATACAGATTGCAGTTCTATCTATAAACATTAAAGTTTGATTAACAATTATAAATCGATAACTTTGGACTGAAATATAAAAAGTAGCCTCTACTTACAAGGCAGCAATATCAATTACTGAATGCCTCTGAACATGCAATTCCAATTGTTTACTTTCTTGGAGCTTAAAGTCTCAGCATAAACCATGCTGAACTATGTTGTGCAACATTTAACTATTGTGTTCCAAGGAACTTAATCATCCGGTGAAGCGAAAAAAGCAAATGCCAGGAATTCGAAGTAAATGCAGCAATTACTGGAAACACTCTGGTAATATCAGGACAGCTTGATTTATGGTACACAAAAATGCTGGAGAAACTCAGCGGGTGCAGCAGCATCTATGGAGCGAAGGAAATAGGCAACGTTTCGGGCCGAAACCCTTTTTCAGACTTGATTTATGGAGTGTTTTCACCTTCTTTGTTTGACCATTTACCGCATAGTCTCATCTTAAAAGACCCCTACAGGAAAGCAGCACCAATTATCCCCCCTCCATGATGATTGCCAGGTTTAACACCATTCCGTCACAGAATAAGGCAAATAATAAAAAAATCAGCCAAAGTTCAATACTTGACCTATACCATTGCTTTTAGATTCTGCAGATTTGTCATCCACCTTACAATTAGCTGGAAATATAAAGTTAACAAAATAAAAGTCAAATGTAGAGAATTAAAAAAAACTCCAATCAGTATATTTGATTATGCATAAGTTAGTACTCTGTTTTGGCTCAGGCCATTCAGAAGCAGATGGAAGTAAACTTCTATACTCAAGTGCAAACCAGCCGAACACAGACCCTTTGGGGGGGGGGGGTGGGGAAGAACATCAACATTAGAAATGAACTACATTTGTTTTATCTTCAATAGATCAAGTAGTAATCAATAGAATAATGCTAATCTACTTCACCTAAAGACTCTGTGATTGCTTCATTTCTGCGAAGGATTTTAAAGTTGAAACCCAGCAAGAAGCTTTGTATTCGCTATAGGATCTTTGCTCTGTATCACCCATCCACTCCTATAAAGTGGTTACATCTGGATATATCTGACCAAGGTGGGTTTCATAAAGAAGGCATTCTATTGTTTGTGTTCGCAACTATTTCAAAATAATGAACAGAACAATGTCATCTCTAGGTTGATCTCTATTAAAGTATTAAATCCCCACGTTGATGATATTTTTCACATTCTGTAAAATTTTAAATGGAATATTTTATAATTTCCACAAAGTAACAATCTGAATATTTTCCCATGTTTTGCATTTGGAGCAATTCACAATAAGTAGCAGTTCCAAATCTCATACAACTGACCTTCAGAATCTAACTCAGATCAACAACAACACCAAGTCTTTTGACACTGTATCATTTGAAAATCTGATCTATATTGCTGTTGTTACCCTCCTGGATTCATGGTGAGAAACATTTACAAAATTTCTGCACAAGAGCAGTTTTTTACCTGAACTTCGTTACTAAGTGTTCAACAGCTTACATGATGTTTCGGCAAAAGAAATAACAGGAAGAGGTTGCTCGTCCTCACTGCAGGATCTGCCAATTAGTAAGATCATGGCTGGTCTTTTGTCTCAGTGCCACTTTCCTGCACTGACTCCACATACTCTGGTTCCTTAACATTCAAAAATCTATTGATCTCTGCCTTGAATTCACAAAATGGCTGAGCCTCTACAGCTTTCTTGGATACAGAATTACAAAGTTTCGCTACTCTGTTGAGTGAAGAAATTACTTTGCCTTTCAGGCCTGAATGGTCACCCCTATTTAAACACTGTTAGCCCTGGTTCTAGATAGCCCATCCAGAGAAATATTATCCCTGCATCTATCATGGAAAGCTCCATAAGAATTCTGGTATGTTACAATGAGACTTACCTTTACTCTAAATTTAAAGTACTGGTCCATGCTGTTTGATATGCCCTTAAAGGACATATCTTTAATTCCAGGCATCAACTTTGTTGCACTCTCTATTGTAAATATATTATTTTGATTTCCCTTCATCTATTTTGTTAGCTATATTCTCCTGCAAGTAACATATCAATTAAACATGCTTTCCTGTTCATTAATCCATATTGATTCTGCCCACCTCTCCTAATATTTTCTAAGTACAGCCATCACTTCTGTAAGATGTCAGGCTAATTTTCAGTTATCTCTCTCCTTTTTCAAATAACAGAATCTTATTTGCTACCTTCTAATTTGAGGAACTGTTCTAAATCTGCAGATTAACAGATTGTATCCAGTATTGCCATTGTCAGGTCAGACAACCTTTCGCATGGAAGTCATCAGGGCTCAAGAAATGTTCCACACATTGTTTCCAAATTTTGTTTCCCACCAATGCTAATTTCTTTCAACTTCTCCTCTAGCCTATCTTGACAATTTCTGTGCCTCTGTTCATGAAGGTAGAGACTCAGTTAATGTTTAATTTCTTTGCCATTTCCTCATTCTGATATAAATTATCTTAGTTGCAGGCAATAAGAGAATCACATTAATCTTTCTCTTTATATATATATTTTTAAATCTTTCCTTTCTAAATTACTCTTTTATTCTTTGTTCCCCCCATTCCTAACGGCCTTTGCAGAATTCAGATATTTTCCTAATCTTCACTGACTGCTCTTTTTGGCAACACCACAAGCCTTTATTCCTTTTATCTACTCCTGTCTTTATTCTCTTGTTAGCCGTGGCTGGACCACATTTCCTGCTAAGTGTTTAAGCCTTAAAGGGATATTATAATCATTTTAAACTAGCTATTCATTTTTAAATGTTAACCATTGTTTGTTTATTGTCATATTTTAACATAGTTTCTGTAACCAACTCATACCTCATGTCTTCTTTATTTGTTTAGATTTAGAATCTCAGTTTCTGATTGAACTAAATCATTTCATATCTTCAAATAAAAATGTCATACTATAATCACTCTTTCCTACAGGCCTCTTAACGACAGCATAGTAATTAAGGTTTTCTCACTGCATAACATCAGATTTAGAAAGCCATCTCATGTAATTCATGATCCATCTTTCACACTATTACTGCTAAAATAGTTTGCTCAGTCTGTATGTAAAGGTCCCTATGATGACTGTATTATCTCTTTAATTTCCTCATTCACATTATGCCTGTAATTATTTCAACAGTTTTTGGGCCTATGGACAGCTCCACCCAAACATGTTTTTTAAATTTTATTTTATTTATTAGAAGTACAATACAGTGGTACCTTTTTACAGGTTCCCAAAATTATGTTAACATAATACATTCTCTGTACAACTTCCTTTTTTTTTTAAGAGAGAGACAAGAAAGAAAGAGATAGTAAAGAATAGAGGAAAGTCTAGTGTGTGTGAAAAAAAATGAAAAAAAGGAGAGAAAAAGAGCTAGTAAAGAAAAGAAATAGGTAGGAAAGTGAAGCAGGAGGGAGATTATCTACTCGCCACAAGGAGATGCTTTTTTATATTCTTGATCAACTTTCACCCATACCTGAAACTTTTAATTTTTACGATACTGTTGCACCACATGAATCCAAAAAATCAATAAATGGAGACCAACTCGTTAAGAATTGGTCTTGTTTGTCTATTAGGAGGAGTCTCATTTCTTCCAGGTGGGCTGTGTCCAACATATTACTGGTCCAAATTTTAAATGTTGGTATAGTAGCATTTTTCCAAAATTTAAGTATAAGTTTTTTTGCTGTTATTAAACCATAATTAAAAAATGAATTTTGGGGTATATTTAATTTGTTCCCGTCTCCCATTACTCCAAATATAATCATTTCAGTATTAGGTTCCATTTTAATCTTAAATAGACTAGTGAATATATCAAATATATCACACCAAAATTTATGAAGTTTTGTGCAAGAAACAAAAGAGTGTGTGATATTGGCATTTTGAGAAAGACATTTGTCACAGATGGGAGAAATATTTGAATAGAATTTATTCAACCTAGTTTTTGAATAATATAATCTGTGTAATATTTTAAATTGAATTAAATTGTGTCTAGCATTAATCGAACATTTATGTATACATGTCAAATACATTTCCCATGTTTCTTTGGATTTTTTTTATCATTAATTCTTTTTCCCAGTCTTCTCTAATTGCCTCTGTTGATGGCAATTCTCTGTTAAGAATACTATTATATAGATATATTAATTTTTGTGAGTCCGCCTTAATATTCATTGCTTCTTCCAGTGGATCTATCATTATGCTCTGAAATCTTGGTATATATTTCTTCATAAAGTCACACATCTGTAAATATTTAAAGTATTGGTTGTTATTCAGTTTAAATTTTGATTTTAATTGTTGAAATGATAATAAATTTCCCATTTCATACATGTCTCCCACCTTTTTAATTCCCAATCTTTCCCACTGTCTATATGTTTTATCCATAAGAGATGGTTTAAATACCGGGTTATTCACTATTGGTGTTAGTGCTGATAGGTTTCTTAATTTTAAAGTTAATTTTATTTGTTTCCAAATTCGTATTATATTATGTATAATTGGATTCTTCTTATATAATGTATTGTTCAATTTTATCGGGGAGCTCCACCCAAACATTACACCAATTAATGTCCTTTCTCTCTACAGTTTTTATTTCATTGTTGTCAGGCAAATTCATTCTTTGAAGTCAGGCAAATCCATTTTTACCATACAAAAGTATCTTGGAATATTTAATATCGCTTGTCCCACATGCCCGCATTTGGCCAAGAGCCGTCTAAACCATACCTATTCATGCATCTGTCCAAATGTTTTTTAAATGCTGTTATTGTACCTGCCTCAGCTACCTCCGCGAGCAGCTCGTTCCATATACCCACCACCCTCCGCGTCAAAAAGTCGCCCCTTAGGTTCCTATTTAATCTTTCCCCTCTCACCTTAAACCCGTCCTCTGGTTCTTGATTTCCAGACTCTGGGCAAAATACTCTGTGCATTCCCCCTATCTATTCCCCTCATGATCTTATACACAGTTAAGATCACCCCTCAGCCTCCTGCGCTCCAAGGAATAAAGCCTGCCCAGCCTCTCTGATTACTCAGGCCCTCAAGTCCTGGCAACACCCACGTCAAAAGAAAGCTGTCCGTCCTCTTTTTATCTTCTGTTCCTGACTCACATTGAAAGTATACTCATGACTATTTGCTGCAACTCTGCCCAACAGTCTATTATCATTTCGCATTTTGCTAAACAGCAATTTTGTCTTCCATTTTAACTTTCTAAATTTCCCTTTCCCACACCGTTTAGTTTCAATTGGTGTTCCTGCTGTGTAATTCAAAGCACGTTCCTGCTGCACGAGAACAAAGGATGATGCTTCTCTGGTACTTCCTTCTCATTCCCCATGTCTGTCTCACACATGATCACACACTCCCGTCCCTTTTGATTAACCAATTCTGCAAGGTGTTTCCTCTTGGAACAAAATGTCCAGCAACCTCCTACCAATCTGACGCATTGTTGAAACCTCAAGATTGTAGCTCATCTGAAGTTGCTGGATTTTCCTTTATCCCGATTCATAACATTTATCAAAATGAATGCATCATCTGGCTAACCAAAGGAACTCAGTTCTCCATCTATGTCTCCATTTCGATCTTCATTATCTCAGGCCATGTACCTGCCATGACCATGGATGAAGAAATGTTGTTCTTCATCCTTTTCAATGCTGCCCATGTCAGCTGCTAGGAACTAGGCAGCCCTTCATGAATAACTTTCTTCAGAATCAGGATTGATTCTCATCTGGCCACCCCCCTCTAAAACTGTAAAGCCTTGAATGGCAGCCCAAACGGGTGTAGCATCAGTTTTCTGCGGCGCCACAGATATGTTGAATATTGTTTTACTTTCATTAAAAACCCGTTGCACAAGAATCAGTTGCTTTTTAGTGTAATAATGTTGAGGCACATTTATCACAGTACTGTGGAGGTAGGGTTACCATATGAAATAATTTATGCATTATGGGCAAAATTGACTTCAGGTCGTCTGTAAAAATAGAACCTATTAGTTTCCTGTGATCATTCTGCATAGGGAGGAAATGACACAAGCCAGTTACATGGAACATGCTAAAGCTAGTGAGGGACCAAGAAAATTGAACAACTGTGAATAACATTAGACCATCTCACTAGACTTTTGCAGCTCTGTTGAAGGGGTGATTCGACAGAATCTCATAATAAAAACACATGCAGAACAAGGTGACGTACAGAAACAAAGAACTACAGATGCTGGTTTACAAAAGAAGACACAGAGTGCTGACTCACACTTATTTCTCCCATCCCCTTCCACCAACATTCCTTGCTCCAGCATCACAATATGCAACTCTTCAATACTTTTGTCTCACACCTCAGGTTTTTGTTTTCATCGCTGGTTTTGGTCCAACCATCTGTAGCAAATAACCCTCCTCCCCCGAGTCGGCACATTACCTTCCAGGATTTGTCCTGCCCCATCTCTAATCCAGCTTTTTCCCCGACCCTCTTCCCAGTGTGAAGAAGTGTCCCGACCCAAAACGTCACCAATCAATGTTCTCCTGATATGCTGCTTGTCCCGCTGAGCCACACAGCACTCTGTGCCTTCTCCAGAACGAGGTGATGGAAGTTTCTTACCTGAATGGTACAGCACAGGGATGTGGTCGGTCGAAAGTCTATGCTCACTTCGCACCCCTATCAGTAGAGGGCCTCCACGCCTGGAGAGATGAAACAAATTAGCACTACTGTCTTATTCAAAAATATTAACAAAATTAAACTTACCAACCTAATCATTTAACCCTCAAGCCTGTTGACATTCATGGCTAATATTTGAAGCTAATCCTTGTGCAACAAGTTTTTAATGCAAGTAAAATAATGTTCAACAGATCTGTGGTGAGGCAACAGCAAGGTGCAGAAAATTTATGCTGCACCCTTTTGGGTTGCCATTCAAGCTATGCATCCAAGATGGCCCACACAGTGACAAAATTGCAAGCTTGATCCTTGGCTGGGTTTTCCTTTCTGCAATAAATATCATTAACTTCAAGAGCAAATGTCATATCTCCAATAACTGTGGAACAAACCTTACTACGTACAAGAAACCCATATACATATACATAAAATATATTAAGCATAACATAGGCAATTCAAATCATTCAAGATTACTTTGTGTACAGTTCTGCCTGCCACATTACTGGAAGAATGTGGTAACGGTAGAAAGATTGCAAATGGGATTCACTAGGATGGCGACACATGAAACTGCAGCTGGTGGAATCTGGAACAAAAACAAACTGCTGGAGGAATTTAGTGGGCCAAGCAGCATCTGTGAGGGAAAAATAATTATCGATATTTTGGGCCAGCGTCTCGAACCGAAGGGCCCTAGGATGTTGCCTCAAATGGAGGTTTTAATTAAAAGAAGAAGATTGGATGGGCTATGTTTATTCTCATTGGAGCGTGGGATGCTAAGGGATGACTTTACAGAGGTTTGTTTTGTTTTTCAAGGATAGGGGAGTCTAAAACTAGGTTTAGGTTAAGAGCAGAGAAATTTAAAGGAAATCAGACGGGCAATTGTTTTTCCACATAGAAGGTGGTGGTTATACGGAATGAAATACCAGAGGAGGTGCAAAGGCAGACAAAATTACAACGTTTAAAAGACTTGTACAGGTATTTGGATCAGAAGGGAGTGGAGGGATACTGGCCCAATGTAGAAAAATGGGACGAGCATAAATACGCCTTATCGTTGGCATGGACCAGTTGGGCCAAAGAGCCCGTTTTTGTGCTGAAACAGAGAGGACAACTGTGATCACCATTAATCAGAAAATTTACGAACAATGTTAATTGAATCAGCATTGCAAATGATTGCTTCTTCTTCTTGCGTATGGCGTGCACAGCCTAAAGTTGTAGGACAACTTGTTCTATTTGATCTTATTTGATTGTGCATGCCAGGTTGATTGCATTCGTCGAAACAGGGCGGACCACTTGAAGGTTGCAATCTCCCACCCCCAAATGATTGCTGAATAACCGATAACTCTTGTTATATTTCTAGTATTCTTGGGTTAACTGCCACATTATTTTGGTACGTCTGAGGCAGAATAGCATGCAAACTTAATTTGTGCTGGATAGAAAAACCCAAGTGGCATAATTAACTAGGGAGATCCCCCCCCATCTCTCAATAGAGAGAATTTGGGACTCCAAATAATTTAAACAAAATTAAAATGTATTTTGTTAACTTTTAATTAAGTGCAGAGAAAAGTTAGTTTAATAGGGATAGCTAACTGGAATCTTACTGCTGACCTTTTAACTCTGAGGAGATATTCTAAGCAAAGGGGTCGTTCAAACAAAGTCTCCTTTATTGTTGCCTTGATAATTAAGTCCAGATATGTTTGTCAAGCTTTAATTAAAAAATTGACTTTGATAGAAAATTGTGACTGGTTGGACTGCCTCAAGTAAAGATTTTAATTTGATGAATGCAAGGTCTGAAAAAGATTTTATTCTCAGATCTCAAAAAGAGACCTAAATTATAAAATAGAAGGAAAGCAAGGGAAAATATGGGAAGCACATAGTACATTGAACCTTGGAACAATAATTTAGTCAATCCACATACAAATTAATAATGACGTGAAAACTTTTCCAAAGCAAAAAAATACAAAAAATAAAAAAATAAATTCACTGTCAGTAAAAAAATCTTAAGTTGAATAAAAATACACAAATTGGTGGAGTAACTCAGCGGGTCAGGCAGCATCCCTGGAGAACAGAGATAGGTGTTGTTTCAGGTCAGGAACTTTCTTCAGGAGGAAGAAGGGTCCCGACCCAAAATGTAATCTATCCATGTTCTCCAGAGATGTTGCCTGAACCGCTGTTACTCCAGTACTTTATGTCTCTTTTTTTGTTGTAAACCAGCATCTGCAGTTCCTTGCTTCTACTACTAAAGCTGAACACAGCCATGACATCTGCAATAGTGCCGAAACCAAATGGTTTACTTAGTGTTGTGTTACTTATATTGGTAAATTAGCTGATCTTTAAATTAAGAGGGTGTTGTTAATATTTTACATCAAACTGTGCCATGTTTAGTCCTTGGTTGTCTTAATGAACTGATGTTATTCTAGGTCTTTTCCCTTGATATTCCACCCTTCTGACCTAAGTGTAGTGCACTGCATTCCCCACTGAGTGAATGTCATCCTGATGTTGCACTCATGCTGGCCAAACTGCAGTATGTCTCCTTTAAGTTAAATCAAACTCAAGCAATACAACCCAAGAGCCAGTTTAACTCTTATGATAAAGTTGCATACATGAATAAGCCAAACCATTTTCTTACTGGATAATTTTCAAACTCCAGTGAAACATGAACACACTCAAACCATGGTTTTCAATAAGGAGTTTCACCAGAAACTTTTTCCCATAACTGATCTCAGAAATGTAACATTGACTTCTCTACACCGGGTGGCGCCGTAAGTGGCAGCCTCGTCAACAGCCTGTCTCTTCCCTTTCTTCTTTTGTTGTTTTTAGTCTGTTTTAATTGTATGTTTTAGTGGATCTTTAGTTTTTGTATTATGTGGAGAGTGGTGTTGGGGGAAACTTTTTTTATCTCTTCCCTCGACGGAGATGTGACTTTTCCCTGTATTGTATCTCCGTCTGCACTGCGGCCGTGGAGCCGGCGGTCCCTTTGTTAGAGATTGACTTTGGGAGTTCCAACCGCAGGGGCTTCGACCGCCTCGATCGCCGGAGTTTCGATCGCTGACCGGGAGTAAAGGAGGAAGAATTTAAAAGTTATTTGCCTTCCATCACAGTGGGGAATGTGAGGGCTCCGAAAAACAAGATGGATGTGCTGCCTGCGCTGGTGGGGACTCGGAAGGATTGCTGCGAGTGCAATGATCTTGGAGTTTGCGGGGATATCGCGCCATGAGGACATCCCCGAGTCTGGTGCGAGTGTGGACGGCTTTCTGACGGTTCGGGCGGACAGGGACTACAGTGACAGTGGTTGGTACAACTCTGGTCACAACACAGTGAAGGAGCGTGTGTGTGGCCCAGACATTGAACTGATGGCTGTGGATCTCCGCTTATGCTGTGTGCCCTAGGGATTCTCACACACCGCTGTGGTGGCTGCTTATGTTTAATCTTTATGTAGTTTTGTATCTTGTTGCTTTTTTGGTATGACTGTATGGTAAATCAAATTTCATTGTACCGCGGTACACGTGGCAATAAAGGACCATTGAACCATTGACTTCTTTGATGTCTCCATTAGATCCGATCCCCACAATTCATTTCCTCTAGCTACTTTCAAACCTCTTTCTATTCTTTTAACTTGTCATACAGTGCTGTTAGCTACATCATATGAAATCCAAGTATCCATAACTTTATCACCTCAGGAATCAAATCTGCTACGGCACAACATTTATATTATAAAACAAACATATTATAATAAACATATTAAACACGATATAAACATATCTTCCGTTCAGTGAGGAAGCTATAACATTATCAGCATGTCCCAATGGTGCCTTTTCCACCTCAAGAAATTGACTGCTAACATATAATGTCATGACACATAATAACATTTTTGCATCGTCAAGCCAGAAGTAGCAACACAACAAATCTACATACCTAGTGCAGACAGCTTCACCCGGGTAATGGACACTCTTCAGTACAAGAGCAAAAGCACCTTCCTATAGAACAAAACACAATCTTAAACTGGAGTATAAAAAAATTGCTTCTTATCTAATCAAAACTAAACAGCAACTTGAATCCTACACTTTTCCTTCTGTTATAAGTTTGATAAAGGTTACACCCGAAGAGTGAAACCAAACTGAAAATCAGATCTAAATTATGATAATATAATCGGAATTGCCAGGAGAATTTGGGCAGTGCTGCATTCAAAGAATGTGTTCTCAGTCATGCCATAATATTCAAATCAATGGAGCACACTGAAATACTCATAAAGCACGATTACAACAGAAAGGGCTTTGATTTCATTACAAACCTAATTGGGATTGTTCACAAATATCAGCTATTCAATAAGGGCTATGTGATCAAGCAGCAATGCTGCTTCTTGCTTACAATTTACTTTCAATTATGATTTCTTTTTAATGCTGGTGCTGTTTTAAATATTCATTTTGTATGAGAATGTACCAGGCATTATTAGTAAGTTTGTAGATGACACGAAAGTGGGTGGCATCCTAGATAATGAAGATGGTTGTCAACAATTGCAGCAAGATCTTGGGCAGGTGGGCTGAGGAGTGGTTAATGGAGTTTAATGTAGATAAGCACGAGATGTTGCATTTTGGGAAGTCAAACCAGGGCTAGACATTAACAGTCAATGGCAGGGCTCTGGGGAATGTTGTAGAGCAGAGGGATATAGGAGAGCAAGAGCATAGTTTTTTGAAAGTGGTGTTACAGGCAGATAGGATGGTTAGGAGGCTTTTGGCGTAGGAGGATGAGGGGTAATCTTACAGAGGTGTATAAGATCATGAGGGGAACAGCTAGGGTAAATGGGTAAATGCACAGTATTTTAGCCAGAGTAGGGAAATCAAGAACCAGGGGGGCAACTAGGTTTAAGAAGAGACGGGAAAGATCTAATTGGAACCAGAGGGGCAACTTTTTCATACAAAGATTGGTGGGTACAAGCTGTCAGAGGAGGTGGTTGAGGCATACTATAACAACATTTAAAATACATTTGGACAGGTATATGGATAGGAAAGGTTTAGAGGGGGTATATGCCAAACATAGGCAGGTGAGACTCGTGCAGATGGGACATCTTGGTCGGTTTGGGAAAATTGGGCCAAAGGGCCTGTTTCCATGCTGTATGACTGACTTGAAGGTTTCCAACACCAACTGGAAATCACAAGAGAGAATAACAGTCCTCATGAATTTTACAATTCAATGTGCAACATCAAAGTGGTGGGTAAAATGTCCTACTGTATTACCTGGATAATTTGGAAATAACTGCAGACAAGGTCACTTCTTTTCGCAAGAAGAAAAATAAATGCTGGAATTTCCAACATAATTTCACTGATTTTTATGGAGATAATATGTTGAAAATAAGTAGATCTTTTACGTAAAAAGGGAAAAAAACTTACTTGCAAAATTGCAATAAATTAAATTATAAAAGGTTTATAGACCTTGATAAATTCCCATGGCAATGCAATGTTATTAATTCTACAAGCCATTAAAGTTCGAAAGGTTAAATGGTGATCTAAATCCCTTTATCAATGTTCTAAGTTTAGGGTGATCTAAATTTAGAATATAAAACAACATATGTAAAACATGTAAAAAGGATTTTAAAAATCTATATCAAATGTTACCAGTTGTTGAATAACCCTCTCCACCAGGGTGGCAAAGCTGATGTCATCCTCACGGTTGTCGTACATGTATTTGACCAGCTTTGCAATGGATTCTGTGTCAGTATCAGATTCAAACTCATAACCTTTGCTTTCCTGCAATGAGAGAGATATGTCTTGAAGAAATTGACACAAATGCTCAGAAATGCTCAGGGATGGCACAGTGGTAACATTGCTGCCTTTAGGCACCAGAGACTACGGGTGCTAACTGTACGGAGTTTGCACGTTCTTCTTGTGACCACGTGGGTTTTCTCTGGGTGCTCCTGTTTCCTCGCACACTCCAAAGATGTACAGGTTTGTAGGTTAATTGGCTCCAATAAAATTGTAAATTATCACTAGTGTGTAAGAGTGTTAGCGTACAGGGTGATCGCTGGTCGGCGTGGATTCAGTGGGCCAGAGCCTGTTTCCATGCTATATCTCTAAAATCTAATTAGCAACTTAGCTTCTGCCACTAGACGGAGGAAAGAAACCTCATATTTAAATAAGCTGGCAGTGCACAGTGTTATAATACAAGTCCAACAAACACAGCTGGTTAGACTGTGTGATGCAATGCAACGGACTGAAATCATACTAAAAGATGGCAAGGCAATCCATTTTCTGAACTGTGCTGCACAGATGACAGGATTGGAAGACAAATGGCAATTAATTAGATGGACAAATGGGAACTGCTGTTGTGACAAAGATCTGAGGAACTGCAATGACATCACTCGGTGGGCTGCTGCCCACCCCCCACCCCCAACCTCGCCCCTCCCCACCACCACCACCACCAGTGTTCACCTGCCACTCGGTTAGATCAGAGGAATAAAATATTTTTAGGGCAAATAACAAGGACTATGAACTAACCAATGTATCCTACTTTTCGTAAATAGTTAACACCTTGCCGTTAAAGAAGTTACAGCAATACAAAGGGTTAATGCTGCCTGATAAAGGCAGCAATCAATACTAAATGGGTATGGACCAGCTGGTATGGAACCATATTTATATTTTTTCTCTCACCCTCCTGTATTATTAACACACTTAAAAAATGTGTTATGTATTGTTTATGTACTCACCAGAAACTTCCTCAGGTCTTTGTAGTTTGTAATTATACCATTGTGAATAACAATGAACTCTGAAAATAAAAACAAAGCACATGGTCATTTGTCTTAGTGTTATTATTTGAGCAACTCTTCTAATTCTGAGAATGGCAGGAATTACAGAACTAACAACGGTTGCAGGGAGTCTTTAATTAAATGGCGACTGATCACTTTTGAGAATTTTGAGCACCTTGAGAGAACCTGTGAAATGTAGGTCAGTTAGTAAACCTATTTAATTATTTTGAGGGTACAAATGATGCAATAGATATTATTGTGGATATGATTTATTTTGACTTCCAGAATGTATGTGGAAAGTTTCCACATTATAGAATGATACCTAAAATCAATGGACATGGAATCAATGGCAAACGTTGCCTTTGTTATGTCAAAGAAAAGAGACAGTGAATATCTATTCAAATGGAAATCCAAATTACTTAATACTTCCAAGGATCTAGGCTGGTTTAAGAGATTAAAAATGAATGACATTTTTCATCTCTTAAATCCATGCCGTCAAATCCAGAGTGCAAAATGTTAAAAGGGACACAAACACTTGGGTGAAACTGCACCTGGGACCACCCATTTTGAATGTGTCTTAGCGATTTAATGTAAAAGTAACAGTGGAGGCCCAAAGTGATTTAACTATCCATATATATACACAGTGCACTAAAAGGTAGCAGTCAGGTTCAAAAAATTCAGAGAGGCTAATGGAATATTGTCCTTTAACCTGAAATGTAGAACTCAAATTTGAGTAAGTTTTGCTGCAGTATTCAAATCTTTAATAAATCAAGTCTGGAGCATATTAAGATAATTCTGATAATTGCAACTTAAAAATACTAGAGTTGTACAGAGATTGATTTGGAATGTTATCGAGGTATAAATGATTAATTTTAAATATAAAGTGCATTAAAAAATATGCTTGGAAAATTGAGGGTTAAGACAATATTGCAGTCAAGCAATAGAGTCATTGTCAGAATCATACAGCACAGAAACAGGCTCCTCAGCCCAACTTACCCACACGAACCACATTTACACAACTCCCTTCTGCCTGTGTTTGGCCCATATCACTCTAAATCTTTGCTATCAAAGTACCTGGGCAAATATCTTTTAATAGAGTATTAAGAGAAAAAATATTTCCATTGATGGCGAGTTCAAGCATAAGGACATAACATCAATAAGGACATAACATCAAAGAACAAAACGACAAAGAACTTATGGAACTTTGTTGAATGCAAAAAGGTTGGAGCTCTTCCCAAACGATGCTGTCGATTCAAGCTGAATCATTTTATTTGCTCATTAAGATATGGAAACAAGGCTCATGGGTACAGATTAGCCACTTACAAAATGGCGGAACAGGTTAAAGGTGTTGAATGATCTGCTCCCTGCTCCATTATTCCTAACTGTTGCAGACTGCTGTTGACCCCAATCTGACTTGGCAGCATTGCTTCATTAACTTTTTTTGTTTTAACACCAAATACCAGGTTAAATGTTCTGTGCAATTTGCCAATTAGGTTCTTAAAAGAGACATCTTTGTATGAATCAGAATGCACGATAATCCTGCCCACTGGCCTTCTCTTTAAGGGATTCTATCCAACTATGCTAACAATCAGTTAAATTGCTTTCATAATTGGCATATTGAAGATAAATTGTAGGGTCTCTGATTATGATTGAAAGGAACAGTATCACAATGCAGCAATGTTTCAAGAAGACAGCTAGCTCCAGAGCTTTTTCTGGGTGCTAACAATGGTGATCCACAGTTACTGCATCTTAAATCAATTACACACAAAGTTATGACTCTTCATTGGCTGAGCATAAATTCACTGCATTCAGGAATCTTTAAAAATAAAATATTGATATGGTTGATACATCTGCCATATAATAACGATCAGAGAGACCCTGAATTTTTAATGGCCCAAAATATTAAGCAGAGAAAACTAAATTAAGAATAACTGACTTTATGTCAAGAATTGTGTGAAATGACAAAAACACATGGTACCAGATTTCTCCCAAACCTAACATTCCATTACACATCTTCAACGAGTATTTTCAATAACAAGGACCCTGTACATCAATACTAAGACGGCTGTCAAGACTTTACAATACTACCTGTGACAAAGGACAGTTAAGGGAACAGAATATTGCTTCCAATAACCATAATCCATGAATGAGTATATATAAAACAGGCAATATTTGAGAAGAGAGAAACAGAGTTAATGTTTCAGGTCAATTAACTTTTGTAAGAATCTCTGATCGTTTTCAGTATTTTGATTTTGTATCGTTGTATTTGGTCTCAGTGACTTGAGGTCCAAGCATATTATTAAAAGTTTAGTCTTTTGCCAGAGAGGTTTCAGGGTCGAGAATAAAGGTGAAAGCTATAAGGAGATAAAGCTACAAGCTTCCAATATACTCAAGAGGTTCAGTAAACAGTTGGGGTCAAAACATACCATTCTTCTTGTCGGAGCGATGTGGATGACTGTTAAGTGAGTTGGGGACACCGTGAGTTGCCCAGCGTGTGTGCGCAATTCCAAGATGTACCTCAAATTCAATGTCCAAATCTATGGAGTCTTGCTCTGAAAAGGAACGGCCATTGTGACAATCTCGATCTGAGATATTCAATTTGCAAGAACAGATTATTGAATGAATGAATACTTTATTGTCAAATGTGACAAATCACAGTGAAATTCTTTGCTTGCATACCTAAGGGTCCTCCAAATTGCATTAAACCAACTGACAATTTTTTTAAAGTTTCTAATCTAATCAATGCGAAGCACATGAGATTGGAACTGAGATAACACTGATCCATGAAAACTGACAGACAAAGTTTTGTGGAACACCTTGAAATGAATAGCTTTCATTTATTATCATCACAGTGCAAATGATTCATGAATTCGAGCCCTGGGCACCAATCCCAAATGTTCTGCTTTGTGGTTTAAAGTAAATGCAACTAGTGTGGATTCATTCTAAGTAAGCATTCAATGCTTTCTGTGTTGAATAGTTAGATTGTATCACAACCTATCCCAGCCATGACTTCACTGCAAAGAGGGAACTATGCAAGTTTCACAGCACTTCTAAGTTTCAGATTTTATAAATTCTCAGCATGGGATCATTTGCAACTCCATATGCTGTTACTATTTGACAACCAGCATTTCACATATGTAATCTTTACTGTCCTTGCCCAGCATATCTAACCTTAAATATGATATTTTTTTATTTAAAATAAAAATCAATAATATTGTAAAGATACAGAGACATACCTGGAGATCCAAGAGCAGGAACTTTACTCTGGTATTTCCCTAGACTAGAGCAGGATGGTTCAATGGTGGTTCAATGATGTTTAATGGAGGCATTGCAAAACTGCCCTCGTATCCATTTGATGTAAGCACAGAATTGAAAAAGTCATTGAACCTACCGCATGCTTGTGGGACAGGATGTCCAATGGAACATCCACAAAATCTAAAGGAAAACAGACATGGGCATTCACAGAATGCCCTTTCAGGGACGCATGCAGTACATGCCTCAAGATTGTCTGCTCAAGGTCAAAAAACCATCCACAATCTGAACAAAGTCCAAAGCACTAACAAGGTCAAGCAAGGTCTCAAGAAATTCAACATTTCCACTAAAAAGTGAAAAAATCGATGCCCAAAAGTGACTCGATTATCTGGATTAGGGCTGGTGCATTTCCCTCAGAGAAGTCGAAACGAGGCCCAGATTGAGCCAGGAAGCAAAGTGTGATTCAACCATCATATATCAGTGGCCCCGACGGGAAGGTTTACCCATCATGTTTTGGGCTCTTCTACACAACCATAGTCCAGTTGTGGGATTCACCCCCCAAAAAAGTTGATGTTAAAACTGCATTCACATAATTAATTCAAGCATGCAAGGTATGTCATTTAGCTCATCCAACCAGAATAAATTTTGCAATCCGCAGTGTCTCTGGAATATGGCCTGAGGCCATGGTTTCCACTGGACTGCCTGGACAACCAACACAAATATTGACAGCAGTTTGGCTGCAGATGGTCAATGTGACAACTATCCAAATACTTGAAAAGCAAGGAAGGTTACTGGGACATAGGGAAAGAACAGGACAAATACAATTATTTTCAGAAAAATGTTCAGTCAGACTCGAATGGCTAAATGCACAATTCTATGAATGTTTCACGCATCAAAATCTTTCTCCCCTTGTTCTCATACTGGACCGTATCATGAACTAGTACTCAGTTACCCTTACTTCTATACAAGTGCACACAGCTGCAACAACCCTCCCTTTGAGACAAAATAGTTCCATCCCTCCCTGTGTTTGTATCTTATTAATGCAACATATTGGCTTCATCGTTTTAATTAGGAACATTAGGAACAAACTAAAGCTGAAGGTTGAGCAGAAGATTAGAGTTTTCGTTGGGCACTTTCTGATCAATAATTAAGCATCCTGACAGTTTCTAAAGAAAGGCTTGGAACCAATCTTCTGCCTGTCTGCCTTCTTGTTGATATTGCAATGAGAAGCGACTGAAAAATGGAGAGGAAAATCAATCCAAAATAACTTAAAAACTAAAACATAAACTCAGCATTCAGTTAAGAGTTGTAAACAATGTCAACTTAGTTGTCTAACATGGAATTTCCACATGGATTTTGCGTGGTATTACCTAATTAAAAAAAAAAACACCTTCATTATCATTGCCCATTTCTTGCAGATCAAACCACTGCATTGTGAGGCAAAAAAAAACACTTGACTGGACAAAAAATACCTACTCTCAATTGCGTCTTCCAGCACTTTGACTTTCCCACTCTTCTTGATCAAGTGTATCTGACGCGCATTGTTTTCCCAGTTCTTGTCATTTCCGCCATCGATTCCAACACCTGGCAAGAAAAGAAAATTTAATCTAAATGCGAAAATATTTCCAGAGCCATCAAGAGACAAATGATGATTGAGATTTGTATAATCATGAGCACTTTGCCCTCCTCCCCCACCGACCCCCCCCCCCCCCCCCACCAATTATTAGTACCTTACTAGTCTACAGTGCTATTGATCAGCATTTCTACACTTTAGTGAATCTCCCCAACTGATTTAACACTACACTGCCATTCCTCTTCTCCACTCCCTTACCATTGTTCCAACTTTCCTGTCAAACTTGCCGTCAGCGAGATTACTGGAATGTTCTGGATCTAATATATTATTTTCTCTCATCTAATGATTTGAACATTTATCGCCCATTAACTCTTCTGATCAGTAATCAAAATGATGAGTCGATAGAACAGGGTGAATGTGGGCCTTTGGCCCAACTTTCCCACTCCGGCCAACATGTCCCAGCTACACTAGTCCCACCTGCCTGCATTTGGTCCATATCCCTCCAGACAGATAAACAAGAAGTGACACAGCTGTCGTCCTGGTGCCATCGCAACAACCTGGAGCTCAATGCTTTTATAACAGTTTAATTGATTGTAATCTTTAGGAGAGCACCCCTCCCCTTCCCCTCACTCACCATCAAAAACACCAGTCAATTCTGTGGAGTCATTTAAGTTCCATGGAACCAATATCTCCAGGGACCTTAAATGGGAAGCCACCATCGACTCCACAATCAAAAAGGCTTAACAGAGGATATACTTCCTCGGCAGCTGAGAAAACACACGCAGTAGCTCGACTCAACAGCCAAAAGTCTGTAGCCTCCTCTTGCTCTGGTATTTTATTTCATTCTTCACATGTTTAAATTATAATGTTTTATTTTTAATTGTCTACTGTATATCGTGTTATTACATGCGAGCAAAGCACTAAGGCAAATTCCTTGTATGTATACTTATTTGGCTAATAAAATTTATTCAATTCATTTCAATCTGTCCTATCCATGTACCTGTCTAAATGTTTCTTCAACGTAGGGACAGTCCTGGCACAACTACCTCCTCTGGCAGCTTGTTCCATACACCCACCAGCCTTTGTATGAAAAGGTTACCCCTCAGATTCCTATTAAATCTTTTCCCCTTCACCTTGAACCTCTGGTCCTTAATTCACCTACTCTGGGTAAAAGACTCTGGGCATCCACCCAATCTATTCCTCTCATGATTTTATGCATCTCTATAAGATCACCCCTCATCCTCCTGTGCTCCAAGGAATACTCAACCTCTCCCTACAGCTCAAATAGGTCCTGCATAATCAAATGGTGCTCCCATTGTAAAAAGGACAAGCGATAAGAGATGAGTTCATGACTTCCTCTCCTCCCTAAGAGTGCAATTAATATCTGTGTTTACCAGCAGAGTCGTATCCTCTGTATTCAAGGCGCTTAAGTCCCTTGATGAGAGTTTCCAGGATCTCCCTTCTTGAGCGAGGTACATGATAGTTCAGGTAAGCAAAGATTCCTTTGAATAAAAGCACAAGGAAGTATTTCACAATTCTGTCTTCCCAATTACTGACAAAATAAAGTATGTGTGCAAAGCAAGTACAACAGGGTTGCTTCCTTTCACAACCAAGTACGTGTAATGCTGAACCAAAAGCAATCCGATGATTCTAGGCAGAAGGTCATGGAAGAAATATCAAACAATTAGAACGCCATAATGACACGTTGACTTTCTTGTCATTATGCCACCAAATTCTGCCAATTTCGAGTAATACCACAATGGGCTGAAAAACTTGCACCTGAGCAACATCTTTTTTGCATCTCATAAACATTTTGATTCTTCTAACATTGGGAACTATTGAAATGTTCAGAATGCCAGCTGGAGAGGGACTGTATAACAGTTACAGTATCTAGATAACTGTAGGGACCAGTACCTGTATAACAGTTACAGTACCAACTCCTGACCTGATTCAAAGCCAGAATGAAGCTGCGAGACATTACCTGGCTTCCTCAAGAAACGCCTGACTTATACTCCAAATTTCACATTAGTGTATGTGTTTTCACACACACACATTTGAATTAATTTAACTGTCTTAAAATGCAACCACGCAACTTGGATCATGCAGAAGGAATTCACCAGTGAACCAAATAGGATGTCACTGCTGTGAATATAGCCAATGGTATTCACTAGATGCTTGCCAGCTATGGTAAGTTATATACCAAGGCACAAGGAGGATTCTGTATTGATGACATTGCGATCTGTCAGCTTATTCTGGATTCAAAAAATTCTCAGAAAGCAGTTTTATTGCTTGTCGACAATGACCTGAATTGTGCTGCAGAAGGCTCAGCTGATTAAATTTATTTATAGACCATGTTATAGCGCATGACACAATGACACTTCTATGCACCTCTGCACAAAGATGCTTTGCAAGAAAAAGATTTGAAAGAAGGGTTTTCTTCCTACGTGAAGGTGTTGCCTCTTTTGACAGTAACAGATGCCCTTGGCTTCTTCATGCATTAAAATTAGACTCCAGGTAGGAGTACTCAATGCATGCCGTGTATCAAGACTATTCAACCGTACTGTGTGGAACAGTTGAGTCCAATCTGATGTCCACCTGAGAAGGTCACTGCCTGATTTTCACTCCTTAACACATGAGAGAAATGAATAACTACAATGGTACCATATGACATTTCTTTTCCCCTATATTTCAATGATAATGCGTGTTCTACTTCGCCCATGCGATTGATCCCTGACTTCAGGGGAACAGCACTTCTAAGGAGATGCAGCAATTATTCAGAAATGCTTCACCAATTATGTTAATTCAGCTTGCTCAATAACTACTTCAAAACAGTAATTCTAATTATCACATGACCATGAATTTCACTCACAAGGAAGAGAACTAGGCAAAGATTATTAATCCTACCATTCCATAAATGAGCATTTGGCCTCTAGTACTTACAGACACATCATTCTATAGTTTGTAAATATTTCCTGAAACAATCTCTTCAGAATTTTCATTTGAAGGACATGAATATTGCTGGCATTTATTATCCATTTATATTTGTTACCGAACTTAGAACTAAATTAAGAGATGCATGTGTTATAGTTTTCAAGGCAATCTGAAAATTTAATAGCTAATGACATTGAGGCTAGTTTTCATTTAATTCCAGTTTAATTTTACTTCTTGAATTTAAATTAGCCAGTGCCATGATGGGATTTGAATCACACCAAGTGCTTGCTAGGGCAATATCATTAAAAGCTTCATTTGATTCTCAGTTGTACTTGACCATTATTTACTTTAAACTAAATAGAACAAAACTTTCCACTTGTTGCTTTGTTACTAACTGATACTTTGTATCCAAGGTGCCGTTATAAAATAACAGGCAGAAAAAGTTAGTGTAATTTGACGAACGTGGAGATCAGTAATCAGCAGAAATGAGAAAGATCATGCTCTCAAACAATTAACACCATCTTTATATAGATAGAATTGATCTTCTCAGTGCATTTTGTCACTACTGATAGGCGTTAAATATCACAAGAGATTTTTATCTAACAAGGGAGAGGCTGGAGGGAGAAAAACTAGTTCTTCTGATGGCACAGGTTTAAATTAATTATGCACAGATTTTGTGGGACCAGGATATTTTTACTCACACCACACCCCTCAAACAGCAATTAACATATTGACAGTATGATGGAAGCAAATTCCATACAATCTTTCAAAAGGAAAATGCACTTGCAAATTAGAAAAAAAGCATCATTGTGGCTAGAAAGTAGAACAACTTTTTCTAAAAGTTGGCGTCAGCTTGCATTTCAGTTTCAACAACCACGTATTAGCATATCAAAAAGGGAATTTGTTCTAACGATTGTTGACCTTCAATCAAGAAACTGCAGAAACAATCAAAATGTTTACTTATCTCGAATGGTACAAGTACAAAAATGTTGTGCTTAGTTAAATATTTCTGAAAGTGTGTCATTCCTCCAGAAGTTGCTGATGCCTTTCCTGGCAAGTCCACAGACAAAAACTCTTTTATGCTCGTTTTTGCTACCCAAGACATCTTGAATCTCAGATGGGTGTCAATTATAGCATCAACTAGTTACCCAGCTACCCACAAGCATGATTTGTATTTAATTTCACACCCCTTTTATTCCTCAACAAAAGGGGAAATTTGCCAAATGAAACCACAGATGGAATCTAGGTCTTCTCAGGTCCATAGGCTGAACATGCTAGGCACTTCAGATTGTATTAACTAGTAATATAAATTTAGAAAATAATGTACTCTGCGCTATTTCATCAAAAACTCAAACGACCAATGGGACAAAACTGATCTGTGTTGATTTAATTCAATTTTATTACAGCACGAATATCCACCAGGCATTTTATAAAGTGCAGAATCAAAGGTTATAAGGGTAAATAAGAGTTCTAAGTAGATAGTATATAGAGTCATTGAGCTACAGATCATGGAAACAGGCCCGACACCCAACTCTTCGGTGTCAACCAAGTTGCCCATCTGAGCAAGCTCCAATTGCCTCCGCTTGGTCCATATCCCTCCAAACCTTTCCTAACCGTGTTCCTGTCCAAGTGTCTTGTATCCATTTCTTCCACGTTCTCTGGCAGCTCATTCTATGTATCTGCCCCTCAGGTTGCTTTTAAATCATTCCGTTCTCACTTTAAACCTACATCCTGTAGCTTTAGATTTCTTCTCCTGGGGAAAGGACTGTGGCTGTTTACTCTATCTATGCCCTTTGTGGCTTTATAAACCTCTACAGTCACCCCAACCTTCTACACTCCAGGGGACAAAGACCAAGCCAGTCCTGCCTCTCCTTATATATCAAGCCATCCACACCGAATAACATTGTCACAAATCTTTTTTGCACACTTTTCAGTTTGAATACATCCTTTGGCATGGTTAGAAAGTTAGGCTGGTTAACAGGAAAGTGAGAATTGACATATATGGATCCTGGCTCTGACCACACACCCAACCCACTATCGCAACCCTGGGTCCTCGGCCTTGATAGAGTTGATGATTCCAGTAGTGGGAGAGTGTGGGACCAAAGGGCAAAGCCTCAGAATTAAAGGATGTATCTTTAGAATGGAGATGAGCAGAAATGTATTAAGCCAGAGGGCGGTGAGTCTTTGGAATTCATTGCCGCAGACAGCGGTGGAGGCCAAGTCATTGGGTATTTTTAAAGTGGAGTTTGATAGGTTCTTGATTAGTAAAGGCATCAAAGTTTACGGTGAGAAGACAGGTGAATAGAGTTGATAGAGAAAAATATATCAGCCATGATCGAATGGTGGAGAAGACACAATGGGCCGATTGGCCTAATTCTGCCTCTGTCTTATGTTGTTATATTCCAGATGCAGGCTCTGTTCATACGGCCAATCCTTATTTAGGACTAATGAGTGAGCCAGGTGGTAAACAATTAGGACCAGTTTTACTGTATATTGCATTCTGTACTCTTGATGTGGTCTCCTCTGAACTGGAGAAACCAAATCCAGACTGGGTAATCGCTTCGTAGAATACCTCCTTCAGTCTGCAACAGAAACCATGAGTTTCCAATTACCTATAATTTTCCATCCACTCCCCCACTGATCTGCCCGTTGCCTCTTACATTCCCTCAACAGAAACTTCAAGAACAGCTTGCCATCTTGTCGGCATCTTGTCATCACCTTCCGTAATCTAAAATCCATCGACCTCCACCATCTCTCTGACCTGCTCTCCCCCTGGACTCAACCCACATCTCACCTGATGATCTCACAAACCATCTCAATTCCACCTTGTCTACCTCCCTTAACACTCTGGCCCCCCTCAAAACAAGAACCGTAACTTTTAATAAATCTTCACCCTGGTACACACCTGCACTTCGTAAGCTGAAACAGACGGGTCGCCGACTTGAACGACTCATAAAGAACTCATCTCTCACAGTCCACCATGAAGCTTACAAACTCCACCTCATTGCCTACAAAGATGCCCTCATTGCTGCTAAATCTGCCTACCTCTCCTCCATATTCACCGACCCCTGCCTAAACCACAGAACCCTCTTCTCCAGTGTGCAACCTCCTCAAGCCTCGAGCCAACACTCTCCCTACCCCAACTCCGGATCTCTGCAACTCATTCCTCCACTTTTTCGCTGACAAAATCAGCACCATCTAGCAATCTCTATCCCCTGTACCTGACTCCCCAGCATCTACTCCACCACCTACCAAGGCCCCTCCTTTCAACATCTCCACTGACCTCCTTACCCCTCCTCCACACTGCTTCCTCTCCCAGTTTGACCCGGTCACCCCTACTGAAATCTCCAAACTCATCAGCTCTTCCAAACCCACTACCTGCTCCCTCGACCCTCTCCCCACTGCCCTGCTGAAATCCTGCCTCCCCGCTCTCTGCCCCTACCTCACTAATCTCTTCAACTCCTCATTGTCCCAAGGAATTGTCCCCTCTGCTTTCAAAACTGCTGCTGTCACACCAATCTTAAAGAAACCTGGTCTTGATCCCTCCTCTCTCATTAACTACCACCCTATCTCAAACCTCCCCTTTCTTTCAAAAACCCTGGAGCGTATCGTCGCGTCACAACTTCATTCCCACCTCCTCGCATATAACCTATTCGAACCCCTCCAATCTTGCTTTCGCTCCCTCCATAGCACAGAAACTGCTCTCCTCAAAGTCCTCAACGACCTCCTCACCTCTGCTGATACTGGTTCCCTCAACATCCTCATCCTCCTCGACCTGAGTGCAGCCTTCGATACCGTGAACCATAACATCCTGCTTACCAGACTAAAAGACCTTGGCATTGAAGGTTCTGCCCTCAGCTGGCTCCGTTCCTACCTTTCCAACCGATCCCACTTCATCTCTCTCCATAACCACACCTCTGCCACAGCCACTGTCACTCAAGGCGTTCCCCAAGGCTCCGTTCTCGGTCCCCTCCTCTTCATCATCTACATCCTCCCCCTTGGTCATATACTCCGTCACTTCAACCTGGACTTCCACTGCTATGCTGATGACACCCAGATCTATCTCAGCACCAAGTCCCCCCACCGCCCCCCTCTCTCCCATATCAACTCCTGCCTGTCGGCCATCAAATCTTGGATGCAACTCAACTTCCTTAAATTAAACAGTAACAAAACAGAATTTCTCCTCATTGGCTCCAAATCAACACTTACCAAAATTAACAACCCCACTCTCACTATTGACGGCACCATTGTCTCCCCATCTCCTCAGGCCCGCAACCTTGGCGTGATCTTTGACTCAACCCTCTCCCTTGAGCCTCACATCCGCCATGTTGTCAAAACATCATTTTTTCACCTCCGCAACATTGCCAAAATCAGACCCTCTCTCACACCCCCCGCTGCTGAAAGACTCATCCATGCCTTCATCTCCTCCCGACTTGACTACTGTAACTCTCTTCTCTTTGGCATTAATTCCAGCAACATCAACTGGTCCAGAATGCAGCCGCCCGACTCATCACCCACACCAAATCCTGGCACCACATCACCCCAGTTCTCAAAGAACTTCACTGGCTTCCCATCTCCCACCGGATCATCTATAAAATCCTGGTCCTCACCTACAAAGTCCTCAACCACTTGGCCCCCCCTTATCTCACTGACCTCCTCTCCCCCTACCAACCCTCACGGTCCCTCAGATGCACATCAGCCGGTCTCCTCTCCATTCCGAAATCCAACCTCTGCACTTTTGGAAACAGAGCCTTCTCCAGGGAAGCTCCCAGGCTCTGGAACTCCCTCCCACAACTGATCCGAAATTCTGAGTCCCTCACCATCCTCCAGTCCCGCCTCAAGACCCATCTCTTCACCTCTGCATACCCTTAGTCCCATGTCCTTTGCATCTCTGTCTTACTGTTCTATTTTGTTTTGTTTTTGACTCTCAATGTAAAGCGACTTTGAGTCCTTGAAAAGCTCTATATAAATAAAATGTATTCTTATTATTATTATGTTGTGGCCTTTAGCACTCAATATTGAGCTCAACATTTTCAGATAATCTACTGGCCTGCTTTCCTGTAATATTATACATCAGTAATAGCACCTTTGTTTTCCCTCCATGGATACTTCCTGATCTGCTGGACATTTCCATGATGTTCCTTTTGTGTTAGGTTTCAGCAACAGTTGACCGACATTGCCCAGCGTTAATGTATCTGTTCTTTTCTTTCTCGCAAACTACTCTCAGTAATCTACAAATGAGAGTATAAGAATATATGAGTATAAGAATTATCCAGGCAACGTGTGTAACACCATATTACAGATATTCCCTTTGTCCTGTCAATTTGTATCTTCACCACCCTCTCAGCAAGTTCAAGCTAACTTATTTCTCACTTTTCTGGTTGTGATAGAGAATCTCTGATTGAACATTGCCTCGGCTTCTCCTTCCACAAATGCTGCCTTGCCTAATGAGTATTTCCAATAGTTTCTGCTTTAATTTCAAAAGGATATAGATAGGCTAACTGAGTGGGCATAAGTGGCCATCTAGTACATGGAGTATTATGTGGGAATTTCTACATTTTGTCAATAAAAATTTAAAACAAGATCATGTTCTCAGGCTTTATTCACAAAAGGCTAGTGTGCAGGTAAAGCAGCAATTATGAAAAATAACAGAACAAAATTGTTTCTTACTAGAGCAATTGAAGACAAAAGTAGGAAGGAGGCACAAGAGACTGTAAATACTGGAATCTTGAGCAAAATACAAAGTGCTGGAGGAACTCAACAGGTCAAGCAGCATTTCTGGAGAGAAATGGACAGTAGATGTTATGCTTCATTATGCAGGGGTTCAGGACACCATATCCGGATTACTGCAAACAGTAATAGTCTCCTTACTTAAGGAAAGATGTGTCTAGGAAGTAGTTTGAAGTAATCTGACTGGACAATACCTGGAATGAGTAGTCGATCACGAGAAACACTTTAGGCAGAGTAGGTTTGGATCTGCTGGCATTTGGAATGAAGGCCAACTTGATGGAAACAAAGATTCTAGGATCCTAATCCAGGGGTCTGAAGAAGGGTCTCAACATGAAACGTCACTCATCCCTTTTCTCCAGAGATGCTGCCTGTCCCGCTGAGTTACTTCAGCATTTTGTGTCTATCTTCGGTGTAAACGAGCATCTGCAATTCCTTCCTACACATTCTAGGGGCCTTGACAGGGTGAATGTGGCGAGTATGGTTCTCTTGTGGGAGAAATACTTTAAAAGTAAAAGGTAACCCACTTAAAATACAGATCAGGCAAAGTTTTCTCACAAAGGGCTGATTATTGTTACGGTAGAGCCAGGGAGACTCTCGATAAACAAGTACATGAATATTATCTGAATGGTGGCCGATTAGGAAAAGGGGAGATGCAATGAGACCTGGGTGTCATGGTACACCAATCATTGAAAGTAGGCATGCAGGTGCAGCAAGCAGTGAAGAAAGCAAATGGTATGTTAGCATTCATAGCAAAAGGATTTGAGTATAAGAGCAGGGAGGTTCTACTGCAGTTGTACAGGGTCTTGGTGAGACCACACCTGGAGTATTGCGTACAGTTTTGGTCTCCTAATCTGAGGAAAGACATTCTTGCCATAGAGGGAGTACAGAGAAGGTTCACCAGACTGATTCCTGGGATGGCAGGACTTTCATATGAAGAAAGACTGGATAGACTTGGCTTGTACACGCTAGAATTTAGAAGATTGAGGGGGGATCTTATAGAAACTTACAAAATTCTTAATTGTTGGACAGGCTAGATGCAGGAAGATTATTCCCGATGTTGGGGAAGTCCAGAACTAGGGGTCACAGTTTAAGGATAAGAGGGAAGTCTTTTAGGACCGAGATGAGAAAATCATTTTTTACACAGAGAGTGGTGAATCTGTGGAATTCTCTGCCACAGAAGGTAGTTGAGGCCAGTTCATTGGCTATATTTAAGAGGGAGTTAGATGTGGCCCTTGTGGCTAAAGGGATCAGGGGGTATGGAGAGAAGGCAGGGATGGGATACTGAGTTGGATGATCAGCCATGATCATATCGAATGGCGGTGCAGGCTCGAAGGGCCGAATAGCCTACTCCTGCACCTATTTTTTATGTTTCTATTACCAGGAGTGGATAGAAATGTGGTAATAACGTTGCTCAAAAGGCCGAGAGGTTTCCTGATCATAATTCATACATAATTTTTGCATAGATGAGTGGATCCAGGTTAGTCGGGAAGTGGTGTTGGGTAAATTGAATGGATTAAAGGCCGATAAATCACCAGGGCCAGATAGGCTGCATCCCAGAGTACTTAAGGAAGTAGCTCCAGAAATAGTGGATGCATTAGTGATAATTTTTCAAAATTCTTTAGATTCTGGAGTAGTTCCTGAGGATTGGAGGGTAGCAAACGTAACCCCACTTTTTAAGAAGGGAGGGAGAGAGAAAACGGGGAATTACAGACCAGTTAGTCTAACATCGGTAGTGGGGAAACTGCTAGAGTCAGTTATTAAAGATGGGATAGCAGCACATTTGGAAAGTGGTGAAATCATTGGACAAAGTCAGCATGGATTTACGAAAGGTAAATCGTGTCTGACGAATCTTATAGAATTTTTCGAGGATGTAACTAGTAGAGTGGATAGGGGAGAACCAGTGGATGTGTTGTATCTGGACTTTCAGAAGGCTTTCGACAAGGTACCACATAAGAGATTAGGATACAAGCTTAAATCACACGGTATTGGGGGTTCAGTATTGATGTGGATAGAGAACTGGCTGGCAAACAGGAAGCAAAGAGTAGGAGTAAACGGGTCCTTTTCACAATGGCAGGCAGTGACTAGTGGGGTACCGCAAGGCTCAGTGCTGGGACCCCAGCTATTTACAATTTATATTAATGATCTGGACGAGGGAATTGAAAGCAACATCTCCAAGTTTGCGGATGACACTAAGCTGGGGGGCAGTGTTAGCTGTGAGGAGGATGCTAGGAGACTGCAAGGTGACTTGGATAGGCTGGGGGAGTGGGCAAATGTTTGGCAGATGCAGTATAATGTGGATAAATGTGAGGTTATCCACTTTGGTGGCAAAAACGGGAAGGCAGACTATTATCTAAATGGTGGCCGATTAGGAAATGGGGAGGTGCAGCGAGACCTGGGTGTCATGGTACACCAGTCATTGAAAGTAGGCATGCAGGTGCAGCAGGCAGTGAAGAAAGCGAATGGTATGTTGGCCTTCATAGCAAGAGGATTTGAGTATAGGAGCAGGGAGGTTCTACTGCAGTTGTACAGGGTCTTGGTGAGACCACACCTGGAGTATTGCGTACAGTTTTGGTCTCCAAATCTGAGGAAGGACATTATAGCCATAGAGGGAGTGCAGAGAAGGTTCACCAGACTGATTCCTGGGATGTCAGGACTTTCATATGAAGAAAGACTGGATAGACTTGGCTTATACTCGCTAGAATTTAGGAGATTGAGAGGGGATCTTATAGAAACGTACAAAATTCTTATGGGGTTGGACAGGCTAGATGCAGGAAGATTGTTCCCGATGTTGGGGAAGTCCAGGACAAGGGGTCACAGCTTAAGGATAAGGGGGAAATCCTTTAAGACCGAGATGAGGAAAAACTTTTTCACACAGAGAGTGGTGAATCTCTGGAACTCTCTGCCACAGAGGGTAGTTGACGCCAGTTCATTGGCTATATTTAAGAGGGAGTTAGATGTGGCCCTTGTGGCTAAAGGGATCAGGGGGTATGGAGAGAAGGCAGGTACGGGATACTGAGTTGGATGATCAGCCATGATCATATTGAATGGCGGTGCAGGCTCGAAGGGCCGAATGGCCTACTCCTGCACCTATTTTCTATGTATCTATGTATCATAAGCTGTGAAACATTGGGTCGCCTTCTTACAACGTAGTCAGTTAATTGTTGGTCTAAAAACAGCCATGTGAGCCCGTAAGTTGAGGCTGATATTTAAGTGCAACACCAAGGAAAATAAATTCGGAGAAGCTTTATAATGAAAGCAGTATGCTAAACCGAACTGACTTGACTAATGTTCGCCACTTAGTCACTAGGAGGGACCAGGACTATTGAGGACCAGGAATATTGGTCCCAAATTAAACTGTTGGAGACGACTGCATCATATGGTGGATTAGCACGTTATGCTTTCACATCTGGGACAGAATTGAACACATGCCACACAAATGAGACAAAGGCTTCCTCTGACTGGTAGAACTGGGCAGTATTGACTAAATATCCTTATGGATATGGGCCAACTGTACAGAACTGGCTTCAATTTATCACCGAAGCAGATGCCAAAAAGGGTTGCTCATGCCTCAAGAAACTGATGAGCAATTCTGCAGTACTCAAAAATGTTGCAGATGCTAGAAATCTGAAAAAAAGCAAAATGCTGGAAAATCTCAGATCTAGAATCGGTGGAGAGAGGAAAAAGAGTTAACATTTCATGTCAATTACCTTTCCCTTTGTACCAGGTAAAGCTGGGCATAAAACTCTTTCCTTTTCTACGACTTAGTTCCTTTCGAACTTTGCCCAATTCTTATGTAACGTCTTTAATCTATAGTCACTGTTTCCTTCTCCTCAGATGTTGTCTGTCCTGCTGAGTATCTTAAGCATTTTTGGGGGGTGGGGTGGAGAGGTGACTGCTTAGTTTGGTTTGACATTTAGTGTTATTATCTGCAAACAATGGATTCCTTGACTGTGATTATCAAAAGAATGCCTGAGGCGCAGCACTTCAATATTAATACAAAATGTAAAAATATTTAAATTCTCATAACGACATGGCGAGAACCAAAAATCAATATCTAAACTAGGAATGGATGTTATTGAAGAGGGAATTGGGGTGAAGTAAATGAAACGTTCATATGTTTAAATGAGGCTGGGTGGTGACTTCCAGTCACAACATCTGTTACTGACGGAATTTTTATGCTCCCATTAGTATATAGAACAAACGCACATATACTCAGATATCATATCTTACTCAGATGAAGATATGTTCTGCATACAGACAAAGAGATCCATGCTATAGTCAATCACCGCTGATTTCATTATTAAACCCAATTTAGTACACAAAGTTTAAATCTGCGCATGCTCTTAATTCACTTTAACGTCACTTGGCTGGTCCTGGCTGAGACAAAAGCGGAGCAATAAATGAAGACTTATTCTTTGCAAATTTCAGATTAATACCTAGAATTGGAAGATTCTGCAACACTAATTGCAAGCTTACAAGATTGCCACTTGATTCATGTCCAGTACCAATAATCTCTCGGAGACAACACTTCTATTGAATTGAAAAAATGGCTAAATTATCAGTCGGAGAAAACAATGATTGTTTCCACGGGTCAATAATGATTCAATGAAATAAAAACACAAAGATTTGCACATTCATGGATCTAAAGCATCGTCCGGGTGTTATTGAAGCAACAAATGCATCATAAGAGTAGTACAGCACAGGAACTGGCCCTTCAGTCCACAATATCTGCGTCAAACATGATGCCAAGATAAACTAATCTCATCTGCCTGCATGTGATCCGTTTTCCTCTATTCCCCATCTATGCAGGTGCTAATCTGAACGCCTCTTAAATGCCACTATCGTATCTGCCTCCACCACCATCCCTGGCAGAGTTTTCCAGGCATCCACCAATCTGTGTAAAAAACCTGCCCCACATCGATGCAGAGGTAGAGTTGCTGCCCAACAGAGACCCAGGTTCGATCCTGACAACGGGTGCTGTCTGTATGGAGTTTGTACGTTCTCCCCGTGGGTTTTCTCCGGGAGCTCCAGTTTCCTCCCACACTCCAAAGACATGCAGGTGTGTAGGTTAATTAGCTCGGTAAAATTGTTAAATTGTCCCTAGTGTGTGTAGGACAATGCTAGTGTGCATGGTTCGCTGCTCGGTGCGGACTCAGTGGGACGAAGGGCTGTTTCCAAACAGTATTTCCAAACTAAAAAACGAAACTAAAGATCTTTAAACGTTACTCCTTTTTGAGATTTCAACCCGTAAAAAAAAGGTTCTGCCTGTTTGGCCTATCTAAGCCCTCATAATGTCATATAATTCTATCATATCTCCCCTCTCGGGCATCAAGAGAAAACAATCCTAGTCTGTCCAACCTCACCTCTTAGCTAATACCCTCTAATCCAGGCATCATTTTGACGGAAAAGGGATTTAAAGAATAAGAATAAAATAGTGTGTGTTAAAACTTGTACCTTAAAAACCAAAAGAAATGGAGATATCCCAGGTGAAAATATTTACAGGCCAGTGGTACACAACGTTTTGCAGGTGAGCCAGAATGATGACACAAATTACTTCTCAGAGATGCTTGTACGAATGTGATAGTTTTGAGCTTCCCGCGAGGTCCAAGATGCTATCATTCAGCTGTGCTCTCATGGGTACACGCAGTCTCCTTAATTATTTATTATTATTATTATAAAATCATTGAAAACATTTCCGACAGGCACGATACCTTTGTAGTCTCCTTAAACCTATGCCCTTTTGTTTTTGACACCCCTACCATGGGAAAAGGATTCTATCAAAATATATCTGGAGACAAGTCGGATGCAACACTTTTGGGTTTGGGGAACTGACACCATGGGTGGCTCAGTGAGCCAGATCAGATAGAATTAAAGCCCTGTATTAATAATGACTAGCATGAAAATACTGGATTATTGTAAAAGCCAATGCAATTCAGAAATGTCATGTGGAAATCCTTACTCAGTCTGGACTAAACACAACTCCGGGAATACCTTTGTGCTTAATTCTTAAATGGGTAGTAAAAGTACATTTAGAGATGGGCAATAAATAACAAGCTTGTTACCAATATCCACATTCCATTAACATTTATTTTTAAACAAAATCTCTGCATATTTGAATTTCCATTTTACTTCTCTGACTGGGAAGAATCTAGATACTGGGAATATGGTTTCTTGGAATGTAAGTAGCTTTTGAGGAAAACCTTGAAATTGAAATGGCTATTATGGCATCCATGAATTATAATGTTTCAACTGAAAAATATTTAGACCTGTGTACATAAAACCTGGCAATAATCAGGACCCACAATATAATCTCCACTATGAAATCTGCACACTAACACAAACAAGAAATATAGACACAAAATGCTGGAGTAACTCAGGCAGTAATCCTGGAGAACATGGATAGGTGATGTTTTGGGTCAGACCTGAAGTTTCCACTGAGTTCAACATTTCATTCAAACGGCAGCACTTTCAACAGTGCAATATCCTTTCTAGATTGCTTGAACAAGTCAGCTTATATATTTTTGTACTCCAGTCTGACTAAATTACTCGAAATCAAGCATACTATCAACTCAATAATAGTTGTAGAATCGAGTCAAGAGTACTTTATAGTCATATGTCCTGAAATGGAACAATAAAATTCTTACTTTCAGAAGTACAACAGATAATCCAAAAGAAGCAAAAAAGGGAAGGGGGGGATGGAAGAGACAGAGAGAAATAGGTGCGTCCAGATGGCGCACAGGGGAGGGGAGTGGGGAAAGAACCCTAACCTCAAAGAAGAAAAAACTGGGAAGACAGGGTATTCAGCTGTAGGAAAGGCAAAGTTGTCCATCCATTACCACGAGGAGCACCTTAGTTTCAGCCATGCTTCTATTAGTAGTTGTACTGTCCGTTTATTAAGGAAAACCCCCTTCTTACACCACCACCCCCTTTCCCCTGTTCCCCAGCTGGACTCACACTTATTTCTCCCCTATTGCTCCACCTCCATTCCATCCTCTAGCTTCACAATTTGCAAGTCTTCAATGCTTTTATCTTTTCATCTTTGCCCTTTGTCCAACCATCTGCATATCAAACAAACCTCTCACCTATATCCACCTATTACTTGTGTAAGAACGAACTGCAGATGCTGGTTTAAATCAAAGGTAGACACAAAATGCTGGAGTAACTCAGCGGGTGAGGCAGCATCTCTGGAGAGAAGGAATAGGCAACGTTTCGGGTAGAGACCCTTCTTCAGACTGAAGAAGGGTCTCGACCCAAAACGTCGTCCATCCCTTCTCTCCAGAGATGCTGCCTCACCCGCTGAGTTACTCCAGCATTTTGTGGCTACCTTCCATCTATTACTTGCCAGGCTTTGTCCTACCCTACCTCTCTTCCAGGTTTCTTTAACCCCCCACCCCCCACGTCAGTCTGAAGAAGGGTCCCGAACCGAAACGTCACCTATCCACTTTCTCCAGAGTTGCTACCTGACCTGCAGTTACCCAGCACTTTGTATTTTGTAAACTACCATTTGTAGTTCCTTGTTTCTACACTAACCTCAGTCACCTGACAAAATTGTGTCTGAACTGTCATCATTTAAAACAAAAACAATTATCATGTCAATATCTATTTGTGGAATGCACGAGTGTACAGATTGTAATATTTACTTTATTGCAGTGACTACATTGCAACAGTACTTAATTGGCCTCTGATACATGTTGAAAGCTTCTACATAACTGCTTGTGCAGGAAGAAACTGCAGATGCTGGTTTATACCAAAGATAGAGACAAAATGGGTCCATGGGTCAGGCATCATCTCTGGAGAAAATAATAGGTGACGTTTTGGGTCGAGGCCCTTCTTCAGCTTTTTACACTTCATCCCATCCTGGATTTCCTCATTGTTAAGCATCTCCAATCCTGGACACATCCTGATAAATCCCTTCTCCAATCCAGTGCAATCACATCTTTCCTGTAAGGTGGTGATCAGAACTGAACCCGGCCCAACATGCTGAGTGGCCTGACGAGTGTTGCAGGCAGTTAGTTGTAAATGAGACACATATCCAGAAAGAACCAACTGCAGCACTTGATAAAAATGCATTGTAAATTTCTGCATGCAATAAGGAATACAATTGTCCTGCTGAATGGTGGCCCCCACCCCCGTCCCTCCCTCCCTCATAGCCGAGCCCGGAGATGGCACATCTGTACCAAGAGGATCGCTCGGTCTAAGTAAAATGATGCATGCAATAAGGAATACAATCATCCTGCATGATTGTATGGTGGCTCCTTCTTCCTCCCCATCCCTCCACACCCCTCCTTCGCCCTCCACACCACTCCTTCGCCCTCCACACCCCTCCTTTGCCCTCCCCACTACCCCTCCTTCCCTACTACCCCTCGCCCACCCTCGACTGTCCCCTGTGAGGCGGTCGAGTTGCTGTCTCTGACCATGGCCGGTCTGGAGACGGTCTCCCCCCTCCCCCCTCATAGCCGAGCCCGGAGCCTGAGCCATGGGTGCGGGGAGCCCAAGAGGATCATAAGTGATGGGAGCAGAACTAGGTAATTCGGCCCATCTTCGGAAGTCTACTCCGCCATTCACATCATGGCTGATCTATCTATCCCTCCCTCCCGACCCCATTCTCCTGCTTCTCCCCTCCTAACCCCTGACAGTCACCCGCTCAGGATCGCTCGGTCGATCTCTGTCAGACGATTGATTAGTCAACCAGTTAGTCGGCCGCAGCAGGGCCGCGCCACTCACCACACATCCTCGCCGCTCTCTCTCTCTCTCTCTCTCTCTCCTCAGCGCACACTCGACGACGACGCTGCCGTCGCAACCGCCTCCCCTCCTCCCGCCTCCTCCCCTCGTCCCGCCCCCTTCCCCACCTCCCATTGGTCGCGCCCCCCTCACAACGTCACCGTTGCCTGCCTCAGCGCGACGGCCCATTGGTCCGCGCCGCCGTCGCTCCAACGAGGGAGGAGGAGCCACAACGTCCGCCCCAACCCCTCCTCCCGGTGGGCTGCGCTTCCCTTTGATTGACGTCTCGGCTGGAGACGTGGCACCAGGATGTCCTGGGTGACGGGGAAGGCATTGCACCACCAGCACTGGCTTCATCAAGCATGCAAATACTCCATGTGAAAAAAAGCCACCCATTCCTTCTCTCCAGAGATGCTGCCTGTCCCTTTGAGTTTATAGAGTGATACAGTGTGGAAACAGGCCCTTCGGCCCAACTTGTCCACACCAGGTAACATGTCCCAGCTGCACTAGTCCCACCTGCCCTCATTTGGTCCATATCCCTCCAAACCAGTCAATAGACAATAGGTGCAGGAGTAGGCCATTCGGCCCTTCGAACCAGTCCTATCCATGTACCTGTCTAACTGTTTCTTAAATGTTGTGATAGTCCTGCCTCAAATACCTCCTCTGGCAGCTTGCTCCATACAACAACCACCCTTTGTGTGAGAAAGTTACCCCTCAGATTCCAATTAAATCTTTCCCCCTTCTTCTTAAACCTATGTCTTCTGGTCCTCGATCCCCCTAATCTGGGCACAAGACTCTGTGCATCTACTCAATCTATCCCTCTCAGTTACTCTAGCATTTTGTGTCTATCTTCGGTGTATAACCAGCATCTGCTGTTCCTTCCTACAATGTAAAAAACAATGCTTTGGGAAGTGGAGGCTCTTTGATACTCTTGCCCAGGGTAGGAGAATCCAGAAGGCATAGGTTTAATGTGTAGGAAGGAACTACAGATGTTGGTTTACACCAAAGATAGACACAAAATGCTGGAGTAACTGAGCATCTCTGGAGAAAGGAATGGGTGATGTTTTGTGTCGAGACCTTTCTTCACACTGAGAGTCAGGGGAGGGGGAGAATACTGATATGGTAGGGTAAGGTGTGAAAACGACTGCTTTCACTGTCCTCCCGATTCATCGTCTGCTTTGATCTGTCGATCAGTCATCCCTTTGCTGCACTGTGCCAGATTCATAATGTATAAGAAAATAAACCTAATGCAATAAGGAATCATCAATGCTGAGCCAAAGCCCGTCAAGCAGCTAATACTTACTGTAGATATGGCCACAATGGGGTCCACTCGTTCCCCAATGTTGAGGCCAAACAACATCACCCACCTTTAACATTACTTTCTCCGGAGTTTCAGTCTGAAGAAGGGTTTCGGCCCGAAACGTTACCCATTTCCTTCGCTCCATAGATGCTGCTGCACCCGCTGAGTTTCTCCAGCATTTTTGTGTACCTTTAACATTACTTTGCTGTTCTACATAATTAGGCTGGATTTAATTATTTTAGTAATGCAAATTACTAACATCCAGATTTAAATGGAGACACCAGAAACTGCAGATGCTGGAATCTTGAACAAAACACAAAATGCTAAAGGAACAAATACAACAGGTCAGTCAGCATTTGTGGAGGGAATGGTGGAGAGACGATGTTTCAGGTCAGTCTGAAGTGTCCCGAACCAAAACATCTTCTGTCCATTCCATTCACAGATGCTTCCTGACCTGCTGAGTTCCTCCAGCACGTTGTGATTCGGCGCAGATTTAAATCTTTTTACTGGGAAGAAATGCCCAACAATCAGATGCCCAGTGATATCAAAAGAGTTTAAACAAAGAGGGAGCAGCAGACCTAAGGGTTTAAAAGGAATAGGAACAGAGGCTTAAAAAGCAGGCGGCAGACAGGACTGAGAGCAGGAGCTTGGGATGGACAGGAGTGAGAGTAGGAGTCAGGGAGAGCAAAGATGTATTCAGACCCTGATAGGTGGCAGCAGACTATTTGTACATCTAAGAATTGCAAACTAACAATAATTAAATCCAGACTGGGCCTATATTTCCCTGCTCCTTTAAATCTCTCGGAAATTCTGCTTCTTTTACTCTCAGTGTCTCTGCTTATGCTCTTGAGTCAGACATAGAGGGAAAGTGACGGGGAAAAAAATCACAACAATCTAAAGGAGTGCCATTCCAACACATGCAATCTGCAGATTCCGTCACAGTCTATCTGTACAGATATAAAAGCTAAGTTGGGGGATATTTGACATAGAACTTTTCACCCTGACAGAGAACCAGAGGTTTCTGTTCTGGAGAAGTAGAAACAAGGAACTGTAGATGCTGGTCCAGAAAAGGTACAGAGTGCTGGAGTAGCTCAGCGGGTCAGGCAGCATTTCAGGAGAACATGGATAGATGATGGTTTGGGTCCGGACCCTTCTTCAGGCACAGGAGTGCCATTCCAACACATTCATAGCTAAGTTTCCATTCTGGGTTGGGCAGTTAGAAATATCTGCTGTGAACCGGCCCTGTTGAGTTCCCTTCCCCCCCCCCCCCCCCCCATGAACTGTCTCCCTCGGATGGTCACGTCGCACATCGACCCAGCACAGACCTATTTGCACTTTATACTGTTTTACTGGGGTTTTTTAAATCTTGTTTCTCTGGGTGTCTAAAATGTTTAGTTTAAAAAATATATATATATATTTATTAGAAGTACATTACATTACAACCACATACATTAGTACTCGTCACTTATGTCTTCTTACAATTAATGTACTCCATTTGTTTTTTACAGTAGTAAAAGGAAAGGATAAGATTGAAAGAAAGAAGAAAGTGAAGGAAAAAGTGAGAGTGTAGAAAATGTGAACAAAAAAGAACGAAGACCCTATAGGAACAAAATTAAAAACAAAAGAAAAAGAGTTAAGAAATAGACCCTAGAAAAGAAGGAGAAAGAGAAAGAGGAAAGAGAAACAAATATTTTTAATGAGCATTACGCAAATGGGACATACCAACTCTTCAACTATCATCCCCCATTACCTGACCTCAATTTTTTTAAGGTACCTTTGCACCCTATATTTGTAATAATTCTATAATTGCAGACAACGTCAGGTGGAAGTGATCTGGTTTACCTGCCAGGAGGAGTCTTATCTCTTCTAGGTGTAATGTTTCGAACATATTTGAAATCCACATGTTTATAGTTGATATTGGAGCCTTCTTCCAAAATTTTAGGATTTGCTTTTTTCCAGTTATTACCCCATAGTCTATTAGTTTCTTTTGAAACACATTTAGTTCTGGACCATCTTCCGTTATTCTGAAGATAATCCATTCTGCTTTGGGTATCAGTTTTATTTTAAATAATTTTGTAAAGATTTCGAAAATTTCATTCCAAAACTTTTGAATTTTTGTACAGAAAACAAATGAGTGCGCTATAGTAGCTTCTTGGGATTGACATTTATCACAAATAGATGATACATTTGGGAAAATCTTATGGATTTTAGTTTTGGAATAATATAATCTATGTAAAATTTTAAATTGTATTAAAGTGTGTCTTACATTAATCGAACATTTATGCACGTTTAATAAGTGTTCATTACAACTTTCCTTTGAAATTTTAATAGCTAACTCTTGTTCCCAGTCTCTTCTGATACCCTCCGTAGATGGTATTTCTACATTTAAGATAATATTATACAAATATGATATTAAGTTTGCTGATTCAGCTTTTATCTGCATTGCCTCATCCAATACATCAGCTGGGTTATTATAATGATCTTTTGTATATTTTTTCAAATAGTCGCATATTTGAAAATATTTAAAATATTGATTATTTCCGAGTTTATATTTTATTTGTAATTGTTGAAATGAATGTAATTTTCCAGTTTCATACAAGTCACCGAACGTTTTAATTCCTAGTCTATCCCAATGTGTAAAAGCTTTATCTATAATAGAGGGATTAAACGAAGGGTTATTAACTATGGGTAATAAAAGTGATAAATTTCTTAATTTTAAATTTTGTTTTATTTGTTTCCAAATTCGGATTGTGCTATGAATAATTGGGTTCTTATTATAATTTATATTATTCAGTTTCATTGGAGAGAGGAGGATCGCTCCAATGTTTCCAGAGGAGCAATCCTCTTTCTCCATTACAATCCAGTCCACTTGCTGGGCGGAGTTATCCATCAGTTGAATCATATTTTTAATATTTACTGACCAATAATAATACATAAAATTAGGTAGTGCTAAACCCCCTAATACTTTAGGTTTATTCAGGTGAGTTTTTTGTATTCTATGTGATTTATAGTCCCATATAAAATTAGTGATATCTGAGTCGAGTTTATTAAAAAAATTCTTTGGTAAGTATATAGGAATCGATTGAAATAGGTATAAAATTTGTGGTAGAAAGATCATTTTTATTGCATTTATTCGGCCTATTAAAGACATCGGGAGCGTTTTCCAGAATTTAATTAGTGTGTTTAATTTATTAAGTAGGGGATCAAAATTTGCCTTAAACATACCTTGATATGTTCTAGTAATTTCGATTCCCAAGTATTTAAATTTTTCTGTAGCTATTTTAAAAGGGAATTTTAAAAGATGTGTTGAATCTTTTGGTTTTATTGACATAATTTCACTTTTATTCCAATTTATTCTATATCCAGAAAAAGATCCAAAGTCTTCAATTAAATTTAATATATTTGGTATAGTGATTTGAGGTTTTGTAATGTACAGTAATATATCATCCGCGTATAAAGATATTTTATTATATGAATCTTTAGTATTATATCCATGGATATCAGGGTGTATTCTAATTTTTTCTGCTAGCGGTTCAATAATGAGAGCAAACAGCTGTGGTGATAATGAGCATCCTTGTCTATTTCCCCTTGATAGTTGGAATTTCGAGGATAATATGTTATTAGTTAATATTCTAGCTGTAGGTTTATTATATAGTAATTTGATCCATAGAATAAAATTCTCTCCCAGTTGGAATTTTTGTAATACTTTATCCATATAATTCCATTCTACTTGGTCAAATGCTTTTTCAGCATCCAGCGAAATAATTGATAATTCTTGATCTTCAGATTTGTGTGAGTGCATTATGTTGAGTAAACGTCTCATATTGTTAGATGAGTATCTCTTAGGGATAAACCCCGTCTGATCTGGGTTTATTAATTTACTAATGTATTTACTTAATCTTCTAGCTAATGTTTTTGCTAATATTTTTTGATCTGTGCTTAACAATGCTATAGCTCTATATGAACCCGGTTCTTCTAAATCTTTGTCTTTCTTAAGTATTAGTGTAATCGTTGATTCCGCTAATGTATCAGGTAGTATTTGTTTTTTAAAAGCATATTGGTACATTTTTTGTAATCTTGGTATTATTTTATCATAAAAGCTTTTATAAAATTCACTAGTAAATCCATCAGGACCTGGTGTTTTTCCATTCTTTAGTGAGTTTATTGTATCTTCTAATTCCTTAATTGAAATTTGTGCACCCAATTCCTCTTGTTCCTTCAGCTCTAACTTTGGAAGATTACAATTATCCAAAAACTTTGTGATATTATTGGAATCAATTGTCGTTTTAGATGTATACAAATTCTCCTAAAATTGCGCAAATCTTTTATTAATATCCTTCGGTGTTGTTAATAATTCCCCTTTATCTGATTTAATCTTTGGGATAGTATGTTCCTTTTCTCGTTTTTTTAGCTGGCGAGCCAAAAGTTTATGCGGTTTATCCCCAAATTCAAAGTGCTCTTGTTTTGTAATTTGAAAAAGTCTTATAAGTTTGGCAGATAATAATTTATTTAATTTAAATTTCAAAATTATTATTTTATTATGTTTATCTATTGATGGATCTTTAGCATTATCTATATCCATTTGTCTAATAAGTTCTTCTAACTGTCTTTGTTCATTCTTATTATTTTTATTTTGAAAAGCTTGATATGAAATTATAATACCCCTAATGTATGCTTTAAAAGATTCCCATAATACAGTAGACGATATATCTGGAGTATCATTTATTTGAAAAAAGGCATCCATTTGTTCTTTTAAATATATACTCGCTTGTGGATCATTTAGAATTTGAGAATTAAATCTCCAAAACGATTTATTCTTAAACATTCCTTCCAGTTTTAAAAAGAAAGTTAGTGGAGAATGGTCTGAAATCGAATTTGTATGGTATGTTGGGTTAAATGTTTGAGGGATTAATTTTGTATCCAGCAGGAAGTAATCTATACGTGAGTATGTCTTATGTACCATTGAATAAAACGAGTATTCCCTGCCAGTTGGATTAACAATTCTCCAAACATCTGCTATATTAGTATTGTTTATATAAGTATTGAGAAGTTCCCCGGTTTTCGATTTCATATTCCCTCTGTTTTTGGCTTGATTTATCTAAGTACGGATCTAAAACACAGTTAAAGTCTCCTCCTATTATAACATTTTGATAGTTAAACTCTGCAATTATGTTGAAAATTTTATTGAAAAAGTGGGGGTTGTCAAAGTTAGGGGCATATATATTTACCAAAATAAGTGGAGTATCATGAATTTCTCCATTAACTATTAAGTATCTCCCTTCTATATCTGTTATGATATTCTTTGCTTTAAATGGTATACCTTTTCTTATGATTGACGTGCCTCTAGATTTCGAAGTGAATGAAGAATGGTATGTTTGACCTATCCATTTCGCCCTCAACCTAGCTTGATCCTGAGATTTTAAGTGTGTTTCTTGTAAGAAGATAATGTCAGAGTTGTAGTTTCAGCAGAGCTAGTATCTTACCCCTTTTAATAGGTTCGTTAATACCTCTTATATTCCAACTACAAAATGAGATTCCTCCTAGGTTCTTTTGTTTAGTATCATGCATTTTGAATAATTATAGTACCTTTAAATCTTGTGGTGCATCTATATCCCAGGTCTTTAGGTATTGGGGGAACTTTTGAATTTTTAAGTTTTGTTGGTATATCCATTTTACGCTTATCACTAAACACAAAACACAAACATGTGAGTTTATGTGGTAATAAAAAAAAACTAAAAAAGTGAAAATACAGTGTCTAATATAGTCGGCACTGTAGCGAGTGTCCCACCTGTAGGTGGGAAAAAACCTTGTTTCGACTTCCATTGTGATGTTAAACAAATAGCTGCGCTCTCTTGGTTGATCATAACATATTAAAATATTAAAACGGGGCCTCACATTCAGATATATAATACAATTTTACCCTATATATTTCATTATAACATATCATATTTATATCGCAATTTTAACTACTAATTATTAAACCGATACTTTTGACTTAAATAAGAATCAACTGTTGGTTGAAGGGGTTAACGAGACGTGCCCCTGGACCTAAGCCAGGTGCTCGTTTCTCATCCCCTCCTCCCACTTATAGATAAGGTTTCAATTTATTAAAAATTCATATTAGTATGTTAGTTCGTTATTTTTTATTTTTATTTTTCTTAGTATTCTAATCTAACATGAATAACTTATTAAGTTATTAATAGGATAAATTCTTACAATTGGTTTTAATATTATAATCTAATAAACAAGTAAATGCTTCTGGTATATACCATTCCCGTCTGTTCAGCTGTTTACTCATTTTGAACAGAAAGTGTCCTTGATTCAACATTCCAAAGATAACAGTCTAGCTATCCCCAGACAAAGCATTGCTTAGAATGGTTCAGTTCTGCCATACCCCCATTTGATTTCTATTTTTCAACGATAGTTTGGGCATATTTGAACGCGTCTTCAGGCTTAACAAATGACTTTTCAGAACCCTTGAAGGAAATACGCATTTTCGCTGGATAAAAAACTCCATATCTGATCCCTTCTTTCCCTCTTAAAAGATCCTTAACCTTCTCGAATTTGTTTCTTTTTTGCACAATTTCATACGGGTAGTCCCTGAATATCTTGATAGTGTCATTGTCCAGCCGCAGTTGCACACCGTGTTTGATTTTGCTCATAACATCTTCCAGTTCTAAAATATCCCAAAATTTCACAATAATATGTCGTGGATGAGTTTTTCCCGCACCAGATCTTTGTTTAAATCTTGGGACACGATGAGCCACTTCGATTTTCGGTTCTTTGGAAAGATTAAGCAGTTGTTTAAGCAAGCCCATGGCAAACTCACGCACATCCTCCCCCTCGGCTCCCTCTGAGACTCCAAGAATTCTCAAATTCTGACGTCTAGAGCGAGCTTCCAGGTCCAGGCATTTTTCTGAGACTTTTCCCAGTTGAATCACCATCTGTAGTGAAGTTTGTTCATTTTCTTGCCTCATTTGCTCATGTTCTTGCCTCATTTTCGCCATGTCTTCAACCACTCGAGCCGTGTTTTTCTCCAATTCCGTAATTGTGCGCATACTTGCAGCTACTGTTTCAAGCACAGCCGTGAACCTGTCCGTAGTAGTTTCATCCATCTTGTCCATTCTCTCCGATAGTCCATCTTTCACATTCTCAATTCGTTTATTCATAATGTCCAGTGAATCAATCACCTTCTGATTGCCAGCATCCATAGCCTTCTGATTACCAGCATTTAAATCCTTCAACATCTTTTCCATTTTTTCCATCATATTTCCCATATTTTCCTTCATATTTTCCATCATAATTTTATTTTCATCCAAAATCTCATCTTTCATATTTTTCACTGATTTCTTCAAGTCATCACACTCTTTCTTAGCTCTTGTATCCATTTCTGCAGCCACTTCAGAGACTTCAGAGGTAACTTCTCCTTCAGACTTCTTCTGGTCTCTCAGCAGCTTTTTCACTAATCTCTGAGGGCTCTCAGCTGGAGACAGTTTACTCATTTAAAGGGCTTTAAACCACCGTTTAAAACATTGCGCTTACTGATGACGTCATCCAACCGGCGACCAGAAGCTCCGGTAAGGTTTTTAAATCCAATCCCGATTTATGGACCCGTTTTACACGATAAATCGTGAAATTTTTCGGGAGAGGAGCTAGGTGCACGTCTGTTAGTCCAACATGGCGCCACCGGAAGTCCTAAAATGTTTAGTTAATTAAGTTATTACATCGGATGGAAGCTGCATACCAAATCTCGTTGTACCTCTGTGCAATGACAATAAAAGATATTATTATTATTATATCTGTCAAGATATTTCTGTCAAACAAGTCTATGAATGCAAAATGTCAAGATTCTGTTGAGGACCCGATCTGTTTAAAGAGCTACTTCCTTGAAGTTCGTGGTTGTAGATCAATATGACTTGAAATGAAGACCAAAATGGCCCTGGGGATTTAATTAATTTTTAGAAGCATTTACTTTCCATTGCTATACCAGCTTCTTAAATGTGCATCCCATCTCCGTTCTGATCCAAAGATTTGCTGTTTTAAGAGTTTAACATCTGCAAATTTGAAAAAGTCAACTAATTATTTGTTAATACCCTCCAATTATTTTTAAAACATGTTTCAACTTCTTGTCACCCCAGGTCCCAGGATTATTCTGATGTGCGATAATGGAGTGATATCATTCCAGTGCAGGGTGTGGTGCAGTCACCATAGCATTTATGATTGGGTCCATGCGGAGCTATGCCAAGGAGGTATTAAGTTCACTGACAGACAAAAGCAAGTTGTCTCTAATGCCTCAGATTGCAACAATTGAAATGTACAGTAAGTCAGCAGGATACCAACATCATAAAGTGTTCAGATCATTTCTCTAAACCAGACAACTATGACCCAAATGAAACAATGATTGTTTGTTGCCTATTACTGACCTTCAACACTGCTATCGCTTCCCAACTGATAGTTCAATTGGAATTTTACAGACTTGGTATACCATGCCACTTCAGTGCCAGGTATCAGCCCAAGTGGGTTTAAAATCACAAGCAGGGCATGTGGAACGGAAGGACGTTGCATGTATTTGCACCAATTTACTGTGATGCTAGCACAGATTTAAACACAATTTTCTTTGCAATGTAGTGAAAATAAATAGACTAGCGATCATGGATTTAATAAAAATCACATGGCAAAATTCATAATCAGTGATCAGAAAATCAAGCAATTTATGCTAAATTGTGATATCAGTCGTAACAGTTATTTCGGATGGAAACAGCCATTTTGGCCCAAATCATCCAAGATGTCTATATGTGCTTGTCTCATTAGCTTGTGTTTGCCCCATCTCTCTCTAAACATTTTCTATTGCACCTGTTCAAATGTCTTGTAAAAAGCATTGTAATTGTATCCATCTCAACAGCTTTCCCTGCTAACTTGTTCCATATACTGGCAACTGTGAGAGTGTGGAAAAGTTGCTGCTCAGAGAGTGTGGAAAAGTTGCTTATATTTTTCCCCTCTCATCTTAAATCTAAGCCCCCGAGTTTAAGACCCCTCTACCCTGGGGGGGAAAAAACTCGGCCATCCAACTTATCTACACTGCTCTTGAATTTATCTATTTTTGTAAGGTCACCCCTCAACCTTCTACACTCCAGTGAAAAAAGCCCCAGCCTATCCTGCCTTTCCTTATAACTCCCTCCAATCCCAGTAACATCCTTGTGGGTCTTTTCTAGCTTAATGTTATCCTTCCTACAGATCGGCATCAGAAGCACACAAAATATTCCAACAACCTCTTTAGCGGCAACTATCAGTAAATGATTCTTGCTTAAGATAGACACAAAATGCTGGCGTAACTCAGCGGGACAGAAGGAATGGGTGACCTTTCGGGTCAAGGCCCTTCTGCAGACTGAAGAAGGATCTCAACCCGAAACGTCACCCATTCCTTCTCTCCAGAGATGCTGCCTGTCCTGCTGAGTTACTCCAGCATTTTGTGTCTATCTTCGGTGTAAACCAGCATCTGCAGTTCCTTCCAACACAAGAATTCTTGCTTCATTGACTAATCTAAATTTAAATCCAATTTACTCCACCCAAGTTAAACATCTAATTTATGTTTCCGACCTTGTGATTGGACTTTTCTTCCACGCCCATCTCTTTTGTCATTTAATATTCCATTCCTGTTTTGCAAGGAGCTTTGTATAAAGTAAATTGTTGCATAGCTGCTCAAAGACATATCATCCCAACCACTAAGATACAATGATTTCTGAACACTTGAGGATGCAGGGGTAGGGGGAAATTGCCCAGGTTCAGCCGTGGCCTTATTCAACAGCGGAGCAGATACAAGGTCCACATAGCTTACTCCTGAAAGGCAGGAATGGAGGGTAGAAAATGGAAGTCTGAAAACTGCTATACAAAAGGTTGCATATCCCATCCGTTTGAAATCAAAAGATCGGGATCAAACCCCACCTCGGAGCTTAATATTCTTTATTGCAAAATATATTACCAAACAGTTTTGTAACACATTGTTTCATCATTTGTTAAGGTGCACATGGAGGAAAACAGTCAGTCACTTTACCGGAGTGCTACGACCACGTAATCAGGTCAATGTTTGGACTTAGTCAGAAGCAGTTCACAAAAGTTCTTTTTCTTTTTCTTCATCTACAACCTGTTAAAAAAATGATCAATAATCAAACACATTGCTCCTTTTTCCCCCCAATTACATTTATCGTGCCCACTGAGTGAGACTTAACACTGATCAGAGTGAAGGCCAAAAGGTCTGGAATTAGGAAAATGCAATTATATTAAGATTTCACTCCATCCACAAACATAAATATTCTATTCTTCCACTGCCACTGAGGTGACTGCAGTGCTCATCTTCTGCAGTTATTCATAAACAGCATCTCCCTACTTTGCAATCTCCATCATCTAGTGGGGCAGTAGACACTCGAGAACCATTCACTTGCAAATTCCCTTCTAAGTGAATAAGCATTCCAACTGAAAAAATATCTCTCCATTCCTTCATCATCCTTGGGTCTAAATCCTGGAACTGCCATCCATAAACACTGTGGCAATGCTGCAGTTGTTCAAGGTGGCAGCTGGCCAAAACCACCTTGGGCACAGGTATTAAATCTGACCTATAATTGATAAACAAAGCAGCACTATTTCCACCACGCATATATGAGCTTACATGCCTCTCTCAGGGTGGAAGAGTTTCGTTTTGAGATACGGCACCTTGAGTCCACGCTGACTATTTATCACCTGTTCACACTAGTTCTTTGTTTAAGAAAGAACTGTAGATGCTGGAAAAATCGAAGGTGGACAAAAAATGCTGGAGAAACTCAGCGGGTGAGGCAGCATCTATGGAGAAAAGGAATTGGGGACGTTTCGGGTCGAGACCCTTCTTCAGACTGAAGGGTCTCAACCCGAAAGTCACCAATTCCTTCTCTCCATTGATGCTGCCTCACCCGCTGAGTTTCTCCAGCATTTTTTGTCTACCCACACTAGTTTTATGTTATCCCACATTTTATATCCACTCGCGACACATTGACGTTATCCAACTTTCTCATTCACTTCCTACACACTAGAGGCAATTTACAGAGGTCAGTTAACATGCAAACCCCCACATCTTTGGAAAGTGGGAGAAAACTGGAGTTCTATGTGGTCGCACGGTGAACATGCAAACTCCACACAGACAGTATTCGAGGTCAGGATCGAACCTGGGTTTCTGCCGCTGTAAGGCAGCAGCTCTACCGCTGAGCCACTGTGCTGCCGCTGCAGTTGTAGCTGCAGCTTGCAGTTCTGATAGAAGGTAATTTAACCTGAAACAAAATGTTTTCCAAAATAGGAGAATTAGCCTCTGTAAACTGTGCCAAGTGTGTAAGAAGTGGGCTTACATAGTGAAGAGGTGTTCGAAGGTCTGAGTGGATTCTGTGAGCCGAACGACCCGTTTATATGTTGTATCTCTAAATTAAACTAAACCATAGTCACTACAGTAACAGTAAAATATGGCCAAATATTTGCACAGACTGGGGTCTCAGAAACAGCTATGAAACATTTGATAGTACCAAATGAAAGAAACTGTGTTAAGGCCTGTTATACCTCAGCACCTAAGGTAATGGCATTTAAAGCTATATGTACATTCACTTGAATTACTACAATATAATGTTTTATTTAAATAATAGTACCTCCAGCAATGCAGCAATCCCTCAATAATTCAAAGCACCATTTTTGTGCTCCGATTTCTAGTGTAGGGCAACCACATGTCTCCGATGAGAATGCTACCTACTGTGTCACTCTAGGATGAAACTCCTGCTACTGCGACAATGGCTACATTAAAATATTGTGAACCAAGTCCCACGTTCCAATTATCAGGTCTAAATTCATGCCCGAGATACAACAGTAGTTCAGCAACACAGTCCATCTCAACACGTCAATTTACAAATCATTTGTGCGTTGCAAGTTTGGCATCTGAAGAAAATTTTGAGAAGTCATGAGTGTGAATTTCTCTTAACACGTAAAGCATCCATCAGATGTAAAACTTTTCAAAATTGGAAGGATAATAAGACATACATGTACATTTTGTTTTGCACAAAAAATTCTCCTTTTGGAATTCACTCATGCTATCCACTTCCTTTGGTTCAGAAGAGTGAAGGAGCCGAGCGTTTAGCTTGGAGAGTCAAATTGTTGATTAGTTAGACAAAAGACAATAGGTGCAGGAGTAGGCCATTCGGCCCTTCGAGCCAGCACCACCATACAATGTGATCATGGCTGATCATCCACAGTCAGTACCCCGTTCCTGCCTTCACCCCATATCCCCTGACTCTGCAATTTTTAAGAGCCCTATCTAGCTCTCTCTTGAAAACATCCAGAGAACCTACCTCCACCACCCTCTGAGTGTCCAAGCCCTTAACAATATTATATGTTTCAATGAGATCCCCTCTTCTTGTCTTGCTTCTTGTCCTTTGATTGCTTTGATCTCTTACCAAAGTATGTGTCTCTCAAAGTAAGAGTAACATTGACTCAGTAGGTTGATTCTGAGGATACTGCAATTATCCATGTAGATTAGAGCTAGATCTTTAAAATTTAGAAAACCAAGAGATGATCAAATTTAATCTTGCAGGGGCTTGAAAGGCTGATGCCAAGAAAGTGTCTCTCCTGTCTGGAACGACTTAAATCAGGAGACTACAATCCCAAATTCAGCCATTGAGGACTGAGATTAGACAAGGAAGCTTTGGAATCCTTAGTCCAGAAGTCCTGGGATCTCAGTCAGAGTATATTGAAGACCGAGACTGATATTCGCAACGGAGAGAGCAGAAGATTGCTGAGTAGTATTGCATTGTGGAGTTGTGGTAGAAAATCAGATGTGAAGTTTCCAAACGGTAGAGCAGCTTCAAGTATCCCCGACCACTCAACTTATTCATATATTTAGGTTAGAGTCATACAGCACGAGAATACAGGCCCTTCAGCACAACTTGTCCACACCGACCAACATGTTCCATCTAGACTAGTCCCACCTGCCTGAATTTGTCCCATACCACTCTAAACCTATCCTATCCATGTACCTGTCTAAATGTTTCTTAAACGTTGCGATAATACCTGTCTCAACTATTTCCTCTGGCAGCTCGTTCCATACACCCACCACCCTGAGTGTAAAATAGTTACCTCTCAGCTTCCTGTTAACTCTTTAACACATCACCTTAAACCTATGTCCTCTGGCTCTCGATTACCCTAATCTGGGCAAGAGACACTGGGTTTACAGTCTGAAGAAGGGTCTCGACCCAAAACATCACCCTTTCCTTCTCTCCAGAGATGCTGCCTGTCCCGCTGAGTTACTCCAGCTATTTGTGTCTAACTGCATTTACCCGATCTATTCTTCTCTTGATTTTGTACATCTGTTGTATCCTTAAAATAACCTGATGTACAGAATAATCAGAATCACGCCATTGCTACACATTTACCTGCACAACACCTTCCACCTCTGGGACATAGAACTGCAGCATGTTCTGAATTCCACCCTTCAATGTCACGATGGAGCTGGGACAACTTGTGCAGGAACCCTGCAACATCAACTTCACGATACCATCTTCAAACCCTTTGTAAATCACATCACCCCCGTCCTCTTGAACAGTGGGCCTGGCAGTTATATGGATGAGAAATATAAACAGTTAATACACTTCAGTCACTTTATAACCACTACTTCTAGTGAGTCTTCCATTAAAATGAACCAAACTATTTTCCAAATCTTTTCAATAATTGATTTTAAAACAAGCGTCAGCTGAATATAAAACACCAGTGGTCTGTCTAGAGTCCAGAACCTTGGAGTTTGAAGTGCTAATCCATGGACCCTTTGGATAGTTCATTCTCTGATCAGTGAGAATGGAACCGAGTCCATGGTTGTCATCTAGTGTTTGCTGGTTTCTTGATAGCACAGCACAGAGAGATCACAAATAAACATAGACCCAGTGCAAAGTACTTACAGAATGGAAAGAGGTCATTCAGCACCACTGGTACATGTTCACAAATTTATCAGGTTTTGGGAGCAGAATTAGGCCATTTGGCCCATCAAGTCTACTCTGCCATTCAATCATGGCTGATCAATCTTTCCCTCTCAACCTAATTCTCCTACCTTCTCCCCATAACTCCTGACATTCTTACTAATGAAGAATCTATCAATCTGCACCTTACAAATATCAATTGACAGCCTCCACAGCCTTCTGTGGCAATGAATTCCATAGATTCACCATCCTCTGACTAAAGAAATTCCTCCTCATCTCCTTTCAAAAGGTATGTTCTTTTATTCTAAGGCCAGGATTCTCCCACGTGGAAACATCCTCACCACATCGACTCTATCCAGGCCTTTCATTCTTCCGTAACTTTCAAAGCGGTCCCCCCTCATCCATCTAAACTCCAGTGAGGACAGGCCCAATGCCGTCAAATACGCATCATATGTTAACCCAATCGTGCCTGGGATAATTCCCGTTAACCTCCTCTGGACCCTCTCCAATGCCAGCACATCCTTCCTCAGATAGGGGGCCCAAAACTGCTCACGATACTCCAAATACAGTCTGACCAGCGCCCGATAAACCCGCAGCATTACATCCTTTTTTATATTCTAGTCTCTCGAGAGAAATGGCAGTAGTTGGTGTTGGTGTTTATGCTCCACAAAAAAAGTTGGCAACCCGTCATCAATACATCCTGTTTTCCTCAGATGTATTCTTCTCAAACACACCTTTGCTTTTGAACTTGTGGCACCTTCTTCCATATTCTCATAAATGGACACAAAGTGCTGGAGTAACTCAGCAGGTCAGGTAGCATCTCTGGAGAACATGGATAGGCGACGTTTCGGGTCGGGACCCTTCCAGTAGAGTCTCGACCTGAAACATCACCTATGTCTATGTTCTCCAGAGATGCTGCCTGATTTGCTGAGTTACTCCAGCACTTTGTGTGTCCTTATGTGTATTAACCAGCATCTGCAGTTCTTCGTTTCTACATTCTTCCATATTCTCACCACTTTCTCAGTAAAGAAGATTCACCAGAATTCCACATTTTGTTTATTTGATCTTAATATAATTTTGGCTCCGAGCTCTGGTCTCCACATGCAAGTGTAAAGAAACATCTGCCACAGGTCTACTGTATCAAACCCTTCACATATTTTTAGGCCTTTATTCAAAGCACCCTCAAGGGTGTCTGACCCCCAAGATATCAGATGTTCACTTCCTGTTCCATTCATGATGCAAATGGTCTAACTCTTTCCAAAGGAAGTTGATATGCCTAGCATTGCAGTGAGAGTTTCCCTAGAATGGTGCTGGGATATCAGACTTCCTCTATTGATATTGCTATGTGATAATCAAACAGATGGGGAATTTATAACTGACCTCATGCTTGCCTAATACCCAGCAACAGCAAACAAACCACACCAATTAAGAACAAATACAGGTACATACTACAAATTCATAAAACAAACAGATATATTTACAACTAAAGAACACGTCATTAGTTTAAACATGCTGGGAGATCCTGTTCTATTGACAGCTCTCAGTGATCAATTTAGTTACATTAAAATCCTGAGAAGCAAAGGTTTCTCAGACAAATATGAAATAAGAGACGTACCAGGATATAAATCCCCGGTTTGCATGTTAATTACATCTTGGTGCATTTGCTTGATTGATGCAACAACAAAGGTCTTTGAAAACCTAAGTAATTATCTACAGACAATTAATTGGCCTTCATAATCCTTATCCTAACTCGGTGACATGACACTATGGGCCACTTCTTGCACAGCCATGCACTTGTTTTCCAATTGTGTTTTGCACTAATGTCTTGTTTACAAAATCTTTCTTCTCACTGCCTTGCATAATTTATATGTAATTTATGTGTACTGCTTGTATCCCTTAGGTTGAAGATTGACCCAAAATGGTGGAGTAACAGCGGGTCAGGAGGCATCTCTGGAGAAAAGGAGCAGGTGATGTTTCGTTCAAGAAGGAACTGCAGATGCTGGAAAATCGAAGGTAGACACAAATGCTGGAGAAACTCAGCGGGTGAGGCAGCATCTATGGAGCGAAGGAAATAGGCAACGTTTCGAGCCGAAACCCTTCTTCAGAAACCTGTCTGGTGACGTTGATTAAGAAAGCTATGGGTTCTTTAGCATCCAAATTAGCAAGCAAGCTTAACATCGCATTTGAATGGGAGCATGTCAAACTGTAACTCCTTCAGAGTTGCACTAATCTAAGATCTCAGACTTCATTTAGGTGCACAAGTTTCTCATGCGTCTCTGGAGGAATATAATCAGACCATCTCATCTTTCCAATATCAAAGAAAAGCTTTTGAAAAGCAGAGGCAGTAAAGAGAATCCCGCCATTGCATCTTGACCAGGAAGACACATCTCAGAATGGTCACAGAATGATCTTTAGGTCAAAAACACTTTTGCAGAGGTGCTTTTTGAAACAAAATTCTCGATATGTAAGATGATTGTTGACCAATTCACCTATTGCAGTATGAACTATTTCCATGGGAGGTGACCACTAAAATAGGGTGTAGACACAAATGCTGGAGAAACTCAGCGAGTGAGGCAGCATCTATGGAGCGAAGGAATAGGTGATGTTTCGGGTCGAGACCCCTCTTCAGACTGATGTGGGGGAGGGGGGGGGGAGAAGAAAGGAAGGCAAAATAGGGTGATTCACATCCTACCGAAAGAAAAAAAAAATTGATTTTCATACGAGAGAAAAGGCCACTATTCAGTGGCTAAGACCATGTCCAGTACTTAGTTTAGAGATGCAGAATGGAAACAGGCTCTTCGGCCCACTGAATTCGTGCTGGCCAATGATCGATCATCCACAAACTAGTTCTGTGTTATCCCAGTTTCGCATGCTACACGCTAGGAGCAATTTACAGAAGCCAATTAATGTTTTTTTTAAATGCACGTCTTTGGAATGTGGGAGGAAACAGGAGCACCGGTAGAAAAGGCACAGGGAGAACGTACAAACTCCACACATACGGCACCCGGAGTCAGGATCAAACCCAGGCCCAGTCCCTACTCTACTGTTGCGCCACCGTGCGACCCACTTGACAGCCCTTGATATCGGAAACAGGTAAATACAGGGTGATTAACATGTACATTAATACAGAATGGCAGAATTCTACCGGTACTCACCGAATTCTGGTGTCCAGCAGCTCTTTAATTATGGCGACAACTTCATCATCATCCTCTGAAGGAGCTAAACCACAAGGAAAATCACAAGTGTTCATACATTTTGAGCAACATATTTTAAATAATATTTAGCGTGGTCAATTGCATATTTTAAATGTGATATGAGAGGGTATGCAGCTGAGTTCCTGAGTCGGAGCCAATTCGACTGGTAAGTGCCCTGTTCCATAATGCCTAGGACATCATGTTTATCTTGATCATATTAGTCACAGGTATTAACTCTCAGACTCAGAATCCAAGGTGGATCATGCGTTACTGAAACCAGAGATTACCAGCTTTTACTTCAAACTGCAAGACCACCTCCTCGCCCAGTCTCCTTCCAACACTTTGATTGTGCTGATTTATCGCACGTGCCGTGGGGGCAAGCGAGAGATCCAAATTGTCCATTGTTCTCCCCCCCCCCCACCCCTCACCCTTATTGTCCACTGTTCTTCTCCCTCCCTCCCGGCGGTCCCTTGATACGTCTTGCTGCCTGGGTGATGCTTCCTAGTAGATCGACACATGCACCCACCTGTATCGGAAGAGGGAGCTTCATCTGTCACCACAGGAAGGCCTGATGCAAAGAAATCCATGATGGTGGCGTACACATCTGGTTTGAGGAGCTTCCACTGCACCTCAGCATCTGTCTGGAGATGTACAGAATAGAATCTTGGAGAGAATGTGGTGGCTCTGCCCCCATCACTGGCTCTTTGTCCCTTTCTCCCGCCTTGAATCATTAACTGATTGAAAGGTACTGCATGGAAGCAAGCCCTTCGGCCCACCATTTTGTCAAAAACAATTGCAGGATACTATTTCCCAAACACTGACAGGAATCCCAAGCAATTAGCCACAGTTCAACTGCAATTATTCCTTAACCATAAAGACAAAGAGCCACAAAAATGTTTCTACCACCCTTCATACCCCTGAGCCGTTCTAAAAAAAACCTTGGAGGCAATCAAGTTCTTTTGAAAAGAAACTAACGTCAAAATTTAGGAAATATGGCACAATGTGGCATGTTCCCAGATAGCAGTGCATGACTAACCAGTCATTCTGATTAAGCAATGTTGATTGTTCATTATTTCTTTGGTTTTAGAATAGTGTCATTTGCAACCTTGGTTTAGTTTGATTTAGTTTAAAGATACTGTATGGAAGCAGGTCCTTTTCCCCACCGAGTACAGGCCAACCATCGATCACCCATTCACACTAGTTCTACGTTATCCCACTTTCTCATCCACTCCCTACACACTGGGGGCATTTGACAGACGCTGATTAACCCAGAAACCTGCACATCTTTGGGATGTGGGTGGAAACCGGAGCACGGGGAGGAAGCCCACGTACTTACAAGGTGAACATGCAAACTCACAGAGAGCATCTGAGGCCAGGGTCGAACTCAGGTCTCTGGTGCTGTGAGGCAGCTGCTCTAAAAGCTGCCCCACTGTGCCACCCTAGTGATTGGTGACTTCACTAATCAGATACCCATGTATGGAGACCTGATAGTGTTTACCCAATCCTTTTTTCAACAAATATACTGTTGGATATGCTTCCCACTGACCCTTTCCTGCGTTCTAAACTGTAACTTGTTTTCAGTCAAAAACAGCACAGAAGCAGGTCCTTCATCCCACTGAGACTGCACCTATCGTTGTGTACGCATGTACAGAAATCCCACTTTAATCTCCCACAATTGACTCTCACCAACATACGAGAGGCAATTTACAGCGGCAATTTAATTTACCAACCTGCACGTCTTTGGGATGTGGGTGTGAATCATAGCGCCAGAGGAAACCCACACAGTCACAGAGAGAACGTGCAAACTCTACACAAACAGCACTGGAGATCTGGATTGAACCCGCATTGCTGGAGGTGTGAGGCAGCACTTTTCCATCTGTGTTACCGTGGCTGCCCATGCCTGCCCCTATTGTCAATTTTGATCCTTTATTTCTTATTGTCCATTGGAAAATTTACCTTTTGTAATCGCTCAACACACCCGAGGGTTTTTCATCAAATTTCCTCGGGCTTTTCTGTTCTTACAACACTGGAAGGAAACAGCACACGTTGTTCTTACCTTAGTGATGGTGATGAAGTCAGGCCCAAAGAAAACGCCCTTCACGCCATCAATTCTGAACAGCTGTCTGACAAATAAAATGAAAAACCTTCAGTCGAGATGGCAGAATTGCTGCTAGTTATTGAACCCATTGGCTTGTGATTTCCTGTAGCCAGCCCTGCCAGAATTCCGCCTACACCATTTCTTCCTCGTCGCTTCCTCATCTTCTCCAGAAACCCCCAGCCCATTGCAATCACTTTCCGAAAACTACCCCCTTCAGCTTCTTTACCTTTCTCCACACTGAAATGCCTTTGCTCTGCTCTGAAAACAGTTTGTCACCCTTTTATAGGAAAGATGCAGTTAAGCTGGAAAGGGTGCAGAGAAGATTTATGAGGAAGTTGCCAGGACTCGAGGACCTGAGATAATAGGGAGAGGTAGTTCAGGCTAGGGCTTAATTCCTTGGAGCGGGGTGATCTTATCAGATTCAACTTTATTGTCATTGTGCAGTGTACAGTACAGAGACAACGAAATGCAGTTAGCATCTCCCTAGAAGAGCGACATAAATATGAGCAATAAATAAATCTATTTACGTGCATACAGTCATAGTATTTTTTTTTCCTGGTGGGAGGAGTGTCCGGGGGGGGGGGGGGGTGGGGGGTGATTGGCAGTCACCGAGGTACAGTGTTGAGTAGTGTAACAGCCGCAGGGAAGAAGCTGTTCCTGGACCTGCTGGTCCAACAACGGAGAGACCTGTAGTGCCTCCCGATGGTAGGAGGGTAAACAGTCTGTGGTTGGGGTGAGAGCAGTCCTTGGAGATGCTGAGCGCCCTTCGCAGACAACGCTTGCTTGGGACAGACTCAATGGAGGGGAGTGAGGAACCGGGTGGTGTTGGGCAAGTTTCACCACCCTGTCTGCAGTGCTTTCCGGTCGGAGACAGAGCAGTTGCCATACCATACTGTGATACAGTTGGTAAGGATGCTCTCGATGGTGCAGCGGTAGAAGTTCACCAGAATCTGTGGAGACAGATGGACCTTCTTTAGTCTCCTCAGGAAGAAGAGACGCTGGTGAGCCTTCTTGACCAGAGTTGAGGTATTGTGGGTCCAAGAGAGGTCATCGGAGATGTTGACCCCCAGGAACCTGAAGCTGGAAACACGTTCCACCTCCGTCCCGTTAATGTGGATGCGGGTGTGTGTGCCGCCCCTAGACTTCCTGAAGTGTACAATGAGCTCCTTGGTCTTCTTGGAGTTAAGGGCCAGGTTGTTGTCAGCGCACCATGCTGCTGGGAGCTGGACCTCCTCCCTATAGGCCGACTCATCGTTGTTGCTGATGAGGCCAATCACCGTGGTATCATCTGCATACTTGATGATGGTGTTAGTACCATGTACAGGTGTGCAGTCGTAGGTGAAGAGGGAGTAGAGGAGGGAGCTCAGCACACAGCCCTGTGGAACGCCGGTGTTCAGGGTGAGGGTTGAAGAGGTGTGCTTGTCTAACCTAACAGACTGGGGTCTGT
>CM075991.1:6673268-6831410 GCA_038087875.1 Malacoraja senta
GCGTTTCCATCAGACATTAAAGTCTATGTTGCGTACGTACTGTCTGGAATTTGAGAAGGACTGGGATGATGGCGTTCATCTGGTGATGTTTGCAGTACGAGAGGTCGTGCAGGAATCTTTGGGTTTTAGTTCTGCTGACTTAGTTTTTGCCCATACAGTACGTGGTCCTTTAAGAGTCCTAAAAGAAAAGTGGTTACAGGAAGAAACTAAACAAAATGTTTTGGATCACGTCAGTAACTTTAGATTTAGACTGCGGCAGGCATGTGAATTGGCTATGGAAAATCTTGAAACTGCCCAGACAAAAATGGAAGAATGGTTCGATAAGAACGCTAAGAGCAGAGACTTGTTACCAGGTGACAAAGTTTTGGTATTGTTGCCAATTCCTGGGTCTAGTCTGCAGGCTCGTTATAGCGGCCCTTATCTGGTAGAAAAGAAAATGGGTGAGAGAGATGACCTAATTGACACTCCTGATCGGAGGCGTAAAAATCAGCTTTGCCATGTAAACATGCTCAAACGATATCACTAGAAAAAGGCTGTGGGTTTTGAATCGGAGACGCTGTGTCCCACACTATCGTCCAAGCCTGTTTTGACTGCGATGGTGCTGCCCCCTGACACTGGTGCTGAAGTGGGTGAGGCACATTTGTCTGTGGCTGTGACGCATGGTAAGCTGTCCAATTCTCAGGCGTTGAAAAAACTTCCATTGCGTTTGTCTCACTTGACTGAGAGTCATTGGAGAGATCTGATTACTTTGGTTGAGTCGAATAAGTCGCTGTTTACTGATGTGCCGTCTCAAACTTCCATTCTAAAACATGACATTGACGTGGCTGATACTAAGCCAATTAAGCAACACCCATATCGTGTCAATTCAGACAAGCGCCGCCGTATAAAGAGTCAGGTTGACTATATGCTGCAGCATGGCATTGCCGAGCCTAGCTGTAGTTCATGGAGCTCTCCTTGTCTGTTGGCTGCTAAGGCTAATGGTGACGACCGGTTCTGTACTGACTTTTGTAAGGTTAATAGCGTAACCAAAACCGATTGTTTTCCTCTCCCACGTATGGAGGATTGCGTGGATCGTGTCGGTAGTGCCTCTTTTGTCACAAAATTGGACTTATTGAAGGGATATTGGCAAGTCCCTCTAACTGAGCGTGCGAAAGAAATCTCTGCATTTGTTACATCTGATGATTTCCTTCAATATACTGTCATGGCTTTTGGTATGCGTAACGCGCCGGCAACATTTCAATGGTTGGTAAACATAGTGTTGTCTGGTCTGTCTTATTGTGAGGCATACCTTGATGATTTGGTTGTGTGCTCCAGGTCGTGGATCGACCACATCGACCACTTGACAGAGGTATTCAAACGACTCGCTCATGCAAACTTGACCATCAATCTTGGAAAGTGTGAATTTGGCCAGGCCACGGTAACGTATCTTGGTAAAGTGGTGGGCCGGGGTCAGGTTCGCACTCTCCATGCAAAGATAGAGCATATTGTCGCGTTTCCAGCTCCTACCTCTAGGACTGAGCTCCGTCGTTATCTGGCAATGGTGGGGTACTGTAGAGGGTTCTGTCCAAATTTCTCTGTGGTGGCTGCTCCTTTAATGGATCTGTTAAGTCCGAAAGTCGTATTTGAGTGGTCCGATGTGTGTCAAACTGTTTTTGAACAAACAAAGAGCCTTCTTGTGTGCGCACCCGTGCTTGCAGCACCTGATTTTGAACAGCCGTTTAAGTTGGCAGTTGATGCTAGTGAGAGTGGAGTTGGTGGAGTTCTTCTCCAAGATGGTTCTGATGGGGTCGAACATCCAGTTTCATACTTTTCTAACAAGTTTAATCGCCATCAGAAATGGTACTCTACCATCGAAAAAGTAACTCTTGCAATGTTAATGGCTCTAGATCATTTTGAGGTTTATGTTGGTTCCTCGAATGCTCCCGTCGTCGTATACACAGATCACAATCCGCTGGTGTTCTTAAATAGGATGAGAAATAAAAACCGACGGTTAATGAGCTGGAGTTTACAGTTGCAGGGCTACAATCTGGAAGTCAGGCATATCCGTAGCAGGGATAATGTCTTGGCTGACGCATTGTCGCGCCAGTGATGTCTGAGCTACTAAATAGTTTCTGAAATTTGGTGGTGGTCTTTATTTTATTTTCAGAAACATATTCAGTAACTTAGGGTGGGGGTGTTATGCGCTCCTTCTGCTGGTGTTAATTATGTACTAACCTGTTTCTCTGATTACCATTAGTACCTCCTGCTGCCTGGCTGCTCCTGACCTGATTGGAGGCTCCTGGCCCAAGCTGCATCATGTGAGCCTGATGACGGAGCCTCAGCTTAAAAAGACCATGTGACTGGCAGTCTTTCTCTCTGTCTCTCTCTTCCCCCCCCCCCCCCCCCCCAGACTGGTGGCAGCAGTCTGGTGTTGGTTTAGTTTGTTTGCATAGTGTTCTTTATGTAACTCTTCATTCTGTATTAACTTATTTTGCTTGGGAAGGATGGGACTGGCATTATTGTTTTCGTGGTTTTGTTTCAGGTTTATTTTAACACTGAGGCAGGTTTAGAGTCTCTGGTCCGACGGCCCATTGAGTGGTCGGCCAGAGCACCCTTTATCTTTTGTTTGCTAGCCCATCCGACCCCCCCCCCCCTTCTGTTTGTTTGATCCAGGTTTTAGTTCTTTTTGTTAGTGAAAAATAAATAATATTTCCATTTGAACCTGGTTTTGTATTATGTTATTGGCCTTTGAGGTATTTAATTTTGGCGGCCGTAACACCCCCATCCCAAACATTTCTATCCATAAATTGTCTTTTAATTGCCATAATGGTACCCACCTCGACCATTTCCTCTGGCAGCTCCTTTCATTTATGCACCACCCACTGTGTGATAAAGTTGTCCCTCAGGTCACTTTCAAATCTGTCCCCTCCCACCTCCACCCTCCAGTTTTAGACTTCCCTACCCTGGGGGGGAAAGACTGTGGTTATTTAGATAGAGCTCTAGGGGCTAGTGCAATCAAGGGATATGGGGAAAAGGCAGGCACGGGTTATTGATTGGGGACGATCAGCCATGATCACAATGAATGGCGGTGCTGGCTCGAAGGGCCAAATGGCCTCCTCCTGCACCTATTTTCTATGTTTCTATATTTCACTTTGTCTATGGTCCTCATTTTTATATCCCTCTTCAAGGTCACCTCCCAGCCTCCTATGCTCCAGGGAAAATTCCCCTTGCCTCTCTAGCCTCTCCTTATAAATCAAACCTTCCAATCCTCATAACATCTTTGTAAATTTTTTTTGCACCTTTCCTATTTAATGACATCCTTCCTATAGCAGAGAGGCCAGAACTATATTCAATACACCAACTGTGGCTTTATTAACATCTTGAGCAGTTGGAACAGCCTACCTCAACTTAGTATTCAATATCCTGACTGATGAAAGCAAGCATTCCAAATACCTTCACCGTGTAGAAACAAAGAACCGCAGATGCTGGTTTATAATTTAAAAAAACAAAGTACTGAAGTAATTCAGCAGGTCAGGCAGCATCTCCAGAGAAGAGATTGGTGACATTTAGGGTTGGGACCCTTCTTCGGACTGAAAGGGAGTGGGGGTTCTACAACACTCCCCAGAGCTCTATCGTTTACTGTGCAAGTGCTGGCCTGGTTTATCTTTGCAAAATGCCTTGTATTTCTCCAAATTCCATTTGTCTTTCCCTGGGTCCATTGGCCTCTATTGTAATCTTGGGTAACCTTTGCCACGGTAGAACTATACCACCGATTTTAGTGCCTGCTGCAAATTTACTAGCTATATCATTTACAATCTCATCCAGTGCATTAATATAATTACCGGATACGAGTAGACACAGCACTGATTCCTGTGGTACATCACTTGTTACAGGCCTTCAGTCTGAGAAACAATCCTCTACCAACATCTTCTGTCTCCCCTCCCTTTAAGACACTTTTGTATACTATTCACTAGCTTGCCCTGGATCCCATTTCCTCCTCTCTATTTGCTTAAAACCTGCTGTTTCTCATTTATTCTACGCCACTGATCTAAGTATTAATTGTATTTCTTGCTCCACAGATGTTACCTAGCCTGCTGAGTACAATTATTTTTTGTTTCCCATATATTTCAAACTCATACTATTTCCATTACATGTACAGTAGGTGGCACAATAAGGATTTTCCCATCTATCGCTTGGATGCCATTTTAAATACTGAAGCCCACTGAAAAACGCTTTAAGAAGCAGAAATGTACTTAACGAAGAGAATATCAAATCCTAATATAAACTGAGCTCTGGCATTATAATCTGTCAAAATGACACACAGACATGGCCGCACATGGAAAATCCTTACCAGGGCATCACTGTAAGAGGCTTAGAAGCATTTTATCATGACACACAAAATTAGTTGCTTTTAACTGCAGTCAATCTTACGATTCCAAAAGCAGTTGAGGCGACAGGGACAATATTTGCTCTTCAGATTATGCCTGAGGAATTATGACAGTCCTAAGGCATAGGAAGGAGCTGACTCTAGTTCACTTCAGCCTGTCATCTGAAAGATGTTTAAATGTGCTGTACTGTGACAGTGGAATGACAATGTGATGAAATGCCCAGGACATTTGAACCTACAACCTTCACTTTGGAGCCAACTCATGTCAGTGGAACATGGACGACATCATGCATGAATTATCATTGAGTAGATGCATTTAAGAAAAGGCTCCAGTTGTCCCACATTTAGAATATATTTCATGCCCTGTTTGAGTCTTATATCCAATTTACCCAAATACAGAGAGTGAAGCTTGCTATGCTTATCAACGGCTATGTTATCATTGTTATGCTTATCAACGGGGCGGCACGGTGGCGCAGCGGTAGAGTTGCTGCATTACAGCGCCGGAGACCTAGGTTCAATCCCGACTAAGGGTGCTGCCTGTACAGAGTTTGTATGTTCACCCTGTGACCGCGTGGGTTTTCTCCGAGATCTTTGGTTTCCTCCCACACACCAAAGAAGTACAGGTTTGTTGGTACAAGTGTAAATTGTACATAGTGTGTAGGATAGTGTTAATATGCAGGGATTGCTGGTCGGTGCGGACTCGGCCGAAGGGCGCTGTATCTCAAAACTAAACTAACGGCAATCTTCCATTGTTAGGATGCACATTCATATAACAGTGTTTGTACATCCTAAAAATCAATAATATTCATACACAGCACATGATGAGGAATAAAAAGCACAAGCTATATAAAAGGCATAAAGCAAACATGCTGAATCCTCATGAAACGCTATATTCAGGAGTAACCATCTTGAGAACAAGGTCTACCGATGCCTCTCATAGACCTTGCTTATGTTGGCATGAAATGGAACAACTTTCCACTTCAATCATTTAAATAAAGCAATATACACTACATTCTCAACAAGACCATTTTAATGGGTTTTAAAGTTCTCTTCATGAAAACTAGATGTATACAGCACTGCTTAACACCAAAGTACAATCAAGATGAACAAACTTGAAATAAAGATTTCAATCATCTCTTCACAAACACGTTATAAAAAAATTAGTCAAACCACAGTTCAGATAAAACAAATACTAATAAACAATATTACCTTTAAACTCAATTAAAGGTTTTCTTTGGATACCATCTCCTATGTATGATTATTGTGTACATAGCAATAAATTGACCCAAACAACCAAGTGCTGGAGGAACTCAGTGGGTCAGGCAGAACCTGTGGAGGAAATGTTCAGGTGATGTTTTGGGTCAGGACACTTATTTAGACTGATTGTAGTAGCGAGGGCAAAAACTGGAGAAGAGAGCCAAATGCTTTTGTATAAAGGATTCATTCATCTGTCAGTATAAACAGGGGGTTAAAAAGGGGAAATTACATAGTCTGGAAAACCCTCATCGAGGGCAGAGGAATCTGATAAATTTATCACTCCACAATGTAATGTAATTACTCGCCATTTCAAATAAATTGCCCCGTTTTGTCACTATCATCATTGCTTATTTCTTCTTGCTTACTTAGAAACACCTTTATTAGAAAGGGCAGCACAGTGGTAGAGCTGCTGCCTTACAGCGCCAGAGACCCGGGTTCAATCCTGACTATAGGTGCTGTTAGTACGGAGTTGTACATTCTCCCTGTGACCGCGTGGGTTTTCTCAGGGTGCTCCGGTTTCCTCCCACACTCCATACACGTATAGGTTTGTAGGTTAATTGGCTTTGGTAAAAAAAAGTTGTAAATTGTCCCTAGTGTGCAGGATAGTGTTAGTGCACGGGGCGATAGCCGGTTGGTGTGGAATCAACGGGCCTGTTTCCGCACTGTATCTAAAGTATCTTTAAAGTCAAGTACCTTTGTAGAATTTCTCCAGAAGGCTCAATGAAGGGCGCTGCTTGGAAAGGGCCTGATCTGATAGTACAGTATTTTTGCTCAGTTTAAAACCAGATTTTCATTTTAGCCTTGGACCGAGGCGACAAAGCTAAGACTGGCCTCCAACTCGGATGGACCCCAGGAATGCAAGTGTGGCAGGAGAAGCCACGTTTCCTGCACTTACCCGCCATCTGCAGTGACACATTCCAGCACGTTTAGAGGCGACCAAAGCAATCTATCCTGTGGTCCAGCTTTGTGCCGTCCACACTTCAGCTCATTTGTGACAAGTCTGCCAATACATGCCAAAACTCAACCGACTAAAGTCACTGCCTGGGATCGGGAAGGAGAAACGCCAACGGTAAATGTAAGCAATACTTTGATCCCGTGGTAAGCAGATGAAGGATTAGTGCTTTGAGAACGGAGGTGGTGCCAGAAATGTTGCCAGCGATGACAACGGCCTTTTAAGAAATGAAGTCCATTGAGATAAGAAACCAGAAGCTGACCTGGAACAATAAAACAGAAACCCTTGGAAGAAACATTATGTTTCAAAATTTGAGTTATTAAATGGGGCCAAGGGAGACTGTAGTTCATAAACAGATCTTACATATTTCATGGTTGATCATTCTGTTCTTTTGCAGCCTAGTAGATTAAACACATATCAAATATTTCCAACTTTTGCATGACATTTTGTAATAAGATCTCAATGTTCTTAAAATGACTTATTTTTTTCATTAAAAATAAAGAGAATGCCACATGTTTGGGGCAGAGGTTTAAACATAATATTCCATGGTAAAGTCAAGTTCACAATAAGGCAATGAAGTGCTGTCACAGAACATGGAACAGCACAGCACAGGAACAGGCCATGATGTCTGTGCCGAACATGAGTACAAATTAAACAAATCCCTTCTGTCAACACTCTGGAGCATGCTGCTAGGAATGGGGATGGATGAGATATGATAGTAAGGGAGTCAAAGGTTACAGGGACAAAAGACAATAGGTGCAGGATTAGGCCATTCGGCCCTTCGAGCCAACACCGCCATTCAATGTGATCATGGCTGATCATCCCCAATCAGTACCCCAAGGCAGAAGAATGGGGTTAAGAGGGGGTTAAGAGGCCATGATTGAATAATAATAATAATAATAGATTTTATTTATGGGCGTCTTTCACAAAGTCTCAAGGACACCTTACAAAGTTTAACAAATAGTGTAGAAACATGTAAGCGGAATGAAATAAATAGCAAAAACATCACCAGTACACAAATTAAAGATAGAATTAAATCCAAAAACAAAAATCAAAAACACAATATGGAAGAGTATGGGGGAGTAGACTCGATGGGCCAAATGGCCTAATTCTGCTCCTAGAACTTATAGTCTTATGATTGATTTGGGAAGGAATGACAGTGCCTCTGAAGCAGCAGAACTTTGGAATTCACAAGATAGCCAATACCCTCTGATCCAGGCAGCAGTCTGGTAAACCTCTTTACAGACTTGCACCCACTGACTCCAAGCAGAAATTCTCTTATTTATCCTCGAGTGGTCTTACCCTCTCCCAAGTCACATTCTTGTTTTTAATGTATGTTTAAAATGCCTTGGGATTCTCCAATTCTATTTGTCAAGGTATTCCATTGCTCCATTTGGCCCCTCCTAATTCCCTGCTTGAGTTCTCTCCTGCATTCTTTATATTCCCCAAATGCCCCTTCGGATTTCATCTTCCTGTACTTTCTTTCATCTTTCCGAAGAAGGGTCTCGACCTGAAACGTCGCCAATTCCTTCCCTCCATAGATGCTGCCTCACCCTCTGAATTACTCCAGCGTTTTGTGTCTACCTTCCTGTACCTTAAACAGGCTTCTGTTTTCTTTTTGATCAAATTTACAACATCTCGAGTAGGAAAGAACTACAGATGCTGGTTTAAATCGAAGGTAAACACAAAATGCTGGAGTATCTCAGCAGGACAGGACACTGTCCCGCTGTCTTACAACCTCTCGTTATCTAAAGTTCCCTTACCATTCCATTTTCCATCCTAGCCTCTTCTCCTTACCGAAATATGCTGGTCATGAACTCTGATCAGCTGTTCTTTAGACATCTCCGACGTCAGATATGGATTTACCCAATTACAGCTGCTTCTACTTTACTCTCTTTAACTGCTGCCTAATGATATAATTTGTCCTGCTCCAATTTACTACCTTTCCCCAAGGTCCAAACTTATCCTTATTTCAGATCTCTCTTCAAACCTCTGGAGCGGTGGTCACTGTTCCCAAAAAGCTCACCCACTGAAACACCAGTCTTTCTGCCAGGCAAAGTTTCCAATACAAACTCCAGCGTAATCCCTCCTGCAGTTGGATTGTCTACATCCTGCTTCAAGGAACCCTCTTGGATGCACCCAACAAATGCTGCCCCATCCGAGTCTCTTGCGCTAAGGAAGTCTCAGTGAATATTGGGCAAGTTAAAGTTATTCACAACACAACTTTATTCTTGCTGGCCACTGGGAGTCCTATAGTGTAATTTCATCAGACTGATTGCACTTTGTTGCCTCAGTGTGTCCTCTCCGAGTAGTGTGACATTCTCTCCGATTAGTAACGGAATTCCTCCGCCTCTTTTACCTCCTCCATCACGCCTGAAACATCGAAAACCTGGAACATTGAGCTGTCCCTCTTGCAACCACGTTTCTGTAATGGCAACAACATCACAGTCCCAAGCACCGACCCAGTTAAGCTCGTCTGCTTTTCTCATAATATTCTTTGCATTGAAATAATCACACTTCAGCTCATCAGTCTCACCATATTCATCAACCTCTCCCTGCCTAACCTTCCTTTCAGACTTGCCCCTCATCACCTTTACCTGCCCATCAATCCATCCACTTGCTGGCCGGATGCTCTGGTTCCCAAACGCATTGCACTACTTTGAAATCCTCCCGTGTTTGTGTGGAGTTTGTGTGTGCTCCCCATCACTGTGTGGTTTCCCCCACGGGCCACCCCCCCCCCCCAAAAGATATGTTGGCAGGTTAACTGCCTATTGTAAATTACGCAGAGTGTTGGCATGAATCCAAGGAGTCAAATCGCCTCCTATGTTGTAAAAGTTAAAGAAAACAGGCAGATTCCCATTATCAATGTCTACGGCTACAAAAGACAGGGAGGCACAAGAGACTGCAGATGTTGGAATCTGCAGCAAAAGGAAACAGTAGTAAGAACTCGACAGATCAGGCAGCATATGTGGAGGGAGATGGACAGTCAATATTTTGAGTTGAGACCCTCCTTCTAAACCCAAAACATTGACTGTCGATTTCCCACCACGGATGCTGCCTGACCCACTGAGTTTCTCTAACTGCTCTCCTTTATTTTGCTACAAAAAGCTAATTCGCCGAAGATAATAAATGAAAGCCGTTCGGAAATTGAGGTTTCATCATTGCAATCATGCCACAACTCTTTCTCCATTTCTGAATGAGCTTTCATTGATCAAAGGCTCATGCTCTTTGTTGGCAAATCAATCAGTTTAAATAGTCTGCAATAATGTAGAGAAGCTTCATTAAGCATTCCATTTAAATTAGGGCAGTGTTTGTGCAAAAGACCTCTTGACGTGCTGCAGTATAACAGGTTAGTGTTGTTCGTTTGAACTAATTTCAAATTTAATAATCATAAAGCTGTTCAGTAAAAACTCTTTTTGCAGAGCAATGCTGCATTTTAACTAAAAATTGAAGTTCATCGCCATTCACAATATCTCGCCAAATGAGAATGTGCTTCCAGAGGTTCTGCATATTGGAATAGTCTTGAGGAAAGGTTGCAGGAAAGAATTCTAAATCAATCTAAAGCTTGATGTAATGGAAATTGTTTCAATGCAACATGCAAGAAACATATCAAATTATAAAAGGAGTGGACAAGCTAATTGCAAGAAAAATGTTCCCAATGTTGGAGGAGCCCAGAACCAGGGGCCACAGTCCAAGGATAAAGGGGAGGCCATTTAAAACTGAGATGAGAAAAAGCTTTTTCATCCAGAGTTCTGAATTTGTGGAATTCTCTGCCACAGAGGGCAGTGGAGGCCAATTCACTGGATGAATTGAAAAGAGAGTTAGATAGAGCTCTTGGGGCTAGCGGAATCAAAGGGTGTGGGGAGAAGGCAGGCACGGGTTACTGATTGTGGATGATCAGCCATGATCACAGTGAATGTCGATGCTGGCTCAAAGGGCCGAATGGCCTCCTCCTGCATCTATGTTTCTGCAGTCTTTGACATAAGGAAAAACAAGGTGCAACAATGCATTTTTTTCATTTGATTAAAATATGAATGTTGGTAGTTCTGCATTTTGTTTAGTTTAGTTTCAAGATAGACCAACAGGGCCTTCAGCCCACTGAGTCTACACTAACCATCGATCACCCATTCACACTAGTTCTATGTTATCCTACTTTCTCATGCACTCCCTGCAAACTGGGGGCAATTTAGAGGCATATTAACCTACAAACCAATACGCCTTTGGGATGTGGCAGGAAACTGGAGCACCAGGACGAAACCCACATGGTCATAGAGCGTGCAAACTCCACGCAGACAGCCCTCGAGGTCAGGATCGCAAACGGGTCTCTGGCATTGTGAGGCAGCAGCTCTATCAACTGCACCCCTGTGCAGCTGCTAGAACCCCAGTTTAGACTGTTCCTTCCAAGCACTCATGAATGGTGTGTGAACACATTTCTGAAAGGGTGGGTGATGAGAGGAGGAGGAACGATTGGGAAAATGTTGTATCAATCAGTCACTGTTTTACAATAAATATGGAACCTCATAGAAACTGCAAATGCAAGAAGCAGAAAAGTATAGCCTATACTGGAAAACTAAAAGGTTAGCATCTTTTTGGTTAGTAATCTTCATTAAAATAGTGAAGAATCCATTAAATATTCGAACCGTTCCTTTGACATTTTAAGCCAGAAATGAGAATGCTCAGCGTCTGTGGGGAGCATTGGAATAAGAGTAACCCATGTAATAGCTAAAAGTTGAAATATAAACAAGCAACAAACTGCTGGAGGAACTCAGCAGGTCAGGTAGCATCTGTAGAGGGAAAGTTGAACAATGTTTTGTGCCTGGGCACTCCATCAGTCTTGAAACTCTGAAACTCCGCATGCCCTTCAGCAGTTTGTTTTTGCTCAGGATTCCAGCATCTGCAGTCTCTTGCATCTCCAGTTAAATTATGACGGATTCAGGATTAAGGTTGTATTCTCCCAAATGTGGAAGATGATAGGTCAATTACGCCACAGTGTTTATGACTGAAGAATTTGATGGGAGCAAATAAGACAAACTATTTCCTATGGAGAAGAGCACAGAAACAGATAATTACCACCATCCATCTAGTGTTGGTGGCAGCAAGCGAGTTTGTGTGCAAGGCGTTTGAAAATCCATCTCAAACCCACACCTTAAGAAATCTTGCTGAAACCATGCGATCAATTTAAAATTTCAAAACCACAGTAGATTTTAGTCGGGCAATGTTAAGGTTTATGGGTCCAAGGTGAGTAGATATAATTAAAATACAGATCAGCCAAAATCCAGTTAAATGGTGGCGTAAATGGCCAGCTATTGTTAGAATAACTGTGGGAATATACAGTGCTTTTTTTTTTCTCTCTCTCTAATTGTCAAATTCTCTTTTTTCTTTCCTCGCTGTGACTAACATTGTGGCATTATATTTTCCAATCATCTCGTTTTGTGCAATAATACTTCAAATCATTCATATTCACAATGCACAGAGAATATTGTTCTCTTTAATTAGATACATTGACTAAGCTGAGGGCCATTTAATAGACTATTATACATATTTTAGAATTGTCTGACATCAAATAATGCCTAGTTCATCATAATTGGAGGAATAGTTTAAAAGCAGAGGTTCTCCACACTAAAAAAAATAATTCCAGCTACATGCATTGCCCAGATTTAAAATTTAAAACATCCTTATGAGCAGTCAATAAAAATATATTCAACATCAATAGTTTTCACTTTAATACAAAGAGTGGTAAATCACATGGCACATCTTGTTGATATAACGTTCAAGTCATCCTATGAGCCACAACACACGAGGCAATCATTTTCTTCAGATCAATTGAAAAGTTGGAAGTTCTAGTGTTTAGATAATGGTTTCTTTATTCTTTATTTATTGTATTGCTACCCCATTGCCTTCCACTAGCATCCCTTTTGTCATCCTACCTTCTGATGTAGTTGACTTTTCTTTTGTTCTGTCCTCCCTTTTTTCCTGCGTCTTAAAACTTGCTCTCTAACTTCTTCCAACTTCTGTCTAAATTCACCTGGAACAATAACAACCTCTTTTCCTCTCTTCAGGCACTGCCTGACCTGCCGTGTACTTAAAAATGTTCTGGAGTTATTTCAAGTATTTTCACTTTCCTTTTATAGTATTCTACAGATATTTGGAGATTGAAACCTGGTTGAAGAGACCACATTGTTCACCACTAGGTTGCAAGCAGACAGAAGCATCGCTGACTCACTTGACAGGTAACAGGCCTCCTAGCCTTTCAATTTCGATGAATCACTCACACTAGTTCCACTCCCTAAACATTAGGGGCAATTTACAGAGGGCAATTGACCTGCAAACCCACATGACTTTGGGCTGTGGGAGGAAAACAGAGCACCCGGAGGAAACTCTTGCTATTGAGGGAGTGCAACGTAGGTTTACAAGGTTAATTCCCGGGATGGCGGGACTGTCATATGCTGAGAGAATGGAGCGGCTGGGCTTGTACACTCTGGAGTTTAGAAGGATGAGAGGGTATCTCATTGAAACATATAAGATTGTTAAGGGCTTGGACACACTAGAGGCAGGAAACATGATCCCGATGTTGGGGGAGTCCAGAACCAGGGGCCACAGTTTAAGAATAAGGAGTAAGCCATTTAGAACGGAAACGAGGAAACACTTTTTCTCACAAAGAGTGGTGAGTCTGTGGAATTCTCTGCCTCAGAGGGCGGTGGAGGCAGGTTCTCTGGATGCTATCAAGAGAGAGCTAGATAGGGCTCTTAAAAATAGCGGAGTCAGGGGATATGGGGAGAAGGCAGGAACGGGGTACTGATTGGGGGTGATCAGCCATGATCACATTGAATGGCGGTGCTGGCTCGAAGGGCAAAATGGCCTACTCCTGCACCTATTGTCTATTGAAACTCACAGAGTTAGAGAGAAGGTGCAAACTCCACACAGACAGCACCCGAGGTCAGGATCAAACCTGGGTCTCTGGCACTGTGGCAGCAGCTCAACCAGCTCTTATTCAGCATTTGTCTGGGAGTTTGCAAAAATCATCTCTCGCCCGCACCATGCCCAGCCCTCCCCTTTCTGAGCCAGCTTGCATTAGTTGCTTTCCTTCCACTAACAAGTGAGCTTTCCCCTCTCTGTTCCTGCCCCAAAACAAGTGCTAAGACGGAAGTCACTGTTTTGGTTGCTTGGCACAATGGGATGTGCACCAGCGAATTGCAAGCAGGCTTACATAATAACATAATTGAAAATAAAACTAACATCAAATGCAGTTTAAATCACTTTAATAAAGTGTGCAATTCAAGATTGCTCTCAATGTACAGCGTTCTGCACTGACAACAATGGAGTGATTGGTGTACAGTACTGCACACTGACAATTGAATGGAGTGGTCATGTGTCTCTTTCATTAAATACTTATGATCTACCAATTCTGGGAAATCTTGCTAATCATGCGTGATATAAATTCACGGTGCAAATGAATCCATTCAGACCTCCACAAGGGTTATTTTTGTCTCCTGCAAAAGTGGGGGATCTTCAGTGGAGTAATTCAAAAACTCAGACGAAGGCATCATGTAAGCTTGAGTCAACGAATATCATTGTCTGAAACTATCCAGTAATCACAGGATTCTCTGATTGCAGCACTCATTTGTGCCCATTGTGCATTAAAATAGGGCTACACTACACACAGTATAAACCGCACTCCACACTTCTGGAGGGCAGCAGTTGCTGAACAGTGCCTCTCCGGACATTGCAGTATCACAATTCAATGCACACTTTCAGTCCTTGGAAAGATAAAAGAGTTTTAAAAAGGCACTGCTAAATTGCATTTATCTTACAATTTTACAAATTAGGCAGCTTAATTAAATTGTGTTGCATGGGTCATGTTTCAAATTTACACATTTAATGCCGTTTTTATAAAAACGCACCAACAGGGGGACTAATCGCTGGGATCATTGAACACTGCAATGGACAACACTTCTCTGGTGGATTTTTGGTCATCCCGGTTTCTGACTATTACTACCAACTTGAGGTATGTTCTGGCATTCAACGTAGCTGAGACTAGAGTCCTTACAGATCCCTGCTGAGCAGGAGGAGAAACGTTCCCGGCTCTGGTGATGCACCTTCCTATCTTCTTGTGCGTCTGTGAGGTTGGGCAAAGCTGAACCGCTTCGGCAGAATACGTAACACAATCCCAAACCAATTTGCAAGTCAACGGCCCTGGTCTCATTTCCAAGGTGGCCATTGCTTTGGAAAATGCTTCATGCAGACCCGAATGCCAGGGGTTATTTGTACAGTTGAGGGCTGACATCGGACAATTTGACACACTGATACTATATTGCTGAGTGACAAGGAAAAGACCCATTGGCCTTGACTGGTCAGGCGTTAAAGTGAGATACTGCAATTTTAATTGATGCTTCATCGCTCCCTGCCCCTGTCCATCCCGCTCCCATGTAGAACTCCTCTCCCAACTCCCACTTCCATTGAGGTTGGAAGTCAAGGTTTCTGATTTCGGGATTTAGTGGGAAAAGGAGCTGCAGCAAATGGATCGGTTCCTTGCACTTGGGAAGTCCTTGAGTGCAGAGAGGCAGGGTTTGTGGCTCCTCGTACCCCCTGCAGCATATCGGGAGTGACTGCATAGGCATTGGGTAGCTGACCCTGCCACTCCTCCTCTTTGAAGTGGCGGGAGTACTTGGATAATGCTTGAGGATGAAAGGTTTGGGGGTTCCCTGAAGGCAGCAATGACTCTTGAGATCGCAAAGTGCTGGGGGTTTGCATTTGGTGGTTATGAGAATTATTGAAACTTTTTATCGGGTCTCCTTCTCGGTTAGACTTTGCTTCCTTGGAATCTTGCTGGCCGGCGGCCACGAAAGGTGCGGCTCTGTGCTGGACTCCATGAGATGACCCAACACTCGAGTCTTGAAGACCAGGAAACATACTTTGAAGAATCTGATGAGTGTCTGCTCCAACACTTCCAAACTGGGATTGAGTAGCTATTTTTTCTGGGGCGTCCGGGACAGGAGGGTACAGAGCCGTCTCTTCCAATGTTGCCAGTGTTTTCTTTTTTGAAAACGGTGCCCTTGTGAAGACATCCGTCTCCTCAGTTAGATTTCTAGCAGCATTTGCTTTTATTTTAAACGGAGCCTTGGTAAAAACATTCACGGCACCCTGCGCCGTTTCAGTGCCCCTCGTGTTCCTGAAGGGAGCGGCAGAGAAGACATCTGCCTCGTGGGTTGTCTCTTCACTTTTCTCTACGTGGAGCTTGGATGTCTGTGCCAGCACGTCTGCTCCAACTGAACCGTCAAGGCCTGGTTGTCCTTCTGCCGCCTCCCCCAAACGGCACACTGAACTCGAGGGCTTATTGGGATCCTCGTCATCTTCGGAATCCAACAGTAGAGGTCGGTGGCCGCTGCTGTCCAGGAGGTCCTCAATGCAATCTTCGTCGCTGCTGTGCATTGAACCACAGCTGGAAGGACACGAACGGTTCGGCCAATTCACTCTCTCGGCATCGGGTCCCTTTGACTCACCAGACTCAGAGAAAAGAGGATCATTATTGGCAGAGGATCGGAACTGCTCCACCGAATGGCCAGATGTGTCCATGGGGAAATCTGGAATAAAACAAAAGCCAAATTAATCTCGTCCGTCAATGATGCTGCACCCCCCAAACTCCACTGGTACCATACATTGATTTAGTGGTGGAGTGAGTTTGCATTAGACCCCGATTAAATCCTATGATGTTTAGCAAGACTCTGGACCCTGCCGCCACAATGCACATTTGACTTTCACCCACTCCCAATATTCCTTTCAGTCCGGTGAAAGCCCGGTTTCCTTAAGGCACTTGGGACATGTGCTTCGAATGGTAGGACGTGAACAAGGCAAGTCTACACAACTGTGTTGATGTTTCAAGGAAGTCCACTTGAAACTCAACTATTTCACCCAAATGTTCTCTCACAATCTGCATGATGAACACAGAAATGGAGACAGGCAGAAGCAATCAGAGACAGAACAAAATAGTCTGCTGTACTTTGAAAGCCAAGGTTGTCTCAGTGTTGCTCCTTTTCCATTGCAATTGATGCTCGGAACTCCCACCTCAAAGCATTTCCATAGAATCTCTCCAAAGTTATTTCCTTCAAAACTTTGCCTCCTTAATTAATTAGTCCACTTTTGCTCCGTACTCAACAGTTCTCTTCTTTTACACATCAATATTGACCAAGCCTTGCTGTAAAAGCAATGCTAGTTAAACACAAAAGGGTTTTAATGGAATATCAATCGCACTATTTTAAATTTTCAAATATTTGAGGGCGTGCTTTGTTTTGCTTTTCAAAACGTGGCACGGAAAGGGTTCAGAAGATAAGGAGCAACGTAAAAAGATTCCAAGGTGCAGCCATATTGCAATAGCATATTGTCAGACCACCAGTTGTTTTTTCTATGGAAACATGGAGATTGTCATGCTACACGTAAACAGCCACAGTAACTAATGCACAGCAAGGGCCTCAGCAGTAACAAGGAATTAAGCATTTCAAAAGTAGGGCGTCCCATGCGTACAACATCAAAAGCTTAGTGTGCAATCTAAGTACTGCATGTAAAATCTAATAGCTGCAGGACTCTTTAGATGTATGCTCCAGAAGCTCCTGTTAATTAAAATCGGAGAGCATTGCATTTTTACACTGATTGTAGGGTAATTGAATGATGACGGAATCCCCAACAAGCATTTCAGAGTGAATTAAAGACCCGTGAAAACTGAATTGGGATTCTAGGTTAATTGAACACTGAGGGAAACCGTTGTGTAGGAAAGAACTGCAGATGCTGGTTGATACCAAAGATAGACACAAAATGCAAGAGTAACTCAGCGGGTCAGGCAGCATCTCTGGAGAAAAGGAATAGGTGATGTTTCGGGTCGGAACCCTTCTTCAGACACCATCAGTAAAACAGATTGCCTGCTGTCTGCAAAAGGCAATGGCAGATCAACTAAACAATGGAGACGACCTAACAGCAGGGAAGACCAAAACACTGATCAATGAGGACCAAAAGCCAGCAGAATATTTTCAGAGTCTGAAGGGTCCCGACTCGAAACGTCACATATCCATGTTCTCCAGGGTTGCTGCCTAACCCGCTGAATTGCTCCGGCACTTTTTTTTGGAATAGTTTCAGAGACTGGTCTGTTTGCCAACCCTTTTCCCACATTTATTTCATAATTTTTATTTGACAGCATTAAGTTAGTTTCGCCGATTATCCGATTCTGTAAACATGATCGCTGCAGAATTGCCATAAACTGAATTTCTAGCATTAAAATAGGATGTTGGTCAGTAGATCATACATATGGAAATAAGGAACAACCAAGAGATAATCCTACAATTAAATGCTTAACAGTTAATAAGTCGCATATTCTCATGGGAGTCGGGGAGAGTAATAGGATTAGTGTCATTCTGTTCTTGATGGTTAACGTTGACGGTGAGCCAAAGGCCCTGTTTTATGCAGTATGACTCCATGACTTCCCAGCTGCGATCCGCTGCAAATACTGCTCTACCCTTCTGTCAACAAGCCATTGCCTATTGTTAAAGCACTGGGAACTAAAGGGTCAGCTGGTATTTTGTAACAAATGACAACATTTCAAGGGAAAGCGCAGGAGGGCAATGCAAGCAGCTCATAACTGAGCAATTGAACCTGTCCCATTCCTCTGCTCTTTCCTCAAGGCGCTTCCACTTTTGGTTACCAACAGCAGCTAGTTGGAAGTGGTCACAAACAATTTACGTGGAACATGGAACAGTATAGCACAGGAACAGGCCCTCCCACCCACAGTCTGTACTGAACATGATGACAGGTTACACTAATCTCCTCCAAAGATCCTATAGCGAGCAAGATAGTCCACTCGACGAAAAAGATGTAGTACGGTCATGGGCAGATTCATGGGTAATTTAAGGCCCAATTTCCGTAACCGGCTTCCGTCTCCGCATCAAAGATCCCATAGGATACTAGTGCGGAGACGGAAGCCGGTTACGGAAACATCCTCGTAAAAATAAAAGTTATTTGGTAAAAATCATCTCCTCATCTTCAGAATTTTAATTTATTAACACAAACTGTTCCCCCGGAACGTTGATTACACTGCGGGTCAGGTCCGGTTACGGAAATGGATGAAAAAAAGGCCCACGTTCCGTTCTGTTGCGTACTACACGTCAGCCCATTGCATTTAGCAGGAGTGGTCTATCTTGCTCCGCTATAGGATCTTTGATCTCCTCTGCCTAATTAACGCCCATTAAGCGACAATTGGGAGTGAGAGTGGCTGAGTAGATTTTTTTTGTCTGAATCAGTCTGAAGAAGGGTCCAGACCTGAAAAATCACCTATCTACATTCTTCTGAGATGCTGCCTGGCCTGCTGAGTTACTCCAACACCTTTTTGTCATTTTTTTAAAAACCAGCCTCTGCAGTTCCTTGTTTCTTTTTTGCAAAGTTGGTGTATTATCAAAAGGGCTGCGAGTGGCAATCACTGCTGTGGTGGAGACACATATATCCGCACCGTTTGCAGCTTGTTTCCCACCTCAGGCATAACCTTGTTATCTTTAGACTATTAGACTTTAGACATTGGAGATACAGCGCGGAAACAGGTCCTTCAGCACACCCGAGTCCACACAGACCAGTGATCACCGCGTACTCTACCATTATCCTAGGGACAATTTACAACTTTACCAAATCCAATTAACCTACAAACCTGTGCATCTTTAGAATCTCGGACAAAACCGGAGCACCCGGAGAAAACCCACACGGTCACCGGGAGAATGTACAAATTCCGTGCAGACAGCACCCATACTCAGGATCGAACCTGGGTTGCTGGTGCGGCAAGACAGCAACTTTACTGCTGCGCCACTTTGCTGCCCCACTCGTGATAGTAGGATTTAACAAAGCTACTAGGCATATTTTATTGATATTAACCTGTCACTCTGGAGAATGTCATCCCAGGAGATAGTCAAGTCCACATGAAAAGGAAAATGAATGCTGGCAACTGAAAGAAAATGTTTGAAATGCACAAGTCGTTCATCACCTGATATTGAACTTGGCAAGTTTTGGAGGTGGGAATGGGGTGGGGATGGGTGAGCTGATGTTAAAACTGGCTAACAAAACTGGTTGCAGACTGTGCAGCAATCCTGACATTTGAAACAGGAAATTATTCCCTTTTCTCTTCGATGCTGGCAGGTCTGCTCCGCACTTCCAGCATTTGCTATTCTCGTTGCATCCAGTTAATGCTGACATGTGGTGAAATTGCTTTAAATTTAGCTGATTCACAACATGAAATCAGTGTGCCTAATTTTACCAATTACACTTCGCACCTTTTTAGGGGAATAAAATTTGACTCATCAGTCCTGTAGCTCTTAAACTTTTCAAGCAATCTATTACCCGGCTTATAAACCAGGTCAATTGAAAATTGCTCCCAATGGGATGCAATTTTATGCATTGATTATGTTACTGTGGAAGTGGCTATAATCTATGAAAAAATATAAATGAATGTGGTTCACAACACATGAATTGAGACAGTTCATAAAGCATGCAGATTCATGTCCACTGTGTGATGAGTGCTGAATCATCCAACAAGACATTGAAGAAGGTCTATAACAAGGGTTCCCAACCTGGGGTAAATTTCACCTACCCAGGGGGTAAATTTATTGATTCTGGATTTGTACTTTTTTCATTGACTGACTGTGTTTGGTTCTGGTATACCGTTATCTGTTCATCATTAGTTGTTCAAAAATAAGTGAAATAACATTGCTATGTGCGATTAAAGTTGCCAGGGGTAAACGGGACAAAAAAGGTTGGGAACCCCTGGTCTATAACATTATAAGCAAGCCCACTGTTCCTTAAAGTTCTTTCCGGCTTATGAATTTCATATTTCAGTAAACAGAACACTTTAAATCCCAAATAATATTGCTGGCAAGTGCAAAGTCTCAGTGAAAAAACCCTTGTAGATTTAAATTAAAATTCAAGCTTATCGACTTAATCCACATATTTGAATTTTTAAAACATAAATCTCACCAATTGCTGATTCAGTGCATCAGCTGCAGCAGATGTAAACAGCAAGGAATGTCTACGAAGTAAGCGTACATGCCACAATAATAACTAGCCTTATTGGAACTGGAATTGTCAATCTAATATGTAACAAATGGGAACAATTTTTATATATCAAGGCTCTAGAGAAACACTTAAAAATGTCTTACCTTAGCAGAAGTACCATTATGTTTTTAAATGCCATTTCTGCCAACCTCCAGTTGCATTTGCAGAAAAGTTCACAGAGTTTAGTACAGTTTAGAAACAAATTAGTTAGCTTCATTTCTCCCTTCCTGGTTTTGTGCAGGGATTTCCCCCAATATCATTTGTGCCTCAAATGCCATCAATTTTAAAACACACTTTTTCTTTTCTAAAAATAAAAATGATTCCATCTATTACATTTCTGTACGAATCCAATGTTAATAATATGTGATTTATTAGCTCTAGTTCCCCACCTGTCACCACTCCTCCTCTCCCTAGTTTACTCAGTGTCAGCCACTCTCAATCAACTCAGCAGAGATTTAATATAAAGCAGTCTCTTTTGATGCCCGGTGACGTTTAACTCAACCATCGAGAATATCCCAAGAACTGTACTACTGTGCCATTTCTTGCAGTTTCTTCCCAGCATCTTTGACTGGGATTTGTCTATCACTAAGTTTTGTACCATGATATAAGGTCATGAGAAAAAAGGGTGAGATGCCAGATCTTTTTCTTTTAACTGCAAGCTAATGGAGGAGTATTTAACTAATCTATCAAGATTGAAAGCTGGTTCTCAGAATTGTGTCCCGTCTTCCAAATCTTTGTATGCTTACGATACCTTTAAAGGGTACTTTGACAGTGATTGCGGTTCATTCTGTACCAAGAACCTAACTCTGCTTTGCACTTATACCAAGTAAGGGGTAAGTTACGATTGTAAATGAAACTATTTGCTGTTAACTAGATCGCGCTAATGCACATGCACCCTTCAACTCTGCACCACTAAGTACTGGGGTTTTATCTTTCTCAACCCAAGGGACCGAACCAAAATAGTCTGGACTTTATTCTCTTTTTCATGTATCTGTACACTGTGGACAGCTCGATTGTAATCATGTATAGATCTTTCCGCTGACTAGTTAGCAGGCAATAAAAAGCTTTCCACTGTACCTCGGTACATGTGACAGTAAACTAAACTAGTCTATCGCTTCTTACGACAGTGTCAATATTTCAAGTCTCATTATAGCCAGCTTGTCCCATAAATTGAGCATGCAAGCACAGACATATCAGGAACTTCAGCAGCAGGGGGCATCAGCAACAAAACCAAAGGAGATTAAAACACATACAAGATTTATTTTAAGATATATGCATCAAACATTATTTATTGGGAAAATGAATCACTTGGATACATTACACTGTGATGTATAGATACAACGTCGTCATCAGCAAGACCCCCCTTTAGACACTAGAATCTGTACAAAAATACTCTGATTTGTAGCTTTACTCTGCTCAATAATGCTGCAAACATTCACTCTTCTGCACCATTTAATGCAAACTACTGAGAAGCATGTGTTGTGATTGCAGAAACTAGAAGCTGGAGTATCTCTCCTTCATGGGGGTTTACACAAGCCTTGAGTTTTTACAGCAAAATTGCGTTTTGGCCAGAAGGCCACAATGAAATCTGGGAAGTTGGGAGGGGCGGGGGTGAGATCGCATGTTACACGTTGCGCCTCTGCGACTTCTGGAAATATACTTAACACAGGACGGGGATTTTGCCTGGCAGTGTCATGCCATGTGTGATAGCTTACACACTTAGGCAGCATTAAAACAGAAACAAATCCTCAGAGGGAAAAAATAACAAAATAAAGCAGGTGCACTCTAAATGTCTGATATGGAAGCAGCGTTCCATGTGGTGAAAGGGAAATAAAACACAGTCTGTGTCACAAGTGTGTACGTTATGTGTATAGGTGTGCGAGAGGGAGAGGGTGAGGGTGAGTGAGAGGGTGAGCGAGCAGGAGAGCATGAGAGAGAGAGCAGGAGTGAGAGAGAGAGAGAGAGAGAACAAGAGGGCGTGAGAGAGAGAGAGAACAAGAGGGCGAGAGAGAGTGAGAGAGAGCAAGAGAGAGAGAGAGAGAGAGAGAACAAGAGGAGAGAGAGAACGAGAGAGAGAATGAGAATGAGCGAGAGAGTGAGAGAGAGCAAGAGAGAGAGAACAAGAGGAGAGAGAGAACGAGAATGAGAATGAGCGAGAGAGCAAGAGAGATACTGAAGCTTTGAAAATCACAGTAAAATCAAAGCAAATCAAAGCCTTGAAGCAGTTATATAATTGCTGTCCTAGTTTTGTTACAAAACCAGTGTAGAGTTTGGTACTTGCACTGATCTCAGTAGATCCTTTAGATGAAACCTTTAAAAAAAATTTAATTAAACCACAGCACCTCCCTTGGTTCTGAAAGGTGCATGTAACAACAGACATCACATTACACTAGAATTGCACAATACTGCAGCTGGAATAACAACTCACAATTGTATATTTTTACTCGTATGAATATAAAACCAAAAAGGGAGAAAAGACTGATCTTTAAGAAACCTACTTGTTAATCCACAATGATTAGAAACTACAGTAATACAGGTTGCATAGGTTGGCGACACATCAACCTTTAGAGTGAAGAGACAGCATTTTTACAGGCAGTTCACGTACATTATTTCAATTGGGAATCAGAAAAGCAAAATTAGTTCTGTTGGAAGCAAAAAGAACATGGATATAAGTACAGGTTACATAGATAAGACTTGAGGTTACAACAAGATGCACATTATTGGTTACAAGAAAAATGCAGCTTAGTGCAGGGATTGAAGGAATGTAAATAATCAGAGCAGAAAATGTCACTATTTGTTAAAACAAAATAATGCAAACATCAAATGGCATGAACGCATTCTGAACTGAAAAAAAAAAGCATTATAGCTATAGAATTAAGCTATCTGGATACTGTCACATAAGAAACTCATACTTCAGGAATTTTTCAGTACAGGAAAGCTGTCTCACGAGGCTTTTCAAATTGAAAGAGATCAAATGTGCAACATACTTTCCACGGATACATATTGTGATCTCCAAGTTCCTGTCATTTTAATGTGGTGGGCTGTTTTGGAATTTATTGTGCCAGCTGGTAGGAACTCAGTGGTGTGCCAATATCAGCATTGCTCTGTGGACCGGCCAACAGTGAGATTTTGAGCAACACCCTGTTTCCTTTGCAGCTCGTTCCCTACAGCTGGATAAGGGAGCTGGTGAGATGTAATGCATTGCATAGGAGAAAACAGAAATATGTATGCACTGGTTCATTGTCGGGATTTTTAACAAATTTACACTTGCAGTAGCAGAGATTGGCACATGGGATCTTCAGACAGATAGCAGTTGAGTGGCCAGTGATTTGGCTGCTGTTCATATCAATGAGGCCAGGGGGGGAATCTATCTGTGTCAGGACCAATGCAAGACTTTGCTCCACATAACACATTGTGGATCTAATCCACTATCACCTATTTTAACAGTGCCACTACATAGGTCAGCATGCATATTGTGGAGCAGTGCTGTAAACCAACATGTGCTGGCATTATCGGCCTGATCTGACAAATGCATCATTTGGTGCAAGGGCAAGCAAGCTTTGAAGATTCTGACTGTATGAAGTGTGAAGGTACAGAAGCCATTTTCATACATTTCAGCTACATCGCCTACCCTGTCAAAGCATAGTTCAAATGACATAAGCCACTGTTATATTCAACTTACATTTTGCTTGTAGTATGCCGCTTTGACCGTACTGTTGGGAATACACGTTTTCCATGCTACTCTTTTTAAAAAACCCAACTAATTACATTTTGACAGACAGAAAACACCATATATTACAATTGGTATGAAGTAAGTGGTGGAGCATAACAGAGGATGCCTATTAGCCTGCCCATTACCTTTTCTCTCAACCACCTGGGAGAAAATACAGGAACTTGAGAGCACAGACACTCGGGCTTAAGAACATCTTCTTTCTCCACTGCTGTCAGACTCCTGCACCAATTAAATATTATACACCCGCTTCCTGGGGGTGCTGCTCACATACTATTACTCTTAAATCCACCTAAATTGCGTTATTCCATTATTGCACTTTAGTGTTTTTTTGCATTATTTCAGATTGCACTATTCTGCTGTTTTGCATTTGTCATTTTATTTATTGTTACATCTATCATTACCATGTATACTTTTTACTCTATGAGCTTCATGCAAACAAGGAATTATATTGCACCTTGGTGTATGAGACAATAAATTAATCTAATGTAATCTATTTATAGATTTTGATAACATTTATTTCACTGCTTGCAAATGCTGAAAATATAGTCACGTATTATATAAGTTTACGCATATCTCAGAGTCATCCAATTGGGTTGGCCAAGGCCGCGTAAAGAGGGGTGTGGGAAGGACAGTTGAAGGAAGCAAATGCTATAAGTGAAATCATTAAAATCCAATACAAAAACAAAGGGAACCAATACTGGAGAGGAAATCATACATCTGCCAGATGGAGCATTCATTGCTAAATTTATTTTTTCAATTTCAAATCGGCACAAACAACACACATGTGGAGTATACCATTCATGAACACAACACTTATCTATTGTTCCCTAGTGGTGGATAATACACTGTGTATATTATATGCAGTGTACAATACATAGGTAAATGGGGATGGTCAGCAGGAAGTCTTGCTATGCTATTAGCTACCTTGGTCTGGTCATTTTGTAAATATACGAGAACATCAGGAAAGACACACTCCCGTCATCATCCTCAAATAATACATATAAATAGTCTTATACTACTTGACCAATGGGCAAAGCCAAGAGATGCCCTTGTGCAATATTTGGAAAGAGAGGAACCCACTGGAGACTATTCTGGAAAAGGTTTTGTCTTATGAACACAAAATATATATTTTAAAGAAGTGGTTTGGTTAATTCATGAGTAAAATCTTGTGAGACATTAAGCACTGAAACTTTCATGAAGCCTCGCATTAGGTTATTTAATTAACTGGAGCCTTGTTGAATGAGTTGGAACTTTTATACTAGTTTAGGCAATCGCCAAAATGTTAAAGAGGATGTCCCCAAGGGTTGGCACCAGTACGATTGGTATATTTGATAAGTGTGAGATAAAAGAAGAGCAAAATCTAAACCAAACAAATTAAGCTCACCACTTTATTAGGTCACAGAAAGGTAAATGACATTTGGCCCAGGTAAATGTAATGTCGAGTGTGGTCAGATCACCTCAGAACATTGCCACGACATGAAATCATCCTGAAAGGAGCTAAGAGGAAATGAAAGGTAGACACAAAATGCTGGAGTAACTCAGCGGGTCAGGCAGCATCTCTGGAGAAAGAATGGATGACGTTTCGGGTCGAGACCCTTCTTCAGACTGATGTCAGGGGAGGGGGCGGGACAAAGATAGAATATAGTTGGAGACAGTAGTGGGAGAACTGGGAAGGGGGAGGGGATGGAGAGAGCAAGCAAGGGCTATCTGAAGTTAGAGAAGTCAATGTTCATACCGCTAGGGTGTAAACTACCCAAACAAAATATGAGGTGCTGTTCCTCCAATTTGCGCTGGGACTCACTCTGACAATGAAGGAGGCCCAGGACAGAAAGGTCAGATTGGGAATGGAAGGGGGAGTTGAAGTGCTGAGCCACCGGGAGATCAGGTAGGTTAAGATGGACTGAGCGGAGGTGTTCAGCGAAACGATCGCCGAGCCGCCGCTTGGTCTCACCGATGTAGAGAAGTTGACACCTGGAACAGCGGATACAGTAGATGAGATTGGATGAGGTGCAAGAGAACCTCAGCCTCACCTGGAAAGACTGTTTGGGTCCTTGGACGGAGTCGAGGGGGGAGGTAAAGGGACAGGTGTTGCATCTCCTGCGGTTGCAAGGGAAAGTACCCGGGGAGGGGGTAGTTTGGGTGGGAAGAGACAAGTTGACCAGGGAGTTTTGGAAAAAATTATGCCTGTGTTATTTGCACAAAGCATTGAATGTTCACAATTAATAGAGAATCGGCGGCAAATGCAAACAATGCAACAGCGATATTTATAACTGATGAAGGACACCATTTTGTCATTGTGCAGATCTTTGGTTAAATGCATCAAATACAGTGAGCGTTTAATACAGCTCTGGTCCCCTCACATCAAGGAGCTGGCTAAAGGTTCATAATACAGTCTGAGGAAATGATTTCTCACATAAAGAAACTGATTAAAAGAACTGGATCTACTTCTTCTCAAGCAAAGGCTTAACATCAACTAATAAGAGGTTTAGTCAGTCGTGAAAGGGATAGATTTTGTGCCAATTTATGGAGGATTCCAGTTTGAAAGACTGGAGAGGAGAGTGGAAAGTAAACACACAAACTGTGCAAATTTAGTAATGGACAACTCTGTTCCCTCTATAGGTTGTGACTGGAACCAGTATTCAAGTACATATTATCTCTTTGAACAGTTGTTTATCACTCGAGGGTGTCGGGAACAGTGGGTAAGGGCAGGATAGGTTTATTTTAGTAGGTTTATACAATGGTCTGGCTCTGTCTGCCAATTTATATGTGCTATTATAGAAAGCCATCAATGAAAGCTCTCCTTCGTACTAGTGGATTCCTGTGCATCTTCCCGGATTACCTGTAATAACTTGCAAACATGGATAGGTGATCCCAAAATGTCACCTATCCATATTCTTCAGCGATGCTGCCTAACCCACTGAATTACCCCAGCACTTTGTGTCCTTCTTTAATAACCAGCATCTGCAGTGCCTTGTGTATCACATTCTCTTATTTTAACATTAATGCTCTCCTCTAGAGGACCCTTCGATAGTTACTCTGTGCAGGATTACGAAACGGTGCCAACATAAACTTACAGCAGGCTATTCTTTCAGAATCCATTTTTCATTGCTTCAAACACATTTCATACAATAACAGCTATTAAAGCCATGCGGACAATTCTGAACCAGCTAGAATTGGGCAAACAAGGGGGGCTTAAATTAAAAATTGCTGGCCCCACTTTAATAAAGAAAATTGTGCTTAAAATAATTTTTAATTGACAATAACAATCTGAGGAATATGAGAATTGACATTTTAAAAAAAAATCAACTTTCACAGATAGACACATCCACTGATGAAAATGCAAGAAGCAGAATAGAGTTCTCACAACAAAGTTCCTGCCACATTTTCACATTTAAGCAGCCACAGGAAGTTAATGAAATCCACAGCTACAGACTTGTATTAACCAGAGACTAGCACAAAAGTCAGGCATTTACATTTCTGAACTCCCAGATGACAATACAAATGTCAACAAAATAGCCCAATTATCATCAACAAGGCTCCTCAGTGGCTAAACTGAACAGCCACATACTTTATTTCCTCACCTGTTTAATGAGAGGTGGATTGCTATTGATAATCATGATCCCATTATTTTTTAAGTATATTGTGATTTACCTAGGTCAAAAAATGATTTATATAGGTTATCAATGATAAATATCCTTATTGGAGAAAGGAAAATAATTGGAACATATCTCATTGGACCTTTTCTGCCGTTTCCAATCTTGAACACAATGTACTTATTGGTAATGACAAGAAGCCAAAACAAACCTAGAATCCCATACACAAAAGGCCAGAGAATCTCAGCGGGTTAAACAGCATTTCTGGAGAAAATGAATAGGTGACATTTCGGGTTGAGACGCTTCAGATTATAAATTGTTCTGAATATAAACAGGTTAAACTTAAGGGCGATTTTTTTTTTTCTCTGAACACTTATATGCTGCTACAATTTTTTTTCATTTCATTTCAACATGTCACTTCTGTTGCACTAAATTCCTGACAAATTCAAGTTGGTTTATTGGGATGCAACATGTACAATGTTTTCAAATAGAGGTCTTGATCATAATCCCACTGGGAGAGCCAAGATTCCAAGGACAAAACTGAGGCATTGAACTGGTAATGGGCCACAACGACATTCTTTGTGATTTTTCAACGTTGAAAATCCTGCAACGACCAGAAAGACGCTACGACTCTTTGGGCGACTGAGGAGACTACTCACGACCATGCAGACGACACCCCAGTGACCATGTGGCGACAGCCTAGTCGCCTGTAGTCGCCTAAAAAATTGCCTAAGTGGGACAGGCCCTTAAGTGGCTGATTGTCCAACCATCAGGGTCATTAGTATGGACCAAGATCACTCCAAAGCCATATCCCTTTTAGGTTTGATGAGCAGGTAAATGAGCAGGTAAAGTAATTTATAGGGTAAAGGACAGCCATCAGGAATAAGAAAATCACGTCCTTCCAAACCTCACACTGAAACAAAAAATGGGGAAAATGTTCACGGCGAGAGAAAAGGTTTCAGCTCTTCAGTCTTCCAAAGAAAGCGCATTAAGCAATGTATTATACTGGAGGTGACAATATCATGAAGCAAGATCTTTTGAAAGTGGTAGCTAGTGAAGTGGAACACAAGGAAATTGGGAACTCTATTGCTTTGACTACTGACTATAAGATTCTATTATTACGTCTCAACATGATCGCCTATTAAATCTTCCAAACACCGCCAACTACAGTAATGAAACCTCCCTTCAAGCTTTTCCATTCATCTTTTGCTTTCAACATAATTTCACCGACTCTACTTCAAGGAAGATCAAGGAGATTAGACAGCTGGTACAATGTGCAAACAGGAGACAAATAAAATCAAATGGCGAGAAATATGAAGTTATATTTTGGTAGGAAGGAGAGTGTGTACAATTTTAAAAGAGTATAAGAACAGAGCCATTTGAAGGGGGAGGGGGGAGACTATGTGCATCCTTCACTGAAAATGAAGTTACATTAAGAAGGTGGTCAAAATTATACAATATATATAAAATCACGAGAGGCATAGATGGGGTAGACAGTCAGAACCTTTTTCACAGGATGGAAAAATAAAATACTAAAGGGCATAGCTTTAGGATGAGAGGGGCAACGTTTAAAGGATACGGGTTTTTTTTACACACAGAGGGTGCCTGGAATGCGCTGACAGGGTGTTGGTTGAAGCAGATACATTTAAAAGATTTTTAGAGAGGCATATGGATATGCAGAGAATGGACAGATATGAGTTATGTACAGATAAATAAGTGCTGTTCTTGGCATCATGTTCAGCACAGACATTGTGGGTCGAAGGGACTGTTCTTGTGCTGAACTGTTTTATGTTATATTGTAATTTTACAGATCCAGTGGTTATCTTTCAACTGATCTATGTTCTATGTCTATCCTGGGCTTTATAAAAATCAGCAATGGAGTCAAAGAACAAGAAAGGCATAATGAACCATTATATACACATGTGTGGCTACAATTGGAGTACTATATTGAATTCCTGGTGTCAGGTGAGAACGTTTCAGAGAGAGGATGGAGGACAGATTAACCAAAATGATTCTTGGCATGAAAGACATAATGAAGATGGGGACTCAAGAAACTGCAGATGCTGGTATTCTGAGCAAAACACAAAGTGTTGGAAGACCTCTGAGTTCCTCCAGTACGTTGTGTTTTGCTTATGTTAAAGATGGAGCAGTCTACATGAAAAAGGGGAGGATACTTACGAGATGTGGTACAGGTAATTACTACCATGAAAGCTGTAGACTGAATCAAGGAAAATAAACTGTTCTCATTGGCAAAGGGGTAAAAAACTGGGGAACACAGAAAGAAGCTGATTGTCAAAGAAACGAACAGTGACATGAGGATTAAAATATATACAGCATGTGGTTTGAATTTGGAATACATTACATTTGAAACTACTGCCACTACTAGGTAGAGTCAGACTGGATAAGTATCCAAAAACAAAAGATTTTGGGGAGCTGTTGGGAGAGGATGTGGAAATGAGACTTGTGGGGCTGTTCTTGCATAGAATCTGAATGGCATGTCAAATAGTTTCCTTCCATATTGTAACCATTATACAGTAATATTTGATAGAAAACACAGTGTATGAAATAATAAGAGCATTTCTGTACATGAATGAATAATCTGTAGGTTATGCCCAAAATTATATTTCATTCCTCGTATTTCTTTAAAAATAATTTAAAGTTTTCATTTCATCCAATCTTGATGATCAGTTCCATTTTCATCCACTCAAATCACAATTTTTCTCTCAAGATGGCCTCATCTTAAACCCTTCAATGACAACTACTTTCAATGTCCTTGGTTGACTTTGACAACTGAGTTTGTTATGTGTTCTATCTCACATCTTTCATTACTTCCTGCTTTTGCCTTGAAAGCAGCCAAGAGTTGGTTTAAATTGACATATGTACCAAAAACAGAACGATTAAATTCTTACTTGCAGCAGCATAATAGGTCTGTAAACACAGTACTCATAGATAGGAACACTCACACCCCCGTCATTCCCTCTTATTCCCTCTCCCATCAGGCAGAAGATACTAAAGCTTGAAAATGCTATATTCAAGAACAGCTTCTTTTGCTGTTATCAAACTCTTGAATAGATCTCTCATTTGTTAGGGCTGAGTTCCCAATGTTTCAATCGATCTCATTACGGCCCTTGCACTTTTCAAAAAGATGTGCACTTTGTCTATAGCTGCAATACTCTATGCTGAAATCTTGTTTATTTTCTCATTTGTACGACCTGATTTACTCATGTATGGTTTGATTTGCTTGGACGGTGGGCAAAGTTTTTCACTGTATCTCGGTATACATGACAATAGTAAACCTGGAGAGCAGTTCATAAAGAGAGACTTCGACAGTGACTAACGTAAAAGGTACTGTTAACACCAAATCTCCAATCTGTGCCCAGGCTATATAAGCAGGTGAAAGGTAAAAATCTAGTCTTACTGCTCTGGTGCCTGGCACTTGAAAACTCTGGAGTTACTGCACCAATCTTTCACAAAAGAGCCACCAAAATTAAAGAGGGATCATACAGTTGTACGAGGTAACTAGGCGTTCAGGAAGGAAAATTGGACAATTTATCAGAACCAAACTTTTCATTCTACACACTGCGGAAAGAACCCAATATTACTTCAAACAGAAATCCTGGTCCTCCTCCTAACACACAATAACACTGATGAGAGATAAAACTGTACCTCAATTGGTACACGTGACAATAAAATACCTTTGAACTCCACAGATCTGTAGAGGCACCGTGTGATAGTGAATTTGATCATTGAATCATCATAATCAGTCACATTTTGAACAGTGTCAACATTTACAAGATTACATCAGTTTTGGATAACAAGGCACAGCTTGCCTCAACACAGTTGGCTATATGCTGACACTGCTTCATTTTAAACCACTTAATTTACAGAATTACCCAATAACTTATTTTTATATAAAGCTGGCAAACTTTGATTTAATGGAACTTCAAAGGCCAAAAGTCTCACCTGCATTTGATGACAGGGAGTACAAAGGGCACGGAGTTTTGGAATACTCCATGCAGATCACAAAACACTGCATGGCATTTGAGATAAGAATGCAAGGAAGGAGGGCAGCAACCAAAATTCTTGACTATTATTAAAATCCTATTTCTTCATAAGATTCCAATTTGCGTTAAGAAATATAATCCACTGGGTAGTTGTTTAGATCCAAATTTCACAGTGCCCCTACACTCTGCAGATATCAACCTCCACAACGGCATCAACAATTCTTATTTGGCAGCTCTTTGTTATAATTTTGTTTTAATTGAATCAAAAAGAGTTTTCAACTTCCTCAGTGAGGCGGTGTTGATTATAATCTTTCTATGTAATACAAGGATGGGTAGATTGGACTTTCAGAGAATTTCAACATACATCAAGTCCAGATTTGCCCATATCACAGCTACTTCCACTTTATAGGGTTAATATATTTCAGAGTTTTTTTTGACCTGACTAAATCCACAGATTTTGTCTGTGGAAGGGCTAATAGTGTCAAGTGCCAAATAATTTCATCAAAGCAGGGACACACTCAACAATACACTGAAATTAGTAATTGTACATCAATCACTCTAACACTGTTAGTTTTCGACATGTATTGTTCACAACTTGCAGTTCGATACAGAAACCATACAAATGACATTCCTGTATCCAACAATACTGTCATTGACTTGACCTGTTAAGAGAAAGCATTCCAAAAAGATCTATTGATTTTGCTAGTAAATACCTCACTAATATTTCCATGAAAATAAATAATTTAACGGTATGAAAAAGCAAAACCAAGTTTGTTTAAAAGTTGGGATCAGGACATAATGCACTATTGTTTCAGTTTTGTACACTGAATTCTGTTAAATTAATTAATGCCTATCTACCCTTTCTAGGATTTTTCAGAATTTACTTTGAAGAGGACACAATCTCAATAATCAATATGACCATACTTTTGCTAAAATGGCAAAATTATATCAATTTCAAAGATGAAAGAAAATGTCAGAAAGGTCATGCTTATTAGACAGGACACAATGGCAAGATAGCAAAATGAAAATGCAACCTATTTCCTCAGTCAATGAAACCTTGTCACAGATTGCATGGACAATCCAGAGGGAGATGCAAATGGCGGTGCAGAGGGCTGCTGAATTTAACGTGCTTGCTGGGCCATCCTACAGGTCTATCAGTTGATCCACAAGCAGTAAAGACCTAGCTAAGTTGGGAAGACTGGATTCAGAGCTCCCACTGTTGTTTCTAGAATGGCCACCTGGAAGGGTAACACAAATTGATTTATGTCAAGAAGCACTGGGTTACATAATCACAGGTGTAAGACAGTACATGAGTGAAAAAGGCGGTATAAATTTCTAGAGATTTTATTTGGCCTTCTATGCTATTATTCAAGGGCATTTGTTTGTATTCTGGGTTAGACAACGGGGGGGGGGGCAACAATATTTTCAAAAATAACACTTAAAAAAAAATCACAGGTTTGATCCTTCCTTATTGTGCTACAACAGACTTATTTTTACAATGCAAGCTTTTCTTTGTAATTCGAAACGTGATACAGTCACATCCGCCTGTGGTATTATATAGCAGGTCCACTGGAAGCTATGTTCTGAGTATAAACATTCAGAGAGTATTTTCAATTATGCATTTGGGCCAAGGACTATCATACACATAGTCTCTGATGCAAATGATGTGTTTTTCCAAATGTGCACAGTAATTATTTTCAAACTTCACATAAATTTAAGACACCTGCTCTGGAAGATTAAAAAATGGCCGTGAGCATGGGGAAGGCATTAGAAAAGCAAATTTTGGGAAAATAATTTTATGCATGGATTATTTCAAAGTAGATTTGACTGCTGAGTAAATTTATACTGCTAGAAAAACAATGTTAGCTTAGAATAGGCTGGAAATGTGTAAAGCTATGACATCAAACTTAATTGCAACACTCTCAATACAAAGATTGAAAAAATATAATTGCACTGAACTCAAAGTAATATTTTCAAATGTGTGAAGATATTATCATTCCTATTCGGTTTTGGAGGATGCAAGATTCATGCTGCCTCCTCCAATTCTGTATTTCCAAAAGGACTTATGTTCATATTGCATTTTAAACAACCTCAAAATGTCCCAAAGGGTTTTGTAGCCAACACAATGGCTTTTTACAGTTAAAATCATAGAATTGTACAGTGCTGGAATAGGCCCTATTGGCCCACCTTGCTCTTGCCAACTGTGATGCCTTTCTATGCTAATCTCATTTGAATGCATTATGCCTGTATCTCTCTGTGCCTTTCCTATTTAAGTACCTGCCCTAATACAACCAAGTTTCAATAATAAGGCTGATTTATTTACACCCTCGCCTGCTTGCTCTGCACAAAATATTGGTAGATTATTCATTCATTCAAAGTCCAATGAATTGAATTTGCTGCTTAAGTAAAAAGGGAAGTTTTACCATTTCTCGGAGCTGTTCAAAGAAGAAGCCAGCACTTATGTGTCTTTGCTCTGTTTTGACACCGCAGGCATCGAATATTTAGTTATAGCAACATATTCCACATTCAAGCTCAGACTATAACTGTATCTTCATGTTCAAGTCATAGGTACAGAATTAGGCCATTCGACCCATCGAGTGCACCGCCATTCAATTATGGCATCTTTCCCTCTCAACCCCATTCTCCTGCCTTCTCCCCATAATATTTGACACCCATACTAATCAAGAACCTGTTTTAAAAATACCCAAAGACTCGGCCTCCACTAACGTATGTGGCAATGAATGTCACAGGTTCACCAGTCTCCAGATAAAGAAATTCCTCCTCACCTCTTTTCTAAAGATGCGTCATCTCCTTTCTAAAGCTACAGCATTTACTTTCAACAGCTTGGGTGCATCTGTGGAAGAACCAGTTTCCGAAACCAGCTGGCTTTCTTCGCATTTAGCTTCATTTCCTCACCCAAGAGACTCAATATTCTTGTTTCGGAAGTGTTTGGGTCACTTTGACCTTAAAACTATTTGCTCTGGTAGAGTTAAAGATCATAATACATCAACAAAATGATGGATTGGTGGTCGTGGATGTGGTGGTGGAACGACATTATAATCAGCTTAGAAACAACAACAACGACAGTGAATGTGGGAAAGAGAGCCAGCTGGAGGGGTGGACTAACTCAATGTTAATGTGACTATCTCCTGTGGCAAATTTTCCTTTCTAATTATATGTTCTATATAACAATCTTAATTAAGAGAACTTTCTGAATATGGGAAAAAATGAATTACGTGGCATTCCCAGCCATTAGAAAATTGTGCATTATAGGACTTGATAGAAGAATATACAATAAAGAGAGGCATAGATAGGGTAGATAGTCAGAACCTTTTGCCACAGGGTGGATATGTTCAATAGTAGAGGATATAGCTAGAAGGTGAGAGGGGGAAAGTTTAATGGAGTTGTGCCAGGCAAGTTTTTTTTTAAACATAGAGAGTGGTGGGAGTCTGGAATGCACTGTCAGGGGTGGTGGTGGATACAAATGCAATAGTGGCATTTAAGTGATTTTGGATAGGCGCATGGAAGTGCAGGGAATAAAGGGATATGGATTGTGTACAGGCAGATGAGATTAGTTTAACTAGGCATCATGTTTGGCACAAACATTGTGGGCCGAAGGACCCGTTCCTGTGCTGTACTGTTCTATGTTCTTTGCAATAACCCTAATCTTACAGCCCAGTGCATTACCCTGACAAATACTTCAATACAATACTGAACAAGTGCAGCACTGTGGGCACACTTTTATTTGAATCTATGGTGAAACTGAGACCATATTTTTCTATTTGCCAAGGCATTAAAGTATCTTTTTAGCCATTCGTACAGCAGGCAAGTTCTTAAAATACCCAAACCAATGCTTATTCCTCAATGATCATAACCAAAAACAAAAGATCTACTGAACTACCTGTTTATGGTCTATACTTTACTTCATAACCTGCAAGTGAGGGCAATGTGACCAGCTGCGGTCATCTTTCTAATAGTTGCCATGGACTCAAAACAGCTGACTGGTCTCCTTCTCTACCGTTAAAATTACTCTGAATTTAGTTCAATGGCTCTAGCCAGAAATCTCCAAACTTCTTTTGCTACGCCCCACTTCTGTGTAATTGTTGTCACATTTTCCCCAACCACCCTGTCGCAAATACATATTCTCTTTGTGTTAATGAATTATTTTTGTATGATTGTATACCTTTCACCACACTCGTCCCTTCAATAGGAGATGGGAAGAGGAGACAAAGCCAACTCTCAGTTTGAAAACGTAGACTGCATAGAATTTTGGGACATCCCAAGGCTGAAAAAAAAATGCTATATAAATCCCTGGTGTGATGAGCAGAATCTGGAGCCAGGTGAGGGGAACATGGGGCGACTAAAAATGGGATTAGTACAAATTTTGAGGAAGTTATTCGGACAAGATTAGTTTGAGGGCTTGATGGCCAGTAAGAACTACAGTGGGACGAAGGGCCCGTTTCCAAGCTGTATGACTATAAAATGGCAAAGTTGCTAGATTAAGATTTAAACATTTGTGTAGTATAGCTGTGGAAGAGGATTGTGTGATTTATATGTGAATTCACGAAGATTAGAACTACTAAAGCGAAGCTTGCATTATTTTCTTCCAATGATGGTTTTGTGGAAAGTGCACGAAATATCAAAAAAGGGGGAGGATAAGACAACAGCAAATGTTTCATTCAATCCTTACCTTGTGAATTTTTTGACAACACAGGAATGGGGTCAAATTCATCATCTTCCACTTTGTCATTTTTAATAGAAAGATCAAAGTCTGAGATGAGGTTAGTATCCTCTGCAGCATGTAAAAGGGAAGCATTGATAATAAGAAGCAAGATTTTTGTGAAAGAAAAGTTAAATATCAACAGAATGCAGGATTAAGTTGAGCAAAGTTAGTTCATGTAAAAAGGATATTTTACCATTTATATAGAAACATTCTAGCAATATGAGCCAGCCATGTGACTATGAACAGTGTAGAATATGCCAAAAACAATGCTACCAAAAGTTTCATTTCTATGTTATTCTCTCTCTCTCTCTCTCTCTCTCTCTCTCTCTCTCTCGCTCTCCTTCACTTTAATAAACACTTCAACTTTATTTTCCACCTTTCTTTGAAAAATGTCTGACTTCAAGATACAAGGCACACAGGTGAATATCAGGAACAACCTTCTCTCGAACTATATGCTAGACTGCTACTTAACCCGTTGAATACTGCAGTTTCTAAAACATCTCCTTAACTCTTGTAACTCGAGCACACATCTTGCATGTTTTTTCACCAACACACTGTAGTAATCCAAAGTGGGGGAAGGAAAATAAAGGGCCTGTCCCACTTTCACGACCTAATTCACGACCTTTTTAACTCGTGGACATTTTTCATCAGACTAGAAAAACGCCCGACCTACTTGATGCCACGAGTACCTACGACTAGCAACACGGCCTGCTACAACCTACCTACGACTTTGTGACGATCATGCTGCGAGTATGAGTCAAGGGCAAACTCGGAAGAGGTTGTGAATTAGGTCGTGAAAGTGGGACAGGCCCTCAATTCTTTAAAACACTGGACCAGAACTTGTTGGCAACATTTTAATTTACTTTAGTTTAGAGATACAGTGTGGAAACAGGCTCTTCGGGCCACCGAGTCCACGCCGACCAGCGCACATCAACACTATCCTGCACACACTGGGGACAATTTACAATTATACCAAGCCAATTAACCTATAAACCTGTACGTCTTAGGAGCGTGGGTGGAAACCGGAGATCCCAGAGAAAACCCACGCAGGTCACGGGGAGAGCGTACAAACTCCGTACAGACAAGTATCCATAGTCAGGATCGAAGATGGGTCTCTGGCGCTGTAAGGCAGCAAATCTACAGCTGCGCCACCATGCCGCCCCCATGCTCAACCCAATATTGTGAACCAACTATGAAGTGAGCATTTGTAATTCCCCAACATCTATTTGCGGGCAATTGCCCTCACAATCTAAAATGTCATTGTTCCTGATCTCCAGAAATATTTTAAATTATCAAAAATAAATTAAACAATTGTTTTAAAATTATTTAAAAAGTAAATGAAAGCAAATCATAACAATCATTATAAGACCATAATACATAGGAGCAGAATTAGGCCACTCGGCCCATCGTCTGCTCTGCCATTCCATCATGGCCGATTTATTTTTCTCGCTCAACCCCATTTTCCTTCCTCCCCCCTGATGCCCTTAATGATATAAATTACTTAATCAAAAAACGTCTTGCTCTTTTCCCTTGCAGTTGCTCCTCTTCTTCATTTCTCTGCATTTCCCAGAAAGTTTTGACCCATTAACCAAGACTCCACCACATAAATGCTTTTGAACCAGAGTGACTGACATTGTTAGATCTTAAGATTCCTTCAATGAATGAGGAACATGGGCATTTTATACGAGTAGTTAGTATAGCCTAAATTCTCAGAGCACCGTTCATTACTCCACAACTACTTTTGCCCGATCCTGCTTTTTATTACTCCAGCTTTTTGTGTCTATCTTCAGTCTGATCAATATTTCCATTATGAAGATCACCTTTATTTTCATAGTATTAAATAATTAATTATCTATTTTCTTTCTATAATTGAATTCCAGCTTTTATTCCCCTATAATCTTGATAAAACCTCAGGCTTTGAAACCGATGAACAAGTTTCTTCATATATTTGCGAATAATAATACTTCTTTAAAGACACCAATATAAATGGACTTCAAAACAAAACCAACACAGAACATTACCTACAGAATTAACAAGCTGTGAACAGCAAAGCCCAACTAAATTAAGATGCGTTGGAAATCTGCAAACTACTGTCTGGCCACTCTGGAGAAAAGGAATAGGGGAAGTTTCGGGTCAAGACCCTTCATCAGACAGTCGACCGGAAACGTCACCTATTCCTTTTCTCCAGAGATGCTGTCTGACCCGCTGAGTTACTCCAGCATTTTGGGTCTATCTTCGGTGTAATATCTATCTATCTAGCCACTGTTGCATTCAATTAATAATCACACTGCCTTCTCATCGTCAATTATTTTCCCTTTTCTCAAGATTCAAGAGTGTTTATTGCCATGTGTCCCAGATAGGACAATGAAATTCTTGCTTTGCTTCCAGAGATGCTGCCTGACCTGCTGAGTAACTCCAACATTTTGTGTCTAATTTTGTGTCTAAAATGATTCATATATATATGAATCATTTTTATTAAGCTATTGGGGCAAATTTAACAAATTTGCATTGGATATCAAATAATGATGAGACGTAATACAGGAAGGAGATTGAGAACCGTATAACCTGGTGTCAAGACAGCCACCTCTGCCTCAATGTCAGTAAGATAAAGGATATTGTGATTGACTTCAGGATCGACACATTCAGGCACACATTCGACTGCTGGCTGCGGGAGCTTCGACCGCCCCAACCGCGGGAGAATAAAGAGGAAGAAGATGGACTTTTTTGCCTTCCATCACATTGAGGAATGTGGGGAATCCGCTGTGTGGATGTTTGTGTTAACTTTTATGTAGTTGTGTGTCTTGTTGGGGGGTTTTTCCGTATGGCTGTATGGTAATTTGCATATCATTGTACCTTAATTGGTACATGCGACAATAAAAGACCGTTGAAACCTTTGAAACATCGAGGGCGCCAAAGTAGAGATGGTTAAAAGCTTCAGATTATTAATAATAAATATCACCAGCAATTTGGTTTGGACCAGCCATACCAAAGAGATGGCCAAGAAAGCACACCAACAGCTCTACTTCCTTAGAAAGCTTTGGACGTTCAGCATGGCCCCAACAATGCTCACCAACTTCCAGATGAGCCTAGGAAGCATTTTATCAGGATGCATCATAGCATGGTTTGGGAACAGCTCCATCCAATGCCGCAAGAAATTGCAGAAAGTTGTGGACGTAACCACTTATCCATGGACTCCCTCTACACTTCACGCTGCCTCGGCAAGGTCACCAGCATAATCAAGGACCAGTCTCCCTCTTCGTCCCTCTCCCATCAGGCAAGAGGTACAGAAGTTTGAAAACACACACCTCCAGATTTCTTCCCTGCTGTAATAAGACAAATGACCAGCTGGAGAGAGAGATCCTCACCTTCCATCTACCTCATTGGAGACATTCGGACTATCTTGAATCGGATTGTATTGGACTATCTTGCACTAAACGTTATACCCTTTATCCTGTATCTGTACACAGTGGATGGCTTGATTGTAATCATGTGTATTATTTTTGCTGGCTGGATGGCACGCAACAAAAAGCTTTGAACTCCACCTCGGTACATGTAACAATAATAAACTACACGACAGAAATTTCCACAAATCGAATGGCGAACAGGTCCAGTTGAATTTTGTGCCAATTTTATTCAACCATTATCAGCAAGATTTAAAATCAAAGTGTCCAGAATCAAATTGATCATTTTGCATGGATGAGAAATGTAGAATCGATGAAACAATATCTGATTTTAGCTATCAACTATTATGGGCCACACGATCCAATTAAGCAATTCAGTGCAGAAAATCCGAAAATCCGAAAATCCATCTGCACACAGGTCCACAGAGAATGCACCAATAGGAAACAAATCTATCTTGTGAAAAGTGCTCCTTTCAATTCAAACTATAATGTACGGCACGACAGACCAGTCAATTTAATTGATTAAAATAATGATGAATAAAAGCCCACCCACTAACACATTCAACGCAGCCTTTCTTTGACAGCTGTGAGCGACAAATAAAATCACTAAAACTTCAAAATTGCGGCAAAAACTCTCATTTTAAATCAATAACTTGGTAACCATAGAAACTTACTCTTCTCTCACAAATCAATAGTTGAACATTAGTTTTAATTTTGTTTGGAGTTTCTATTGTGGAAATTTAAGCATTTTGTCCCAATGTCTTAAAATTAAAATTACTTTTCAATACTAAAATAGGAAACTGTATTTGGAAACATTTAAAAAATATATAAATGTGTTAAGAGTAAAATAAAACCATGGAGTGGAGGGCAAGCAAAAGAATGGAAAAGAATATTCGCAAGAAAAAGAATCAATGCTGAGAATTACCACTAAAAGGAAACAATTAGGACTGGACACGGGACACTTACCTTGCTTAACCTGCCCAGATGGAACTACAGGAGAAAATTCATCAATAATTTCAGTCACCGGGTTAGAGAGGAGAGAGTAGTCAAGAATGGAGTCCTCTCCAGTGAGAGAGTCTGAGCGAGGTTCAGCAGTGGCAAGTACAAGGCAGGGAAGCAGAAAGAGGATATACAGCAAATGATTAGTAAAACATTATAAAATCTTACATGATGCTTACAAAAACTAATTTCTCCATGCAAGTCTCCGCCGTAAAATCATCATATTTAATTACCCCTTTAAAACACTTTAACCTCAGAGCAAAAGGATAGGAATGGTTTAGAGGGATATGGGCCAAATGCAGGCAGGTGGGACGAGTGATGGGGCATTTTGGTCGGCATGGGCAAGTTGGGCCGAAGGGCCCGTTTCCTTGTTGTATGACTCTATGAAAAGATTCTTTCAAAGTAACAAAAAAAAACATAATTAAAAACTGTAAAATTTGACCTCTTCGGTTTTCTTCATCTAAACACGTTCCACTATTGAACATTTTTGAAAATGGACTTCATAATTTTCAGAAACATGATACTCAGCATTCTGGAGAATTTAATTATAATTAAACATAACAGATGCAGTGGCTGACATGGCATTGACATTATGCCAGTGCACTGTTCTTTTCACATATTCCCTGACTAAAGCTCATTTTAAAAATTGATTCACTGTCATATTACATGTATTATATCAGTTCAATTTCCCAGAGGGTTTGCACAAACACAATTGTAGTTTCATTGGAAAGGACTCAATTTCTAGCAGGTTTTTTAACACCACTTTTTGGAATTCCACTGTAATTCCAAGTTTGCCGTGGAATATATGCTTTAGTTAAACGCTGGGGGGGATGTTGGGGAGGAAAAGACCTTGCTTTTGATAAACTTATCTGCTGCTGATGTAAATACATAGTAACCCCATGTCTCGTATTACAGCTTCTCAGCTTGGACATCAAGCTGCAGTATAAATTTACTGTAAATCTACACCCATGTTTGGGATTGATTTTGCAGGTTCAGTTTACTTGGTGCTGCTCAGCAACACAAGGTAAGCTGTGTGGAGCGTGGAAACTCAAAATGGTGGAACCAAACCTGTTACAAAGTAAGGTTACTTTTATTTTATTTTGTCACACTACTGACAGGAATGTAATAACTGAAGACATCATTTGAAGAACTAGCTACAATTGTAATGTTTGAACCATTTTTATGGCCTCCATAACCTAACATATTCATTAAAACATTTCTATTTTTCTCCCACCACCAACACTCTAACACAATTACATCCTGAAAAGTAGTGATCACTACAGTACACTATGTTACAGAAGAAGGACATTATTCTCTCTTCAAAGAACAATCTTCATTGGTTACACACCCCCAGTTAATTCTTTGTATCCTTGCAATTACTTTTGCCTCAAATATTTATACAACTCCCTTCCTAAGCCCACAATCAAATCTATACGAATTGCCCCATCAGGTAATTTATTCCAAATTCCAATTATTCTAATGGAAAAATAGCTTTTTCCTCACATGTCTGAGGAAATTACCTCACCTTGCCGCAGAGCTTCTTAAACAGTGTTTATTGACTACTTTGCATCAACTAGTGAAATGGATGAGGGATTAATGACTTAAAGCAGTCTACGTAAATATATATATATATCGAAAACATGGATTATTCAGTAACGTCTATTTAAAGAGCATTGGAAACAGAAACGTCTTTAACTTCTCCCAATAAAAGCAAGAACATATCAAGAATGAGTGGAGAGCAGTTGTATATTAACCTGTCACATCGCAGTGCCATCAAGAAACATTGGCAGCAGAACTTTTCAAACAACCCTCGTATTGGCTATAGTGCTAACATTGTCAATATCCGCCTGTTTAATATCATGTCAATATCCTCCTGTTCAATATCCTCCTGTTCAATATCATGTCAATATCCTCCTGTTCAATATCATGTCAATATCCTCCAGTTCAATATCATGTCAATATCCTCCTATTCAATATCATGTCAATATCCTCCTGTTCAATATCATTGTCAATATCCTCCTGTTCAATATAATTGTCAATATCCTCCTGTTCAATATCATGTCAATATCCTCCTGTTCAATATAATTGTCAATATCCTCCGGTTCAATATCATGTCAATATCCTCCTGTTCAATATCATTGTCAATATCCTCTTGTTCAATACAATTGTCAATATCCTCCTATTCAATATCATGTCAATATCCTCCTGTTCAATATCATGTCAATATCCTCCTGTGCAATATCATTGTCAATATCCTCCTATTCAATATCATGTCAATATCCTCCTGTTCAATATCCTCCTGTTCAATATCATTGTCAATATCCTCCTGTTCAATATCATGTCAATATCCTCCTGTTCAATATCATGTCAATATCCTCCTGTTCAATCAGTTATCAGGTGCTCTTTCCCATGTCTTATTCTGTGGTTAGCCTGAATGCATTCCTTGAATAAAGACCATCCAGATACCATATGCTAAACTATTAACCTAACAAATAAAACAGAAAAAGCTGGAAACTTAAGGCAGCTAAGAAAAACAAAGTTTCAGGTTGAAGGTAGACACAAACTGCTGGAGTAACTCAGCGGGTCACGCAGCATCTCTGGAGACAAGGAATGGGTGACGTTTTGGGTCGAGACCTTTCTTCAGACTGAAGGGTCTCGACCCGAAAGGTCACCCATTCCTTCTCTCCAGAGATGCTGCCCGACCTGCTGAGTTACTCCAGCATTTTGTGTCTACCTTCGATTTGAACCAGCATCTGCAGTTCTTTCCTACACATTCAGGTTGAAGGCCTTTGTTCAAATTCCATCAGTGCTTCAGTATTTATTTCGGATTTTCAGTACCGTTATTCATTGTGTCATTTATTCATATCCCCACCATTGATTCAAGAATAAAAACTGTACAATGTAAATATTCCATAAAGGCCATCTTCTGGCTTCTCGAAAAATAAATCCATGAACCAGAACAAAGGGGAGGAAGAAGAAGGACGCAAATTGCACATTAACAGGAAACGGGAAGAGGGTGGTAGACCTGTGGATTATATCCCAATTCAATTTTTTTAAACTAGAATAATTTGCCGATTCAAAAACAACAATGTGCAAATTATTTGGGAGCCTAACAATGTTAGGTGCTGATGTTAAATATAATGAGTATACCAACCTGAAGAGTTTATAACGGCCACGGCACCCAAAATTTCCACCTGCAGTGGTGCCAGTTGCTGAGTCTTTGAAGACTCAAATCCAGGTATGAGATTTCCCACCACTACCTCAGCATTTCCTTTTGATTCAGGGCACAAACAAAGAATTAAATGCAAGCAGACAATTGAAGTAATGTTAAGGTGCATCAAGAAAACAGCCAAGCTGCCACAGAGCGTGAAGGTAAATGGGCAAAGCTTTAGATAATTCTACCCTTCCATATTATACTCTACGATAATAAGCCCTTAAATCTTTGTAGTATTGATAGAGACTTAGACATAGCAACTAAATTCCTTCAGATTATTCTCAAAGAAAGTTTAACTGAAGTACTTTGAAATAAATTAAAACTAAAATTACTTAATCTCATTAGAACTGTACATCGGTCTATAAATAGAATACTGAGCTATTCACAATAATTCACATTAAAGCTGGTGGAGTAGAAAATTAGGATTCTGCAATGTGCCATGACTCAGTGGCACATTTCAACAGAATGCAGAATGAACACAATTATGATGTGGCAAACAAAATGTTGCCAAACAAATATTAATGGCAAATAATGTAGGTGTCATAGGATTGACACTTGAATGCATTGTTCGGTCTTTTTTTTTCCCCAGAGCTCTGCAAAAATAACGGGTTTTCCTGTTGGATAATTGGTATCACTGCTTGAACAGTCAACTGATCAATAATGGACAATTCTTTCTTGTCACAAACAGGATTCAAGCAAATGAGAAGTTGCAGTCATGGGTCTGTCAACTAGGAGATGCATTAAAATGCCAATGTAACGCAGGCATACCCTGTTGCAGCTGGGTGTTTCTTGAGACAGTTACAGACATATTAGAAAAAGGCACAGACCGTCACACCACAATCACCATCCACTATAGAAAAATGCTACACGATGGAACAGGGCAAGAAGCTGACACGATAAACAACTCACAATGTATTGTGACAGACAGAAACACAAGCAGAGTCAATGGAAGTGTCAAGAATAGGAACAAGAGCATTTTCAACTTCAACCCCTAAATACAAATGTCAGACATTTTACACAACTGATTGGGGACCAATTAATGATGACTGGATGCATAGACCAAAGTCATTGCCACATGACAGTGCCACAATGCCCTACCATAGCGACAGGGTTCATATCATTTTGCTCCCATCACCCCCTCTTTTGCTTTTAATGTGTGTACCGTACTGGTGAGAATGCACCAAATTTTCACAGTGAAAATGCCAAATGGGCCCTTAAATAGACTATTTTTAATAAGTAGTGGGGGACTTAGAACAAATATTCACCCAGGTCGGCAACTTTGTGTACAATGTGTTATAATAGTGATTTATAAAACATTGATTTTCACAGGATCGCAAAAAGGGGCTGAAACTAACAGTTGAAAAGACTCCAGATTCCTATAAGATGGTCATGCACAGCTGAGAAAAATACACCCAGATATTTTTTATTTTACCATTGATATTATCCTCATTACTCCCAAAGGGGTCAGCAAGAGATAGAAGGTCAGGAAGCAGAAAGGAAGTCTCAGGGGACTTCAGACCCTCTATGAGCTTTTCTGCATCAAGAGGTGAAGGAGAGAACAATGAAAACAGATATAATATGAAATGCATAGAGTAAAAATTAACTGTAGTACAGCAAAAAATAAAATTACATAACACAGGTTAATTGAGGGATTTGCACCAGTTCACAAGCCGTAAGATTCTGAGCAATCTGGAAGTCACTAATTCCCAAAGTGTATGTTGCAATTCTGATTCAAATAGTTTCAGGCACAACTCCTCCAGATGTAGTCTGCTAGTTTCACAGTGGATATGCATGAAAAGATGGGAATGTTATAAAAGCCTATCAAGAGATAATATCTAGTTGAATAATTTGACAATAAAATCGCAGGTTTTTAATTTGCACTGAAAATCCAGTAAAGTCCAGGAAGACAGTCCCAGCATGAAAATCCTGTAGTTCTACAAATATAAATTTCACTTATAAAACCGCTGGCTTTGGCATTGAGCTCTTATTACTATGCAAAGCATTCGTTAAAATTCCAGGATAGTGGCATATTAAAGAATTTTGACCTTCACCCAGGTTGTCAACCTTGTATACAACATTTTATAATAATTTACAAAACACTGATTTCCACAGGATCTTTAAAGGGTTCTGAAACTAACAGCTTTGGAAGGAAAGGCATAGAGGGAGGGAAATGGAGATAGAAATGTGTTCCTGCCATTTTATTTTCATTAATTCAACCTCCATGTAATAGTGTCGTATCACAATCTTTCAGGTTTTAATTGAGGAGACAGATGGTGACAATGGTATATCCATGTGCAGTGGGTGCAATCTTAATAGTCGATTACCATCCAGTGACTTCTGCTGTAAACTACTTTGTTCTGATATTGTTCCTTTAATAATTAATGCATATATCTATCACAGAAACTCCTCAGTGCCCTGCTTTGATGACCAGTCATTTGACTACTCAACAATAGGTGATGGGAGATTATAGTCTTCCAAATGTGATATTACATTTGCTTCCCATTATTGTCTTGCAACAAGGAGCAGGAATCCCTGTTGATCTTCCACTGCTATTCTAACTATGGATGCCAACTGAACTACTATGCAGAAAATGAGTGAAGGACTAACATTGCATATACTGGAGGCACTGGAACCCATAGACCAGTTCTCAAAGCACCCATCCAATACAAGGGCCCAAAGTATTTCTGAAAAAGATTTAAACAATTCCATTTCTAACACCCTTTTTCAGAAATAACTTGTTCCCTTATTCTTCTCAGAAATCATTATAACTAAAAACGTTTAATAATGTGCTTAAAACTGCTCTTTTCAAACAATCTTCCAATGGTTCAAAGATATTGAGTGAAACCAAATAAATGCAATTTGGTGAGTGAAATCACAAATGGTAAACTCTGAATAAAAAAGCAAACTGCCTGAGGAAATCAGCGGGTCAGCAGCATCTATGGGGGAAGTGGACAGACGATGTTTCAGGTTTGGAACCTTTTTTCAAGACTGAAGGAAAGGAGTCTGACCGTATAGTCGTCTATCCATTTCCTCCACAGATGCTGACTGACCCACTGAGTTCTTCCAGCAATTTGTTTTTGCTCAAGATTCCAACATCTGCAGTCTCTTGTGTGTCCAAATGGCAAAGCTTGTTCAGGAATCTATTATTATTATTATAGTAACACACTTTAGTCAGCTCGTAACATTCTGGTTGAAGGAGTAGGGGTTGAGAGACAATACTAAAGCACGCCTGTAGGATGCAATCACCGATTTACTCATTTCTGCTTACTTGTGTTTTGTGGTGTACTTAGGAAATCAGTGAACTTCGGATGCTTTCATTTGGTGGGATCAAAATCAAGTGCCAACACAGGCGGGCACTGTTCATTATGTTCAATATGTCAAAGAATTGGAATAGAGTGTCATAGGCACGTCGAAGGGAATGCAAGTTACTTCCAATGTACAGTTTTATGGATTTCAGCACAAAGCCACAGTGCATTACTTTTGCTTTATAAAAAACTCACTTTAATAGCAAGGAGTGTAAAAGTAGAATGGGGAAAAAAAGCTTCCAATGCAGATAGTCTCAATGTAAAAAATGAGACGGAATAGGATGCAATGCCTCAGAATAATACTGGTGAATGTCCCACATATCAGCCATTATCTTCCAACATTGCAGATGACAATATTAATTCAAGCCCAAGGAAAAAGTCTCATATTGATCTTCCATGATTGATTTAATACTAACCAGATTGAGAATTTAATCAATGGCCAAATTCCAGGGCAAAAACAAAATCAAAGGCATTATTGGATTACAGAATCTAAAAAGCAGAGCGCATTTAAAATTGTTTAAGATGCATCATTTGATAGATAGTTAAAACCTTGGATTCTGTCCCCAACTGACACTTTGGGACACTTTTATGTTTTCTCTCCTGCACAAAAAAGCCAGCAACACAGCTTGAGTTTGAACCTAGGGGAATGTTGCAAATTCATTATGCTTTTTGTCAGCAATGAAGTGTCCCTTCGACAGCAAAACTTTGACCCAATTGTGTTCCTTCAATAGAAACACAGAGGGTCGCTCTACACCTGAAACATGTTCTGATTACCATTCCCAGTGTGAACTCTCTGCAGGGTAGATCGAGTCCCATGTTAGAAACAGTCGTCTCTTAAGCTTTGTACAATATTGAGCCTTCACTGATATGTTTCAGGAATATTACCTTGAACTACAGGCAAGGCAACAAAGCTTGGCCTTGTCTGATATTCCAAATGCTTCAAGCTTGTGTTACATGCTGTTCTCAGTGTTAAGCGACTTCTAAAGTGGGTTGCTGTTTGATGGGAAGTATGGGCCTGCAGGAGCTGTTTTTAGCACTGTGCAATGTGGTCATAACAGCAGGTATAATCACTGCCTCCGAAAATGCAAGCAGGAATAAAAAGAGGTTAGGCAGAAAGACTTGTACACTCTCACTTAAAGACACAAAAATGACCAGAGGATTGAAACCTTACATCTTTGTTCTCAGCAGTGTTTTTTTCCCCCAGCTTGGAATGTAATAGTGCAATGTGTCACCATGGGAAGGTTCAGCTATTCTCTTTCCAGTACTTTGCAGCATTGAGTAATTCTCTCCTGTAGAAAGTTACCAATCCAAAAACAAATTTAACCTCTCCACATCGTTGGTAGCCAGACAGTATTGTGCAGATTTTTCAACTCAGGAACATTTCTCAAGAGCCAGAGCTAAATTTGATTTGTATTTAGGGTATGGTTAAATGTTTCTGAGGCTTTTGGATTTTGGATTGACAGAAGCTTAGGTTTATGTTATAAAGCCCATGTTTGATTCATTTGCTACAGAACCTCTCGGTGAAGTATACATATTTAAATGCTCAATAACAAGAGAGCAGCAGGCTTTAAGTGAGGTGATGGATAAGTCTTTGGGAGCAGGGCTCATAACTCTAGAGATGAAATGGAGGCGAACTGGTCAATTTAAAACTACCCCTCACGATCTTAATCTCCAGAAAACTGTTAATAATAGCCTTGCTCAACCTGATAAACAAAAGTTGTTAGCTGCAATCTGAAAGGTCTCAACTATCCCAACTTCAGCTCTGGATGGGATCCACAGGCGCACCCAGTAATTATTTACCTGGCGGGTCAGATGATGGTACAGGAGTGAATGGATCGGGCGCGTTAATTGGCGGAATGGCAGCGTCTGGAACCAGTAGTTCTGAAGGCTTTTCAGCTGAACCAATGTAGTAGATGAGAGTAGGTAGAAGAGCAGAAGGCAACAAGGAGCAGCAAAGAGGGAGGAAAGAAGCAGAGAACAATTATACATCATAAAAATGATCCATCTATCTTCGGTCGCTGACTTCAATTTTACTGTTGATACAGATTCATTCGGTCCAACAGGCCCATACCAATGTTTATTGATTTGAGAAATTATGCCAAAATGCAAGTTCTAAGAATTAACTAAATGTTGAACAAATGACATAATGTGTAGGTTGATCAAATCCCTTCATTTTCTTTTGTTTCAAGTCACTTCCCTTAAGGAAGGACGTTACTCAAACCAACATAAACCTGCTTTTATTATCGTGGTGCATGACCTTCAGTGCACTGGCCGCATTTTCAACATGGAACGCAGCACCATTTTAGAATGTAAAACTGCTACGCTTAAGATTGGTTTGCATACTAACCTGTCCCAGAGGAAAAGGGATCTATTCCAAAAGCATCTGCCTGCACCTGGACCTGCGTAGCTGGAAGCCCTGGCATGAGACTCTCAGCGGCTGCATCAGTCTTCTCAACCTTGCCTGTGAAATTCAGAAACAATTAAATAAAAATGTTGTCCACTTTAAATAAATGTTTTGCACATAAGAAAAAATCAAAAACATTTGTTCACCAATTAATCAGAGCACATCTATAAGGAAGATGCTAGACTGTGGTTAATTTAATCTTTATCTGGCTTTATCTTGCACTAAACGGTATTTGTAGCAATGTTACAAAATTTTGAGATTTAAAAAATAAACTCTGCAATTTATCCCATCAGATAAAGCATAACAAGAAGTTTAATTTGACACCTAATTCACTTTCATATCTTCAGTATTAAAAAAGTTATGGCCATTTTCATACTCGGAAATTAGCATCTTGTTCCCTATTGCTTTTCCATTGACTTAACACAAAAGCTGTGATCGATGACAGTCAAAAGCCCATAACTTTCTTAAAAATTAAGAGAACTGAAAGAAATTTTCAGTTATTATAGATTGAAGCATTCTGAAACAAATATGAAACAATCTTACTTAGAAGACATGAAATTAAAGCATATAATTAGTTAGTTACCTAATTGTAGCTAATTACAAAATTCAATTACTAGATCTAAACATCTATCAATTTCTTAAGAATAGATTAACATTTTTTAAAAGCCTAAGTGTCCAAATAACATTCACACAAGAATTCACAATATAACATAATTTTAAAATCTCATTGTCATGGATTTACAGGCCAAATGGAAGGAATTGAATGCTTAATACCTGTAAATTAATGGGCATTTAAATCATTTTGCGAGTGAGGATTTCTGGAACGCGATCATTTGGAACGTTGATTTGCGGTGAATTTAACCCCGTATCGGCATGAAAAATTCTGCCGTTAGTTCGGGGAATAAAATCACCGTTTCGCATGAAAAAATATTAATTAAAGGCTTCTAAAGAAGCACTTTATACATTAAAATAAACTACTTTCGTTTACCTGTTTACCTGTGTGAAATCCGTCCCCGTTGTCGGCGTTGACGGCTTCAGAAGCTGATTTTAAAATGACTCCAACGCTGACATTGTCGATTTAATAAAAATAAAAAATACACAAAATGCCCCTAGGAACGATTTTTCAGCAAACGCTTGTACTCCAACGAAATATAATACAGGACAAGGTAGGAGAAACCCGCGTTTTAACCCCGCCCCCCCCTTAAAGGCGCCAAAATCGCGCACACGGCAGTGGCAGAATTACAGCGCCGCTGAGGGTAAGTATTGTAACATACCTAGTATTTGCTTTATTCCATTTATCATGTATCTATACACTGTGAATGGCTCTATTGCAATCATGTATTGTCTTTCTGCTGACTGGTTAGCACACAACAAAAGCTTTTGACTGTACCTCAGTACACATGACAATAAACTAAACTAAAATAATTTAAACAAGTCAAAAATACATAGGTACTCAAGGAATAGGAAGGCTGTAATAAAGAATATACTTTTTTTCCCCAATGGAACTCAGATTAATAACCATTTTTTAGCTTTAATTTAATGGTCATTTTAATAATTGATGGATTATCATGGATGTTGACAGAATGTTGATGATTTGTTATTTTATTCAACATTTGTTTCATCATTTAGTATTTTGGGACACTTAAGGGCCTGTCCCACTTTTGCGACCTTTACAGGCGACTGCCGGCACCCGTGATAGGTCGCGAAAATTTTCAACATGTTGAAAATTCAACGGCGACCAGAAAGATGCTACGACTCTTTGGAGACCTATCACAACCAGGGGTCGCCTGTATGGTCGTGTGAGGTCTCCTATGGTCATGAGAGGTCTCCAATGAGTCGTAGCGTCTTTCTGGTCGCCGCTGAATTTTCAACAAGTTAAAAATTTCGGTGACCTATGACGAGTACCGGCAGTCGCCTGTAAAGGTCGCGTAAGTGGGACAGGCCCATAAGAGTGCAATTTAAATCAAATTTTTATATTTTATTCTCAGTCAATAGAAAAAAAGAATTAAATGAGAAACAAAAATGATTCAAAGAATGTTCACAAAGTTAAGAGGAAAAGCAAAAACAGACAGAAAAATCAGACAAATAAAAAAGGAATGAAATTAGTTATCACAGATAATTCTGTCCAACAGTCTCTTCATGCTCTTCCAGTACACTGTAGTGCACAATAACAATCGATTAATTGGGTTTTGCACTGCTTCACTGGAAAGGCATAATACTCAACCATTATAGCAATATCTTCCTAATATTCTTCACACATCTACCTCTCTCACTTCATTTGACCTCAAAATAATGTATCCCCCAAACGCCTTCCAAATATATTTTCCAATCGAAACAAAACTTCTGTTCAAAAGAACTAAAATGAAAACAGAGCAATTTTTTGTGATACGTTACTTTCTGCCTATGTTAGTGTAGTTTCCAAAGCTAATCTCTCTGATGGCTGCCCTCACATGGTACGGAATGTAAATAACACATGCCTCAGTTCACAACCAGCACAAGGATCTCCATGTGGATCTGCTAGGCAACTTACAAAAATGTGCTTTTATTCAAATGTAGCTCTACCCGTTAACAAAAGCACCGTGAGACTTGCATTAAAGAACATCAATCTGCTCAGTTCCACGGTTCCAACTAGTTTCAACAGTGCAATTGGGAATAGTTACGAATCAATAGTTGCTGCATTGCTCAAGCTGCAGCAGCAGCACTTCTTCTAATGATGCCAAGAGCCCATGTACACTCGGAAAAACACAGGATTTCAATTGTTTGTGTTTATCGACAGCACGCTTGGAATTCAGATGTATACTCTCAGAACCTCACAAAACAGTGTCTTTGTGAAGTAAACAGGAATAAAAATATGGTTATCCATACAGAAGTATCCACACTCACTCTCAATTATGCTAATGGACACTACATTTTCCCTTTGTTCTACGAAAGATCAAAGTTACACCATCATTCATCCCCAAGTGCTTAAATAATGCTGGATTGAACGCTTAATTTGGTCACGTGAATTTTCTTTGTCTGCTTTCGGAATTAATTCATCTGCTTCATTTGAAAGATTTTCAGGACGTTCAAAATTACTAATTCATGACAATTCATAAGTGGGGAGACAGATCTAACCTTCAAAAAATAATTTGATAATTGGAGAATAAACTTCAGTGATACAATGAAAGGTGGAGGGCGTTACATTGACTGGATTACTTTAGTTTAGTTTAGAGATAAAGAGCAGAAATAGGCCCTTCGGCCCACCGAGTCCCTGACGATCCCGTACATTAACACTATCCTAACTCCAATCCCAATGAAGTGCGATCCCGTACATTAACACTATCCTAACTCCAATCCCAATGAAGTGCTTCGAAAGGCTGGTCCTCTCCCATATCAAATCCAGCATCCCTGCCTCACTGGACTCCCATCAATTTGCATACAGGGCAAATAGATCAACAGAGGATGCCATCTCTCTGGCTCTTCACACTGTCCTGACTCACCTGGACGGACAGGGCACGTATGTGAGGATGCTCTTCATTGACTATAGCTCTGCATTCAATATGGTCATCCCCACCAAGCTCACCACCAAACTCCACCAGCTAGGCCTCAGCTCGCCGATATGCGATTGGATCCTGAACTTTCTGACGGAGCAACCGCAGGCAGTGAGACTGGGCCCGCACCTGTCCTCCACTATCACCCTGAGCACCGGCACACCACAGGACTGTGTACTAAGCCCCATGCTCTACTCCCTCTTCACTCACGACTGTGTCCCTGCATTCGACACCAACACCATCGTGAAGTTTGCAGACGACACAACAGTGATTGGGCTGATCACCAACGGTGATGAAACAAAATACAGAGCGGAGGTGCAGAACCTGGCAGACTGGTGCGCTCATAACAACTTGTCACTAAACACCTCCAAGACCAAGGAGCTGATTATTGACTTCAGGAGGTCCCATAATGGAGAATACGCCCCAATCTCCATTTACGGGGAAAGAGTGGAGAGAGTGTCCAGCTGCGCTGGTCAAGAAGGCACAGCAACAACTGTTTTTCCTGAGGACATTAAAAAAGACTGGTCTGCCCCAACAGCTGCTGACAACGTTCTACCGCTGCACCACAGAGAGCATATTAACATATGGCATCTCTGTGTGGTATCTCAGCTGCACGGAGGCGGAGAGGAGAGCTCTTCAGCGCGTCGTCCACAGAGCGCAGAGGATCATTGGGACAGAGCTACCAGCCTTGGGGGGCATCTACCACACACGGTGCCTCAGGAAGGCCGTCAGCATCCATAAGGACTCACCACACCCTTGTAACGGACTGTTTGAACTACTTCCCTACGGCAGACGTTACAAGGCCTTCTACGCCCGAACCTCCAGACTCAGAAACAGCTTTATTCCAAGAGCTATAGCGGCTCTGAACCGGCCCTGCTGAGTGCCCCCCCCACCCACCCCCCCCTGGACAGTCTCCCTCGGATGGTCACGTCACTCAGCTTGCTTATTTATTTATTTTACTTTTCTTGTACATTGGTGGAGCTGCATACTAAATCTCGTTGCACTGACGTGCAATGACAATAAAATATATTATTATTATTATTATTATCCTACACATACTAGGGGCAATTTACAATTTTACCAAGCCAATTACCCTATAGACCTGTACATCTTTAGAGTGTGGGAGGAAACCGGAGCACTCGGTGAAAAACCACGCAGGTCATGGGGACAGCATCAAACTCCGTACAGACAAGCATCCATAGTCAGGATTAAACCCGGGTCTCTGTAAGTCAGCGACTCTACCGCTGCGCCACCGTGCTGCCCACTACTCTTGTACATTTTATACTTACTCTCTTTGAGCTTTTCAAAGTCCTTGTTGAGTAGTTCCTCTGCAGTAAGTTTGGAGAAATTGTCATCAGCAAATGGGTTCCATGTAGAAACATCAGGAGGATTGTACACATTTTGTTGGGAGGTCCTAGGAGAGCCTGAGGGAGTAGTGGTTGCTGACCTGAATGGAAAAAGGTCTTGTGGTGAATACCTTACTTTGGTTGGTTTCAACGTATTAAACACAGCCTTCTGTCACTAAATTCAGTTAAGAACCCAATGGTTTTGTAGATAAATGTATTCCCCGTGTATTGCAGTCAGAGTGGTCCAAAGTCAATTTATGGTCTACGCAGAGCTGAATGCCTTAGATTGGACTATGAATTCCCCCAAGTATTCCTGGAATAGGTACAGTTGGTAAGACCAACTCCATAAGACCTGGTGCGTGGATCGAACTTTGGAAATACATTAACTCCAGCATTTTGTGTGTATCTTCGGTTTAAACCTTTCTACACAAGAAATTCACTGTGTTTTGTACATGTGACAATAAAGCACTATTGAACATGAGGGGTGGAGGGATTGTGTTTTTGAGTGAGATTGGGTTTAAACAAAAGAGCCAGTGATTATTCATTGAAGTACTGACAGATATAATATTGAGTACTCCATTCCTAAACAGGAACATCACTTGGTGTCTAGAATTACCATTTGCTCTTAAAGAGGTGTGAATTTATAACTCGTTACGAAATGGAATGGAATAGACAGTCTGCATGGTGCATTTAAAAAGCCAGCTGAATAACGACACTTGAGGGGAACAAATCAGGGGTGGTGATTGAGGCAGAAATAAAAGAGGCATTTGAAACTTGGAAAGGCAAGTGGATATGCATGATGTGCAGGTAGATAGAAATGGTCTTGGCATCATGTTCGGTACAAATATTGTGGGCCAAAGAGCCTATTGCTGTGCTAAAGAAGGAACTGCAGATGCTGGAAAATCGAAGGTACTGATGGTCTGAAGAAGGGTTTCGGCCCGAAACGTTGCCTATCTCCTTCGCTCCATAGATGCTGCTGCACCCGCTGAGTTTCTCCAGCATTTTTGTGTACCTATTACTGTGCTATACTGTTCTTTGTTCTATAAAGAAAGATAGGAAGAGACTTTAAGGAGTCATAATAGATTATATTGTCTGCTGGTACCATAAAATTTATTGCATTTCCTTCAAGACAAATGATTATAATTACGCCAGGCAAGGAAATGACTGTTCATTATCAAAATAAATTAAACCTACTTGGATTTGTTTAAACCAGCTTCTGCAGCAGCAGCAGCCAGCAGCTGGGTTGATTTACTGACTGGAACTCCAAATACTGCACTGTACGTGACATCGCTCAGAATCCTCCTGTGTCCTGCACGCTGAGTCTTGGGGGACAACGGAGGAGTCACAGACACCGGCACCAGTTTTGGAGACTGGTTTGGTGCCACCTGCGGCGGTGGTGGTGGTGGAGGCGGTGGCTGCGGCTGCTGAGGCAGTGGAACCTGGGTCTGCAAGGGAAACCAGTCAGCAGAAATCAGTGCATTACACAACATACACCTACAATCACAAACAGTGGTCAAAATGCGGCTTTGGGAGTGATTGTTTCGTTTAGTTTAGAGATAGATACAGCGCGGAAGCAAGACCTTCTGCCCACCAAGTCCGCACCGACCAGTGATCCCCGCACATTAACACCATCCTACAGTAGGGATATTTTTTACATTTATACCAAACCAATTAACCTACAAACCTGCGAGTCTTTGGAGTGTGGTAGGAAACCGAAATTCTCGGAGAAAACCCACGCAGGTCATGGGGTGAATATACATACTCCATACAGACAAGCACCTGTAGCCAGGATCGAACCCGCGTCTCTGGCTCTGTAATAACTGTACGGCAGCAACTCTACCGCCGCGCAAACTTGCCGCACAAATCAGTTTCACCAAATGAACAGCAACTGTTAAAGACATACTGATCTATAATGATGCAGTATCCAAATGCAATCTGAGCACTCTTATTCTGATTTCTGCTTTTGTTTCCAGGATTAAGAAAACAAAAACGCCGTGAAAGTTTTCATGTAGCACGTGATTTCTGGTAGCTCAGGACTGCTCTCGTTGTTGTGGTTCAGTTGTCGAGCAGATAACAGGTAACTGAACCATCCTACCAACAACTAAAGAACAGTCCTGAGCTACTATCTACTTCATTGGAGACCCTCGGACTATCCTTGATCGGATTTTACCTTGCACTGAACGTTATCCATGTTATTCCCTTTATCCTGTATCTGTACACTGTGGATGGCTCGATTGCAATCATGTATTGCCTTTCCGCTGACTGGTTAGCACGCAACATAAGCTTTTCACTGTACCTCAATGCATGCGATAATAAACTAAACTAAACTAAATCACAAAATGGTCCAGACAGCTTTGTCTAAGCAGTTGCGAAGCCGATTCATTTTAGTGCCTATAATTTCCATGTAACATTATCACTTGGAAAAATCAGATTTGGCCAATTTTGTGGCTTGTGTGGACTAGGGATTGAAATCAGAGAAATACCTCTTTTTTTATTTTTTTAGGTATGAACGTTGACTGTATGAAAATGGAAACAATTAGACATAGCCTGTATTAGAAAGATGACCACAGGGGGAAGGAGTGAACAGAATTGCTTCATTGCAAACAGCAACATCCTGGGGTTTGAACATTGAATTCTCCCAATTCTGCTAGCCCTTGCTGTCCCCTCCCCTTCATCAGCCATCTGGTTGTCTCCTCCCCTCCCCCAGCCCTCGGGCTCCTCCTCTGCCTTTTTCCTTTTTTCCTTTCTTCTCCCCACCCCCTATCAGTCTGAAGAAGGGTTTCGGCCCGAAACGTTACCTATTTCCTTCGCTCCATAGATGCTGCTGCACCCGCTGAGTTTCTCCAGCATTTTTGTGTACCAGCAACATAAGTATGACAGGCTGCACAATTATAAGCAATATTTTTTTTGTTAATGAAAACTTTAATTTGGTGTAAATTTCATATTTGTATAAATGTTGGGGTAACAATATATTCTCTTATTTCCTTATGACATAGGAGAAGGGCATTTTGACACATCAATTTTATGCTTGCTCATTGAGCAATCCCATTCCCCGCTCATTTCGCCTGTAAACCATTCTCTATACTAATCCATCAATCAGCCTAAGAGTCTACCATATTATCTACTTCATACATAGGAGCAATATATGGGACTCAACTAACCAACCAAACTGTATGTCTTTAGAATATGGGAGGAAACCAGAGCAACTGGAGGAAACCCACATGGTCATGGGCAGAATGTGCAAACTCCACACAGGCAAGATGGAGGTCAGGATTGAACCTAGATTACAGGAGCTGTGAGGAAGCAGTTCTACCAGCTGTGCCCTGGTGCTGCTGATTTAGGAGGTGTATTGGTCTCTTGGTCCATGCTTCCCACTCATCTGCCCATAAAAGGCACATCTCACTTCTTTGCAAATGTTTGTATTATGAGGGTTTAAACGCTTAATTTGCAAACTCTTACCATTCCCTGTTCCTGATAGGCTGCTTGTGCACCTGCAGCATGTTGCTGCGGAAGGGGCAATTGTGTGTGTTGCGGGTGTGCTGCAGTCAGCTGCGGCTGGACATTAGCAGCGTGCTGGCTCGCAAACTGCATCTGCTGCATGGCTGTGGAAAGCTGGTGTTGCTGGAGATAGAAATTCTGCATCATCTGATGTTGCATTACTTGTTGCTGGGCTTGCTGTATCGCGTGGTACTGGCGCACAAACACATGCAAATAAAACACTCAAAATCAATTAAAATAAATCAATAATATAAAGCATAAAATAATGAAAAAAGAAAAGGAATAAGTTGACAACTGGGATTTCACCAATGCCAGATGATGACTGACCAGTATAAATACAGGCACCACAAGTCTGCTTTATCACATGATAAGCTTGGCTGAAGTAAAATAAACATAAATCTGGAGCAAGTAGATTGAGGTAAAGGGACATGTTTATTCAGTGCATAATTGAAATGAAATCTTGAAATGATTTAAACAATATAAAATAGTTTGCTGTGTTGTGACATTTTTACATAAAGACAGTGGGCCAGAGGTTTATAGGCAAGAACAAGATGACTTTTTGGTTTTAATATCATAAGTTTCAAGAGGGTTTCTGGCCAAGGCATGCAGTCTTGGGCTTGGAATGCATGCTTTTTTCAAAAACAGCATTTATTCCAATTGCACACTTTGTCAGACTAAATTATATGTTCGATCTGAACAGAAAACATAGCGTTAGAGCTGCTCTCTCACATCTCCAGAAACCTGGGTTCGATCCTAACCACGGCTGCTGTCTGTGTGAAGTTTGTATGTTCTCCCTGTGACCGCATGGGCTTTCTCTGGATGCTCCGGTTTCCTCCCACCTTCCAAAGATGTGCAGGTTTGTAGGTTAAATTGACTTCTGTAAATTGCCCCTAGATGCAAAGTAGGATAGTGTATGGGTGATCGATGGTTGGCATGGACTTGGTGGGCCGAAGGGCCTGTTTCCATACTTTATGTGTAAACTAAACTAAACAAAATTAAATTATAGTTGTTCAAATCTACAACCTAAACCTAGTCTTCTAACTCAGGACCAGGAATACTAGCAATATAATCATAAGTCTAGCCAACTACTAATTGCAGAGGTAATTAAATGAGTTGGCAAAATAATGTTCTGCAGGACTTATTTATACACTGGTGCATGACTTCTATATACACTGGGCAGTCATGATCAATGAGTTGACAAATAGATGGTGAAATTGTAAGCATTCTGCAAAATAGAAAACCCAATCAAACAGAATAAAAAGTAGACCAGACCAATGATTGTTAATATGAAGAAAATGACAATGATGATGTAGTTTCTCTACACTTGTCTTCCTTTTTAATATAATTAACTATTGAAGTTGCTGTACATTACTTTGCACGAATACACAAAGGGGATATTTAGAAAAATGACTTTGTTTCAAATATAAAAGTTGATTGCCACGGCATCATATTCTACCTATCATTGCGCATTTTGTGCATGATCAATAAATTGCCACATTGGTACACCAACACAAAAACCTTATCTAAGCCTGAATTAATAAACTATACAATCTTGGGCTAGTAATGTACTTGCAAGCTGCATAGTTCCATTTGTAAAATTCCATAATATATAAAGGGTCTCCAGAATTCAAAACAAAAAAAAGCACTCCAGAATACCTTAAAAATAATTGCATTGCAAACTTTGCATGACCTGCTGATGCACAGATGCAGCACTGAAAGTGCATGACTTCCTTTCACATGACAAAATGTTTCCATTTAAATTGCTACAGCCCCCGGTACCATTTCCCTGTTTCTATCTGTACAGAAGCAAGTTCCATCCTGCCCCCAACTCTTTTAATTAAAGATACCAGAGAATGGTGCGCATGGGGTTTGGTAAGGCATTCAAAGTACCACACTGGCCACTTGTTACAAAGATAAAGGCCTGGGGAATAATAGAAACATAGAAACATAGAAAATAGGTGCAGGAGAAGGCCATTCGGCCCTTCGAGTCAGCACCGCCATTCATTGTGATCATGGCTGATCGTCCCGTCAATAACCTGTGCCTGCCTTCTCCCCATATCTTGACTCCACTAGCCCCTGGAGCTCTATCTAACTCTCTCTTAAATCCATCCAGTGACTTGGCCTCCACTGCCAAGTCTATGTTTCTATGTTTCTAATAAGGAGTAAGCCATTTAGAACGGAGACGAGGAAACACTTTTTCGCACAGAGTGGTGAGTCTGTGGAATTCTCTGCCTCAGAGGGTGGTGGAGGCGGGTTCTCTGGATGCTTCCAAGAGAGAGCTAGATAGGGCTCTTAAAAATAGCGGAGTCAGGGGATATGGGGAGAAGGCAGGAACGGGCTACTGATTGGGGATGATCAGCCATGATCACATTGAATGGCGGTGCTGGCTCGAAGGGCCGAATGGCCTACTCCTGTACCTATTGTCTATTGAAATTAAGGGGAAATTAACATGAACAGTGAAGCAAAGCCTGATTATGGAAGTCAACAATGGTGTTTCAAAATTTAGCATCACCACAATATGATCTGTATATATGTGTATATGCGAGTATGTTTATAGATATATATACACACACTGAACTTATTTTTCTCATTTATTATATAGTTTACATTGTACTATGTTTACATATTCTGTTGTGCTGCTGCAAGTCAGTACGAAGTTCATTATTCTACCTGGGACATATGACAATAAAACACTCTTGACTCTTGACCCATAGGGAAGAGAGAGGGAGTATGGGAAGATGAGAAAGGATTTTGAAAGAACAAAGTTTCACATTTCAGTGAGTGGGTGGAGCCAGAGTTTGTAATTTAAAATTAAGTACCAGAAATATAGAAACAAACTGAGGAGGTATTATATCACTGATACACTTTTGTACACCGGCGATACCAAACGCAGGCTCAGAGATCGTTTCGCTGAACACCTCCGCGCAGTCCGGCTTAACCTACCTAATCTCCCAGTTGCTCAGCATTTTAATTCCCCCTCCCATACCCAACCTGACCCAGCACAAATTGGAGGAACAGCACCTCATATTTTGCTTGGGTAGCTCACACCCCAGCGGTATGAACATTGACTTCTCTAACTTCAAATAGACCTTGCTGTCCCTCTCTTCATCCCCTCCCCCTTCCCAATTCTCCCACCAGTCTTACTGTCTCCGACTACATTCTATCTCTGTCCCGCCCACTCCCCTGACATCAGTCTGAAGAAGGGTCTTGACCCAAAACATCACCCATTCTTTCTCTCCAGAGATGCTCCAGCATTTTGTGTCTATCTTATCTTCCTATGGTATTGTTTTACCTAACTAAAAGAGTGAAAGTTGGCTCCATTAAAGAAAGAGTTGGACAGTTGTTGAGGATGAAGAACCTGAATAGTTTCCAAGGATATTGTGGTAGGTATGAATGGTCTTTCAAACATCAAACATCAAGCATTAAATGCTGAACAATCTTCTTTGTTGTTTTTCCGTGATTTTCAGATCTTAGCCGATTGCCACAGTTTAAGAATAAGGAGTAAGCCATTTAGAACGGAGAGGAGGAAACACTTTTTCTCACAGAGAGTGGTGAGTCTGTGGAATTCTCTGCCTCAGAGGGCGGTGGAGGCAGGCTCTCTGGATGCTTTCAAGAGAGAGCTAGATAGGGCTCTTAAAAATAGCGGAGTCAGGGGATATGGGGAGAAGGCAGGAACGGGGTACTGATTGGGGATGATCAGCCATGATCACATTGAATGGCGGTGCTGGCTCGAAGGGCCGAATGGCCTACTCCTGCACCTATTGTCTATTGTCAACCCCATGACCATCTCCACAATAGCATAACCTAAACCAGCATCTTTATCAGTTCTCAACATTCAGAAACAGAGCAATCCATAACCAAATCAAATAATTTAGCAAATGTTCAGTGATTACACAAGCCTGAAATTTTCAGATGCATTGTAAGCCACATTCATTTGAAAATAATGTTCTCTGTTGATGTTCAGTGTTTAAAATGGGCAAAATTATTGCACCAATGTTGTTTTCCAACACAAGCTTCAAATAATCTCCAGATAAGGTCCACAAATAGGAATGTATACATTTCATGAGCTGTAATTTTGAAATATCCTCACCAAGGTGAGCACGGAGGCGGAAAACATAGAGCAGGAGACTTACCATGAGAATGCTATCAACACATTTAAATTGCATGTAACTTTTACCTGCTGCACTATTATCTGCTGCTGCTGCTGTTGCTGCTGGTAGTGCTGCTGGTGCTGTAGAAGCTGTGATTGCTGGAGGAAGAGCTGCGGTTGCACTGGAGTTTGTTGCGTGACTGGAGGAGGCTGCACTGTTGCTTGAGGCAGCTTCTGCTGCGCGGTTGCTTGTGGCTGAGGTTGTGCCTGTGCCTGTTTCTGCGGTGCCACTGCCTGGGTCTGCTTTTTCTGCAGCAACAGTTGTGGTTGTTGTGGCTGAGGTTTTGATTGTTGCAGGGCTGGTTGCAGGCCAGGGGGTTGGTTATTATGAGCAGTGCCAAGTACAATACCTGTAAGAAGATAAACATTTGGAAATAGCACATCCTACAAAGGATGCTATTGAACTCTTTTTCTTATTCAAAAAGAAGGGTCTCGACTTCAAACGTCACCCATTCCTTCTCTCGAGATGCTGCCTGTCCCGCTGTGTTGCTCCAGCTTTTTGTGTCTATCTCCTATTAGTTTAGTTTAGCTTAGAGATACACTGCGGAAACAGGCCCATCGGCCCACTGAGTCCGCGCAATCTGCCGACCCCCGCACACTAGCACTATCCTACACACTAGGGACAATGCACAATTTTGACCAAAGCCTATTAACTTACAAACTTGGACTACTTTGGAAAGTGGGAGCAAACTGGAGCACCCGGATAAAACCCATGCGGTCACGGGGAGAACGTACAAACTCCATACAGACAGCAACCACAGTCAGGATCGAACCCGGGTCTCTGGCGCTGTAAGGTAGCAACTCTACTGCTGCGCCACCGTGCGACTCATAAAAGAATTCCAAGTAGGTAAAGCAAAAGAAAATTGAAATAATGTCCTGAATGTTTTGTACAATAGTGCTTTGGAAAATGTAAGTACAGTAGTTCTGTTATAATGGGATGGTTTACCTTTCTAAGAAACTACGTGTTATTGAAAATCATGTTATAAAAACATTTGTCAATGGGGGAAAAAGGGCTGAGTTTCAGACTCATAACAGTGAAGTTATTTCTCCCACAGGGTTCTCAAAAATGTAGGTCTTTTTAGTAGCTGCAAGTTTATTTTTGTTACTGTGAGTCAAAAATAAGAAAGGCGGTAAGGTACATTGTTTCAAAGAGTATCCTTGCACGAGTGACAATAGAAGCGATTCTTGTCAATTTCAATTGCCAGCCGCACTGAAACTGACAGACTATGTTCTTAAGAAATAATATTGTCTGATTACTGCATGGAGGTTACATGGAAACACTGTTTTTTTTCCCCGACAGATTTTTCTTCTGTTTTTCAATTTGAACTGATGCCAATTGTGTTAGAAAAAAATCAAGCCACAGAATAGCCCCAAATTAACTGGCATACAAAGATTGGATTACGTACATTTTTTTAATGACAGAAGGGGATTTATAAAACTATAAAATGGTTGTTTACATGTTGAAATGTTTAAATTCAGATTCCAAAGAAACAATATCCCATAAGAGACACAATGCTGTAATGGAGGATGATTGTTAAATAATTAACATCCTGAATGAGGCAACACAGAGGCAACACGTACTCTCTGAGCACTCATTCAACCAAATTAAATCGAGTACTTTATTCCATTTCCCTATCCTTACTGTATATCAGCTAAGACTCAATTATCAGCAATCTTAGACTAGTTCATGCAACATTCATTTCCAAAGGTGGTGAACAAAGCAATTGATAACAATAGACCCAAGAAATAGAGGATGTGGATTTAACGTGCCTGACAGAGAACCAGGGACTGAAATGAGGAAAAACATGTCAGGCAGGGAGTAATCTCTGACCTGGAATTAACTACCTGAGCGAGTAGTGAAGGCAGATTCAACTGGATGTCTTACAGAGGAGAACTGGATAGATATTAAGAATAAGGAGTAAGCCATTTAGAACGGAGACGAGGAAACACTTTTTCTCACAGTGGTGAGTCTGTGGAATTCTCTGCCTCAGAGGGCGGTGGAGGCAGGTTCTCTGGATGCTTTCAAGAGAGAGCTAGATAGGGCTCTTAAAAATAGCGGAGTCAGGGGATATGGGGAGAAGGCAGGAACGGGGTACTGATTGGGGATGATCAGCCATGATCACATTGAATGGCGGTGCTGGCTCAAAGGACCAAATGGCCTACTCCTGCACCTATTTTCTATTGTCTATATTGTCTATATCTACATCATCTTCTATATCTCTCGTTTCACTTTCCATTGACTTCAGTCTGAAGAAGGGTCTCGACCCGAAACGTCACCCACTCCTTCTCGTCAGAGCAAAGTGGAACAGTTTTATAATTCCCTAGCCTTAAGTTCGTTCCATGTAAACCAGCGGATTTAAACTGTCAGAAGTAAACTTGTGAAACCCTACACATGCCAATTACATATGTGGTTATCATCATGCCTGACCAACCCTTGAGAATGAATCATCCATATGACAGGAGCAATCTCGAGATTTGATCCAATTTGATCTCCAGAGTTGACTTGAAATAGCTTAGCACAAAACTCCACTATTAAACTCAAAGTTTTACATTTCCAAGTAAACTTAGACGGTGGGAAAGGTATTAGTAAATGTTGGGAAAAGAGAAGATGGCAAGAATTGAGTCTTCATGGTGAACAATGGGATCTGATGGCTCCTCATTAACTATAGTGATGTGTATCCAGAGCACAAGGCAAGTTGCCCAAATCTTCTGGACATAGCAATTCAGAGGTAATAATTCTCAGGTAGCTTGGGAAATAAAAGATATGTCAACCGGTTAGAATAACTTGTGCAATTTATAATTTATATTGCTGCAGGAGCTAAGGGTAAATCTATAGTTCTTATCGATTTCATCCTCAACAGGTCTACCTTTTCCAGGCAACAATCAATGAAGCCAATGGAATGCCAAGCAACATGGCCTAAAAAAGTGAAGAAAGCCAAACCGCAAAGTGATCTAATCAGACCACATCTTTCGTGTTCGATTTTAGGTGCAGCATGGAAGTTCAAATTCGAGAGTGCAGCGTTGAACTGTAAATTGACTGTAACAAAAGGCTTTGGCATTTTTAGAAACTTGAATTTGTGTCTTGAAGGAAGCAAGGTAGTTTTCCAAACTGTACACTAGACACTAAACAGCATTTAAAATTATGTCACCTTCATACAATAAAATTGACACATAGGAAAAGCATAGGGGAGAAATTGCTTAATTCATGATAAATTTTGATAGATCATAAAAATGCCCAGAAAGGTTCATTCAGAGAAATCTTACGACGGAACAGAGTGTGCCATCACAGCAGTCTCTATTATGTAGAATGTACAGCTCTGAAACCAATACAAAGACAGTCATTCCCCATGTCATCCAGAGATGGGGTGAGGGGGATCCATGAATGCAGGTACACAGTTGTTTGAAAGTGGAATCACAGATAGATAGGGTGGTCAAGAAGGCTTTCGGCACATTGGCCTTCATCAGTCAGGGTATTGAGTATAGAAGTTGGGATGTTATGTTACAGTTGGACAAGATGTTGGTGAGGCCACATTTGGAGTATTGTGTACAGTTTGGGTCACCCTACTACAGGAAAGATGCTGTTGAGCTGGCAGGAATACAGAGAGGATTTAAGAGGATGTTGCCAGGATGAGGGCCTGAGCTGTAAGGAGTGGTCAGGCAGGCTGGGACTTTATTCCTTGAACGATGAGGGGTGATCTTGTATAAGATCATGAGGGGAATAGATACATCCTTGCAGGGAAAATCATCTTGGGGTTCTCTCGTTCACTGACTCACAAAAAGATCCAACACATATCTCTGGATTATTCTATTGAAACATTAGAATTCTCAGTGTTACTATGAATACTTCTTCTAAGATGGGAAACCACAAGATTGAAGTTCGCAAAAAATTTTTGACTAGCTTGTATGCACAAAATAGTAGGTGGAATTAACACTTTAAGTGCTCACTCTCTGCTCATTAGTGTAACAGAAAACTGACGGGCATACATGAAACATTTAAATATCGATTACAGTTCTTGCAGGCCAACAATAGCGAGGCATTTCAACAAACTACAGAGAACATGGATGCAATTCATCAGACCTGCTGGTGGTACAACTGCCTGAGCAGTCGGCCTCTTTCGTGGTGTCAGCGAGGGCTGAATCGGTAGCATCCCTGGGTTGGCTGGAGCCTGCCCAGCTTTGGGCCTTTGGCGAGGAGCTATTGAGGTCTCAGTGGGAGGAGTTGGGTCTGTAAGCCTTGAGAAAATTAAGTATACTTAGTGTGTGTGAAAGATACTGTAGCAAAATCCAATTGATCATAACATGCATCTTTCTTCAACCTTTTCAATGTTTCTTTCTTCAAACTCCAATCAAGATCAGAAGAACAAATATTCAGTAGAATGAAAATTGCCGAATAGCATGAACCATTTTTTAACTAAGTCCATGGAGTTCTCAAAGGAGTTTTGTGCTTTTCACTTATATTATCTTAGTGATCAGTGTAATCAAACAAGTATTATTTAATTCAAATAAATAAATTCAAAATAGATTATATAATTCAATCATAATTAGTCATAATCAGAGACATACAACATGGACATCCTTCGGCCCCACTTGTCACGCTGACCAAGATGCCCCATCTGCCTGCATTTGTCCCATATCCCTCAAATATCTATCCATGATCCTGTCCAAATGTTCTCCAGAAATTGCTATAGTACTTGTCTCAACGACCTCCCCTGGCAGCTAGTTCCATACACCCACCACTCTCTGAGTGAATTCAATACTTTACTGTCACATATGACAAGTCACAGTGAAATTCTTTGCTTGCATACCCAAAGTATGCAAATAGTCACCCAGAAAGGGTTCTTACAAAGTTAAGTGCCCCACCCACGCACCAGGTCCCCCTTTTGTACTTCCTCCCCTCCCCCACGGCCGTCCCCCCACGCCAGGTCCCCATTATTCTTCCCCCCCACACTGGGTCCTCCTTTGTTCCTTCCCTAGGCAGCAGCATCCTCACTTCCGCGTGCCTGTCCTCATCCGTCGGTCGGCGCCATCATCGAACGCTGCCAAATCCTCTCCACTAACGCTGCCGGGTTCTCTCCAGATGCCTCCGTGGCGCCGACCCGGGGCCCAGCCGCAGGGCCCACAGACCCAGTAACTGATGGCTGCGTCGACCCGCGAGGCTCCACCTCCACCCCGACACGGGTTCTGACCCATGAGGCTTCACCTCCGACTCGCGAGGTTCCGGCCTGTGAGGCACGGGCCTCAAGGCTCCACCGCCGGCCCGCGATGCCCGAGCTCCGGCCTACGAAGCTCCACCAGTGACAAAGTTCACCTCAGGTTCCTATTAAATATTTCCCCTCTAACCTTAAACCCATGTACCTTGGTTCATGGTTCCCCTCCTCTTGATAAAAGATTCTGTTAATTCACCCTATCCATTACCCTCATGATCTTATACACCTCTATAAGATCACCTCTCAACCTTCTGTGCTCCAAGGAATAAAGTGCTAGCCATAATTCCTCAAATTGTGAGAGAATGTAACTTCCATTATAATCCAAGGTAGCCGATCTCCCTTCATAACCATCAAACACTCTTTAAATGTAACATTTCAATAAATCTACATTGAACAATTTTTATAGTGTTGTCCAACAATTAAATAGAAAATATTTGCTTCATTTCTCCATGTGCAGTAAGAGGTTTTCCTCACAACTAACGTTACTAAAATGTTCTGAAAACAATGTCATTTTCAGTCACTATCAGTTTCCATATAAAGACTTATGACGTGTTCCAGCCATAAGGCATTCATATGATGTTGAAACAAGTTCATTTGATGTCTCAAATGTAACAACTGATTGACCTCAGCCTACCTCTAACTCCCAACCAGCTCCACAACTATTCAACCACAATGTCACTCATGATGGTAGGTGAAATATTCATCCCAAGAGTCTATTACAGCTTTTCCTAAAAAGGCAAGCACCTGCTCCATTTAATTACATGAAAGTGATGCAAACCTCGCCTTGGGCTGTGTCTTCTTAGCAGCCGCTTCACTGGCTTTCACTGGCTCAACAAGCTTTGCTGGAATGGGTGAGTTCTGCAGAACAAAGTTATTATACAATTATTGATGAGTTCACTAACTTAATCGCAGCTCAATAATGTACACCATTTGCTCATATTTTTTAATCTATCCTGATCAAAGAAAGTTCATGGGCTATGTTGCCTTATATTGCATTTTCTATAAAATCCACAAAAGAGATCAATGAACTGTGCATACATGTGCACAGGTTAATTATATTTCCTCCACCCATTAAAAACTCAAAAGGTTTCTGACACTTACTGTGCATTGATAAACCACGGCACTTCAACCATAATTTCTCACTTAATTTAGCTAGATGTGTAAATAATCAGAAACAAGGAACTGCAGATACTGGTTTACAAACAAAAAAGACACAAAGTGCTGGAGTAACTGAGCAGGTCAGGCAGCGTCTCTGGAGAACATGGGTAGGGAAGGGTCTCGCCCCGAAACATTCCCCATCCATGTTCTCCAGAGATGCTGCCTGACCTGCTAAGTTACACCAGTACTTTGTGTCTTTTTCGTGTGAATATTCAATGAACACAGGCTGGACTGTAAGTACACAGAACTCCACTCACTGATAGAACCTATAATACTACATAAGAAATGTTATTTGGAACTTGACACTAATGTGAGGTCAGTAATTTGTTTTAAACAAAGAATGTATAATTTCACTCTGATTTCTCCAATTTGAAAAGTTTGCTTGGCACTTCCATTCTAATATTAAGACTCACAGATACAAGATGGGCTCACTTCATTTCATCGAGCCCAAACACACTGTGTCATCCCAAAAAACTATCGGTTACATGCTGATAGTAAATCTCAATTGGACATGGATTGGTTTAACATTAATAAACATTGATATTTTACATGCACTGTTAATAGACATTTTACATGCAATCGAATTCAAACTATTTCTAGACTTACACCAGCGTTCTGAACAGGGCATTCCTTCCTAATTTGTTTAAAAGCAAAGTGGGACACCTGATAAATATCTGGCCTCTTGTCAGGGTCTGGTTCAAGCATGAATCCTGCAAAGTGAAACCAATGTGAGTAGACAATTTCACATTAGTGTTAAAGCGGTTTTACTTTTAAGAAAACATATATCAAATGTCCATACCGCAATAACATTATTTTAACCATGCATGTTTAGAAACATATTTCTTTTAATTCTATAACGTGTTTCCTCCTGCACTTCCATTTTCAACGTCCTTTTATGACAGGTCTATTCTTGTGCATTAACTGAAACAAAATATTGCAGATGCAATCAAAACCTGAAGCATGTCTACATTTCAGCATGTTATCCCATTCTAGTTTCCCTCTGGACCTAGCATTATTCAACCTAGATTTCAGGCCTTGAACAATAATACTATTTGGATATGCCATTGTGAGAGGAAAATGAGTGCCTCAGGATTTTACGATCAGGTAAGGCCTCCTCCTGAAAGTATAGATAAGACATTGGGAAGGAAGCTGGGAAGCATAGGTCTAAATTCACATCTAATCATTGCGACACAGTATGCAGACATTGCAAAGTGACCAAACTGCCTATGATTAATATGGATAGTATACATTCAATTCCTTGACCTACAAAAGCTAACTTTTATTCAAATTTTAATTCCTGTTCACTTGATTTGTCATAAAGTAAATTCTGCATAAATGAAACAAAGGAATACCAAACGGTAAGATTATCAAAATAATTTTCCAACAATGTTTTACTCTTTTAGGTAAAATAGCTCTCAATGTTAATGGATGCATTAATTTCAATTCAATTAAGTAATTGCTCAATACCACAAGATTCTGACTGGGTCTGGGAAAGACCAGCCTCACATTAAAATCTTGTTTTCCACTGTATTCTCTTCTCCAGTAGCCGATCCTTATTGTTTTGTCAGCAGTCACAATTCCTTCTCATCTTTTGCCTGAGAACTGTTCTCAGGGATGCAGCATAGACGATGGAATGTGTGTCTAGCCTACTTATCTGCAGACTTTAATCATGCCACACAAACACAGAAAAATACCAAGACAAGATTATACCAGGAATGATAAATACTGAGATGAAAAGCTGTTTTAAAAACAGTTGCTTTGAAACCAATCAGTAACAGTGTGACGAATAAAAGGAAAGGTTTTCTCTGAAGCATCGGAGGCTGAGGGGAGACCAGATCTATATAAAATTATGAGAGGCATAGATAGGAGGAGACAGTCAGAATCTTTTCCCACAGTAGATATCCTTAGCACTAGAGGGCATAGCTTTAAGGTGAGGAGCAACGTTTACAGGATATCTGTGGGGCAATTTGGTTTTATACATAAAGCATGGTAGGTGTCCAGAAAGCGCTGACAGGGGTGGTGGAGGCAGATACAAGAGTGGCATTTAAGAGACTTTTAGATAGGCACATGGATATACAAGGGAATGGAGGAATAAGGATCATGTACTGATTAAGGAGATTAATTTAACTTTGACATTGTGGGCAGGAGGGCCTGTTCCTGTGCTGTATTGTTCTATGTTCTATGAAAGGGACCAGCACTGAAATGTGTTTCCTACTATCCTAATAACTTAGCAGTCACAAATAGAGGCAAAACATATGTGGAACATCAAACCAGGCAAAACCAGTCAATTTGTCAAAGAAAGATAGGGCCAGAAAGCTTGAACAAGAATAACACAACTTTAATTACGTTAGATCCTCATGATATTGAAAATTCAATGTCTTCTGCTATGGACCGTCTTTTCTACCTTTCCAATCATCCTGTCTCTTAACTTTAACACAACATTTAGCTTGCCAGTAGTATGTCTGCTTCTGATTATCGGTCACTTTAAAGTGGATTTGATCAAACAAAACATTTTGGAAACCTATCCTAATTTATTATTAATTTCAGTGTTCAAGTGTTACCGCAATGCTCAAAAGGAATTAACCAGAAACTGAAGAGGAAACAAACTGAAAAATTTAGTAGCATGTACTTATTAGGCAGTGCATGTCGCTGGAGTATTTGGAGTTATCCGGGATTGTGAAGTTCCCATCACAGATTGCAACCTGGCTTTCTCCAAATGGAAGTGTAAAAAAGCAGAGTTTGTACAATAAACATCCAAGTGCCTGAAAAAGAAAGTAACATAATTAGCGGATGCTGAACAGCAATTAAAAAGTTTAGTTCTTCAAACTTAACTCAACAATCTGCTTTGCTTTCGACAAATGTTCCTACATCAATAATGTTTTGGAATTAGAGTGGACTAAACCCCAATAATATGGACCTTTCTTTTTCTCATCACACAAAACAATTAAAGCAGTCAGAAGCTCTGCATATAGTATCCCAAGAAATAAAAAAAAGACACACAAAATTTGGAGTGACTTAACGGATCAGGATGAGGATCCGGAGAAAATGGAGAGGTGACATTTCGGGTTGAGACCCTTCTTCAGACCAAGGAATAATGGTCCTGCTGAGAAACTAACTGAGAAAGTTGACAGCTAAAGGGCCTGTCCCACTTTCACGACCTCTGCCGAGTTTGCCCTCGACTCATACTCGCAGCATGGTCGTCACGAGGTCGTAGGAGGTCGTAGGTAGGTCGTAGCAGGCCGTGATGCTAGTCGTAGGTACTCGTGGCATCAAGTAGGTCGGGCGTTTTTCTAGCCTGATGAAAAATGCCCACGAGTAAAAAAGGTCGTGAATTGTGAATAGCTTGTGAAAGTGTGACAGGCCCTTGAGCCATCCTGTCCACAGGTACGCTCATGCGAATAGGTACATGCAGCGTTTTAAACATGGGAACCTCTATACATCTCTGTACATACAACTCATCTGGATTTGGCATTGACAAACAGATGAACTTTAATTACACTAACAGTGAGTCCCATTTTATCAAGCTTCGTATGTTAATAACTGTCCTGTGACTACTTTGCAACTGCAGAATAGTTAACCAATCAGTGTAACATTCAGATGGAAAATCCTCCAAACTATACTATGCATGAATGTCAAATTGACTGTAGATTTACGAAAAAAAATTACTATCAATTATTTAACTGCAGTGTTCACCCTTGCTCAAAGTGAAGTTCTTTATTCCTCCTGTATAATGTCGTTCACCTGGTATTTTCTGACAAGGATACTTTAGATGCTTCAAATAAGGTGACTTTCACTAGCTTAGCTTCACTGTATATTTCTAAAGGGGGCATGAAAATACAGAGCATCGTTGAGGTTATAAATTCTGGGATCATATTTTAATAATCTTGATGTAAAATTAACCACAGGTTGAACAGCGATTTTCTGGCACACTTGGTTTTAGAACCTTCCCGTATCAGCCATTTTCACGGACGAACAGAGGTCAGGTAATAATGACACAGTACAACTCTGACCCACTAATTATACCCTTCCTGTGTATCTAAAGCACCATGGACTGCTAGAAACTTAAATAAAATAAATATTAAATGCAAATTAATTTTACAGCAAAACTTTCTTCCGCGGGCAGCCATGGAGCTGGTTAACGAGTTGTCCTCCAAAGTCTTTATGCGGGACGGATCAGCGGCCGCCCACAGGATCGAGATGCTGTTTTCCCGGCCGGACTATCGGGCCGACCTGAGATTTTTCAAATCTGTTGAAAATGTGATAGATGGGCGTGCCCGCCGTCCCCGGCTGTCCGATGCGGCCCTACGAGAACGGTACCGGAACGGTCCGCCTAGGCTGCAGGGGTGCCGAGATACCGGCCCGCAAAGTCGGCCAGGGGAATGGATCTGCTGGCACCGGCCAAGGCCAGAGTTCTAGCGCTCTGGCTGCAGGCTGCAAATTCGACCAGCTGATCGGTACGGAAGTCCCGATGAGGTCAAGATCGTCCGTCTCACCCAGTCTAGCCGCCACATTTTCGGGGGGATATCGGGGAGGGGGGGGGGGGGGGTGGGGTGTGGAATTTCAAGTGCGCTCTCGTGATTTTGTCCGGATTAAAGGAGCCGGACCACCAGTTGTCGGAAAATCATATTTAATTATCATAACATGAGCAGATATGTCAAACTCTGTGCAGCTGGATCTTTGTGGAATTTGTGGAATTCCCTGCAACAGAGGGCAGTGGAGGCCAAATCACTGGATGGATTTAAGAGAGAGTTAGATAGAGCTCTATGGGCTAGTGGAATCAAGGGATATGGGGAGAAGGCAGGCACGGGTTATTGATTGGGGACGATCAGCCATGATCGCAATGAATGGCGGTGCTGCCTCGAAGGGCCGAATAGCCTCCTCCTGCACCTATTTTCTAAGTTTTGTAACATTTTATAACAACTAACACAATCAAAAAGGAAAAGATGTAGAAGATAAATGTGAACTGCCCCACTGCAGTGAAATTTAACATTCTTCACTCCTGATACTGTAATTTTCTCCCCAACTGTTCAATACTTTCAGCGGCGTTAACTTTCAATTAATATATCTGCCTACTTAACAGGATGTAAAAGATTGCGGAGAAATATTTGAAGATTACCACAAAGGTTTTCTGGCCAGCATTTTATTTATTATCCACCAGGGGACTGAGACTTGCTGCACTGCCCTTATGTGGAGCCAGATTGGCCTTTATCCTTTATCCATGCTGTAAACATTATGATTCTGTGATCACTTGAACACAATGCTGTTGAGGTTATTTGCTGTAAATAAACCATTTGCTACATTTTTTCTACTCTACAACAGTGGCTTAACGTTGAGAAAAAGACTTCACTGGTCATCCAGAACACTGACACTGTGAAAACTGCACAACAAATGCAAGCTTGCATTGTTGCTAATGTTGTGCAATCCTATCAATTGAAAGTACTTGCTTGTCTCGTTATTCCCATGACATCAGCAGTGCAGAATCAGGAAATGCCTAAGCACGCATAACCTTTTAAGCAATCACTCCCATTCATAACAGGAGACACTAATTGGTTTTCCTCTACTCACCCATACATCAGCTTTTGTGGTGATAGCTTTGCCACAGTAAAGGTTTACCATTTCAGGAGCTCGGTAGGACAGAGTTGTGTACCTGAACAATACAAAGAGGCTTTGTATTAACACATACTTAATACATTGATGCATGAAGGTAGACATAAAATGCAGTCGTAACTCAGCAGGACAGGCAGCATCTCTGAGGAGAAGGAATGGGTGATGTTTTGGGTCGAGACCCTTCTTCAGTCTCGACCTGAAACGTCACCCATTCCTTCCCTCCAGAGATGCTGTCTGTCCCGCTGAGTTACTCCAGCATTTTGTGTCTACCTTCGATTTAAACCAGCATCTGCAGTTCTTTCCTGCACATTGATGCATGACGTCTGCAACTTCTAATTTGAGTTTAATTTCTGCATTTGGTTCACCATGCGGGAAAACAACTTGCTTTTATTATCCTTGTTAGGTTTGCATGGTGTATTTAAAAATACCTCTATCTAAATAAGTATGGTTGTTTTTTTCCCAATTACACAACCTGAATCATAGGTTCATAAGTTCATGTGATAGTAGAATGAGGCCAATTGGCCCATCAAGTCTACTCCAGCATTCACTCATGGCTGATCTATCTCTCCTAATCCCATTCTCCTGCCTGCTCCTGATAACTCCCGACACCTGGATGGAAAAGCATGGAATCACCTGGCAAAAGACAACAGCTAGCTCCATGATCTGTTAAGTAAGATGCTATCCTACTAATTTTTGTGGAGACCCAAAGCATTACTTGATTAAAGGAAAAATAATTTTCTCAATTGTCCTTATCAATCAATTCCAGGAAAACAAAGATTAGCAGGCATTAGTCGTGCATTTTTTCTAGGGTTCATGAGTTCAATTCAAAAGCAATTTAATTAATAAACCGTAGCCATTGATATATAACGAGTTATATAAATTCTAAGATCTTCCTTACGGCACCACTCTACAAGTCTCAAATCAGTAAAGCTGAAACAAATAGCTCTTTGGATCTTAGGAATCAAATGGGCAAATGTTATTATGTGGAGTAGTACAACACAAGAAAAGGCCCTTCAGCCCACAATGTCAGTGGTGAACATGATACCAAGACCATTTCTTATCTACCAGCTCATAATCCATCTCTCCATTCCCTGCATATCCACACGCCTATCCAAAGGTCTCACAAAAGCCACTATCGTCCGGCAGTGCATTCCAGGCACTCACCACCGTCTGTTACAAAGGTTAACAATAAAATCAAGAGATTAACACCATCAACGCCCTAATCTATTAATTTGAAGAAGGGTCCCAGGATCACAATTGGTGATGCAACAAATGTGAACGTGATACATTTAAAAATTATGTTGTTGGTGTCATCATGTGGATGACACACGTACATAGATTATTACTTTGGCTATTGGGAACCAAATCTGATTTATTATCAAAAGCACCAAGGTACTGTAAAACTCTGTTCTTCCTCAGGATTTTGGTGCTGTGGGCATAGTAGATTTTCCCACCACTTGAATGTTATTTCTATAAATTCTCCATTTACACAGATTCTCGAAGGGTACTAGTGGATTGAAGTTTAGTCTAGTTTGTTATTGTCATATATACTAAGGTACAGTGAAAAACTTTTCCGCAGCTTGCTATCCAGTCAAGAAAAGACTAGACATGATTATACTCAAGCCGTATCCTTTTGTACAAGTGTACAGTGTAAAGCTACATGTCGTTTTTTGGAGTCATTTAGATAAAATCCAAAATGGTCCAATTAAAGATAGTTCAAAGGCCTCCGATGAGGTAGATGGGAGGCCAGGACCACTGCATAACTGGTGAGAGGACAATTCAGTTGCCCAATTTCAGCTGAATCTGGAGGTATGCGTTTTCAAACTTCTGTACCTCTTTCTTGCCTGATGAGAGAGGGAAAAAGAGGGAGTGGCCGAGGTAAGACCGGTTCTTGATTATGCTGGTGGCCTTGCCAAGGCAGCGTGGTGCAGATGGAGTGCATAGAAGGGAGGTTGGTTTGCGTAATGGTCTGGGCTCGGCCCACGACTCTCTGAAAAGGCCCAAATGTGACTTTCTTGCTCAAGTCGAGAAAGACAGAAACTTTTGGTCACTAATCTAAACATTTGCTGCTGCAAGGAGTTGGGGTCTATAAGCAAGGAAGAAGTAAAGAAAGAGATCTAAAGCAATCAAACTGAGAACATATTTTAAATGGAAGAAAAATTATGTCTGACAAATTAGCTACTTTTTTTTTGAGGATACAACAAGCAGATAAGGAGCCTACAGATGAAGTGTATTTAGATTCCAGAAGGCATTACGATTATGTGTCAAATAAAACCCTGGTGCACGATTAGAACATGCAACATTGGAGGGCGGGGGTGGAGGAAACATTCACGTGGATTTAAGACTGTTTATCTCATAGTAAGTCAGAATAAATGTTTTATTTTCAACGTGGAAGAAATGTTTCATTTTCGTTCAGGCTAGTGCATTGCCCCAAGGGTCAGTTATTGGCCCTCACCTATTTGCCATCTACATTAATAATATGGAAGAGATAAATAAAATAGTACGGTATCCAAATTTGCTGATGGCATGAAAACAGGTGGGAGGGCTGTAATATGCAAAAAGGATATGGATAAGTTGAATAAGTGGGAACATTTTGTTAAACAAAGTTTCATGTTGGAAAGTGCATGGCCATCCACTTAGCTAAAAATAATGAAAAGGCAGATTATTTTCTAATTGGAATGAGCATCGTGTACAATTTTGGTTGCGTATTAAAAAAAAGTTGTACTAGCATTGGAGGTTGTCCCGAAGAGATTCAACTGGTTTGTTTCTGTGATGAGAGGGATGTTCTATTATAACCGTTTAAAACGTTAGATCTGTATTCTTTGGAGTTTAGAAGCATGAGGAGTGATCTTATTGAAACATACAAGACGCTAAGGAGGCATGGCAGGGGTGGACATTGAGATGATTCCACTTGTGAGACAGGATCAAACATGAAAACATTCACAAGGAAAAGAAAAAGACATTTATAACCAAGGAGCTGAGGAATTTATTTTCATAGATGGTGACAAATGTGAAATCTCTACCCTGGAGAGTTATCAGGTTGAGATTACTCAGGGAGGTGGGAAGTTGATTTTGTTTTAGAGATCAGGGTATTGAGGATTTTGTGGAACTGACACAGAAGAGGATTGGGGCAGATCACTCATGATCATACTGAATGGCAAGACAGTGTTGAGGAGCTAGGTGGCCTATTCTTGTTACTTTTGTATTCTGTTCTGGTGTATTATAAACATGTTCCTGTAAATGATGTATGGTAATAAGTAATAGCATTTAAAAATTAAAAAAAATTAAACCTATCCACAGGAATTTGTAATTCAGAGAATTTATCCAAGTGCTTTAAAACCTTCAGCCAAAAAAAATTATCTTTGAAGGAGCTTAGAGAAACATGCTAAGAATTACTATTTATAACAAATCTGCAGTTTAACAAGTCTGTAGATATTTTTGTACTTCTACACCTATGAGATCATAATTGGCTGAAGGATCTGGGTCCTTCTGTTTTATTAACATGCTTTTTTGTTTCATGTGAGTTTTGGCAGTGGAACAACACACCAACCTGTCCTTTATTGGTTTTTGTCTTCACTTCTCTACCTCAATTGTGAACAATTTTGAAAAAAAAATTCTAAGAAACTTACTTTGGATCCGTCTGTTTTAGTCTCAATATTTTGTTCGATATGATTGCAAAATAAATCTTTCTACAATTATTTAAACCAAAGCTGCATATTGTGATAACTCGAGCCAGACAGACGGGATGTTATTGGGTAATTCCAATAATCCTGCTTCGCATACTGTTGTGTATCATTGAGTCAGAATTCGCTAGAATTTAGAAGATTGAGGGGGGATTTTATAGAAACTTACAAAATTCTTAAGGGGTTGGACAGGCTAGATGCAGGAAGATTGTTCCCGATGTTGGGGAAGTCCAGAACAAGGGGTCACAGTTTAAGGATAAAGGGGACATTTTTTAGGACTGAGATGCGAAAAACATTTTTTACACAGAGAGTGGTGAATCTCTGGAATTCTCTGCCACAGAATGTAGTTGAGGCCAGTTCATTGGCTATATTTAAGAGGGAGTTAGATGTGGCCCTTGTGGCTAAAGGGATCAGGGGGTATGGAGAGAAAGCAGGTACAGGATACTGAGTTGGATGATCATATTGAATGGCGGTGCAGGCTTGAAGGGCCGAATGGCCTACTCCTGCACCTAATTTCTATGTTTCTATGTTTCTATGTCATACAGCGTGGAAACAGGCCCTTCAGCCCAACTTACCCAAGCCGACCAACATGCCCTATCTACACTAGTCCCACCTGCCTGCTTTTGGCCCATATCCATCTAAATCTCCCCTATCCATGTACCTGTCTAAATGTTTCTTAAACGTTGCGAATCAAGATAATTTGCACCAACTCAGGCACGTGCCATGAGTAATTACTCAGGGTAGGCACTGGGCAGTCAGTCGACCTTTAAAAATCGTTAAAAACTGCGCATGCGCAGATCGGTCCTGTAGGCAGTCAGTCGACTTTTACAAAATCTTTCTTAGAACGCGCATGCGCAGATTGGTCTCCTCCCCTGTGGGCATGCGCAGCACCTTGCCTTTATTGCCCGTTGTTAGTGAAGGCTTGAAGCAGCGTCCACGGCACGCGAGTTGAACATAGTTACGCATATTACGCGTACTGCGGATGAAAGGCACGGGAGAATTATGCCCACCTAAGATCGATTATTAAAATAATAACCATTTAATAAATACTGAATTTAGTAAATGAATTGTAAATCTTTATTATTTACATTTAATAATGACCTTTTTAGAATTTTAGTCAGGGTAGGCACTGCCTACCTTGATTACCCTGACGGCATGTGCCTGCGTTCACTCTGCATTTTCCTGGCACAATTACCATCTTTTTATTGTAAAAGTTGCTAAAGTTTCTGATTTCTAGGCTGATTACAGAAACCATATTTCCCTAATAAACTGATTGTCAAATAATCAATATATTGGCTGTTGAGGGTCACAGGCCGCATTCAACCTCCATTTCACTGGTTGATGCATTGCTGACAACATGAATTAATGTTAAACACAAATCAGGGAGAAAAGCAATTAGCCTTGTCTTAGCTTACAATGAACACTGGGCAATAAAGGCAAATAACACTTATTTTTGAGCTCATACTCTGGCCCCACCCCAGCCAGTAATCATAGGATGCTGGATGATGAGGATGTAACAGAGCTAAAACCATTCATACATAAATCAGGAAAGACACTGAGCCAGCCATGTGAGTCACAGCATTTGCATCATGATACACATTATTAAACCAGCTCACTGATTTTCACACGACACGGGAGAGGATTCTTGATTTGAGAGGAGCTGAGCATATATTCACAAAAAGCAAGTCTCTTACACCATCTTTTGTTCACAATTGTCTGTTAACTTGGAATGGTTGTTGACTATAAGAAAACTTCAACAGCAGATACTATCGCAATGTTTCGGAAACATTTAGACAGGTACATGGATAGAGCTGATTTAGAGGCCAAACGCAGGCAGGTGAGACTAGTGTAGATGGGACATGTTGGCCAGTGTGGGCAAGTTGGGCCGAAGGGCCTGTTTCCAATCTGTATGACTCCAATTTGAATGAAGACACTTTTTTCATGAGGCAACCAGGTTTTCTTACATTTTATATACCTGTACAGAACTAAAGTAAGTAGAATCACAAGATGGTATTTTCGTTCAATAAGTAAACTAAAAATGTTCTTCAAGTGGGAGGTGTGTACTGAGAGTGGGGGGTGTTGTGGAGGAGGGAATCACATTTAATTATTATACAATGCTTCATTACGCCATTTGACTCGTATCTTAAGAATGTACCCAAAAGTGTGGCTATCATACAATTAACCATCAGTATATAACCCTATTGTTTCAGTCTTCAACAGACGCAACTTGCATTTAGAAAGAAGAAACCTATAAATACAGATTTCCAATGGATACAATTGGAAGATTAGGAATCCCAGCCATTAACAAAATTACAAAAAATCTAATGACACAGATTGATAGTTAAACTTCATCCAAGTTCACTGCTCAGTAGGAGAAACAAACTACTTAGCAATATATTGAGGTAAGATTTCACTTGAAGAAATATTTAAAAATACTCATTAATTATGTCAAGAGACACAGCACAAGACAATGGAGAAATTAACTCGTCAAGTTCCTTATTGCTCTCATTAAATGTTACCAAAATTAAATACAGAACAATAAATTAAATATGGGAAACAATACTCGAGGGGAGTCTGAGCCACAACTGATTCTTATCAACGCATTGCTGCCACAGGATTGCTATCCACATCTGGGAAAGATGCCAGCTTCTACTTGGTGTAATAATTATGGATCACAGACAGGTTCAACCTCGACATAATCCAAGTGGGTCTTTTCAAACCAGGCTGATGTGCCTCCAGAGAGTTGGTGATTTTGGTGAAACAAAGAGACGCATCTCTTTTTGAAGTGGCTCAGTTACAAAACTCTAACCTCTGAGAGAAGGTCACAGGATATGTCTACTTCCAAAGATGAGCACTTAGTACAGTGCTGGGGGAAACTGCCACTGGAGTACTGAGGGAAGGCTGCACAGTCAAAGTTGGTGTCTCTATGTTCAGCTATTGTTAAGAGTGGCGGCATAGTGGCGCAGCTGGTAAACCTGCCATCCCATAATCCTGGTTCAATCATGACCTCGGGTGCTGTCTGCGTGGAGTTTGCATGTTCTCCTTGTGACCACCTGGGTTTCCTCCGGGTGCCATTGTTTCCTCCCACATCCCAATGGTGAATTACCACTAGTGTGCAGGGAGGGATGCAAAAGTGGGATAACATAGAACTAGTGTGAATGGGTGATCAATGGTCGGCATGGACTCGGTGGGGCAAAGGACCTGTATCTTTACTGTATCTTTAAACTAAATCAAACTAAACCAAGGTTGCAAATTACACTATTCTAAAACCAAAAAAATAACAAACAATCAACATTGCTTAATCAGAATGACTGGTTAGTCATGCACTGCTATCTGTGGGAACGTGCCACATTGTGCCATATTTCCTAAATTTTGACGCTAGTTTCTTTTCAAAAGAACTTGATTGCCTCCAAGGTTTTCTGGAATGGCTCAGGGTTATGAAGGGTGTTAGAAACATTTTTGTGGTTCTTTGTCTTTATGGTTAAGGAATAATTGCAGTTGAACTATGGCTAATTGCTTGGGATTCCTGCCAGTGTTTTGGGAAATAGTATCCTGCAATTGTTTTTGACAAAACGGTGAAACAACTTGCCTTGTCTGTAATATACTGTATGCCATTCCCTTAAACTAAATAGAAGTACGTGATGCTAACAGCACAGACACAGATAATTGGACCGATGGGAACCTTCTCACACAGTTCTGCATTTAACCCTGTCAACTTTACTCTTTTTTTAGTCACCTTTCACTATGCTCTTTTCTTGGGATAAGGGCTCCATATGGTTCTCTATGTCTTGCTGGCTAGCTTTGATATTAGCATCACACCTGTTTATTTGAGACTTGAGAGATAAACAGACCTTCAGCCCACTGAGTCCCTGATGACCAGCGATCACTCCAGACACTAGAACTATCCTGCACACTGCAGACAATTTACAATTTTTACTGAAGCCAATTCACCTACAAATCTGCATGTCTTTGGAATGTGGGAGGAAACCGGAGCACCTGGAGAAAACCGGGTACAAACTCCGTACAGACAACACCCATGGACAAGATCGAACCCGGGTCTCTGGATCTGTAAGGCAGCAACAATACCACTGCGCCACTATAGTTTCAAGAGAGAGCTAGATAGGGCTCTTAAAGATAGCGGAGTCAGGGGATATGGGGAGAAGGCAGGAACGGGGTACTGATTGGGGTTGATCAGCCATGATCACATTGAATGGTGGTGCTGGCTCGAAGGGCCGAATGGCCTACTGCACCTATTGTCTGCCCCAATATGCCAACATTTTAATTTTAATAATATGGAATTGATAATGGCTCAAAATCTCATAATGTTGATCCAATCAACATTAAATATAAATATGATTTTAGTTCTGCCCCTCATAATATATCAAGACTTATTTTTATTTCCTTGTAAATGTCTGTAATGTCAGGCAGTTATGCCCAAACCAGCACCACCCATAGCATCACCAAACCAGATGAACATGAAGGTTAAGTGTGTCTGCAACAGCAGCATTTTGGTACAGTTTACTGAAGTGGTGATATCTCTTGTGGTGCAAAGATCCTGTTAGAAAGTTAAATCTATATTTTGCAGAGAAAAAGTATAGTTGACGGTGAATGTAATTGGCAAGTTAGCCTGTCACTTTTGCTTGTGTAAAAATTGAGTAGTTGCTGGTCAGGAAAAATAATTACCTTCGGAAAGACATCAGGAAAGATTAACAGAAAAATATCCACATCAAAATCTTTCTGCAACTTTTGTATTTCTGTGGATGTTATTGAACAGTGTTTGGGAATTCATAAAGAGGAATCAATAACTGAAAATGAGAGCATCAATCAAAGCTTCACAGGGGATTTTTTTTTGAGGAAAATGTTTCAGTGGAAGTAAGAATACACATGTATTGCAATTCTTGCCTAATTACTTCCAGTCACAGAACTACCAGTGCTGGAGGTTATTGATAATGCAAAAGAATGTTTGTTGGTTACCAGAACTCTGTTCTAGAACCGTCCCAATTACAATTAGGAATGGAAAATAAATGCAGGCTTGCAGCAGTGCTTACATCCTTGAGCAAATAGTTTATCCTGTCTCGAGGTATCTATCTTGTGGTATTTTATGCTGATTCAATGTAAAACACGAATCATTCATTAATAGTCATGCCAATTTGTCATAGGTTCATAAGTGATAGGAGCAGTATTAGGCCATTTGGCCCAAGAAGTCTACTCCGCCATTCAATCATGGCTGATCTATCTCTCCCCATTCTACCTTCTCCCCATAACCTCTGGCACCCGTACTAATCAAGAATCTATGTATCTCTGCCTTAAAAATATCTATTGACGGCCTTCACAGCCTTCTATGGCTATGAATTCCACAGATTCACCACCTTCTGATTAAAGAAATTCCTCCTCATCTCCTTCCAAAAGGAACATCCTTTAATTCTGAGGCTATGACCTCTGGTCCAAGACTCTCCCACTAGTTGAAACATCCTCTCCACATCCACTCTATCCAGGCCTTTCACTCTTCATCTATTAATCATTTTCACTATTCATCGCTCTGTAACCATTTCTAATCTTTTATATGCAGCAGATGGTGAAAATTTCATAGCTAGAATTATTTCACCAGAAGCAACAGGGCAGGCTTGAAGTTAAGACAAAACCTCCAGAGGCAAGTACATTGGAAACACTGTGAGCAAAGTACACCAAAACCTACTAACTGGCCTATAATGTCAGAAAGACTTTAATGAATGGATAAAAACCCTAACCTAAAAATCTTGTTCATCACAAACCAAGCCTTGGGATCACATGACTGCCATTATTGAAGATCATGTCTACATGCATAATCCGCTACAAATGCCCCAAAATGGCTATTGTTGGCAACAAAACCTAAACGATACTATGGTAGACAAAGAATGCTGGAGACACTCAGCGGGTGAGGAGGAATATGTGAAGTTTCGGGTCTCGCAAAATACATTTCTCTCTCTGATATGAAATAATTTGCTTCCACATATTTGATCTCACAACTGTATTTAAACATCTGTAGTCACATTAAAGTGGTGGCCAGACTTTTCCCCGCTTCATAATAACTCACAAAAGGGTGTAAGGAGTTCAGTGGGATACCATGCATACTGGTTTAGAGTAAAACATTAAGTTCCCTTCCCTTCCCTTCATCGCACTGTTGTTTTTTTTACAACAATTGAGAAGCCAGAGTATTTATTAAATGAAACTCGGCAGCTTACCACAACCAAATTAGAGCCTTCTCCAGCTTACTCATTCAGCACAATACCTGCAATATTACTGCACTTAATGGTGATGTGGGAAAACGCACACCTCACGGACTATAACGGTTCAAGAAGGCAGTTCATTACCAACTTCTCAAGGGTAATTAGGGTTGGGTACATAAGCCTGTGAAGCCCACATCCCTAGAATGAATAAAAACTATTTCCAGATAGTTTTCATTATATTAATTACGGACAGCCAATTTATTAAGAAACATGGAAAAATAAAGACACTTACTTTTTAATTTCATCTTCTACAATGTTGACTCCTTCAACCTGTGGATTCTGGAATTTATTGGTTGCACTTCCAAAATCACAGAGAACATAGTGCCCTTTGTCATGCAGCAATATATTTTCAACCTAAAGATAAATCATCAAAACCCAACAATGAGAATCATTCACTGATGGACCTCATTCCACTGTACAAATAGAGCATAGATTTAAAAGTACATAACTCCCGAGAATAAAGATTTTTAATGTATTAACCATTTTCAAACTTCCCACTTCCGACACACCCATCACTTCTGAATTTATTTTCTCAATGCAATTCACTTTGTCCCTGCGTGAAATTCTGATGTCAGGTGCAATAATTTTGTTTTAAATAGTTTATGAAAAATACACATGCCTGACAAGGTCAGAATTTATTGCCTATTCCCCTTCCCCTCAAGAAGGGATTGGTGAACCTCTCTCTTGATTTATTGCTGTACATCTGGTGAAGATTTACATTGGTATTGGGCTGTGAATGATAGGCATTAAACCCAGAAATTGAAGTAGAGCAACAAATTGCCAAGCCAAGATGGTATGCGGAGGGGAGTGTGTAGATGGTGGTAGTGCTCCCAAGTACCATGGAACCTGTCTTGGTTGGAAGGAATCAGTTTGGTAAACCTATGAGCCAACTGTAGCCAGTTTAGCCACAAAACAAAAATCAAGACTAAAAAAGCACCTTTCCTAAACTCCATAACCTACAGAAGCCATTTTATGACACTGACCCACCTAGTGAGATCAGCTAACCCCCCCAAGATCAGTAATCAGTAACCTTCCCAGCCTGTATCTGCCCACGTCCACATCAATCACTGCACTTAGCAATTCAGTCATTAAAAATTGTTGCTTTTCCAAAAATACATACACTCAAAGATAAAATCAATGTAGACAATTAACATAAGAGTAACCTTATCCATTACACAACTTCTGCTTTGTGTTCACAATAAATACGGAGCGGAAAAGAGAGGCATTGCTTTCTACTCTTAGTTTATTACTCTGGGGAGAAAGGAGGTCGTATGGTCTCTTCATACAGAAAGCCGTGTGGCCTTGAGGTCAGATTTCAGTGCATTGCGATTATCGTGGGGAGGAGGTGTGGGAAGGAAAAGAAAGAAGCACTTTTCCAGTAGTGTCTTCACTCGTGAATTGTTAAGATTCACGATGCTATGAAAACAAACTCATCACATGTATGACAGAAGACTGCTTCATGTTCATCTTTAAATTTATGGTAACTAAAAATGGGAAAAACATTGTGGCAGAACAATGCTTGGTTGTCGTGATTCATTGTAGTAGAGGATAGTACCTTTAGAGTTGCATATCACTGTGTTTAGTATTGCTGCCAATGCATTTCTTAAGTTTCCTTAGCTACAAAAAATCTTGTTTAAAATGCTGTTGCACATTGCACATCCAAAGCAATCTTTCCCTTCTTTGAGAATTCTACCCGCTGACACAACCATTCTTAAATCACAATCAAAACATATTGACCAAACAGGCTGACAGTTTCCAAATTTCATACTCTACTGAATCTTCCTCCGGAAGAGCAGGCAGTCACCTTTAGATCTCGGTGAACAATGGGGGTCTTGCACTGATGCAACCTTGCGACTGCTTCACATGTATCGCAAAATATCTGCAACACCTCATTCTCAGTGAATCCTGTTTGTAGCCGCTGGTTCATCAGGTTCACCACTTGACCTCCTGCAACGAGAAGAGGGGTACAGTAGTTCAACACAGCCTTTCAAAGCAACAAACGTGAGCTAAAGCAGGAGAGATACTTAACCTTGAAAGGAGCTATGAGAGACCTAATACAGACATGCAAGATTGCAGAATGAAAAAGGATAAATCCTTTTAATCTGCAAGGTAGGCGATGTGTATAAATGCAGCCAGTCAACTGGCGAGCTGTTAAGTATGTCAAAAGTTATAAATGATTTCTGAACCCACAAAGTGCAACTTGAAGACTAGAAATGAAAATTGTCGTGGGCGTGATTTGATGCACTGACTGGTTTTCCCTTTCTATGTTTGCATTCACAAGATTGCACCACATTGACTAGCTTTAGAAACACCAAGGCATTAGAGGGTATGGTGGAAAATGCACAAAGTGAAAGAGGAGACAAGATTGTGTAATTGATAACCGCTTCAGTCAAATGCTGCAAAACCCACCCCCCCCCCCCCCAATCCTCAGCCGATCAGGAGGTTGGAATATGCATTTCAACATTTTTGTAAATTATTCATATGCGTGAGAGATATTATCCTCAATTGAGAGATTTAAGTGTTCCTCCACCAGATCCACTTCATGCCTTTCGGAAAGTTGGTCAGAGAAAGAAACCATTTCTAAAGATTGCTGGCTTGCATCCAAGTGTTAAAGAAGATGATAATAAGCATTCTGAAATAATGACAGAGCAATAATCTATGGAAAATGGATCCGATTGCTCCGGTTTACTCCTATACCCAATGATGTATGGGTTTGTAGATTAATTGTGCATTGTAAATTGTCCCTAATATATAAGGAGCAGATAAGAAAGCGGAATTACAGTGAACTGGTGTGATCAGGTGATCAATGGTCGGCATGGACTCGGTGTGCCAAAAGTCCTGTTTCCATGCTGTATTTCTAACCTAAATTAAAATGGTGCAAATCTCCATCTCAAACTGACATTTTCCACATCATCCACAGTTTGATGTGCAGATATTGCTTGTGAAGGTTGGAGTAAAGTAGTCCAAGGCAAGTGGTGTGGGTGCCCAGTGCTGGGAGATGGACTCAGGGCTGTATGTTGCCCAGCACATGTCTGTCAACACATGGAGTAGTTGCTGCCATTCCCCAGCAATGAACCACACTCACCTTACTCGCCACACATAGCTCCAAGTCCTACATCTCAGTCCTGAGCAGCTGTGCTGCCCACTTCAGCCTGCCCAACACCAGTCCTCACCTTTCCGCGCTGATGAACAATTGGTTAAGTGTACTGGAGAAGGGCAGTAGCTCATGCCAGGTTCACAGCACAGCGACACAGATGGTCATGCATCTCTCTATATTTAATGCCATAATGACGATTCCATTAGTGCTCTTGTTCTTGGGAATATATGCTAAGTGCTAGGGCGGCAGTGTGGCGTGGCGGTAGAGTTACTGGTTTACATTGCCAGAGACCCGGGTTCGATACTAACTACGGGCGCTGTCTACATGGAGTTTGTACATTCTCCCCATGTCCTGTGTGGGTTTTCTCCGGGATCGCTGGTTTCCTGCCACACTCCAAAGACGCACAGGTCTGTAGGTTAATTAGTTTCGGTAAAATTGTAACGTCCCTAGTGTGTGTAGGATAGTGTTAGTGTTCAGGGATCGCTGGTCGGCATGGAATCGATGGGCTGAAGGGCCTGTTTCGGCGCTATATCTCTAACCTAAACTCAACTAAGAAAGCTAACAAAGTCATAGAGTACATTTCCAAGTCAGAAGTTATGTGTAACATAGAAACAAAATGCTGGAGGAATTCAGCGGGACAGGTGGCTTCTGCGAAGGGAAGGAACACAAGACGTTTCGGGTCAGGAACCTTCTTTGCAGCTTAGGAAGATCCTTGCAGAAGATAGTGATTCCATCATACTCCTATTGCATCAAGTTCCAAGAACTGACAGAAAAGTGCCCTTACTTAGCTTTCCACAAATTGAGCTCAGTCAGCTATTTCAGTGGATAGGTTCATTAAGATGCATCATCATAGGTTTCTCACAAATGCATTCAAAACAGCACGAAGAGAGATGTTGAAACTGCCCCTCATTTCTCTTCCTTCGGTGATAAAGAGGAAAATCAAAATAAGTGATAAGGAAGAAAAAGTTCCAGAAATCAAAGAATACTGATTTAATTGTATATGTACTTTAATGCCAGGAGAACAAAGACATTTCTGGTGTTATTTTGTTTTTGCGATCTTCACAGAACCAACAGCTGTAGCCATGGAAACAGGCAATCACTATCCATCGCTTGAACGGAAAGCACACACATTGCACTCCCAAGTGGAATATCAGTGCCTGCAATTTTGCAGTTTCCAATGTCCGGGTGCTGCAAAGTGTGATCCGAATGTGTGCCAAAGGAACTGAATGTGCAAATTTATATCATTACAAATGTGGGCATGTTGCCAAATCTGCTCTCCATCAGCTACAGACTGATTAGCAGACTGATGGTTTCTTCACTGTGATAAAGTTTCACGTTCAAGAAAATCTATTATTTGTTTGCTGAACAGGTGCTCCAGCTTTGTCGTAGACTTTCAGGTACACAAAAGGTAGTGCAGTGGTAGAATTGCTGCCTTACAGTTCCAGATACCCTGGTTCGATCCTGACTACTGGTGCTGTCTGTACAGAGTTTGTACGTTTTCCCTGTGACCGCATGTGTTTCCCTGGGTGCTCCGTTTCCTCCCACATTCCCCAGACGTACAGATTTGCAGGATAATTTGGCTTTAGTAAAAATTGTAAATTGTCCCTAGTCTGTAGGATATTGTACGTGGAATGCTGGTCGGTGTGGACTCAGTGGGCTGAAGGGCCTGTTACGGCACTGTAAACTAAAACACAAAGTAAGGTATTCTCATGAAAAAAAACACAATTTATTTCCTTCAGTAATTGTATTATAGAGTATAATTACTCTTATTTCTTCATGGCAACAGACGAGACAAATTGACAAAAAAAATCTGCTTCTATTAAATAAATAGCTAGTTTCACAAGTGCATGGAAGCCCAAATCTTTCATGTCCATTAATTTAGTAATTTTAGTCTCATCATGACACAGGAAAATCTAGAAGGATTGCACTGTGGGATAAAAAGTGGGAACAACAATATTCTGAGGTGACCTTTCATCAAGAAGTATGAAAATATTTTTAAAAATTCAAATGGAGTATTAATAATCACGTCATTCAGAGCATGACATGGCAGGAAAGGCCATTCATAAATATAACTCGGATCAATAACATTTCACAGATGGGGAGTGAACAGTTTATATCACTTACTGACAGATAATATTCCACATTTTCCTAGAACAGTGGTAAGCTGATCTACAAGATGAAGATGCATAGCATCCATGGTGATTTTGTCTTTTGGATTCAGAACTGGCTTGCTTATACAAGACAGGGAGTTGTAGTGGTTGGGTGTTATTCTGGCCTTACGTCTGTGACCAGTGGAGTTCCGCAGGGATTTGTATTGGGACCACAGATTTCGTTTTTTTTAGTTTAGAGATACAGCACGGAACCAGCAATCCCCACTCATTAACACTATCGGACACACATGAAGGACAATTTTTACACATACCAAACCAATTAACCTTCAAACCTGTACGTCATTGGAGTGTGGAAGGAAACTGAAGATCTCTGAGAAAATCCACGCGGTCACAAGGAGAACGTACAAACTCCCTGCAGTCAGCACCCGTAGTTGGGATCGAAACCGGGTCTCTGACGCTGCAAGCACTGTAAGGCAACAATTCCACCGCTGCGCAACCTGGATGTTTGAGATATGTATAAATGACTTGTATGTAAACGTAGATAGTTTGGTTAATAAGTTTTCAAACAGAGAGGAAGGCTGTCAAAGTGTCCAGTGGGATATAGATCAGCCACAGAAATTGGCAGAGAAATGGCAGATTAAGAGTCTAATCCAAGCAAGTGTGAGGTATTACACTTGGGAGGTCGAATGCAAGGGGAAAATATACAGTTAATGGCGAGATCCTTAATAGCATTGACGCACAGAGAAATCTTGGGGTTCAAGTCCATAGCTACCTGAAAATTCCAACATGGATGATGAAGTGGTAAAGAAGGTGTATGCTTTAAGGTGAGAGGGGCAAAGTTTAAAGGAAATATACTTTTTTTTTTTAACGTACTGAGAATGGTGGGTGCCTGGAACACGCTGCCGGGAGGTGATTGTGGAGGCCACCAGTGAATGGAAGGACATCGATCATTTGCAGGCAGAGGAGATTAGTTTAACTTGGCATATGTTCAGCGGGCCGAATTGCCTGTTCCCGTGCTATACTGTTTTATGTTTGGTGCTAAGTTTAAATTGGTATTGTGGTCAACAGAGACATCATAGGCTGAAGGACTTGTTCCTGTGCTGTACTTTTCTATATTAAACTATACTTTAACTCTCAATTATGCTAATGACACATTTTCCACTTGTCCCCCAAAGTTACACCATCCTTCATCGCCAAGTGCGGAAAAATACTGGGATGAACGCTAATTTGATCACGTGAATTTTCTTTGTCTGCTTTCGGAACAGTAATATTAATTCACCTGCTGTATTTGAAAGTTTTTCAGGTCTGTTACACAACTTGGCAAAGTAGTTTGAAATGGAAATGTTCAAAACCTGGTTGGTTCAACTGCGACTTAGCCCGTTTTCAGCCATCTTAGTCACTATGTTGCTCAATATAATCATAAGTCAATTTGTCCTCCCACTTCTCAACTTCATGAAGAGAATGAAAATGGGAGGGCTAGGTGGTTTACTAGCAATAATGTATTTCCTGCTGTCAAAGACTTTCTATGTACTACTGGATTACTCAGTACATGCTTGTCAAGTAAAGAAATTATAAAATGTGTGTGACTAATAGAAGCTGACACGTCATTCTACTTCACTTATCTGATTCAGAGTACATCAGGAAAAACATGTTATACTCCTCATCCTACTCCCAAAAATGTTATGTATAATGGTGCATTCAATTGCCCAAACAAATTAATTTCTTACATTCCATGTGAGCAAGAGCATTTATGCAATGGAGTACAGCGGGAGGCCTACGCATCTCCCAATGGTGAGCATTGATAAAAAGTATTGTGCAGCATGGTGGCGCAGCGTACAGCACCAACGACCCGGGTTCGTTCCAGATTACTGGTGCTGGCTGCCTGTACGGAGTTTGTATGTTCTTCCCGTTACTGCGTGGGCTTTCACAGGGTCCTCCGGTTTCCTCCCACACTCCAAAGACGTACAGGTTTATAGGTTATTTGGCTTCGGTAAAATTCTAACTTGTCCCTAATGTGTAGGACAGTGCTAGTTTATGGGGATCGCTGGTCATCGTGGGCCGAAGGGCCTGTACGTTGGCTGTATCGCTAAACTAAAATGGGGAACAAAAAATGTTTGTTTTATATAATGGTAACTTCTGAAGAAGTGTCTCGACCCGAAACATCACCCATTCCTTCTCTCCAGTGATGCTGCCTGTCTCGCTGAGTTACTCCAGCATTTTGTGTCTAACTTCAAGAATACCCTGGATCTACCACACCCACTACCACATCCTTCACTTTGATTTAACGGTGATCTGCAATTCTCCAAATAAATATCACAATGTTTCCAAATTAAATTGTTATTTTCCTCAAGAGCCATTTTATGATCACATCTAGCACAGATTCAGTTTGCTGATAGACATTGTGAGATATCACGGAGTCAGATTCAACATGAGGATGTAATCAATTTCAAGGATTAGCCGTTGACTCAGTAGTTGAGAACTTGTTCCATAAATCCATGGAAAATGTAAGGAAACAATTTATTTTACCGAAACTACAACACTCGATGTTCAGCGTCTGAATAAAGCTGCAAAGGGATTAATCAAGTTAAGCCTCGCAATTGCTGTCACTATCTTTTTTTTAGTATGGTAACATTGTTCCCCACAACACATTAGTCGATAAAGGAGAAATTTAAGTGAAGAGGACCGTAATTTTAGTTCCCAGTTGTACAACAAATCACATCACACTTAATTGCAATGCAGTTTCCAAGTGGGTAGTGGAAGCGAACTCCTCACCTCGACAAAAATCCATGAGGATCAGCACTTCCCAGACTTCTCCAGAGCCTACAGCCGTTGTGCTGGAATCGATATACCCAACAATGTTCTTATGCCCCGCCAGGTCCCTCTGCAACAAAGCAAACAATTTGGTCACTGGATCAACACTCGTTCCTATTGTCACAACATTGCTACCTGAACGATCATTCAAAAATTAATTTAATAGTTCACTGTTGCATTTTTGCTACATCACCTCAGGGCAACAAAAGCAGTGGTACAACAGGCATCTTAGGGCCGGGGCCACGAATGGGGGCAAGTGGGCAAGATCCATGACTCCAGTTTGTAACAATAAGAAGCGATGTGCCTGGAAAAAGTATGATTCTGGAGGCTTTATTATTAACTACACGAGACTTGGCCACCACATACCCCAGGATATTTCAGCATGCTCGTATTCTCAGCCGAGGTAAAGGGCTAACGTTATGTGCAGCAGTAAAGAAATGAGCAGGAAGAGTAAATAAACAAAAACATAATAGCTGCTGGTACTGCAAAATGTATATTGACAACTTGCAGGCTCACTCTCAGATACTTGCATTGCGTGTTCCAAAAGCAGCATAAAGGAACAGCTGTAAATATGCTGTAAATCTGAAATACAAATTGAAAATCCTTGTACCACTCAGCTAGTCAAGCAGGACGTGTCAGGGAGAGAGACAGATGGGGAGGCGTGGGGGCGGGGGGAGATGAGGGCATTTAATAGATACTGCCTGCAAACATTTGCTACCTACCATTATCTGGATTTCTCTCTTGCACACCTGCAGGTCATGTTCATTGTTAACATACATTCTTTTCAGTGCACTTTTAACACCATTGTGAGTCTTCACCAGGAATACTATGGCAAAACCACCTGGGAACAGAAATAAGGATGAAACATTAGTCAGTGATAACATTTATATGGCTACCATCTGAAGTACAGAATCTCAGCAAACTTCACCAAATTATGGCTGTATTTGTGAGATCACCAACCCTCTGCCTCCAGAGAGTATCTCCAGAGAGCACCACTATCTTACTGGTGTGGTATTCTAATTACATTTATCGACCCTTTCAAAATCTTTTATCCGTCCTTGCTCTGAGTAAACATCGCTCATCAAATATAAACAACAATCGGAGATTAAAATCTTATTCTCTACCTTGCTGTTTTTGTGAACTTTCATTTCCTGAGTTGTCAACTGTGGTCATTAGAATAATAATCTGCACCTGAATATGATTCATGGTACTTTTGGGAGGACTGAAAGAGATATTAAGCTGGAAAGGGTACAGAGAAGATTTACTATAGCGAGAGGCTGAGTAGGCTGGGAGTCTATTCCTTGGAGCGCAGGAGGATGAGGGGTGATCTTATAGAGATGTATATAATCATGAGAATAGATTGGGTAGATTGGTAATGCGCCGAGTCTCTTGCCCAGAGTAGGGGAAATCGAGGACCAGAGGACATAGGTTTAAGGTGAAGGGGAAAAGATTTAATCGGAATCTGAGAGGTAACATTTTCACACAAAGGGTGGTCTTCTTCTTCTTGCGTATGGCGTGCACAGCCTAAAGTTGTAGGACAACTTGTTCTATTTGATCTTATTTGATTGTACACGTCGGGTTGATTGCATTAGTCGAAACAGGTCGGACCACGTGAAGGTTGCAATCTCCCACCCCACAAAGGGTGGTGGGTGAATGGAACAAGCTGCCAGAGGAGGCAGTTGAGGCTGGGACTATCCCAACGTTTAAGAAACAGTTAGAAAGGTACATGGATGGGACAGGTTTGGAGGGATATGGAGCAAGCGCAGGCAGGTCCGGCTAGTGTAGCTGGGACATGTTGGAAGGTATGGGCAAGTTGAGCCGAAGGTCCTGTTTCCACACCGTATGAATCCATGACTATCATAATGTCAGCAAATTATTCTCTTCGATGTCTGGAACGTGGTAAAATTTACCAACCATGCAGTGCTTTGGGTTAAACACTTTCAGGAATAAAATACTGAGCATCCTACACTCAACACTCTCAGAGGCCATTTAAAAAAAATCTGAGTTTCCTTGGTACTTGATGATAACCAGATCTATGCATCCAAAATAGACCAAAATTAGTTACAGGGATGGTAGGAGTCTGAATTATCAAATTTTCCGTTATCTAAAACCACAATAATGCAAATTAAAAAAATTAAAAACCAAAGATCGGATGGAAAAAAATTCTGGCTTTTGGAGACAGAGAAATTGGAATGAACATTTCTGACAAATCACCTCCTGTAAAAAACTAGAGAACTGGGAAGGAGACAGGGTGGAAAGTCTAAAAGGAACATAAGATAGAAAACAGAAATCCAAAGCAGTTATCAAAGGATGAAAAGGGGACGATGACTCAAGAAAAAAAGGATGGTGATTATCTGCTTGAATTACCTCTCATTTTCTACTTTTCATTTCTGCAAATGAAACCTTCTTGAACAAACAAGCCGTTTTGTTAGAAACATTTTAGATACTTTATGATATTTTTCTATTAAGAATAGCAATTGAAAAGCAGCAAAATCCACAGCCTTTTCAATAGCTTGAAATTGTTGAGAGAATTTTGATCTACTATAATAGGCAGCACTGATCCTTGATTAAAATCAGTGGACACAGATGCTGCTTCCAACAGTAGCCTGGATCAGTGGCAGTAGTGGCACAGATGCAATATTCAAAGCAGAAAAATTAATCACAAGGACAGCACTGACAGCAGGCAGCAATTTGCTCTGGCACACAACAAGCTGCTCTGAATAACCAAGCACAGCTCCCTGCTGGGAGGCAGCAGCAGAGTGTCATGAAAGGACAAAGGCAGGAGGACATAGGATGCTGGAACTCCACAAAGAACACGCCTAAATCTTCAATAGATAAAGGTCACACAATATTAAGTTCAAGCTTAGCTTCACTTAGTAATGATGGTTAAATTGGGCAGTGTGGCAAGGTGACAGCCCCCTTGCATCCCTCCTCCAATCTTACTTATTCAAGGACTTGACATGGTTGGGGATGACTGATGAGAAACTGCTTCCCTTGACTGGAAGTGTCGGAGCCGGGGGGAACTGCAGATGCTGGATTATATTGAAGATGGACACAAAAATGCTGGAGCAACTCAATGGATCAGGTCGCATCTCTGGAGAAAAAGAATAGGCGATGTTTGGGGTCAGACTTTGCGTGTGGCTGACAGTGGAGGAGACCCAGGCCAGAAAGGTCAGTGTGGGAATGGGAAGGGAAGTTAAAATGTTTGGCAACCCCAGTGATCGCGTAAACCTAGACAGACTGAGTGTAAGTGTTCAGCCACATGTAAATTGGAGGAAGAGCACCTCATATTTTGCTTGGGCAGTTTATAACCCAGTGGCATGTATGTAGATTTCCCTAATTTCAACTAACGCCTGCATTGCCTCCCCTCAATCCCTCCTCCCTCACCCTAGTCGTCCTACCAGTTCCACTGGTTGCATCCTTGTATCCCTCTTGTTATCACACCTTCCCAGCCAACAATGGGCCATTATCGACTCCACCCTTCCTGAGGTCATCTGTTGGTGACCCTGATTTGTTCTGGCCTTTTCTAACCTCCGGTTTATTCCCTCCCCCCACCTCTACTTTCAGTCTGAAGAAGGCTTCTGGCCCGAAACATCATCTATTCTGCTTCTCCGGAAATGCTGCCTGATCCATTGAGTTACTCCAGAATTTTGTGCCTACCTTTGCTTGACTGGAAAATAGACTCAAAGGGGTAACAGATGCATAAAAAAAGGGTCAGCTCTTTACTTGAAGAGAATTTTCTTGCTGGACTATGATAATTTAAAATCTCTATCCCAGAAGACTGCCAGATGTGTTGTTCGTGGATAACATTCAAAGCTGAGATTGACAGATAGATACCTAGGTTGTACAGGAATCAAGGATGTGGGATAGAGCAAACATGATTCTGTAAGATTTTCAATTGTGCCATTGCTGGTACATATGACAATAAAACACTTGACTCTCTCTTGAGCAGGAAAGCTTGACAATCAAATAATCCGCTGCAGCTCCTATTTCCGAAGTTCATTGCTAATGCATTGATAAAAGGTTTTCAAAAGAGAATTAAAAATCAACAGAAAATTGGATTTCAATTCTTCCTCTCCTTACAATGTTGTTTCTTACAGAGGGGTTTCTAATACTTGAGACCAAAAATAAATCAGAAAATGCTGCAGATAGCAGGTTAGATGTGGAGGAAAACAGTCAACATTTTAGAACAATGACCTTTCATAAGAACTAAAAACGTGTAAAACCAAACTGCAATTTAAATTGCAGAGTCAGATTCAGGTAGAGTATATAGAACAAATTGCCGGATCTTAGAGGTGATGATGTACCGAGGGACCTTGGTATGCAAAATCATAGCTCATAAAGTGTTGACACTGGTAAAGAGGGCAGGGAAGGGAGCATTTTGTATATGCCGTCATAGGCCAAGGCATTGACTACACGAACTGGGAAGTAAATATGTAGCTGTACATGTAGACTGTGTACAATTCTTGTTGGCACTCTGCAGGAGAGAAGTGGTAGCAATAGAGTGCAGAATGGATATTACTTGGATCGGAGGGCTGTAGTTATGAGAAGAGATTGGATAGGCCAGGTTTATTCTCCCTGGAAGGTTGGAGGTGGAGGGTAAACTTATAGAGATTTATAAAATTGTGCGACATGTAGATGAAATAGATAGTTAGGATCTTTTTCCCAGGAAAGGGAATCTATAACCATATAACCCATAACAGCACGGAAACAGGCCATCTCGGCCCTTCAAGTCCGTGCCGAACATTTTTTTTTTATTTTTACTTCCCCCTAGTCTCATCTACCTGCACTCAGACCATAACCCTCCATTCCTTTCCCATCCATATACCCATCCAATCTATTTTTAAAGGATAAAATCGAACCTGCCTCCACCACTTCCACTGGAAGCTCATTCCACACAGCTACCACTCTCTGAGTAAAGATGTTCCCCCTAATGTTACCCCTAAACTTCTGTCCCTTAATTCTCAAGTCATGTCCCCTTGTTTGAATCTTCCCTACTCTCAATGGGAAAAGCTTATCCACGTCAACTCTGTCTAACCCGCTCATAATTTTAAAGACCTCTATCAAGTCCCCTCTTAACCTTCTGCGCTCCAAAGAATAAAGACCTAACTTGTTCAACCTTTCTCTGTAACTTAGTTGCTGAAACCCAGGCAACATTCTAGTAAATCTCCTCTGTACTCTCTCTATTTTGTTGACATCCTTCCTATAATTAGGCAACCAAAATTGTACTCCATACTCCAGAATTGGCCTCACCAATGCCTTGTACAATTTTAACATTACATCCCAACTTCTATATTCAATGCTCTGATTTATAAAGGCCAGCACACCAAAAGCTTTCTTTACCACCCTATCTACATGAGATTCCACCTTCAGGGAACTATGCACAGTTATTCCTAGATCCCTCTGTTCAACTGCGTTCCTCAATTCGCTACCATTTACCATGTACGTCCTATTTTGATTTGTCCTGCCGAGATGTAGCACCTCACCAGACGGCAACATTTAAGGTGAGAGGAGAGAAATTAAAAAAGGGATATGAAGGGTATGTTTTTCCACACAGTTATTTTGACTTATCAGTTACAATAGAATTCATAATGCATTTTGACTTTTCTTTAGACTTCAGAGATACAGTGCGGAAACAGGCCATTCGGCCCATTGAGTCCGTGCCAACCAGTGATCACCCCGTACACTAGTAGTATCCTACACACTAGGGGAGATTTACAATTTTACCGAAGCCAATTAACCTACAAACCTGTACGTGTCTGGAGTGTGGGAGGAAACCGGAGCACCTGGAGAAAACCTACATGGTCACAGAGAGAACGTCCAAACTCCGTACAGACAGCACTCGTAGTCAGGATCTAACATGGATCTGTGGCCCTGAAAGGCAGCAACTCTACTGCTGTGCCACTGTGCCACCGTGGAACAGACTGCCAGAAGAGGTTGAACTGGCAGATACAATTACAAGGTTTAAAAAGCATTTGGATAGGTATTTGAATAGGAACGGCACAGAGGGTTATGGGCCTAATGCAGGCAATAGGATTTACAGGCAAATGGGATTCATAATTGGCACATATGAGGTGAGGGTGAAAGCACCTGTTTCTATACTGTGCAGTTCTTTGGGGGGGAGGAGGAGGAGGGTGGAGACAGCAATTGGAATGTATTTTCTAGGTGGAGATCGAGATTGTTCTGGTGACACAAATGCTGTAGGTGTTGTCAAACACAGGATGATTAATGCTTGTCTGGTTGAGTATAAAGAGGAATTAGTTCAGTGAGTGCAGAAGAGTGAGCAAAAACAATGATGGAAATTGTGATATGCACAGCAGTTACCAGAAATCTGAAATCAAAGTTAATGCAGTGAAAAATTAGCAGATCAGGTAGCATTAACTGCTCATCCATCGGGAAAGTTTTTCTCACCCAACATAATGTACTGTCAGCAACAATAGCATTAGTCTTGCCTAAAGAATCGTGCTTTCCACCCGATCACAAACATTTCTATTTGCATTGCTTATTGGTCTTGTGCATGGCTTGATTGTACTTATGGAAGCAAAGGGTACCGATAGTCCGAAGAAGGGTTTCGGCCCGAAACTTTGCCTATTTCCTTCGCTCCATAGATGCTGCTGCACCCGCTGAGTTTCTCCAGCACTTTTGTCTACCTTTGATTTTCCAGCATCTGCAGTTCCTTCTTAAACAGCTTCTAATTAGGACAAGTAGGGTAATTGTGAATATTACTCAGATTTAGCCAAATAAGCATGACCAAAGATGACATGAAAGTTTTAAGTAAAGTTAATTTCAAATAGCTATTTGGAAAGCAGCCCTTTATTTAGGAATAAACTCAACACAGATAAAACACTTCAGCCTTTTCTTTTCCTCCACTTGCTTAATTAAAATAGTTAAGTGTTTGAAAACATACTGCCTCACATTACATCATAAAATACTGGAGAAAGCTGCTTACAAATACGCTCAAGACATCGTAAAAGAAATAGAGGCTTAAGTAAAACATCACATCCTCAAGACAAGGTTTTTATTCTACAGACAACGGCTGAGGGAAGGTCGATAGAAATAACTTTTAAACTTTTTAAAAAAAGGATTAAGATGGCGCAGCTTCTCCATGTGCGGCTGTCTAGACTCTCTTATCTCCTCAAGGACAAATTCGGCTCCAACATGAGCGAAAGATGGAATAACAAGGGCGTGGCTGAATGAGCAACCTAATGAAGATGGATGGAAAAAAATTCCTGAATGAAAGACTGTTAAAATTTTATCCCTACACTAATTCCATACTAACTCAAAAACTACTGAACTAATATAGTAATAGTAATTAAAGTTATTGAAATTAACACACTAACAGTAATAGTAATTGATTTAAAATTGAATTGCTTAATTGATAAAATGTAATAATTCATTATAAGGATTGACCCCCCCCCCCCCCCCCCCGGGTAGGGGAGGAGGGGGGCTAAATCTAAATATAAGTAAATAGATTTACAACAGACTAACAAATTAATTTAGAAATTATGATAAGCTGTAGTTCAAATTTTGTGTGGAAGGAGGTGAGGAGATTCAGAATCCTGGCAAATAGCCAGGTGCCTGAATCGGGTTAACCCCTTCCAACCAAAAGCAGATTAGTATGGAAGGGGAAGAATATGTAATAATTGTTAACATAAGTAAATGGTAGATAAGTTTGGAGATTAGAGAAGATTTATTTAGATATAAAGATATGGTAAGGCAGACACATAAAATTTGGCTTTGAATGGGTCCCAACTCCCTTTTGTAAGATTATTCAAGGGGACGGAGCTAAATGTAGATTAACAACTACGGAAGTCATTAATTGTGTAACTACCACCATTAGGTGGATAATTGGTCACAGTGTCGTCATTTTTAGACACTGTAACCTCACTTTTTTGATTTTTTTTAAATGTCACAATAATGTACACTTTTTTGTTTCTTTACTTAAGGACAATTTTGAGAGGGATGTAATAACTGAATTTAATATTGCAAATGCTCGCCCAACAGCCAGAGACCTAAGGTATTGCTTGCACCACATGTTTAAAAGGTATTAAATAATTCAAAATGCAAGACGATAAACAAAAGAAATTTGGAGGAATCACATTCTGCAGTTGGAATATTAGGGGTGCTAATGAACCAATTAAAAGGGGTAAGATTTTTGCACAATTGAAGTCACTCAATACGGACATAATATTCCTACAAGAAACTCACTTGAAACTGCAAGCTCAAGCCAGATTGAAGGCAAACTGGATAGGCCAAACATACCAATCTTCATATATTTCCAAAGCTAGAGGCACAGCAATCATTATTCGAAAAGGTATACCATTTAAATCGAAGAATATCATGACAGACAAGGAAGGGAGATACCTTATAGTTACCGGAGAGATTCATGCTACCCCAATTACGTTGGTAAATATTTATGCACCTAATTTTGATAATCCTCAATTTTTTAATAAAATTCTGAATATAATTACAGTTCAATTATCAAAATGTGATAACTGGGGGAGATTTTAACTGTGTTTTAGATCCATATTTGGATAAATCTTCACAACAGAGTAGGGGCAACACAAAATCTAAAACCAGGGAAATCCTAAATACTTACATAAAAAATACAAATATAACAGATGTTTGGAGGATCGCTAACCCTGTCGGAAGGGAATACTCGTTTTATTCAATGGTACACAAAACTTATTCACGTATCGACTATTTCTTAGTGGATACAAAACTAATTCCCTATACAATGAACCCAAAATATCACAATAGTATAATTTCTGATCACTCCCCGTTAACCTTTTTTTTTTAAATTAGAAGGAATGCCTTCTAATAAATCGTTTTGGAGGTTTAATCCTCAAATCTTAAACGACCCACAAGGGGAAATATATTTAAAACAACAGATTGCACTTTTTTTAAAGAATAATGACTCCCCAGATACCTCACCAGTTCTACTATGGGAATCATTCAAAGCAGTTATTAGAGGATCTATAATCTCATACCAAGCTTTTTTAAATAAAAGGAATAAGAAAGAACAAAGGCAGTTAGAAGAACGAATTAGAGAATTGGAATTAGATAATGCTAAAGAGCCTACTATAGACAAACATAATAAAATAACAATAATGAAATTTAAATTAAACAAAATATTATCAGCAAATGTTATTAGATTATTTCAAATCACAAAACAGGAAAATTTTGAATTTGGGGATAAACCACACAAGCTTCTGGCTCGACAACTGAAAAAACGGGAAAAGGACCACACGATTTTAAAGATTAAATCAGATAAAGGGGAATTGTTAACACTACCTAAGGATATTAATAAAAGATTCGCTCAATTTTATCAAAATTTATATACATCTAATGCGGTAGCAGATAGTACCAAAGTTAGAGAGTTCCTGGACAATTGTAATCTCCCAAAACTCAATGTGAGTGAACAAGAGGAATTAGGTGCACAAGTCTCAACTAAGGAAATAGAAGAAACAATAAATACATTAAAGAATGGAAAAACTCCAGGACCAGATGGTTTTAGTAATGAATTTTATAAAAGATTTTATGAGATAATTACACCACGACTACATAAAATGTATACATATGCTTTTAAAGAACATACACTTCCAGAAACATTGGCAGAGTCAACGATTACACTTATACCTAAAAAAGGTAAAGATTTAGAAGATCCGGGTTCTTATAGAGCTATTGCGCTGCTAAATACAGATCAAGAAATATTAGCGAAAACATTAGCTAGAAGGCTAAGTAACTATGTTAGTAAATTACTAAATCCGGATCAAACAGGGTTTATACCCAAGAGATACTCAAGCAATAACCTGAGACGTCTGTTTAATATAATGCACTCACATAAAACCGAAGAGCAAGACTTATCAATTATTTCACTGGACGCAGAAAAAGCATTTGATCAAGTGGAATGGGATTATATGGTTAAAGTATTGCAAAAATTTCAAGTGGGAGAGAATTTTATCACTTGGGTAAAATTATTATATGATAGGCCTACGGCCAGAATATTAACTAATAATATGTTCTCCTCGAAATTTCAGTTATCAAGGGGAAATAGACAGGGGTGTTCATTATCACCTCTGCTATTTGCTCTTGTAAAAGAACCGTTAGCGGAAAGTATTAGGATACATCCGAATATTCATGGGTATAATACAAAATATTCAAATAATAAGATATCTTTATATGCAGATGATGTACTATTATATATTACAAAATCACAAACTAGTATACCAAATATATTAAATTTAATTGAGGAATTTGGATCCTTTTCAGGATATAGAATAAATTGGAATAAAAGTGAAATTATGACGATTAAACCTCAAGAATCGACACACTTGTTAAAATTTCCTTTTAAAATCGCTTCAGAAAAATTTAAATATTTGGGAATTGAAATTACTAGAAAATACAATGCATTTATTTAATGCAAACTATATGCCACAAATGTCAAAAATATGATTCACCTGTTGGACAATTCGGCCCAGCAGGTGGATTGGATAGTAATGGAGAGAGAGGACTGTTCCCCTTTTAACATAGGAGCGATCCTTCTCTCACCAACAAAAATGAAGAATACAATATATAGTAAAAATCCAATTATTCATAGTACAATTAGAATTTGGAAACAAATAAAATTAACGTTAAAATTAAGAAATCTATCACTTCTTTCACCTATAATGAATAACCCTTCGTTTAAACCTTCTATGATAGATAGAGCTTTTATAAATTGGAAAAGAGTAGGAATTAAAACGTTTGGAGATATGTATGATAATGGAAGTTTTTAAACATTTCACCAATTACAACTTAAATATAACTTGAATAGTAATCAATATTTCAAATATTTTCAACTACGTGACTATTTGAAAAAGTATACACGAGAATATCAAAATATGTCTCCTGACCTATTAGACGGGATAATGAATATAAAAGCGGAATCAGCTAATTTAATATCATACCTATATAATTCCATTTTAAATATAGAAATTCCATCATCGGACGGGATTAGAAGAGAATGGGAACAGGAACTAGCTATAAAAATCTCGAAAGAGAGTTGGGATAAACATCTATTATATGTGCATAAATGTTCGATTAACGTAAGACATACTCTGATTCAATTTAAAATTTTACATAGATTATATTATTCAAAAGCTAAATTAAGTAAATTTTTACCCAAATACCTCTGCTAACTGTGATAAATGCCTAGTCCAAGAATCAACTATAGCACATTCTTTTGTTTTCTGTATAAAAATTCAAAAATGTTGGAATTAAATTTTTGAAATTTTCACTAAATTATTTAAAATAAAACTGAAACTGAATGCAGAATTGATTATTTTTGGAACAATTGAAGCAAGTTTGGAGCTGACTGCGTTTCAAAGGAGTTTTCTTAGTTATGGCTTAATAACAGCAAAAAAACTGATATTGAAATTTTGGACAAATGCTCCTACGCCAACAATAAAAATGTGGATTTCTAATATGTCGGAATTGTTACATCTAGAAGATATGAGATTCCTCCTAGCAGGTAAACAAGACCAATTCCAAAAGATTTGGTCTCCATATATCGACTTATTACAAACATAGGGTGCAACAAAATGTCGATAATAAATGGTTTTAGGACCTGGCGAGGGGTGAGTAAAGATAAGAAGTAGGTGCATCCCTTTCATATTGTCCTATCTTATTTTCTTTTTTCTCTTTTTTTCTTTTCTTCTTTAACTACTTCTTGTGGTTTAGGTTCACATGTGTGTTCCTGGACCACTTTTTCATTCACTCACTGACTGTCTTTGCTAGCTCTTTCTATCCTTTCTTTCTATTAAAGTAGAAAAACAGAAGTGGTACAAGAACTGTATAAATTTACGTTATTGCAGATTACTGTAATGTAAAATACTTCTAATAAAAAATAAAAAATATATATATATTTTTTTAAAATAAAAAAATACTGGAGGAACTCAGCAGGTCTGGCAGAATCTGTAAAGGGAGTGAGTGGGCAGGCAACGTTTCCATTTGGGACCCTTCTTCAGACTATGTCAAAACATCACTTGCCCATTGTCTGTGTTCCTCCAGCACACAGTGTTTTGCTCAAGATTCCAGCATCTGCAGTTTCTTGTGTCTGCCTCACATCAAACTGTGCACCAGCAAGACAAATATAAGTGTTAATACCTTTTCCTTCTCCATTCAGACTCACAGCCCTATCCTCAACAACCTGTGTCATGCATTTTCCTGCAACTACTACTGTTCCTTGATTTCTGTTAGCAATGCTGCAATGCAGGGCGGCAGAGCCACTTTGTTCGATGGTGCATTTCGTGATGACATAAAATAAATGGGGAAGGTCAAGCAATGTTTGCCAACAGGCTGAAGCAAAAATTCAACACCCTGTGCGGAAGACTGCAGACAGAGAGCTTAATTACTCATTTGACTAGACTCAGTTCAGAAATAAGAGACCAGTGTATCAGGTGACATCTGTTGCATGGATTCAATTGAGAGCTGCAGAAAATGTTGTGCCAGGAAAAATTTTGAATTCAAAATAAAAATAAAAGACTGTTGCAAAAATTTATAATGTTGAATTTGAGACTTTAACTGTTTTTCTCCCCGAAAATAGTGCCTGACCTGCCGAGCATTTCCGGTTTATATTTTAAAATTCAAACATGCATGGTGGCGCAGCGCCAGAGACCCAGGTTCGATCCTGATTATGGGTGCGGTCTGTATGGAGTTTGTACGTTCTGCCCGTGACCGCATGGGTTTTCTCCAGGTGCTCTGGTTTCCTCCCACACTCCAAAAGATGGACAGGTTTGTAGGTTAATTGGATTCGGTAAAGATTGTAAACTGTCCCTTGTGTGCAAGATAGTGCCAGTGCACAGGGATCACTGGTCGGTGCGGAAGGGCCTGTTTCCGTTCTGTATCTCCAAACTAAACTAAACATCTGTAGGTATTTGCTTTTTAATCACATCAATTTCGAATCCCACCTCGATCAGCCATCAAATGAGATCACATGGTGGACAAAAATGCTGGAGAAACTCAGTGGGGGCAGCAGCATCTATGGAGCGAAGGAAATAGGCAACGTTTCGGGCCGAAACCCTTCTTCAGACTGATGTAGGGTGGTGGGGGGATGGGGAGAAGAAAGGAAAAAGGAAGAGGAGGAGCCCAAGGGCTGAGGGAGAGCTGAGAAGGGGAGGAGACAGCAAAGGCTACCAGAAATTGGTGAATTCAATGTTTATGCCACTAGGGTGCAGACTGCCCAAGCGGACGGAATATGAGGTGTTGCTCCTCCAATTTCCAATGGGTGTTTGACTGTACTTAGGAACACGTGATAATAATAAACTAAATCACTCACTCTAATGCATCAACTCTTGCAGAACTGAAACTTCCGTACTTCCATTCCCAAAGAAGGAAACATTTTACACATCATTTTCATTGAACACACACTAATTACAGCAGTATGCCAAAAAAACACTTTGTTGGATTTCTTCCAAGTAATGTTAGATCCCACTGATTATCAATAGCAAATCACCAGGTTCAAATAGTTAGTATTGTATTGCAGCAAGCTCGGGTCATTGGGCAACTTCTTTAAAGAAAAACTATTTTGAAAATGAGCAACTTAAATTCACAATCACCCGGCAACAACATACTGTAAATCGCGAATGAATTTCTTTCAAAAACAATCAAGTCTTTGCAAAGCCAATTTGGTCAGCACACTCAATTGGGACAACCTACAAGCATCCCGTGTGGAAGAGAACAATAATTTTCTTTTCCATTCATTTTTTAAAGTTTAGTTTATTGTCAGGTATACCAAGGTAGAATGGAAAGCTATTATGTTGTGCGCTATCCAGTCAGCGGGAAGACTATACACACTGCCCTCCATAATGTTTGGGACAAAGACCCATCATTTATTTATTTGCCTCTGTACTCCACAATTTGAGATTTGTAATAGAGAAAAAATCACACGTGGTTAAAGTGGACATTGTCAGATTTTAATAAAGGCCATTTTTATACATTTTGGTTTCACCATGTAGAAATTACAGCTGTGTTTATACATAGTAGGTAAAGGGGCTGGGGAAGAGGAATGTGTAAGAAAGAACTGCAGATGCTGGAAAAATCGAAGGTAGACAAAAATGCTGGAGAAACTCAGCGGGTGAGGCAGCATCTATGCAGCGAAGGAATAGGTGACATTTTTGGTCGAGACCCTTCTTCAGACTTCTGCTCGAGTAACTCAGTGGGTCAATTTTCTCCAGAGATGCTGTCTGACTCGCTGAGTTACTGCAGCATTTTTTGTCTATCATCAGTTTAAACCAGCTTCTGCAGTTTCTTCCTACATATCTGCAGTTCCATTCTACACATTAGTGTTGGGCACTCAGGTCAGGATTGTTACTTTGAAACTTTGAGACATGGTATAATTAAAACGGGACTATATAAATAAGTCTCTTTCATTACTGCATGGGCATAAAGTAATTGCTTTTAATTATTGGTAATCCCTGGAACAGAACAAACACAACTACAGTTTGACATAAATCATAAACTTAGTGCATGGGCAAGAAAGACACAAAGTGCTCGAGTAACTCAGCAGGTCAGGCAGCATTTCTGGAGAAAAATGGATGGGTGACATTTCGAAACGTCACCCATCCTTTTTCTCCAGACCAGTTACACCAGCACTTTGTGTCTACGTTCGGTATTCGGTATAAGCTAGCATCAGCATCCCATCTTTCGCCTGCATATACTACCTACTATCTTATGTCAACAAAGCTAAGACATAGGTATGATTAAAATAACTGAATTTGAATGAAGGCATTCCAATCAATGAATAAATCAAGGTTTCAAGGTCATTTTATTGTCACATGTACCAAATAAGGTACAGTGAAATTCAAATAAATCAAGCTGCTTGTTACTTTGCAGTCACAATGAAATAGAAGAGATTAAATTGCTCTAAATTGGTCTCATTGCAAGACATTTGATGGAACATTAAATGGAACATTTTATTTCTTTGTTACATCCAAAAATTCTAACCTTTCAATATTTTAAATTCCCGAATGTCTACTCCAACCCCATCACTCCTGGATGTTAGTCTCTGCCTCGTATGGAATATCATCTTACAAGGGTACATCCCATGAATCGGAGAGAGTAAAGAAACATCACTGTTCACAAGTAGTATAGATTTATTCCAGCCAGCTAAAGCAGGGCCACTGGTTCACAGTATGAGGTTAATGCCCCTGTCCCACTGTACGAGGTAATTCAAGAGTTCTCCCGAGTTTTCCCCTGACTCAGAGAATGTCCGTAGCAGGCCCGTAGGAGTTCGTGGATGTCTCGTAGCGGCTCGTACGAGTAAAAAGCAACCATTTTTTTCTTGAATTACTTCGTACAGTGGGACAGGGGCTTAACTTTTATTTATGATTACATGGAATTATAACATTTTTGCATGACTTTTCTGTGCCCCTCTCCATTACAAGATAAAACGGAATGGCAACATCTCTTGGCTTTACATTAACCAAATATCAAGTCCCACATAGAGGGTACTGCATTTTATTCAGTATTTTGGAAAAGAAAATCTGCACTTTTTGCAAATAAAACGTCAATAGGTTCTGTTAGCATTCTGTTCCTTACTACCGCATTTGCTGGACCACCCAAGCAAGTTAAAGCAAACATCTCACGTAACCTATTTTTGAGGCCAGGTAGCGGGGCTGGAAACTGGATGTATCCTGAGCTAATTCTGCTACCACCATCATCTATTGTGCCAAGTGATGGTTTCCACTGATTGTCGCCGGAAGCTTGCGTCCTTTTCAGGACAGACGATGACAGCGAGGTCAACATTTGTAACAAGATGGACACGAAAAGAAGAAGAAGACCCATTTTTGAGAGTCCAATTTAAGTTCGATGACCATACAAACTTACAGCAGCGATCAATGCTATTAGAATAAATTAGCAGGTATATTTTATTGATGTTAGTTAATTGTATCACCAATTTTGCGTTATCTTTTCCTCTCCCCAAGGAACAGTATGTATGTTGAATACCTTAGGTAAAACCTTGTACAGTTTACAACTGGAAATCGGGCATTGCCATTGGGTTCCGGTCAAATTCAGGGCGTTTCCTGGTTTGGATGTACAACTGGAAATACCGCATTGTTTGCCAGGAAACACCTAAAGGATCAGTAGTGCAATGTAACACAAACTGAACAAAATAACTTAGCCAAACAATACTGTTAAATTTAGAATCTTGATATGCTACTCGTTCAAGTACGATATATATCATAATCTCCATTGTATGATTTACATTGATTAACTGGAGTATTAGGAAAAGAGTGCCCTTGATCCATCATACTAATATGCAAAGCATAATATAAATCCCATCCCTTCCTATGTACAGTAGCTTAATCTGTTAGGTTACTCCATTCTATTTATTGCCCCACTCCTCCATTATCTCCAGTAACTATTAATAATACTCTTTCCTCATCCTCCTGTTTCCCAATATTCCGCTGGAATGACGAACCATCTTATCAACTAAGAAATGCAGTAAAACAAGAGCAAGAGTTAAGTTAACCTCATAAATTTCAGAAGTCATTGAAATGTTCACCACTTTATTGAAAATGGCAATGAAGTATTTGTCAAAAATTGTCATTTGATGTCTTGAAGAAAGGAAAGAAGGAAAACATCAACAAAGGTGGTGGAATTGGAATAGCAAGCTTGATGTAAAAAGATAAGACAAACAAATTAATTGCAAATCCCTTCTATATTATTTAGCACCAGTGAAAAACAGACTGCTGGTCCAGATAGGTTATGCATGACTCAATATTTCTGTTCTGTTAAAATAAGTTACAAGTCTCTGTAGCACAGTTTTTGTTTGAAAGTCAGTGACAAACCCTTATTGGCACTGTTCAGATCCAAAAGGTCATATGAAGTGTTAATTTCCTTTCAAAATTGGGCAATTGATTAGAAGTGAAGTCCAGTACAGGTAGTTTTGCTATAACGTGATAGTTGCTAAGAGACCTTGTACTTTGGAAGATTGTAATTGTGTCGGTGGGGGGAAAGGGACTTAGAGGCTAGAGAGATTCAGACTCGCAATAACAAAGTTATTCTTTCCTTACAAGATGTTCAAAAGTAAAGGTATTTTTAAGCTAAAAAGATTATTTTCGACTACAAGCTAAAAATACTAAAAGCTGCATGTTACATTGTTTAATAGAGTATTTTTGTACGTTTATAGAGGCGTTTGCTTACAGCCACACACAATTAAAGTAGCAACTGCTTACTTAAGAGACAATGGTTTCTAATTACTGCAGGGAGGTTTTATGAAAACAGGTTTTCTTTCTGTATATTGCTTAAACCCAAGACAGGTTTTTTTTTCTGCTTGTCAATTTTCTAAGTAACTTTTAAGTGGTTCTCTAATTCGAAAATCAAAATTATTATGGGATATATGGGAACTTGGGTTAGATCAGAGCTAATTTAAAAAAAACTACTTTCTTGATATTACATCCTAAAACACTTTACTGCCAATAAAATACTTATTGAAATAAAAAAAATTATATTGTAGGAAATGTGTCAGCTAATCTCCCACAATCTCCCAAATGTGTAGAAAACTCCCACAAACATCAGCAAGATAGTGATCTAACAATCTGATTTCAGTAAAAGACACAAAGTGTTCCAGTAACTCAGTGGGTCAGGCTGAATCTCTGGACAACATGAATCTTTTTGTGTCTTTTCATCTCTGATCTTTGTCCAACCATAATGGTGAGGGGGTTTTGCCTATCAAAACCCCCTCACCCTTATCCACCTTTTACTTGCCAGGATTTGTCCTACTCCCACTTCTCTTCCAGTTTTCTCTCCCCCACCCCACACCACAATTAGTCAAAGAAGGATTGCAAACTGAAACGCCACCTTCAGAGATGCTGCCTGACCCGCTGAGTTACTTCCAGAGATGCTTCCTGACCCGCTGAGTTACTCCTGAACTTTGTGACTTTTTTTTCTCAACCAGCATCTGCAGTACCCCGTGTCTCAATCTGTTAATAGTGCTGTTGGCTGAAGAATAATGACAGTCACATCACCAAGACATAACTCTATACGAGGTCGTTGAGGTCACAACTTTTAAGAGACATTTAGACAGGTACTTGGATAGAATAGGTTTAGAGGGAAAGACAATAAACAATAGGTGCAGGAGTGGGCCATTCAGCCCTTCGAACCAACACCGCCATTCAATGTGATCATGGCTGATCTTCCACATCTGGGCTAAACGCGTGCAGGTGGGACTAGTGTAGATGGGGTATGTTAGTCGATGTGGGTAAGTTGGGCCAAAGGGCCTGTTTCCACACTGTATGACTCGATGACTCTAATTGAGAATTTTGTCATACCAGGCTTTGTTCCATCTATGCGAGTAGCAAGAATCAGAATGCTGACAAGTCCTATTCACATTTTAATCGCTGAGACAGCAGTTTTTCTTTCCAAAAGGGTAAAATGCAGCACTCTTTATTGACATACTTAGCTGTATAATAACAGCGAAGCTTGGGATTTGGCCTATGTAAAGCAGTGGCTCAAATGAGGCCGATGTCTTGCCTTTCAGTGTTTTTATTGTGTGGTGGAGAGTGAAGTTACAGAACAACTATCCTAAAACGCTGAATCAGTCTGAAACAGCACCCATCTATGTTCTCCCGGTGCTGCCCGAACCCCGAGTTACTCCAGCACTTTGTGTCTTTAATTTGTAAACAGTATCTACAGTTCCTTGATTCTATACCCTAAAATGTTAGTATTTCAGGTAAGAAAATAACAGATGTGTTTAAGAAGGAACTGCAGATGCTGGAAAATCGAAGGTAGACAAAAGTGCTGGAGAAACTATGGAGCGAAGGAAATAGGCAACGTTTTGGGCCGAAACCCTTCTTCAGACTGAAGAAAATAACAGAAGTGAACACCTGTAACGGCTCTTGACTGGATGGTACAAAGTCTGGTATGACTTAATATTCAATTGTGATTATCTATTCCTTCATAGCTATGTAGTTGCAGATAAATTCCAAGCAAGTTTTAAAGCAAATTAATGAACCATATTTCATGTCACATCTACCATGTTTCACTTATGTAGCACCTTTCAAAGCTTCACGACTCCCAACATGCCTTGGTGAAAATTACAACATTGTTAAGCCCTTTATATTGATGCTAACTGAAAGAAAAGACTGATTTGTCAACTTGTAGACAGCAGTGAGATGAATTAAACTGAAACTGTTTCTGATTCCCTGCCTCTCCTCAAATAGTATAACCTCAAGGGCCTGTCCCACTGCGGGGACCTAATTTGCGAGTTTAGAAGAGTTTAGGAGAGTTTTAAAAAGTGTCATGGTCTTGTTGTATCGCTGAAGTAGAACACCTCCTACGACCTCCTTCGACTATGCAGAGAACATCCTACAAATATGTAGAAGACCTCCTTCGACTATGTAGAAGACCTCCTTCAATCTCCTTCGACTATGTTGAAGACTAGCTTCGACTAGCTTTGGGAAAATTGGACACCGAATAGTGGGGAGTGAAGACGACCTCCTTCGACTATCTTCGACTATACTAACTCTATCTACAACTACCTTCGATTACCTTCGACTACCTTCGATTACCTACGATTGCCTTCGATTACCTACGATTAACATGCCGACCTACTACGACCTACTTCGACTAAACCTATGAGTAAAAAAAATATCTATTTTTTTCCATGACGACCAATTTTCAGCATGCTAAAAAAAACGCCTCGACCTAGCTGAGGCCTCGAGTATGCGGGAACTTCTCTCGAGCATGAAGGAGAGTTTCATAGACCTCCTAGGACCACGTGTCGACCATGCTGCGAGTTTGAGTCGAGCGCAAACACTTCTAAACTCGCAAATTAGGTCCCCACAGTGGGACAGGCCCTTAAAGGATTGAGTACAGAGCTGGTTTTGTTTTTTTGAATGGGACACGTGTTCTTGCAGTGCTTAAGCCAAGATTAAGTGCCGAAGGCATAAACTCAGTCTGTAGGCTAGAGAAGGTAGCACAACTCCCCCATAATGCCAACAAGGAAGTCTAGCACACTTAAATACCATCCGTATGGTTGTGAGACTCTTTACCATTGGGTCTTGCTATGTTTTCTAAAAAATGTGCTGCCTCTGAATAAGACTGATACTGACACATGCTTAGCAAACAGTCCTTGGAATGTGTTCCAGTCATTTGCTCTGAAGGCTTGAACCTTGGTCACAGAGTCATAGAGTTATACAGCTTGGAACCAGACCCATTGACCCAACTTGCCCACGCCGACCAACATGTCCCATCTACACTAGTCCCAACTGCCTGCACTTGGCCCATATCTTGAACCTTGGTTTTCAACTGCTCCAAGAGAAGGTTTAGATCTCAGACTTTGAGCACTCACAGCTTTCATCCTTCATGATATTTATCTTGACTTTTCAACTGATATCCAAATGACAATCTTTTAAGGCTTTCAATGTTCTTTCATAACGTTATTTTCTCCTGTGCAAATATGCGACTGATTTTGATCACATACAATCTAATTCCTCTCCATTCTCGTCAAAATCATAAACTGCTAGAGGAGTTTAGATTAAAAGCACTGATCAATCTCATGATTTAATAAAAGATTGAATGTCAGAACAATCTTGAAGAGTTCTTCAGAAATCAAATCCACTCGCATGCATCCAAACCTATTAAGTAAATGGAGACCCAGGACCAAATTCACTAACCAGACAAGGGTTACTGGCCGATCTATTGTAAGCTGTAAACTTGATGCCAGAAAACCAATGTAAACTATCTGGTAGAGACTGACTCTTTCAATGACACTGTCATCCAAAAGATAACTGCGTGAAATAAAAATCCTGTCTTTTTATTGAAGCGATAAACATTATAGTTCACGTTCAATACTCACAATCACTTCTACATTCAAAATGGCTCTGAGAAAAATACTCCACAATCAATGATGAGAAATCAATAACTGCACCTACAATTCCAAAAATTATGGTCTGCTTTTGACTTCAATTAGAAACATGGACTGCATTTTCTGGAAAAGAATTGTAGGTTCTGATAAATTGTTGCTGCAGGGATATTCCTACCTATTCACCACCTCTAAAACACAAGACTGATCACCCCGATGGGCAACTTGCTCTTGGAAACAGGGCCTCACTTTCTGCTCCAGCCGTCACACAAAAGCATGAGCTTCAGCTAATCTGTTCACTGATCAATCATATATCACAGAATATATAGACCCACATGTTGGAGTAACTCAGCGGGATAGGCAGCATCTCTGGAGAGAAAGAATGGGTGACGTTTTGGGTCGAGACCCTTCACAGTCTGAAGAAGGGTCTCGACCCGAAACGTCACCCATTCACTCTTGCCAGATATGCTGCCTGAGTTACTCCAGCATTTTATGTCTATCTTCGGTGCAAACCAGCACCTGCAGCTCCTTCCTACGCAATCATATATCACAAACTGGTTCAGGAATCTAAAGTACTGCGTCACAGAGGGACAATTCGTAAAAGCTACAAATCATGTTTTTAACGTTGTTTGGACGTTGGCAGACAGAGGGTTATCAATCCCCACCCCCTCCCTGCGCCAGGGACAGGAGGGGGGCCACAGAACCAGTTTGGGAACATTGAAGGGAGGCAAAGAAGATTTCTACAAGCAGCTCCTCTACAGACTACGCAATGTTTTGCGTGGTTGAAGGAAAGTGTCAGTCTTGCCATGGTGGTCAGAATGTTTCAATGCCAAGTCTATGTGTCAAGTCTATCTGCAGCAGAGCCTGGCCTCCAATTATCTTGCACGTGCCAATGGACCATGACCCGAATTGGCTAATGTGATAGCTGACATTATAATATTTAAGGACATTTAAGGAATTAAAGTCATCTTCCGCTCTTCAGAAATGTAACCGAATCAAGGCAATCTTAAGCCAGAGACTGTCAAAGAGGAAACTTGTTTTTAACATAAAGGGTGGTCGGTGTGTGGAACTGCCAGAGGATGTAGTTGAGGCATGTACTATCACAATGTTTAAAAAACATTTGGACAAGTACATGGATAGGATAGGTTTAGAGGGAGATGGGCCAAACGTAGGCCCTTCGGCAGGTGGAGCTAGTGTAGATGGAGCATGTTGATCGGCATGAGAGGGTTGGGCCAAAGGGGCTCATCCCACACTATATGACTATGACTCTCGAAAGCAGTAGGCAATTCAGTAGCCGCCCAACTTAAAGGGCAATGAGGCATTTCAGAAAGTTAAAAAAAATTGTTGCTATCATAAATGCAAGCTTTCCTTTTCAAGGATCTATACAACTGGGCGGCGGTAGAGTTGCCGCATTACAGCGCCAGAGACCTGGGTAGGATCCTGACTACGAGTGCTGTCTGTACGGAGTTTTACGTTCTCCCCGTGTACTGCGTGGGTTTTCTCCGCGTGCTCCGGTTTCCTCCCACATTTCAAAGACATGCAGGTTTGTAGGTTAATTAGCTTAGATAAAAATTATAAATTGTCCCTAGTGTGTAGGGATCGCTAGTCGGCACGGAGTCATTGGGCCTGTTTCTGCGCTGTATCTCTAAACTAGCTCTAAGCTGCTTGGCTCATGCCAGCTTCAGGATAAAGGAAAATCAGGACCATTTGGGGTCAATCAACCGGTGGTGCTGCTCTCCAGGTTATTTTCTCCCAAGAGCTTTTATGGGGGAGGGAAATAAATGCAAATCATAACTATCAAGTCCCTGAATTAATCCACCAACAAACACTATCTATGGCCACCAGAACGATCACCATAATGATCCTTTTAGCGAGGAATCAGCTCGAGTGATCTAAAATTTGGTATGAACTTTTCAAAATGAAATGGATGCAAAAATGCAAATTGTGGATTCTTCACAAAGTAATTCCCATTGAGGACTAAAAAAAAAAGTGCTGCAATTCGCTAATTGCACTAATTATGTAACATCTGCAATTTTGCATAAATAAAGGAAATACTTGGTAGAGTGCACGTTCGATTCACCAGGTGCATTTCTGACAGGACTGGTTTTATATTTGAGGATAAATGGGGTAGGATAAAATTCTAATCTCTGGACCAGGAAAGAGTGAGACATGGCCTTTTAAAAACAGACAGAATACATGGGATAATTGCTGGGATGATGTGTCCCTGGTTAAGAGTCTAGAAATATGGGACAATGTCTCAAAATACGGGGTAGGCTATTCAGGACTGAAATGCTGAGACATTTCTTCACTCAGAGAGTGATGAGTCTTTAGAATTCTCCACCCAAGAGGGCTATGAAGTTTCAGTCATTGACTGCATTGAAAATAGTGATTGATAGATTTGGGTATATTGAAGGAATTAGGGGATAAGACAGAGAAACAAGGCAAAAGATCTGCCACGATCTTGTTGAGGGGCCTACTCCTGATTCTATTTCTTACATTCTTTACAGGATAAATGTAACATGGGTCAATCTGCAGCCGTATACTCGATGCAGGTCTGCCGACAGTAATTGATGCATACTTTAATAAATGCCACGGTTTTTTTTACAGATCGCAAAGATTAAAAAAGTGAATTTTCATCAGCAATTTAAACCGAACAATATAATACAATAATTCTAAAATTTCCATCTATAATATGTCAAAGGATGCTGAGATTTCATTAGTATTGCAACATGGCCTGCAGATTTATCAGTTTTATGGCTGGAATTGCTGTAAATCGGCCAATAAGATTACCCTCAAGTTTGCCCCAGGTCTATCAGGAATATCATATATTTGAAATATAATTTCCAAAGATCTATTAATATTAAGGACAACACTGCAAACCTATAGAAAAATAACAGAAGCAAATTTCAGAAAAAGTCTAATATTTTCAGTAATATAATTCAGAATACTCCAATGATCCAGAAAATTATTGAAACTGCTGAAAGGCAATCAGCATAAATGTACATCCTACGGGTTAAAATAATGCTACTGCATTTATAATTGGACACCAGAAATAAACATAGCACATCACAGTAACACTCATGTGATTATTGCAGGTGCATCGGAAATGTTAATGAATGCTGCAGATTCAAAACCGGGTCTGTTGACTGCTAAAGTATTGGAGTTCTGGTTATATTAGTATTACTTAGTTGGCTGATACTCGATAATGGACCAAGGACAGGTGGATCAGTAAAATAGGAGGATCGATTGTAACAAGACAGAGCCAGGAAACAAAGTGCTGGAGGAACTAAGCTGTCATCTGTGGAGCAAAATGAACAGGTAAGATTCCAAGTCAGGACCCTTCTTCAGATAATTCTGAAGATGGGTCCCGAACCGAAATGCCGCCTGCCCATTTCCTCCACAGATGCTGCCTGACGTGCTGAACTCCTCCAGCACTTTGAGTTTTGCTCAAGATTCCAGCATCTGCAGTTCCTTGTGTCTCCGGAGGCAGGAGTGTTGTAGGGTTCACCAGCTGTATTGCTTCGATTGCCAGAGTTAATTTTTGTTTTAAAACTCATTCACAAGATTCAATGTAACCATGCAAAATCAGCATGCTATGTCTAATCCTGTGTGTCATCAAATGAGTGGCTTGCTTGGCCATTACTAATTCTAAATGCCGAACGGGGTGTGGAGGCCCAGATCTCAAATCCCACCACAGGATCTGGGGTGTTTTAGCTGGTATTCTAAATCACTAGTCTAGGTTTGGAGTAATCAGCCACATCATGACCACACTCTGCTGGGATGCTGTCATCATTGTTAATTTATGTTTCTATGAATACGGTACTGGAGTGTTGCCGAGGGCCACTGTAACGTGGTGTGCAGTGCTGGTGTGCCTGAGGGGCATCAGTGTATTGTTGAGTTCTTCAGTAAGCGTAGTGGGCAGGGAGGCAATGTCCATCCATGCATTTGCACTCGGATCATTGGGCAGGAGGGGTAAGGATTAGCCAAGACATGGACGTTAGTGCATGGTTTAGGGGAGGATGGAGAAGTGATGCTGATGCGTGGGCTTGGCAGGGATGGGTAGTTCAACTGATGAGTTTAAGATACCTAGGATGTCTGGCCAAGCTGTACAGGGAATGTGGGGAATGTGGAGAGGTGGAGGTAGGGATTATAGGGGCCTTCCAACTGTACTCTTGTGGAGGCTGGGGGTAGGGGCTCATGGCAAAATGGGAAAGATCAGGGAGTCAGGCTGAAGAAGGGTCCCAACTCAAAAGGTTACCCATGCTTCTTCTCCAGAGATGCTGCCTGTCCCGTTGAGTTACTCCAGCATTTTGTGTCAACCTTCGTCCCAACTCAAAACGTCACCTATCCTTTTTTTCCGAAAGATGCTGCCTGAGCCGCTGAGTTACTCCAGCACCTTGTGTCTAGCAGCGGGAGAGACATGTTGGGGTTGTTCACTGGCTCTACTGGGGGCTGCTGACTGCACCATGTGGTGGGAAAAGTTGGAGCAACTGATAGATAGCATCAGAGAAAAAGAGAGGGGATAATGAATCAATTATATTGGGAGAAAGAGGAATGATTTGTCAGAGGTCAGGGGTGAGAGGAGGGAATGATCTCTCAATGAGGTTGGAGGTGAGAGGAGAGAATGATCTGTGAGTGAAGTTATGGGGGGGGGAAGAGAGAACGGTATGTTAGTGATGTTGGGGAGAGAGGGTGTGGGTGGTCAGTCAGTGATGATGGGGGTGGAAGAGGGATGATCTTAGGAGTGACAGAGTCACTGACAGATCATCCCTTATATCATTGGCATCGAGTGAGATTGGGGGCAAGGACAGGGAATGATCTGTGAGTGATGTTGTGGAGGGAGGGGGATAATATGCCAGTGATGTTAGTTTGAGGAGAGGGGATGATCTATCAGAGATATTGGTGATAGGCAAAGGAAATGGTTTGTCAGTGATATTGTTTTGCGGAGAGGGGATGATTTGTCAGTGATATCGGTGATGAGGAGACAGGATGGTTTGTCTATGATACTGGAGGCAGGTGAGGGGCTGATCTGTCCGTGATATTGACGATGAGGAGAGGGGTTGGTCTGCCAGTGATATTAGGGGCAAGAGAAGGGTTGGTCTGTGAGTGAGGTTGGAGAGCGAGGCGATGATCTGTCAGTGAGGTTAGGGGCAAGGAGAGGCGATGATCTGTCAGTGATATTGGGGATGAGCAGAGGGGATGGCACGTTATTGATATTGGAGATGAGGGGAGGGATTGATCTCTGAGTGAGATTGGAGAGAGAGAGGGCATGATCTTTCAGTGAGATTAGGGATAAGGAGAGGGGATGACAATGGCAGTGATATTGGGAATGAGAAAAGGGATTGATCTGTGAGTGAGGTTGGAGAGCGAGGGCATGATCTTTCAGTGAGATTAGGGATAAGGAGAGGGGATGACAATGGCAGTGATATTGGGAATGAGGAAAGGGATTGATCTGTGAGTGAGGTTGGAGAGCGAGGGCATGATCTTTCAGTGAGATTAGGGATAAGGAGAGGGGATGACAATGGCAGTGATATTGGGAATGAGGAAGGATTGATCTGTGAGTGAGGTTGTCGAGGGAAGGCAGGATTTGTCAGTGAGCTTAGGGGTAAAGAGAGGGGATGATGCCAATGATATTGGGGATGAGGAAAGACATTGATCTGTGAGTGAGATTGGAGAAGGGGGGGCATAATCGTTCAGTGAGGATGAGGTTAGGGATAAGGACAGGGGATGACAATGGCAGTGATATTGGGAATGAGGAAAGGGATTGATCTGTGAGTGAGGTTGGAGAAGGGGGGGGGGCATAATCGTTCAGAGAGGATGAGGTTAGGGATAAGGAGAGGGGATGACAATGGCAGTGATATTGGGAATGAGGAAAGGGATTGATCTGTGAGTGAGGTTGGAGAAGGAGGGGGCAGTGAGGTTGAGGGTAGGGGGAAGGAGGTTGAGGGTAGGGGGAAGGAGGTTAGGGATAAGGAGAGGGGATGACAATGGCAGTGATATTGGGAATGAGGAAAGGGATTGATCTGTGAGTGAGATTGGAGAAGGAGGGCATAATCGTTCAGTGAGGTAGTGAGGTTGCGGTTAGGGGTAAAGAGAGGGGATGATGCCAATGATATTGGGGATGAGGAAAGACATTGATCCGTGAGTGAGATTGGAGAAGGAGGGCATAATCGTTCAGTGAGGATGAGGTTAGGGATAAGGAGAGGGGATGACAATGGCAGTGATATTGGGAATGAGGAAAGGGATTGATCTGTGAGTGAGGTTGTCGAGGGAAGGCAGGATTTGTCCGTGAGCTTAGGGGTAAAGAGAGGGGATGATGCCAATGATATTGGGGATGAGGAAAGGGATTGATCTGTGAGTGAGGTTGGAGAAGGAGGGGGTCAGTGAGGTTGAGGGTAGGGGGAAGGAGGTTAGGGATAAGGAGAGGGGATGACAATGGCAGTGATATTGGGAATGAGGAAAGGGATTGATCTGTGTGAGGTTGGAGAAGGAGGGGGTCAGTGAGGTTGAGGGTAGGGGGAAGGAGGTTAGGGATAAGGAGAGGGGATGACAATGGCAGTGATATTGGGAATGAGGAAAGGATTGATCTGTGAGTGAGGTTGGAGAAGGAGGGGGTCAGTGAGGTTGAGGGTAGGGGGGAAGGAGAGGGGACGATCCGTCAGCGAGACTGGTTTGAGGGGAGGCGAATGACCACGAGTGATGGTGGAGATACGATGGGGCAGCAGCGGTGAGCCCCCGGGGTTCCGCACCGATGCTAATGCCGGCCCGTCCTCACCTTCAGCCACCACCTCCTCCACCGTGACATGCTGCCGGCCCACGCAGAAGACGCGGCCGATGAAGCCGCTGCCGGGGCAGGATCCTCCGCCGCCACCACCGCCGCTGCTGCCGCCGCCGCCGCCCCCCGAGCCCGCCGCCTCCCGCCGCGAGTCGAAGAATTTCTTCATCCCCAACCGCCTCTCTCTCTCTCTCTCTCTCTCTCTCCCTCTCGATGATTATTATCGACCGACGGATTTTTTTTTCTTCTTCACTGTTTTGTTTAAAAACACACACCGACCCTCCCCGATCGCCGCCCGGCCGCGGCGGGGAGAGAAGCGACGGCTCTCCGGGGATGAGTTGCGGACCAGGCCGGGCTGCGCGCCGTTAATCCCGACATTAAATAAATAACAGCAGCGCCGACGGGACCCAAAGAGCGGGACATCAGCGCGCCGCGACCCGGATACGCAGCGTACCGGAAGTCACCCGCCTTCCAACCTTCCAACCTCAAATTACTCCTGCTAGTCTTGTTTTATAATACAGCCAAATGCCATAATCTCTCACAAATCTCATCTTCTTTCTTGCTCTGAGACAATTTATAATCTCTTACAAGTGGTCGGTCCACCTTGCCAAGTCTTGTCAAACCCCATGGACCGGTGCATCTTGGATGTTGTAGTTTCCAAATCCACGCGTTATCCTGGAAACCAACGTCTCCTGTCACTGGAGGGACTACAAAACCCAGAGGTCTGTGCGGCATGCGCCATGAGAGGAACGCCCCATGGACTACATGTCCCAGCGGGCCTTGTCGGCTTTTAGCTTGAGCCGAGTGTCTTCTCTTCATAAGAAGGTCTGGAGTTTTCTTCACATCCAATGTTGTTGTTTTTAAAATCAATGGTTTATTTATTTTATTTATTTATTTACTTATCTATTAATTTATTTATCTATCTATGTATCTATTTATTTATTTATTTATCTATCTATTTATTTATTTATCTGTTTATTTATCTATTTATTTATTTATCTATCTATCTATCTATCTATTTATTTATTTATATATCTATTTAATTTATCTATTTATTTATTTATTTATATATCTATTTATTTATTTATTTACTTGTCTATTTATTTATTTATCTATCTATGCGGCTGTTTATTTATTTATTTATATATTTATCTATTTATTTAGTTACCTGTTTATTTATCTATTTATTTATTTATTTATCTATCTATCTATTTATTTATTTATTTATCTATTTATCTATTTGTTTATTTATTTATCTATTTATTTATTTATTTATTTGTTTGTTTGTTCCGAACAAGTAAAGACATAAATAGGAATAAATAACAACAACAAAATCGACATAGTCAAACATTGGACATTCCAGGCAATATTTGCAAAGCAATGAAAAGCATAATGCAAAATTTAAATGTCCAACACTTTTTCTTTACAAGCTCGAAAAGGAGTGAGAAGAAGAATAACTTGTTTAATCTCACCCCTTCTCCCGGAACCCTTCTTCCATATTTAATAATTTATTAATTAATAATAATAATACCCCAGACAATTTTTAGAGATACATACAGACATATATTATATATACATACAACTGATATGCACATACAAGTAATATGTATGAAGTAACCAAAATACATAAATAAATAATAAATAAAATAATAAATAAACATTAACCCCTGTTTGTCAACCATCCCCTTCATCCCTGTACCTTGTGAAAAATAGTTTTTTGTCTGTCATTTTGAACTGGTTCATGTTTGGACATTGCTTTAATTCCACATTCAAACTGTTCCACAATCCTACTCCACAGACCGAAATACAAAAAGTTTTTCTGGTCGTGCGGACTCTTTGTACCTTAAAATTAAATATTCTTCTTAAATTATAACCCCCCACTCGCACATTAAATAATTTTTGTATATTTCCAGGTAAGTTTTTATTTTTGGCCCTAAACATTATCTGTGCTGTTTTAAATGCAACCAAATCTTCTAATTTTAATAATTTTGACTGTAAGAATAATGGATTAGTGTGACCCAGTTACCTGACCTTGTGAATAATACGTATTGCTCTTTTTTGCAAGTATACAAGTATATTTTTTGTTGTGATCAAGATTCAAATGTCTGAAGTTTGGCATTGACATCATAGTATGAACCCCATTCCTTCTCCCCAGAGATGCTGCCTGACCCGCTCAGTTACCCCAGCGTTTTGTGTCTATCTTCGGTGTAATGTGCAGTTCCTTTCCTACACATGGACCAAGTGGCTTCTGTGAATGCATTTGCTTCAGAGGGACAAGAGCGGTGCCGGGTGGCGTAGTCTTGTTACTACAGACTGGTGTAAGCATTACATTTTTAGTCCATTACACACCAATGTGTTGAGATATGTGTAGGAAGGCACTGCAGATGCTGGTTTACACCGAAGGCAGACACAAAATGCTGGCGTGACTCAGCGGCATCTCTGGAGAGAAGGAATGGGTGACGTTTCGGGTCGAGGCCCTTCTTCAGATTGAGAGTCAGGGGACAGGGAGACAAGTGATATGGAAGGGCAAGGATTGAGTCACATCTCAATATAGGATAAGGATTGAGTCTCATCTCAATTCTAAATGGTTTACCCCTTATTTGTGAGTCTGTGCCTATTCATTTTAGACTGGGGTAGCAAAAGAAGCTTCTCAGCTACCAATTTATGTTCAAAGTAACCAAAGATGATGCAATTACAGATGACTTAACAACTTAACTGCAAAGATCCATTTTAAGAAACATCTTAAAAGGTGATTGATAAGACTGAAGAAGTGTCACAACCCACAACGTCACCTATTCCTTTTCTCCAGTGACGCTGTCTGAGTTACTCCAGCTTTTTCTGTTTATCTGTGGTTGCGAAGACTGTTGGTCTGGCTAAAGTATTCAATGGTAATAAAAATGACATGTATTAATAGCCACCTGACATAGCCCACATATCTCCATACATCCTCTTTCATTCTTCCCAGCACATTGAGAAACTGACTCAGTTTCTTTCAGTTCATTTGAGCTCTAGACTTTTAAGGAAATTCAACTAAAAAATTACACTTCCGAAAGAGTATTTTAAGAACAGAGTAATATTGTTGAGACTGAATGTCCGCCCACAATATTTTTCTGGAAGAATTTAGCATGAGGATGATTTGTGCCCAGTAAGTTGTTGCATATCTGAACACAAATATGCATGCAATAATTGATGCTACACTGAACAAATTAAAGCAGCAAAAACTGTGCGTAGTGGTGGAAAGATTGGTATAAACAGGGTTGCGACGTGACACTCTTTCCTTGGCCCCAAGGTAGAAGTGATAACACATTTAATATTGAATGGATGCCCAGCAGTCATGAATGTACAAGAACAACGACCAGAAATAGCTTATTTTAAAAGCGATCAGGAGTTTTAAATCCAAAAATGCCAACGTGTTCAGTGAAGACAGTAAAAATATTAAAGGGGAAACGTTTGCAATGAATGAAAAATATGAGCTGTTTATCGGTTTGATCTTTCTTATTTTAATTTGTGGGCCGCGCTGTTCCCTTGAAGATGGGAATGAAATTATTGACGGGGGTTGGTCCCTGTAGGACTGGTATGTAAGTTGATACAGTCGCAAAAATAGTCTCAGTGAATTGGGAAAAGACCACATTGACTTCCCTTTTGGATGTGGAAGCCCAAAAGAATACTGAGGTGAAAACGAGAGGAGAAAACAAGAGAAAATTAACTGAAATGCAACTAGAATATTGTTCCTCTAACAAAGAGTATCAGACCTGAGATGTTAACTCTCTTTCTCTGTCCACAGAGGCAGCCTAACCTGCTGTTTACAATATTTTTTGTTTTTATTTCAGATTTTCAATGTGTATTTTTAATTCAATCTTCCTCCATGTCTGCACACACGCTGAATGAATGAATGCAATTGCATGCGTATAATTTCTTTATCAGCTTCTTGGGATATGCCTCACTCCTTAAAACCAATGATGTACAGCTCCACAAGGATTGTACAGAACTCACAAAACCAGAGACATGTTGCAGCATTGAAGAAAACCATTTGAATCTTGCCCCGACTGGCCAAAAGTGGACTAATAAATTAATGCTTCTGACCTTGGTCCTTTGACAGTTTGTGTTTAAAAAGGTACTTTTTACACGTGAATGCTTCTGACTTCCACCCCCTTCATGCTTAATATCACAACTGTTCATTCAATGAAATAAGTCTTTATCTCTCTCATCCTCACACCAAATAATGAATTTATGAGTCTCAGTATTGTACTCTCAGCAAAGGGAAGAAGATTATTTCTGTTTACCAGTCTAATTGGCACATAATTTTATGCACTTCATGTAAGTCCCCATTCGAAATAACATGAACAGAGTGAAAACAGGGCTGTCACCCTCACCTCCCTACTGGAATGTAGCTGTTTTATCCATGTTTGTACCATGGTTGTGGTGTGCTCTGGAGCTGAGAGGTGGTCAAACCCAAACTGGGTATTATGTGTTGCCATTGGATAGTGCAGAAAAGACAACTTCCACAATCAGCAGCCAGGTAGAGACTTTATAATTTTTGGACTTTAGAGACACAGAATGGAAACAGGCCCTTCGGCCCCCTGTGTACTAACACTATCCTACACATTAGGGACAATTTACAATTTTTCCAAAGCCAATTAATGTACAAACCTATACGTCTTTGGAGTGTGGTAGGAAACTGGAGTACCCAGAGAAACCCCATGCAGTCGCATTGAGAATGTACAGACTCTGTATAGACAGCACCTGTAGTAAGGATCAAACCTGGGTCTTTGGTGCTGTAAGGCAGCAACTCTACTGCTGTGTCGCCCCTAACATTTGAGAATGATGGAATTTTTGTATCTAATCCACCTTCCATTGGTCCACACTTTCTTTTGCTTACAAGTTATGTTTAGTGCAAATATTTCTCCCTTTGTCAGCCCTTTCTGATCATCAAGATCAACTTGATGAGGTGGTGGTGAAAGAAGTGGAAAAGAGCAACGCGTAAACCTCGCCATTGCTTGATTTAACACTTTTGGCTGATCATCTCAGAGAATGACATTTTGCACAGTGTAAAAATCATCCCAGATTCTGCCAATGCATTTGGCCAGGACAGCGATGGCAGTGATAGTAGCCCGATTTCCAGAGGTTGACACTGTCTGCAGATAAGGATATTTGTGAGTGAGCAGATGGTGAATGCTGCTTGGATGTGCATTAAGGAAATGCTTGGTCCATTGGAAAGCCTTCCAGAAAGCTTGTGTATATTGTCAAGGAGTGCAGAGGGGTGCAGTGTAAATATTACATGTGACTTTGTGCATAGTGCGAACCTCATCTTTTCCAGCAGGCACACTTCCAAACAAAATAATCATGCAACCTCTGATGTTCAATGTTTGCATCTTCCATTCCAGCACAAATGAAAGGCAAACAGTGTCAGTGAAAGCTCGGTTTGCTGGCATTATGACTGTTAATAACTATGTTAAAGGGAATTGTCGGATCAATTTATTCTGTATAAAACAAAAGCTGCTGCATAGGCAGTTTTACAGCCAGTGAGTTTAACCGAGAGTCCGTCCCTGCTCTTATTTCTGTCTCTCTGTGTGTCTATTCATGACAAAGAGCACTGGACAACTTTGGATTTTATGGGTCCCATCAAAAGCTGCTGTCAAACACAACTCACATGTTTGAATGTAATTGCTGACATCCTCTGGAATTTGACAATCAACAACTTGGCTGATATATTCATTACAACTGGTCAACTTCTGTGAGTGAGTTTGGCTTTTATCTCTTAAATTGTAAATATGAAAGAAGCTGAAAGCAAATAAATGCTTGGCAAAAGTGCTTTGTCTTATTACAATATGAAACCCAAATTTGTTTTGACTTCATGCCCTCCTGCTGGTATAACAAATCATCTTCTTTTCAGACCAGCAATTCTATTGCAAATGTCCTGTCCAATCTGTATATTTTTAGGTCTAGCAACCATGTAAACATGATGGCGCAGTGACACGGCGATAGAGTTGCTGCCTTAAAGTGTCAGAGCCCCGGATTCGATCCTGAATATGGGTGCTTGTCTGTACGGAGTTTGTACGTACTCCCCTTGACCTGCGTGGGTTTTCTCTGGGTGCTCCGGTTTCCTCCCACACTCTAAAGATGTACAGGTTTGTAGGTTAATTGGATTGATATAATTGTAAATTGTTCCTAGTGTATCTAGGATAGTGTTAATGACGAGGATCGCTGGTCGGTGTGGACTCGGTGGACAGAAGGCCCTGTTTCCGTGTTGTATCTGTAAATTAAATATTGTTGAATTGACCAGCTGAATATGCTGAATATATGACAGAGCTCAAAAACTGTCTTCCCACATCTGCCGGCATCCATCAGCCAGGAATCTCTGTCTGCCCAGGTTATGATTCAAGAGTAATTTGCAAAATAATTTACTTTAACAGTTCCAGTGAAAACATCCTGAATAGTTCACTACTTTTTTTATCTGTGTTAATCCACAAATGTGAAATAGCGTCATAAGAGTCATACAGCAGGCATCGGGCCCTTCAGCCCAATTCATCGAAGCCGACCAATGTGTCCCATCTGAACTAATCCCATTTGCCTGTGTTTGGCCGATAAACCTCAAAACCTTTCCTATCCACGTATCTGTCCATCTGTCTTTTAAATGCTGTTATAGTACCTGGCGCAACTACCTCTTCTGGCAGCTTGTTCCATATACCCAGCACCCTCTGAGTGAAAAAGGTGCCCCTCAGTTTCTTATTATCTTTATGCTCTCACCTTAAACATTATGTCCTCTGGTTCTTGATTCCCCTACCCTGGCTAAAAGACTGCACTCGCTCTATCTTTTCCTCTAAAGATTTTATGCACCTCAAAAGATCATCTCTCAGCCTACTGTGTTCTAAGGAATAAAGTCCTACTCAACCAACCTTGCCCCGTAGCCCAGGCCCACAAGTCCTGACAACATTCTCGTAAATCTTCTCTGCACCCTTTATAGCTTAATGACATCCTTCCCATAAGCAGGGTGACCAAAACTGAATGCAATACTCCAAATGCACCTTTACAAACATATTGTGCAACTATAACATAACATCTGAACTCCTTTACTAGTATGCTGACTGATGAAGGCTAATGTACCAAATGCCTTCTTTATCACCCAATCTACCTGTGATGACACTTTCAGGAAACTGCACCTGTACTAATGGATCCCTATGCTCTGCATCACTCCATAGGTCCCTACCATTCACTGTGAAGGTCCTGCCCTGGTTTGACTTCCTGAAATGCAACACCTCGCACGTATGTGCATTAAATTATAGGTAATTTCTATTTTCTGTGCTGAATCAAATGTTCTTCCTGTATCAGTATATGAGAACTAAATAGTTGAACTTCCAGTAAGGAATACGCCTGATCAAAGCATCAGGCTACCATTTTCTACATTATTTAATGGCTATAAACCAGTCTCCAATGGGATTTAATGTCTATCCTCGGCCCAGATATATTTTATCATACCCCACCAAAATATGTTTAGCAAACTCAATTTTTCGGAATTAACCATTCTTGATGCACATTACAAAAATAGTTCCTTAGATCTGAGAATCATAATTGAAATACAAAGTAACATTTATTTAGTTAGTTTTTTTTTAAATTTGAAAGCAATGCATAAATACTCCAGGAAATCCTGTGTTATTAATGAAGCCACATTTTACATGAGGTTGCATGCTTTGTTTAAATGGCATGTTAAAGGTCTATTAGGTTAAGGTGAAGTGCATCTTTGGAGGAGGTATAGGTGACGTTTCGGACCGGAACACTTCTTCAGATTCGAAGAAGGGTTCCGACCCGAAACGTCACCAATTCCTTTTCTCCAGAGATGCTGCCTGACCAGCTGAGTTACTCCAGCATTTTGTGTCTATCTTCAGTATAAACCAGCATCTGCAGTTCCTTCTTACACAAGTTGAAGTGCACAGTGGTTCAAGCAAATAGTTCCTTTGTGATCAAGGCCAAAAAGCAATAACTGATTAAATCAACACTTGCGTTCTGTGAGATATTGCTATGTCAGTAACAAATCTTTTGTCTACATAACACGAGATATATTTGATGCTAATCCTGTTGATGCCCATTTTCCCATCCACACTGATTAAATAATTTCAGATGAATTCAATTAAAAAGGACATTCAATATTCTTACCGACCTTAAAAAAGAAAACAATGACTCGGAAAGATTGCTTTTAAGGGCTTATTATTCTGTCACATGGTCACTGTCCAGAGATTCAGAAAAGAAAAGTACATAAGCCATCAGAACAAGTACTGAGTACATTTCTGGCATCTTTACCATTCAACTACATTCATTCAATGGTGCCTTTACTATTTACCATTCAAGAGAGAGTTAAAGAGCCTGTGCCACTTTCACGACTTAATTCTTTCATCCCAACCATTTTTTTACTCGTGGACATTTTTTATCGGGCTGGAAAAAACGTCCCGACTTACCTGATGCCACGAGTAACTACGGCTGGCATAACGAGCCGCTACGATATATCTACGAACTCCTACGACCTCCTCTGGACTTGTTACGAACATTCTGCAAGTTTGAATCAGGGGAAAACTCGGGAGAATCGTGAATTACCTCGTGAAAGTGGCACAGGCCCTTTAGATATAGCTCTTAGGACTAACGGAATCAAGGGATATGAGGCGATAACAGGAACAGGGTACTGATTCCGAATGGCCTACACCTGCACCTATTTTCTATGTTTCAATGTAACTGAAGAAACAAACAATTCAGACATAATTTTGACAAAATGGCAGCTTTGATTCTGTCTACTGTGATAAACAGTAGCCAGACCTTGTAACGAGACTGCAGCCGTCTAATCTGCAAAGTCTCTGTATCTCAGTCATTTTTCTTTATCTTATCTCAGTAGCTTCACGAAGGGCTCCACAATATATCAGTCTTTAAGTGTAATATCTCCCGAGTACTGGGATGTTTTAACTGGTAAATTCATCATCTTCCAGGAAAGGTTCTGGACCTGCAGAAGCTTTGTCATGTAATTTTTGCATGCCATGCCATTTGACATAATCCACAAATAACAGGAGGAATGCTCGTACTATTGAGTGTCGTGTCTGTGCTGCCCTTTCCAGCAATACCTCATCGAGACTGCCGGTTTTACTTTGGAACAAATTTAGTTGTGGAGTATGTTCTCATCATGAGGTATTCTAAGTGTGCACAAGTGACTTGTGGCAGGAGAGTAATGCCATCTACCTCTTGGCGTAACCTTTCAGTTTAGATTACAATGTCATATGAAGTCTTACCTATATAGTTTTCATCAGAGGATAATTGCTGTTGAGCAGTTCTGCCAGTAGGGGGCTCTCATTACAAACATTTTGCTCAAGTACTTTCTAAATAAATCTAACCCCCAGAATGTGTCAAAATCTGTTGCACGAACGCACATTGTTCAGCCCAACTGATCTGTATGCGTTTACATTCCACATGAATCTTCTTCTGTCTTTTATCGCATCCAATCAATGTTGCTTCCCTTATGTTCTTAATTTAGGTTTCCTTCAACACGGGAATAAATTCCACCTTAGGGTTAGATTTATTTTGACAAGTGCAGTGAAAAGCTTTGTTTTGCATGTTATCCATTCAAAGCAAATAATATTACACATAGATACAATGAAGCCGAACGTCAATACAATAGGTAGAGTGAAGTGTGTACAATTTAGCCCACCAATTCCCCCATTAACTAGTGCGCTCTCTCAATTCCCCCATTTAATGGTGAACTCCACCAATAACCTTGTTTACGGAAGTGCTCCTCCAATTCCCTCATGTGATTGAATATGTGATTGAACATCAGACTCAGAATCAGAATCAGAATCACACTTTATTCGCCAAGTATGTTTTGCAACATACGAGGAATTTTATTGGCCAAGTCAATCATACAATTAAAAGTAACAGATCACTCAAAAACACATTTTAACATGAACATCCACCACAGTGACTCCTACACATTCCTCACTGTGATGGAAGGCGAAATAAAGTTCAAGTCCTTCCCTTAGTTCTTCCTCGGTCGTGGGCCTCGAGCCCCCGTTGACGGGACGATCTTGAAGAGCTGGCGGCGTTCAGGCCCTTCGCGTCGAGGCGTTCAGCTCCCGCGTCGTGGGGATGTCAGCTCCCCCGCACCGGGCGATCGAACCTCGTGTCGGGGCTGGTCGAGCCTTCCGCGACATTGGAGCTCTCGACTAGCCTCACCCGAGACTGCGAGCCCTTGGTGTTGGTGATTCCGCGGTGGGAGCTATTTGAAACTTTACAACCACAGTAAGGCTAATTTCATTCACAATGTTTAGATAAAATGATAATGAGGCTTGGAGCTACATATCCATAATTGTAGTCACACAATGATAATAAGATTATCAAAGTGTACATTGATGACTCCCAACATATGAGCTCTTCCATTGTCTGTAAATCATTAGACTGTCTATCTCACATCCAGCACTAACTGAACAGAATTTTTCTACATCTAAATATTAGGAAAATAGAAATCATTATCCTTTGTCGCTATGTTGTTCCACAGCTATGGACTCCAATACTGAATCAGATGATTCTCAAACTTAGTGTCATATTTGATCCAGAGCTCATGTTTGGAACATACAGCAGTACCATCGCTAAGCCTGTCTATTTCCAATTGCATTACATCACCCAGTCTGACCTTTTTCCACTCTTGAAGATGGTTAGATATCAATTTCTAACCATCTTCTGCAAACCTAGTTTGTCAGCTGTATCCTTCTGGATTCAACATAACCACTTAATAATGGCACTGCCAATTCTGTCTCAGTAACTTTTAAATCCTTGTCCCGACTTTAAGTCCCATCAATCACGGTGTTGTCCAAGTCTATTCATAGATGCTAAGCATGGTGGATTCTGGATGGTGCTGTTTCATTTCTGGTAGACAATCTGAAGAAAACCCACATTGTCACAGGGAGAATGTACAAATTCTGTACAGACAGCACCCATAGTCAGGATCAAACCTGGGTCTCTGGCACTGTAAGGCAACAACTCTGCAACTGTGCCAAGTAGTGGAGCGGCACAGTGGTGCAGCAGTAGAGTTGATGCCTTATAGCACCAGAGACCCAGTTTTAATCATGACTGCAGATGATGTCTGAATAGAGTTTATATGATCTCCCTGTGACTGCTTGGTTTTTCTCCAGGTACTCCAGTTTCTATCCACACTCCAAAGACGTACAGGTTTGTAGTTTAATTGGCTTGTGTAAATAGTGTGTAGGATAGTGCTAATATACGGGGTGATCCCGGACTCGGTGGGCCGAAGGGTCCATTTCCATGCTGTATCTCTAAAGTCTCTAAAGAATGTCCCTTCAGTACCTCTCTAATAGATATTTGGATTGATAATGTGAGGGAAAGAAGTAGGTGGTAACCAGTGAATAGGCGATTTTTGTGACTCCTTTGAAAAAGGTCCTCTACCTAGCAAACCTTGAAGCCTTGAAGGAGCTCAGAAAAGCGTGTTTTTTCTAAGAGTAAATAGTGCAAAGAGTCTCTTGACTCTGGAATAAGGAGGGGTGGGGGGGAGTTGAACAATTTCCCAACTATCTTTAAGAAAGAACTGCAGATGCTGGAAAAATCGAAGGTGGACAAAAATGCTGGAGTGAGGCAGCATCTGTGGATCGAAGGAATAGGTGCCGTTTCGGGTCGAGACCCTTCTACATCACCTACATCACTTTCTACATCACCTATTCCTTTGTTCCATAGATGCTGCCTCACCCACTGAGTTTCTCCAGCATTTTTGTCTTCCTCCCATCTATCTTCACATTGATTCCCCAACAGCCGGAAGTTTGTTGGAAACAAGGTGCAGCACGGCAGCAAGAAAGATTGAGAAAGACTGTTGGGTGTGATGACATAGCCCTGTTTGATACCACACTGGGATAAAATCATGCCATACTCACCAAGATATACGCCGGAGATGATTTTTTGTTGGCAGCCAAATTAGAGAAGAATGCCTCAATTAAAAGCCAACGTCAGGAGTCCATGTGTAACTAGAGTTGCTGCCTTCCAGCACCAGAGACCCGACTTCGATCCTGACTATAGGTGCTGTCTGTACAGAGTTTGTACGCATGAGTTTTTCCCAGATGCTCCGGCTTCCTCCCACACTCCAAGATGCACAGGTTTGTAGATTAATTGGCTTCTGTAAATTGCCCCTGTGTGTAGTGTGATCGCTGGGTTGGCATGGACTCGGTGGGCCGAAGGGCCTGTGTCCACGTTGTATCTGTAAAGTCTCTAATATCTCTAAAGTCTAAGGAGAGTCCCTTCAGTACTTCTTCAATACTCCGCTTGGAGACATTCTGATTGATAATGTGAGGGAAGGAAGTAGGTGATAACCAGTTCATAGGAGATTTTTCTCTCCCATATTTCACCCAAAATCATGAGACTTTGTGAGATCTCGAGTCATAGTTTAAGGCACCCAGAGGTTGTGCATCCTTCAATTGTGCACCACTGCACCATAAACCTCTGGTGTGTCAGTGGTAGTGGGATAGGAAACATATGCTATGAGATCTGGGATGTTTGCAGACACAGATGGTGTGGCACCGTGGTACATCTGATGGAGATGCTGCCTCACTGCGCCAGAAATCCATGTTCGAGCCCAAACTCTGGTTTTGTCTGTGTGGAGTTTGCACGTTTTCCCTGTGACGGCTGTGTTTTCTCCGGTTCCTCCCACATCCTAAAGATCTGCAGGTTTGTAGATTGATTGGCTGCTGTATGTTGCCGCAAACGTGTAGGGAGTGGATGAGAAAGTGGGATAACATAGAAATTGTACGAATAAGTGATTGTGTAGGAAGGAACTGCAGATGCTGGTTTAAACCGAAGATAGACACAAAAAGTCTGAAGAACCGTCACGACCAGAAACATCACCCATTCCTTCTCTCCAGAGATGCCGCCTGTCCCGTTGAGTTACTCCAGCTTTTTGTGAATGGGTGATTGATGGCCAGCTTGAATTCAGTGGAACAGTGGGTCTGTTTCCAAGCTGTATCTCAAAACTAAGATGATTCAGCTAGTTAGACTTTGTTGCCTTTTGCTTGTCAATGTATCAGAGTGTCTCCTTTTGACGAAATCACCACAATCCAAGTGATAAAGATTGCAGGGTTGTCTGGGATGGCTCCTTAATATATCTAGATCTGATAACTGGAATAATCCAATCCAAAGGAAGAAAAGGTAAACCTTATAGATATTTATGATTTTTTAGGACACCAAATAACTCAACACAAAGTATATCCAATTTGTGAGAAATGTGTGGACTCACAAGGCCTGAACTAATGATAGTATTTTAGGCTAACTTTACATTTATTCTTGAGTTATAAATGTCAAGAGTACCATACATAAACATGTGCCCCTTACACTCCTATTCCACGGAATTCTTCAGATTATTGAGTGTCACATTCCAATTGTGATTTCTTCAAAAAGCCACAAACATAGAGAAGTGGCGATGACTTGGATTTAGCAGAGATTGAATGTGCTTGAAAACTACCTTGCAATCATGCTGCAAACATGTAAGTCCAACAACTTCAGGATGCAGCAGTAACCCACAAAGGGGCTGCACCTTTAAAAACAACCTTGTAAACATTTGCATGCATGCAGCACAAAGCTTCAGACAGCTACATGCAGTTTACCAGGATATGAGGAAATACAGATAACCCTCGTTATAATGGACCATGGGGGTGGGGTGTCAGTTATTGCAAATTGTCGGCTATAACCATGCAAAACACCCAAAAAATATACACTAAACAAGATACACGATAATCAGGATAGGAAAACACAGACTGAGACAAGGTCACTTAACGGTTACTTTGGGAAACAACAAACTCAGTCCTTTGTAGATTGGTAGACACAAAAATCGAAGGTAGACACAAAATGCTGGAGTAACTTAACGGGTGAGGCAGCATCTGTGGAGAGAAGGAATGGGCGACGTTTTGGGTCAAGACCCTTCTTCAGACTGATGTCAGGGGAGGGGGCGGGACAAAGATAGAATGTTGGCAGAGACAATAAGACTAGTGGGAGAACCCAGCGGTATGAACATTGACTTCTCAAACTTCAAATAGCCCTTGCTTTCTCTCTCCATCCCCTTCCCCTTCCCAGTTCTCCCACTAGTCTTAGCTCCACAGCCCCTGCTCCACCCCTCTCTCTCCCCGGGGAGACGCGGTGAACAATACAGGGAGGACCGGGCCGGGGTTTGGAGCAATGTTTATAAACCTCGGCCTCAGCTCACACGCGTTCGCCCGGACCCCGGCATCCCCTCCTGCCGCCGGCCCTCTCCCTCCCTTCTCCTCTTCCCTTCCTCCCTTCCCTTCATCCCTCCCTCCCTTCTCTCTTTCCCTCCCGCCCTTCTCTCCTTCCCTCCCTCCTTCCTCTCTCTCTCTTTTCCTTTCTCTCCTTCCTCCCTTTTTTCTCTTCTTCCTTTCTCTCTTTTCTATTCTCTCCTCCCTCCTTCCCTTCTTTCTCTCCTTCCCTCCCTCCCTTCTTTCTCTACTTCCCTCACTTCCTTCTCTCCTTCCTCCCTTCTCTCCCTCCCTCCCTTCTCTCCTTCCTTCCCACACACACACATAACGCACAGACAATTAACATACACACACATCACGGACAGACAACACACACACATACACGCACGCACACACGCACACCTAAGTTAGGATGGGGTAGAAGCCCAAAATTTAATGCCTGGACTGGTTTTTCACCAATAGTTATTGGTTTGCCAGGATCTAGTTAATTATTTGTTTTTCTTTCATTTCAGTCACTAAAACAAGTGGAATTGTAACTATGTACTTTTCAGAGGTGATCTACACATTTTGTTTGTTATTTGTAGGCTTACATGTATGCAATTTTATATTAAGATGTAGCTTAGACCTGTTTGGTCCATTAACTCGCAGGCACTTTTTAAGCGCACATTTTGATTACTTTCCATTCTACCATAAAGATAATAGACTTTATTTGTATTTCTATGATTCTGCAAACTTTGGCTGGGAACCTGGGGCTCACCAAAATTGTTCCCAATTGGGCCCCGCACCTCCTAAGGCCGGCAACGCTCCACCCCTCTCTCTCCCCGGGGAGACGCGGTGATCAATACAGGGGGGGCCGGGCCACTGATACTAGCCAGTGCCTCGCCACCCATTGACCTCACCACACGTCACTGCTCTCCAGAGATGCTGCATCACCCGCTGAATTACACCAACATTTTGTGTCCACCTTGCAAACTCAGTCCTTTGTTCCCGATAGGAATGGATGCCTTAGCTACAACTGATTTTGTCGGCTATAACTGAAATCCATTATAAACAGGTCCACAATAACAAGGGTGGACTGTAATGCATTTTGTGTACAATAATAGTGGTGATCTTTTGATCTTTTCATTTCTTTTTTGATTAATAAGTGTACTTCTTTAATTTTACATTAAGTTAAAGTACTGTACCATGTAAACAAGTGAGTCCCAGTCCATGCCTGCAACAGTTAAAAAAAAAAACATGCTCTGCATCTCACTTACCATGCTACACTGTAGCACTAAGTCATAGAGTCATACAGTCAGACAGCACAAAACCAAGCCCTTCGGCCTAACATGCCCATGCCAACAAAAATGTCCATTAAAGTAGTCCTACTAGCTGGAAGTACATACTCATTTTTTAAAGTAATTTTATTTCTGACAATTTCAATTGGGCTTATCTAAATGATATATACTTTAATTTTTTTCAAAACTGTGATTCCATTATTTGTTTTTTTTTAAATCACCTGTTAATTTCTGATTTACATCATTTTACCCTGATCCCGGTTGCTATCGTTAAACTGAACCATTGAATTGAGCTATAAAACTTAGCATTATTTTAATACTCTGCAACCAAACAAATATATCATCAGAGTGACAGACGAACATGACTTACGTTGGACATCTGCAGGAAAGGTTATCTGCGATGGTTCATGCGAATAATTTAAAAGTCTGTTTTCCGATCTTTTTTGCCAGTGTTTATTTTGAACTTGAACTGTGAACAGTGATTTGTTATGAAATGCAGTTGAAAAGCACTTTGTTTCAAATCTATGTGGAAAAATTAAGATTTCCCTGTGGTACCCATGAAATACGTTTACTATTGGCAATTACTCTGCTTTCCATTGGCAACACTGTTTTTCAACTGAAGCCAAGATTTGGTTTGTGCATAAAGGATATAATTCACTGTGTGAAGGGCATTATGTCATTCAGCACCTTGACTTAAAGCGTCACAATGGCACATGTAAGAGCCTGAAGCATACAATATAACTCAGCCTTAATAGCTGGAGAACAAAACCAAGCTTCTGTTTTACTCCTTGCTTTTCAAGGAACTTACTGTTTGCTGTCTGTCTATCTTAAGAAAAAATGTGGGCATTTACTTTCAAAGCAATAATCTTTTAAAATGTTATTTGGCAGAGGAGAGCTTAACCTTGAGCTCTGTTTCAAGTAAAAGTACAAAAATGGGGCTAGAGGACACAAGCTAGTAAAAGGCAAATTGAGGACTCTTTAAGATACTTTTCTCAATGAGTGACTAATACTTAGAATTATGTTTAGGGTTGGGTAATTGAGACAAGTAGTCTGGAGTCATTCAGAAAAAGTTCACAATGGCAAGAGACTGTAGGTGTTTACAAATGGTTGAATCTTTTATACTTGTTTGCCCATACCCCATCCCCTTTCTGTTCCCATTTATCTCTGCTCACAGAGTGTGATATTCCTCAATTACACATGCATTCCTATTTTTAAAATGTGGCAAAAATAATGTGGGCATTCCTTTACTTTTTTTGGTGAAAATGTATGTGTAAAATGGGATGTGGCAATAAGAAGCTTGACACCATCCAGTATGTAAAGGTAAAGTGGAACATGGTTATTCCAGAAATCTGATAACTGAATCAGTGCCAAAGATTCAAATCCCACAATAGTGACTGGGGAATATAACTTAGAGTCATACAGCACGGAAACAAGCCCTTCAAGGCCAACTTGCCCATGCTGACTAAAGATGCCTCATCTACACTAGTCTGACCTATCCATGTTTGGCCCATATCTCTAATTCTTTCCTATTCATGTACCTACGTTCCTGTCCATATGTACCTGGCTCAACTACCTCCTCTGGCAGATCGTTCGATATACCCACCACCTTCTCAGTGGAAAAAAAAGCCCCCTCAGGTTCCCATTAAATCTTTCCCCTCTCACCTTAAAGCTATGTCCTCTGTTTCCTGTTTCCTGTTTCCCCTACTCTGGGCAAAAGCCTTTGTGCCTTCACCCTATCTATTCCTGTCATGATCCTATGCACCTCTATAAAATCACCACTTAGTTTCCTACACTCCCAAGGAATAAAGTCCTAGCCTGCTCTACATTTCCCCATCGCCCAGGCCCTCAAGTCCTGGCAGATTCCTTGTGAATCTATAAATTGTAAATTGTTAAATAATACAGAAAATAAACAGTAGCATTGACCAAGAGGCTACTAGATTGATATAAAACTGTGTCTATTTCACTTAAGTCCTTTAATGAATTATGTTTGCTGTACCTACCTATTCTGGTCCACACATGATTCAAGATAGCAATTTCTTGCCACACAACTGCTCTCTAAGTGACCAAAGAAACCAGACAGCAATGGTAATGAGTAGGAAGGAACTGCAGATGCTGGTTTAAACCAAAGATGCTGGAGTAACTCAGCGGGACAGGCAGCATCTCTGGAGAGAAGAAATGGGTGATATTTTGGGTCGAGACCGATGAGTGTGAAGAAGGGTCACGACCCGAAATGTCACCCATTCCTTCTCTCCAGAGATGCTGCCCATCCTGCTGAGTTACTCCAACATTTTGTGTCCAGCAATGGTAATGATATTGAATGTCAAGGGTCAGTAGAAGAAGTCTCTTTTTGGAAACAGTCATTATCCAATGAGAATGTTAAAGAGTTTGTCTCAGACTATGCCTGAATGGACATGTCTGAAAGGTCTTACTGCGTCTGCGCATGGATTGAGAAGAATCATATTTTCTGTGCAGTTGCAATAGAATTGAACATTCTGCAATCATTGCCAAACCTTCCCACTTCCTGGCTTGTGATGAAAGAATGGTGAATCAGCTGAAGATGATTGGGTCTAAGTTGTATCAACTTGAGAGTTGATACAATTACCTTAAAGTGGAGAACAATAGGTGGCTTTGCTCGATGCAATATACAGTAATAATGGGAGGTGACTGAATGTGTGGCCAGAAAAACAGGTTCCTAAGGAGATGGAAAATTACCACAAGTTTCTACTAAGCCTTGCCCTTGTGCTACTTACTTTATGTCCTTCTGATATTGTAGCCTACAAGAATACGAAATGAATCATGAGTTTAGGTTTGAGATACAGCGCGGAGTCAGGCCCATCAGCCCATCAACCAGCGATCCCTGCACATTAACACTATCCTCGGGGTGGAAGATTGCAACCTTCACATGGTCCATCCTGTTTCGACAAATGCAATCAACCCAGCGTGCAAAATCAAATAAGTTTTAAATAGAATAAGTTGTCCTACAACTTTAGGCTGTGCACGCCATACGCAAGAAGAAGAACACTATTCTCCACACACACTAGGATCATTTTTTAAAACAATGATACCAAGCCTATTAACCTGTAACTCTGTAGGGCTTTGGCATGTGGGAGGAAACCAAAGATAAATGTGAGGTTATCCACTTTGGTGGCAAAAACAGGAAGGCAGATTATTATCTGAATGGTGTCAAGTTGGGAAAAGGGGAAGTACAAGGAGATCTGGGGATCCTTGTTCATCAGTCACTGAAAGTAAGCATCCAGGTACAGCAGGCAGTGAAGAAAGCAAATAGCATGTGGGTCTTGTAACAAGAGGAGTTGAGTATAGGAGCAAAGAGGTCCTTCTGCAGTTGTACAGAGCCTTGTGTGCAGTTTTGGTCTCCAAATTTGAGGAAGGACATCCTTGCTATTGAGGGAGTGCAGCTTAGGTTCACGATAGGTTCACTAGGTTAATTCCTGGGATGGCGGGTCTGTCATATGTTGATAGAATGAAGCGGCTGGGCTTGTATACTCTGGAATTTAGACGGATGAGAGGTTATCATATTGAAACATATAAGATTATTCAGGGTTTGGACACGCTAGAAGCGATGTTGGGGGAGTCCAGAACCAGGGGCCACAGTTTAAGAATAAGGGGGTAAGCCATTTAGAACGGAGACGAGGAAATTTTTTTACACACGGAGGGTGAATCTGTGGAATTCTCTGCCTCAGAAGGCAGTGGAGGCCAATTCCCTGGATGCTTTCAAGAGAGAGTTAGATAGAGCTCTTAAAGATAGCGGAGTCATGGGGATATGGGGAGAAGGCAGGAACGGGGTACTGATTGTGGATGATCAGCCATGATCACAGTGAATGGCGGTGCTGGCTCGAAGGGCCGAATGGCCTACTCCTGCACCTATTGTCTATTGTCTATTGTCCATAGATCTCGGAGAAAGCCCACGCAGGTCACGGGGAGAAGGTACAAACTCAATAAAGGCAAGCAGCCGTAGTCAGGATCGAACCCACGTCCTTGACGGTGGAAAGCAGTATCTCTGCCGCTGCCGCCTCAAAGCACACAGTATATTTTACTTCCCATATTTGTTCATGTTTAAACTAGGGACCCCCAAAGTTGCTTGTCATTCTATCTTGATAAACTCCTTCACGTGTTGCTGTGATGATGTGTTCAAGAAGGAACTGCAGATGCTGGAAAATCGAAGGTAGACAAAATCGAAGGCAGCAGTATCTATGGAGCGAAGGAAATAGGCAACGTTTGATGCTGCTGCATCCGCTGAGTTTCTCCAGCACTTTTATCTACCTTGCTGTGACGATAACTTATTTTGTGTGGTGGTATCTTTATGTTCCACAAAGCCTCGTGCTCTGCATTATTCTATCGAGGAGTTCAAATTATTCAGTTGCCCAAATAGTGAATACAGATTTTTCTGCCATCATTTCATCTGGTGACGTCCTAACGTGAAACCATAGTTTCGTTTAGTCTAGTTTAGATATACAGCGCGCAAACAGGCCCTTCGATCCATCGGGTCCGCGCCGACCAGCGATAGCTTGCAAAGGGAGGGACTCGTGCTTTTTGAAAGTAAAAACTGTGACACTTCTGCTGGTAATATGTGACACCTTCCCTTTTTTTTTACCTTACTTTGACCGGGGAAGGAAGGGAGCAGGTTTGACTGAAGAAGTGTCGCGATCCGAAAAGTCGCACATTCCTTCTTCCCAGAGATGCTGCCTGTGCCGCTGAGTTACTCCAGCATGTTGTGCCTATCTTCGGTTTAAACCAGCATCTGCAGTTCCTTCCTACACAAGTTTGGTACATCGTTCTATAGCTGACAGTAAATAATTCATAAAATTAATCTAACCGACCGTCCAATCGCTAAACTCAAAATGTGCAGGAACTGCAGATGCTGGTTTATACCGAACATAGGCACAAAATGCTGGAGTAACTCAGCGGGTCAGGCAGCATCTCTGGAGAAAGGGAATGGGTGACGTTTCGGGTCGGGACCCTTGTTCAGAATACTAAGCTCTGCATTCAATTCCAAATCCTTGCCATTTTCTTGGTGTGGCTCGCCGTTCAGTTGAGTTGACTGGCCCCGTGCATTGAAAGACCAGCGAAGGTAAAGTAGTTGACTGCACGGTTGACATACTGGTCAACCTGAGGAGTACCTTCAGCAACAGACTAGTTCCACCAAGATGCAGTACAAAACGCCACAGGGGATCCTTTTCCCCTGTGTCTATCAAACTGTCTATCTAGACTGACTCCCCCACCCCCTCCCCAATTTGTGTACATCCACAATCCATTCCACTCGTCATTTTAATTTCATGTTTCGTGTATTTTGTGTTTTTATCACTGTTGGCAGGTCAATTTCCCTCCTTGGATAAATAAAGTTCTATCGTATCGTGTCGTATCGTATCAACCGACCGTGAACCAGTGTTCAGTTAGGCGGGATCCAAAGGGTGAATGGCCAACTGCAGAGCTGCAAGGCGTGGGGTCCAAATCAGACCCTATTCCAAATGAATCCCACCTTATTATTGAATCCATCCAAAACACAGAGTCTGGATCTAGGCTGTCTGAATTGCAAAAGGGTCATCGACAAGGCCACTAGGTTGTGAGTTCCAGAAACAAAAAGGATATATTTGCGATCCCCGAAACACTAACTGACAATGTTCTGCTCATTACCACTTTTCCGGGCGCCGAAATGTCTTGAAAATACATTGTGCCATCTTTAAATGACCACGGCGTCTACTTGCCTGCAAACTCATTTTCACCAACCGGAGATCGCATTGAAATGCAATCCGAATTACATGTAATTATCAGTTGGGATCGTTTAGTAATGCAATACTGAAATATGTAAACTTCTTGTGTGGGACCACGTGCGAAGGGAAGGGCGTCAGTTTATTTTTAGTGTGGGAAGGAACTGCAGATGCTGGTTTCACCGAAGATAGACACAGAATGCTGGAGCAATTCTCCAACACTGGAGCGAAGGAATGGTCGAGACTGAAGAAGGGTCTCGACCCCAAACGCCACCCATTCCTTTTCTCCAGATTATTTTTAGAAGCGGGCGGCAGTGGAACCCTGGTTTGGGGTTTCGTGTCTGGGAATTTGGGACGTGCATTTCATAACACGGGGGTAGAGTGAGTTGACAGGGATTAACCGAGTACCGGTCTGTAATCGGAAACCATCGTATTGCAGAATGCCTCGGTTTTAAAGTTCTCATCGCTGTTTTCAAATCCCTCTGTGTTGTTGCCTATTCCTGTCGGCCAATGTTTCAACCATTTAATTGTGCCCTCTTGATCCCCCAGTTTAATCGTCCCATCTCTGCAGCGTGCTTTCAGTTGCCAAGACTCCGAGCTTCAGAATTCCTTCCGTGAATATTTTCCCACTCCCACCGCCTTTCCATGTTAATGATGCAAACTAAAATATGTAGAAAGGAACTGCAGGTGCTGGAATATACCAGCAGGTCATGTGACATTCGTGTATCCTTAACCTCCAGAGATGCTGCCTGGCCCGCTGAGTCACAACCAGTATTTTGCGTCTATCTTCGTGATAAACAAACAAGCTTTTGAGCATTTTTGTTGAGGGACTTGGTATATTTATTTGTCCATTGTGCGCTGTTTATTTAGAATTGTTGCGAAATAGACTGGTTGGCTTTTAAGTGGCGGAATGGGAGCGTTATGGGTCATGTTTAATTTAGGATGTTTAATGTTTAAAGTAAGTTGAGATCAGTTTAATTAGGCATCATATTCGACACAAACATTCTGGGCCAAAGGGCCGGTTCCTGTGCGGAACTGTTCTATGTAGAAACAAGGAACTGCAGATGCTGGTTTACATGAAAGGACGCAAAGTGCTGGATTAACTCAGCGGGTCAGGCAGCATCTCCCCTGGAGATCTCTCCTGTACTGTTCTATGTTCTGTAACTGTCACCACAGGATTTGTGATTTAAAAAAAAAAATCGTTCTCAATTTGTGGCTGATTCACCAGGAAGTTTTTCACTCCCAGACACGACTACCCGCCCGTCAGTCCAACACCGACCTCTCCACAGTAACCCCAAGTGTTTTGCAAAAAAAACGACCAGCTCGCTGCTTGCATTTCTCCTGATTTGAATGGAGTTAGGAAGCGAAATATAGTAGAGGTTGGAAGGAAGAAGCAATAAGGCAGCACCGGTGGAGAATGGACACGGAGTATGGATTCTTAGCTGGCCACCGATGCGCTCCGACTTTACATTTAGTGCAGTGGGATGTTTAATAACTTGGGAACGCGGTGGGAGAGAAGAGATGTGGGTATTTTTTAAAGTAGTGTTTTTATTTTTAGGAAGAGTTCGCTAACTTAGGCATCTGTGATGTCTGTGCTACCCTTTGTAGCTTTGCCCCGTGTATTTTCAACATCTCCTGAAGCGGGAATGACCAATACTGCTGCCTTCAAAAGAGCGACTAATGCCTGGTCTGTTATCAATTGCGAAGGACAGAGGTTGCTTTGGACGCATGTAAATGGCGTAGCTAATCGCAAAAAGGTCATCGGTGCCTGATATTCAGCCTGATATTCAATCGCTTCACCTATCAAGCGATTAGATTGGTCGGCCCTGCCTCACGTTCGCTCTAAAAACTTGGTTTACTTCATTCCCTCCATTCGATATTAGTTAACACAGCGCTGTGTGATAACGGTGTTGTGCAATCGCACAGGGGCCATCATTATCTCTGAAAATAATTGTGCATTTGCTTCGGCAAATGCAAAGTTGTTTTGAGGAACGTTTACATCGTTTTTAACGCCTGTGCACTTCTCAAGGGCGGGAACTAACACGATTTGACACTGAGCTTACTGCAGCAAAATAAATCAAAACTCGATTTGAAATTTAAAAAAAAACCAGAGATACAGCGCTCATATCAGACAATAAGTAAATCCGTGTTTACTTTCCGTCTCTTATTGCAGGTTTAGATACCAGCCCAGATCCCAGAGGTACGGCGATGAGATCAGGGCAATGGTCAGTCGGATTCCTGGCCTCCCAGTCTTCGCTTTCACCACACACTGGGATCACAGTTCAAAGGTAGGGTTTCACTGAAACTTAAGGCTTGTTCAATAAACCTTCGTACCGAGGGGGTAAACGGTAAAGAAATGCGCTAGCGGGTTTCGAACATTATTAAACCAACTTTTATTTCCGGATTTGCCATTAAAATACCAGCCATATCTATCCTGTTCTTGCACATATTGGTTCACTGCGAAAACAAATATTGTTCAAATTAAATGTCTAATTTTCAAACGAAATATTTGAATCAGAACCTCGGGGTTGCCGGGCATCATGTGGACAAAATATATCTGGGGACAGGCGCGACTTTAGTCATTTTCTACCCGGACTGATTTAGTCCAGAAAACCTTTGTTTGCTATAATTCGCAGGAAAGTGACGAGATGACGGAAAACGGAGGCGGGATTCTGCAAATTAAAAAAAAAAATCAATTTAATGCCCTTGATAATAATTACAACCTACTGTTTTGCAAGTGATAATCAGATCTACTTTGGGGGGGTGGGGGGGTGTTAAAATGGTCTAACTGGACTCGTCTGTTATACCAGCGCCGTGTTTATCGTTTAGTTCCGAAGCCTCGAATAATTCCATCTAATTAATCGACGTGTTTTTTTAGGTAATTTTAAAAAGTAGTACCAATATGAAAACCAAGAGTGGGGGGGATAATTGAGGTAACGGGAATGTGAGTGGAGGCGAAGAACTAATCATTCAAAAACGCGAGTCAAATCTTCGGTTTATTCCAACCTGCCAACGAATTCATGGCGGTTCCCCGGCCTCAAACATTTCCTACTCGGAGAAGGCTCCACAATCGCACAGGTTGGGCTCGTTCTATCACGACGGAAGCGTTTGCATTTGATGTTTAAAAAAACAACCCACATAGAAAGAGTAGATCCTTGTTCGCGCATGAATCCGACCGAGCCCCTCTCCCGCTTCAGATTTGCCCCATGTTGCTCTGAATCCCACTGCTTCACTCTTGGAACCTGTAGATGCGGAGCTCAGAGCCAAATGGTGAAAATAAAAGCACAACTCGGGCGACTATATCTTGTAAACCCATTTTCAAATAAGGCAAAAAGCAGGAGTAACTCAACGGGTCAAATAAGGCCAAATGAGTCCTACTCCTTAATGGGTAGATCCTACGCAAAAGTCCCCGAAACTTAAAATTGCAACACCGTCTAAAACTTCCAAGTAATATTTTAATGTTACTAATCACCCCACTATTCAATTTCCCATTAGATAACAGCAAATAAAGACATTTTGCATTTAGTTCTGCCTCTAGTATTCAACAAGCGGTGTTTAATAGCAAATGTTTAATAACAAACGGCCGTCTGAAGAAGCGTCTCGACCAGAAACGTCAGCCATTCCTTCTCTCCAGAGATGCTGCCTGTCCCACTGAGTTACTCCAGTATTTTGTGTCTACCTTCGATTTAAACCAGCATCTGCAGTTCTTTCCTACACGACGGTGTTTAATACATTTGGGGATTCGAAAGCAAGCCCTGACGCCCCGGCGTTTTGCTCAAGCAGGAAATTTAACCTAATCAGTTTGAATTGACCCAGGAGCAAAGGTTTCAGGTCAATGGTACGGCCTAGTCTTGAGCGCACAGTGACCAGAGGTTGGCATTTCCTACTCGTGTCCGTGTCTTATCAATTTATTAAACCAGGAATTCTCCAAGCAACAGGCGAACGCGTGATACAATGCTTAAATAACTCGAATTAGACAGCACAACTGCGATGAAACTCTTCAAAAGCAAGTCAAAAAAATAAGGAATTCCCATAAAATAATAATGTATAAACAAACTAAAAAAAAAGATCCATTTCATTTTCGGACTGCCCTATTGATAGGAAAACAATCAAACGCTACAAGGAGATTATTAATATTTCAAAATATATCCCAGATTATCAAGTGATTCCTCCTAAATTTTTATTTCCACTTTTCCAGTAATACGGGATCTTGAGGAAACCTTTCAGCCTATGACTAGATTTTGCATCCAAACCACCAACCACTTCAGTGCGACATACCTGGGTCTGTTGGAGATGCTAGGGGTTACGTTCATTGATCGTTGTCTATCAGCGATTTATCAGGTAATCAATAACTGGGTCATTTAGACATTTGCCTTGCCTTCCAGCACAGAGAACCCTAACGGGTGGGGTGGAGGTTTGGGGAGATTAGATGGGGAGAGGTAGTGGTTGCCTCCATGCGATGAGGTATGGATAAGAGGAAACTGGGTAGGAAAGGTCAATGGGCAACTTGTTTCCAACTTCTAGGACATTTGGAGAGTACTCGTTTGAGCAACCCGCAATTGTTAATTTTCTTCAAAGTTGTGGAATTTAGTGGAGGGGGGTTATGCATTCCCTTGCAATTTCTAAGCAGTTAAAATAACTTGTTTTTCTGCATTGGCCAAACACACAAAGATTGGAGATCAGGTTATCCAGCGGTTGTATACGACGAGGACAATGATTGACCATATCTTAAACGCGCTGGACATTCTAGAGGGTCATTCTGCAGTCTCTAACCGAGTGTTTTGGTATTATCTAATTATAGTGTCGCTCGGAAAGTCAGCACTGATCATTACCCCCCCCCCCAATTCCCCCAACCCCGGAACACCCACAAATTTGGCGTGTAAAACACGAAGTCCATTTTATACTGGTCGATCCACTGCATACTGACAGGGGCTGAGGTTGGGTGCTGGGTTTTGCACCGGCCCGTAGCTGAAGGTCGAGGAGTGATGCTTGGCTCGGAGTCTCAGGCTGGCCAGGCTGGTGTTGCAGTTGTCCCGGTACACGTATGGACTCGAGCTAGATCCGTAGGGGCAAGGAGAGGCAGCGACCGCTGTGTTCAACGAAGGGTTGCCAAGGCTGTTCAAGTTATTCAAGCTTGTGCCAGGTAAAGCGGAAGGAACCATAGTCATGGAAGGGATAGAGTTGGGGGCGGAAAACATGGCTTGCGATGACAACGAGTTCACATTCATGGAATTGAAGAAGGAAAAACCTTTGGCGGAGATGGGATTGGTGCCGAGTCCTTTGGTGGCCCAATTATTGTATGAATACCCGGAGTACATGTCCTCGTAGGGTTGAACCAGCCCGTTGAACGGAGCTCCAAACCCAGTCTTACACAGTTCAGTTTGTTGGTGGCGCTCCCGCTTCCTCCACTTCGCTCTGCGATTTTTAAACCACACCTGTCCAGACCAAAGCAAAAAGAGAGGTTAAATCACAATGCACAAATAGTTGGAGATGAAAAGAGAGTCAATAAGCCCTAAATCGTAGATAGACACAAAATGCTGGATTAACTCAGTGTGGTCAGGGCAGCATCTCTGGGGGAAATGAGTAGGTGACGTTTCGGGTCGAGACCCTTCTTCAGACATTTTAATAGACAGTGTTTTAATAGACAGTAGCTTTTGCAACATCGTTCCCCTGGATAAAGTATTGCAGCCGAATTTTGTGACACAAAATTGCAGATACATTTAACAGAATTATTCATTGCTGACACAATTTTGCAAGTTCATGCACATTCACGGTGCCCGAAGAAGTGTCCCGACCCGAAACGTCGCCTCTCCAGTTGCTGCCTGGCCCGCTGAGTTCCTCCAGCACTTTGCTCATTTTGTTTTGCTCAATATTCCAGCATCATGCAGTCTTTTGTGTCTACATTCACGGCGCCGTAAAAAATAAAATAAAACCCTAGTTGCCAAACGTTTTCGTCCCGTTTACCCCTGGCACCTTTACTGGCACATAACTATGTTATTTCATGCCTTCTATAATTCTGTTGTGCTGAAGCAAAGCAAGAATTTCATTGTCCTATCTGGGACACATGACAATAACCTCTTGTATTTCACTTATTTGTCAACAACTAATGATGGACAGACACCGGTATGCCAGAACCAAACACATTCCGTCAATGAGAAAGAATGTGTACACATCCAGATCAACACATTTACCCCCTGGGTTGGCGAAATTTACCCCCTGAGGTAAATTTACCCCAGGTTGGGAACCCTTGCCCTAGTGTATTCAAACTGTTTACCAGGATGCAATCGCGCGACCCTTTCTTCGACTGAAATTACGTAGAAAACTCAGTAATACGGCTTGAGGAACTGCGAGATTCGGGTTTGATAGGTTTTGGATTAAGTGATGCCTCTCATTGAATATCGTAACGGACGTCGGGGTAGTAAAACTGAGCCGAGGAGCCATCGCAAGTTCGCTGCACGGGTTTTGCAACCAGCCGATTGAACTCGATGATTTAGATCAGTTGAACTATTCGGAAGAAAGATCTCGACCTGAAACGGCACCTATTCCTTTTCTCCAGAGATGCCGCCTGACACGGTGAGTCACTCCAACGCTTTGTGACTGTCTTCAGATGATTGCAAAGATGGGTAGTTTGAATCATTTCCTCCGTTCGTATTTGTAACGAGACTAACGCGGAGCGATTTTGCATTGAACTCAACCTGTTTGTGCTGAAAATACCATCACATTTAAATTGCAGTTATAAAGCTTAAATTACTTTTGAAGTAATTAGCAGCCCCGAACTAAAACATTTTTCAAAAATCCAACTAAATTTGCAGTTTTGATTTTGCAGCTATGATTTTAAAAACCCTTAAAATCCACTTTTTAAGGTTTTTTAAGCGTGATATTTACCCTGATCCTGGCCTCGGTAAGGTTTGTCCACACCGCTATTTCCTCTCGGGTGGACATGTCTGGATAGCGGTTCCTCTGGAAAGTCGCCTCCAGTTCTTGCAGCTGTTGGCTGGTGAAGTGTGTTCGTTGCCTCCGCTGCTTCTTTTTGGCGGAGTTGTCTTCGGAGCCCGAGTCATCTGATTTACACCGGCGGTGCTGCCCGCTCTCTCCTGGTGGGAATTAAAAAAAAAATACCAGTGGACAAGTGCATGTGGCACATCCTTTGTTATCGAAAATAAAACTCCAGTCACAATGCCCATAATCTCCTCACCCTGGTGTTAAAATGTCATGATCTATATTTTGAAAACTCGATTTCACGCTGTTTTTACTCAGTATTTAAAGAGAGACCATTAAATGGCAAACGCTCAAGCGTTATGGTTCGGTTAAGGACATTAAATCGTTCAAACAAAACTAATATTGCCAATACACTTCTCACAAATCAGGCATTAAAATTAGCCAAGATCGCCGATCTAAATTTATACTGCTTCGGCTGGATAATTTAAACGAATATAATTTCAGGTAAACATCAGCTACACGGGATTTGTAGCGTTTCCCAGGAAGCTGCCCGGTGTTATTTCGAATTGATAATAAAAAATATATATTTCTTTTTCTTTCAAATTAACAGAAGATTGGAAACGTGACCGTCTCAGACCGCCCAGGAGTAGCCCATCTTTTCACAACATCACAGGGTCTTATAGTCTAAATCAAGAAAGATTAATAGGGACAAAAATTAAAATTGAAGTTTAAGGCAATTATTTTGTTGTTGGAAGCAGTTTATCTTTCGAATTTGAGATGCTTTCTCTTGATTTGGTCCATTTAATTTACAGGCGCTTTGAACCACTGCAATCCGGGTACTTCGGTGAGTACATTCAGTAATCTAAATATGATAGCTTCGTTATCTTCAAATACGCAGAATGCTGCTACAGATACTGTTTGTTTTTTCTTTGCATCCAATGCAAACCGTGCTATTTCTTCCACGTACGTAACATTGCCGTTTAGGACAAGCGAGTTCTCTAATTTGCGGTATTTGCAGTTAATTATTAAACTGAAAAATTGCATTGGGAATATCTGAATATATTTCCCTGCAATAATATTCAGATATCATTGGATTGTAATTTCGGAGTTTATGGAACTAGTGGTTTGAGTGTTTATTTGCAGTGAAATGGTTCACAAATTATCTCATTTACACCTTAGCATATTACTGAAAATATGCATTTATGGCTTGTAAAACGTTCCTTTGTGAGACGTTTCCTATGTAATGCTGCTCTTCGCAAATTGTTGGTAACTATTATGATCAGATATCGTTTTAATGCATTGTGCTCTATAGTAATCTAGTAGAATCATAGCTAAAACCTTTGATTGAATTTGATATATTATGACTAGAGTCCGTTTCGTACAACTATGGTTTTTTGCAGGGCGATTGTGCACAAGTTTAGTGTGTCCTAACCGCGGTTAATACCCGACGAACAGTTTTAATATACCAGGGATATTACTTTATATAAGTGCCTAGTGCGTTTTGATCGGCCTTAGTGCATGATGTCCATGATTTGTGCCTTGTAACATGACTGGTAGAGTGTATATGAACACCGATGTACCAACGCTGATCATAATATACAGCTAAGAGTTATGACAATATATATTTCATCGATCAGTGTGTCGATATCATTAAACACACACTAATCGGAGAGCATTCCCCCGACTACAGTCAAGACAAACCATTTCCTCCTAATTACTTTTTCTTCCCAAAATGCTACGGCCTTATGATTCTTGTGAAGATGTATAATTCACGTGTTGAGATCTAAATGTATGTCCGTATTCACTTCCATTTTAGAGTTGTTAACTTCACCAAATCAGGCTGAATATCATCCACACACCAGCACATTTCTCCTCGATAGTCGCAAACTCGAACAGGCGAAAGAAGCCGTTCAATTAGATAGCAGTCGGTACAACTTTAATCGCTTTAACCTCGTAATATTTTTTACAACAAAAAAAATCATACACCATTACATAAAACATAAAACATAAAGTACGTGTGCTGTAATTAAGATAATTGTCTGTAATTCTGCGAAGCGTGGCTGACGTTTGAGCGCCGTTCTGCTCGCCTTGCCGTCAGTTTTGGCGAAGCACAGATTTTTTAAACTCATCCTTCTTACCTCCACTTTCGCTGTTCGGCGTCCCAGCCAAATGCCTGATCCCGAAAGAACTATTATTCCCAGCTGAGCTCTGCAGTGACTTGAGCGATGTTGCTGCCATGCTGTACCTACTCCAAGTTGAACCAGGGCAAGGTTTTTTATGAACAAAAACGAGCCTTCAGATGGTCCATGCAGATTGTCAGAAAGAATAGACCTCTCTTTTTTTTTTACCCCTTATCCCTGATATGTGTTTTTGTCCCTCGGTCCCCCCTTAATCTCAGCTGCTAATTCCAAAGCTCAGTCTTTTCCCGGCCTATTCGTTGAGACGGCTGTTCCCCTTTGCTGTCCATTTGGACAGAGAGTAGTGGGATTGGACGAAAGCGGGTTGGGTTGGTTGCGGGGAGGGGGGGTGGGTGGGAGCGGGCGGGGAGGGGGAGGGGGGGGGGGCAGGTGGGTGGAGACAAGGGGACGATTGATGGCAGCCAGCGGGAGGAAATGCCGGCCACGCATTCCACGGATTGGTAACTTGTGGCTGCTGGACGAAACATCGCAAGGCTGCGCGGCCTGGCATTGGCTCCACAGTCTGCCACTAATAATTGACTCGTGATGCTTTGGTGCAGATGGGTGTCCATGAGTGAGCAGCTGTCGGAGTGAATCCAGCGAGGAAAGTTCCAGCGGCCATAACTCTTGTGTCTCACATATATTAAAAAAAAACACATTTGAATTCTCCTCAACTTCAGACCCTTCACGTTTCAGTTCAATTTGAACATGCAATGTATTGTCGCCCTGTACTTTATCACAGATATCTCCATTTATGTAGCTAAAGGTTGCTGCAATTTGTGGGTATAAATTCTGCACTGGCCAAAATGTTGGAAGTGGGCAACGTACCCCGCTGGTTTTAGGGGCTGAGAATTTAGATTACATTTTGTGTTTAAACGTGCCAGCGTTTCATTTCATAATTTGTTAATTCCATCGATTTTGCATCTGACTGTTACAGTATAATCTCACGTAGACTAAAAGAGAGTTGGCTGCGTTTCACTAAACCACACAGCTATATTCAGCAGTGCGCAGGCATTTGTAAATGCACAAAAGATGTCCAAAATCACAAAGATAACTGCTTCCGACTCGGCTGTTGAACAGTCGTCAACAATGTACAGCTGTTGTTAACGTTTATTCTGGGGGGGGGGGGGGGGCTGGGGAGGGGGGGATGTTGGGAATAGTTTCAAACGTGATGTCATGCCCCTCAACCTTTGGAACGATTGAAGTACATAATAAGCTACGTTGGATCTTTGGACTTCATCGCACCATTGTTTTGGAAGGAATCTGTTGTTAGTCTTGTCAAGCTGCCAGACCATCTCTCCGCAAACAAGAAGCCCTCGCTAGCTCTGTGTGGTGACTGGGAGAATGGAATATTGCCTAGGCAGGATGCCAGCCTTTGAAGTTAATGGCTTCACGTCGGTATGGATTAGTCCAAATGGGGTTGCTAGTTGCATGGGCGAATGAATGAAACCAACGACCCGCTGGTGCCCTGACCCACAGCCAAGATTAAACTGCATCTGCAGTTCCTTTCCACACATTCGGATTAAATTGGCCTTCTCTGTTATTACGGAGTGAGACCTACCAAGTGTGAATCACTGTTCACCAAATGGCCGCTGTAAAGTAGCTAATAGCAGAAAGATGGCTCACTTACAGTGCCACATGCCAGGGCGGCGTGTTGCCCCAGACATCATTGCGCAGCGCCCAGTGAACTATTTCAACGTAGATTGTTTCAAGAAAGAATAATTTTGAGGACAAGACTGAATTATTACCCATCGAATCTTCGTCACAAACCCAATGCTTCAAGATCACGTTCAGTACTTTTGAGCGATTGATAACTGAAACGTGATAAGTGAACCGTACGGTGCTGAAGACCATTTGGCCCATCGACTGTGGACTGGCTCTTCCAAGCAACGTCCCATTCAGGAGACCCACTACCCAGATCTTTTTTTTTCCCAGAGAACAGTTATTTTATTTTTTTAAAGTATTTATCCGTTTTCTTTCTGACGAAAAAAACGATTGTATTTGTTTCTAGCCTCCTTACAATCACAACAAAATGTGAGGCAAATGAAAAACCTCCTCAGTGACTCTGGGCCTTATGTTACCAATCACCCTGAACCTGTGGTCTCTGTGATTGCCCTGCTGGTGGAAGCGTTCCGCTTTATTTGTTGTAAAGAATCCCCCTTAAAGCGTTGAATACGTTTACTAAATATATTCGTAGCCTTTTGCTTTACCGATAATAATCAGTATTTTCTACATCTCTATATAGCCATGTTCACGTGAAAGGGTTTAGATGGATCCAGGTTTTAGTCTGAAAACGGGTCTCGACCTGAAACCTATTCCTTTTCTCCAGAGATTCTGCCTGACCCGCTGAGTTACTCCAGCATTTTCTATTTATCTTCGGTGTAATCCGATGTAAACTGCAGTTCTCTCCTATACGAGGTTTAGACGGATATGGGCAAAGCGCGGGCAAATAGGTCCAGTTTAAAGAGGCATATTGGTCACATTTGCCCGCGTTAGACCCATATCGCTCGAAGCAAAACTTAGTCACTAAAACAAAACTAAACACTCCACCGTTTAAAGACGAATCTGTCCATTTCCCTCCACAGATGCTGTCTGACCTGCCGAGTTCCTCCAGCTCTTTGTATAGGAAGGAACTGCAGATGCTAGTTTAAACCGAAGATAGACACAAAAAGCTGGAGTAACTCAGCGGGCCAGGCAGCATCTCTGGAGTCTGAAGAAGGGTCTCGACTCGAAACGTCACATATTAATTTTCTCCAGAGATGCTATCTGACTCGCTGAGTTACTCTGGGTTTTTGTGTCTATACTAATGCACTTAGATTTTTTTTTGCTCGAAATCTTTTCCACGCCGATGATTAACTTTCCCAGCTTTTTCTGTTGACGCTACCCCCCCCCGCCGACAACCCCCCCCCCCCCGCAGGAAAATGCACCGAGTAAACAGAATCTTAGAAAACAAGAAGTGTAGTCAGCACATATTACATTCAAAGTAGAGGCAGGAACAAGCTATTCCAGTTTATGTTTTTCCTCCACCTTTCAATTACATGGTGGTAGATTATATTGTACCTCCGCGCTGTTTCCCCGTTGCAATCCCGTATCCTTGATTCTCTTAATGCGTCGAATCTAAAAATACTCTTTCCATCATTCCTCTTCTCCAAATTAGACACAAAAAGCTGGAGTAACTCAGCGGGACAGGCAGCATCTCTGGAGAGAAGGAATGGGTGAAGTTTCGGGTGGAGACCCTTCATCAGACTGGTTAGCGATAAGGGAAACGAGAGATAAAGATCAATGGATGATCACTTCAGATCACCGTCTATATCTCTCGTTTCCCTTATCCCTAACCAGTCTGAAGAAGGGTATTGACTAGAAACGTCACCCATTCCTTCTCTCCAGAGATGCTGCCTGTCCCGCTGAGTTACTCCAGCTTTTTGTGTCTATCTTCGATTTAAACCAGCATCTGCAGTTCCTTCTTACACATTCCTCTTCCCCAGCCCCTTTAACTACCCGGCCCTTGCCAAATATTTGTAAATGGTGAAATGTTAAAGCGATGAGATACAGATACTTGAATATTTGTACGGATGATCAAATACTACAAGAGGGCGCAAAAAATAATCAAAAAGGCTGCCAGGAATCCGGCCTTTATATCCAAGGTGCTGCAGGTAGACAAAGCCCCGGTTGGACCACACCTGTGGAACAAAGAGCAGATCTAGGCGCAAAGAGCAGAGTTGGGAATGACATATTGTCCCTGGAAGGACTTCAGTACAGATTTCCAGAATGGTATTCGGATCCCGAAGGTTCAATTACCAGGAGAGATGCCACAAACTGGAGGCCTCTTCAATTCAGAATAATTTGGTTTACTTTATCGATTGATATGGTAAATAGAGGGAAGTTGTCGCCGCTGGTTGGGGAAGACGAGGCAGACTGGTCAAAAAAACAAAGCTAGGGTGAAGTTAGAAAACACTTCCTTCCACACGCTGATAGTCAGAGTTCTCATCAACAGACAATTGTTTAGTTTAAGATAGAAACAAATTGCTGGAGTAACTCAGCGGGACAGGCAGCATGTCTGGAGACAAGGAATGGGTAAGGGTTCAGGTCGAGGCCCTTCATCAGAAGATTCTGACTAAAATGGTTTAGTTCATTGTCACGTGTACCGAGGTACAGTGAAAAGCTATTGCTGTGTCAGCGGAAAGGCAATACGTGTAGGAAGGAACTGCAGATGCTGGTTTAAACCGAAGGTAGACACAAAATGCTGGAGTAACTCAGCGGGACAGGCAGCATCTCTGGAGAGAAGGAATGGGTGACGTTTCGGATCGAGACCCTGAAGAAGGGTCTGAAGAAGGGTCTCGACCCGAAACGTCACCCATTACTTCTATGCGGAGATGTTGCGTGTCCTGCTGAGTAACGTCGCGTAATTTGCGTGCCAAGGACACGTAAGTGGGACAGGCCCTTTACTCCAGCTTTTTGTGTACTATCAGCGGAAAGACTAAAGATGATTCCAATCGAGATGTCCACAGTTTAGAGATGGAACCACATAATTGATGGTGGTTAATTTGACTTTGAAAAGCGACCAGCACTGTTCAGTGCTAGGTCATTATCGCGTTGAATGGTGGATCAGTCTCGACGGACCAAACGGACGCATATCTTTTTTGTGTGTTCCAGTGATATAAAACCGGCTTGACGGAGAATCGTTATTGTACATGAACAGAAATCAGCGCGGTAAATAAAGCGGACGGGAGATCTCATTATATGTCTTACCGCGACTCGGGGCTAGAGAGTTCGCCTGTCACCTGGTCTCATAACGCAGCCACATTGGGGCCATTCCTTAAGTAAATAGTATTTTGGCGAGCTGAAACGCTGAACTTGCCAGGAATGTCTATATACTTCAAAAATAATAATTTGGATATTAAAACATACGGTTGTACTTTATCTCCGAGACGGTTTCTCGACTGGAAACGGCACCTATCCATCTTCTCCAGAGATGCTGCCTGACTTAACCCAGCACGTTGTGTCCCTTTGTGTAAACCAGCATCTGCAGTTCCTTGTTTCTACGGTTTCAGGAGTTCGATTGTGGACGAAAACGCTGTATGCTCTCTCTTTCTCTCTCTCTCCCAGAGTGCCTTTTACAACCCCTATCTGTTCTGCTAATCATCATCGGATCGTGAATAATTCTCGCTGCCGCTCTGGACTGAATGTAAGGTCGCGTAATTTGCGTGCCAAGGACACGTAAGTGGGACAGGCCCTTTACTCCAGCTTTTTGTGTACTATCAGCGGAAAGACTAAAGATGATTCTCCAATAATTTTTACACTATTTTTTTATTCTCCAGAGATGCTGCTTGACCCGCTTTTTTTGTGTCTATCTTCGGTTTAAACCAGCATCTGAAGTTCTGACCTACACATGATTCCTTGCTGCGTTGAATCATAGACCTTTTTCTTCGCTCCATAGATGCTGCCTCGCACGCTGAGTTTCTCCAGCATTTTTATCTATCTTGCTGCGTTGAAAATGCTTTCGTTCCCACCTCTTCTGCAATGTTTAGTTTCATGCACACCTCTGACTACAGTGTTAGAAGATTTCCACATTCAGGGCCAAATGGGGATAATTTATTGGAACATTTATTGACAACGAGACCACCACAAAACTCTCTCTGACCCGTGACCCCATGAATAAATCCTTCAGTTTTATAGATTCACCGAAGTCCAAAGTATGTGAAATGTACTGTCCATAAACCAGCATCTGCATTCCTTCCTACAAGTTGAGTGTGCCACGAGTGTTTTTCTTTTGCTAGATGCACTTTGTACCTGCGGCTTTGATTAGATTTCGGAGTTGAATACGTCTCTTTGCAATAGATTGACTCAGGAGCTGACCACCTCGGCATGAAGTTTGTACTCTCCTGTGGCACAGTTCAAAAGTCAAGTATCAGTTGAATGGGGCCAATGTATCCCCGGCGGTGAGCGGCTCAGCGCTGAGCCCACAATACAACCGGCCGCCCCGATGTTCACAAGCGTACAAATGATGCAGTCTGCACAATGTTACACAGATGTGGTCAAATAAGTCATGTGATATCAGTTCATTTGTGCTCGATGAAGCTCACAGATCACTCACGCCAAGAGATACTGCGAGCAGTGCTAACACCGACTCGCGTTCACGGGTTTTAATATAGATTAAACTGCAGATCGGCCTCTACCTCGCAAAGGCCCGATAGGGTTATCGTGTTATCAATCGATGCTATTTGAAACGTGAAATATATATTAAAAATGACTTTAATCCTTCCGAGGAACTGTTCTTCCTCGCCGTGTAGTGATATTCGCTGAATCAGTGAATACAAATCTCTCTGTGATTTTAAGCAGTCGGTTTTGGTTTAATCCCCATATCCTGTTCCCTTACAGTGATTACTTACAGGACATGAACCAACATTTCCCTTGTTTTTATTTGTTTTTTAATTTTATTCAAGCTTGCTGATTTATTGTCGCGGCGTTGAATATTCATGGCAGTGGCAAAGCGTTTGTTTAATGGGCGACCTGTTATTATGAACCATGTTGTACCATTATTCTAATTATTAATTCACTGTATATTCCATAGGAACATAATCAAGCGAAAGCACCTGGAAAATCATATAATATATATATGTATATGTGTGTGTATGTATATGTACGTGTTGTGTGTGTGTGTGTGTGTGTGTGTGTGTGTGTGTGTGTGTGTGTGTGTGTGTGTGTGTGTGTGTGTGTGTGTGTGTGTGTGTGTGTGTGTTGTGTGTGTGTGTGTGTGTGTGTGTGTGTGGTGTGTGTGGTATGTGTATATAACATAAGTGGCGAATCATCTCGACAATTAATAATTAACAGTCCTAAGAAGGGTCTCAACGCGGACGTCACCTATTCATTTTCACCAGAGATGCTGCTTGACCCGCTGAGTTACTGCAGCATTTTGTGTCTATCTTCGACAATTAATAAACCATGTTAATCAAAGAAATGACAGGCAAAAGTGCGTGTCATTAAGAAATAACTTAATGTGAAAAATAAGTATACTTTGTCTTCCAATTTCACTTAAAATAACCAGAACCCAACATGGATATTAAAAATATAGGCCAGTTTAACCGGACGCTTTATTTTACGGAGTGAAGTGGTCCCGATTATTTTCGGACAGCACGAATAGCGTGTACTATGTGAAAATGACAATGCGGGTCCATTAACGTCTTACGACCGAGGCTTTAAATGTTTTCTTTCATTGCTAACTTAACGATATAATATAAATTCTGACATGCAATCCTCGCATTACCGACAGGTTAACTTGTTCGTACAGTGTATTGTGTTACATGAGGGCGCCGTGGAGTCTTTAATGGATCGCTCATCTGACACCAGTTGAGCGAGAAGGATTTTGCAAGGCACTGTTACCGAGCTGAGATCCGCCCGGTTAATTTATTACAGGCTTGCGAAAATCAGCAGCCAATAAATTCAATCACATTAGTAACCCGACGCTGCCGTAATGATGATTACCGCAGGTTAGCACGATGTCCACTATAAATAAAGGTACTTCATAATATTTGGTCTCGTAAAAATAAGACGAGGTGTCACCCCCATCCGTTCCATTGATTTATAGGGCAGGGAGAGTTTGTTCAAAGACCTTGTAAAATAGCGTGTACTCAATGATATAGAGCGAATATTCGTGAATACTGTACACTGTTTATATTAG
>CM075991.1:6831610-6933466 GCA_038087875.1 Malacoraja senta
ATTATTGGGCTCAGCCGACCAGATGTAATTCCATTCAAAGTGTGTTACATATTAAAGACCCAAATGCATTTTACATTTACAAAGCTTGCATTAATTATCCCGGTTTTATACTGAACTCTCTGCACTTCCGTTGGACTTTTTCTGAAGCTTAACACAAGAAAGAGCTCGGGTTTATTTACCGTTTTACCAGGTGCCCCCCCCCCCCTCCCCTGTTTTTAAAATGAAACATGATTTGCGATAGAGTTCAGGGAGGGCGTGGGGGGTTACAACTGCAAGATTCCCAGTCTCTACTGTATCCTGTTTATGGGTCTTTTCCCGCTGCCACTGTCTCCTTACCGCACTTTTCCTGCTGACTGGAACCGTTCTTTGATTCCAAACGCGTTGCTTCTCGCGAACGGCGCAGCTTCTGTTCTGGGCAGTCCAGGTCGGTAGTCTCAAGTTTGTGAATTTCCATTCGAAGAATTTAATCCTACAAACGGCGAACAGCGAAGTTTAGAAGCTGGAGAGAGAGAGAGAGAGAGAGGGAGAGAGAGAGAGAACATCACCGGCCGGTCTAATGCTCAACGAAACGGGTCGAAAAATGATACTCCGGTCTCTCTGTACAATCTTTCACAGACACCCAATGACATTTTCACGTGCGTTCAGATCTTTCTTTTTTTTTAACCCCAACTTACATTTATTTAAGACACAAGACCAAATAATACAGTCCGAGGAAGGGTCTCGACCCGAAATGTCACCCATTCCTTCTTCCCAGAGATGCTGCCTCTCCCGCTGAGTTACTCCGGCATTCTGTGTCTCTTCCTCCAAATAATACAGGCGATTGGTTTCTCTTGAACGGTTTCCGTTATTTTCCTGGAAGCTGAGTTTATCCAGTGTTGAAAACGACTGCTGTTTCAGAAACGTTTAAAGAGGTAATCACAGACTTGGAAATAATTCTCCCACCATCCAGGTACCGTCAGAATATGCTGACACTGACAGCGTGTTTGGATTTGTTTGGCGGTTACTTTATGTTTTTGTGTTGGAATATTCTTCATCTTTAATATTGAAATCGGTAACACGACACCTACAAGACGCGTTTCTATGGTTTCGAATCTGGTGTAAGTCTTCGCAAAACCAAACAGTTTCTTTCCTGCAAGATCGGTAAATACTTGACAGTCTTGTCAGTCGTAAATAGAACTGCATCTCCTTCGCTATTGTGTACATCTGTGCAGAAAGACGGCTAGTGTACAGAAGCAAGGGCCTACCCGTGGAATACACCGTGCAAGATATTAACCAGCATCGATGCATCCGATTGTTGCCTTGACATATCTAGGTCTATCCAACATCAACATTCCACGCGGCTTATTTCACATCTGCAATCTAACCAAAACTCAAAGAGCGACGATGGCTTTGAGGTTTGCCTTCAGAATCATACCGCTACTGCGAATAATCTTCTGCTTGAGCAGTTTTGGGCAATTTACCAGATACATTGTTGTTTAAACATGTGAACGGCGATGTCGTCGCTGAAGGTGGATTACCAGCCAGGATAGGGGGGGGGGCATTTAAGATTGTCAAAGTGTTAAGAACTGAATGAACACGAGAGTGATTCTGGGGGGGGGGGGGGGGGGGGCATTTAAGATTGTCAAAGTGTTAAGAACTGAATGAACACGAGAGTGATTCTGGGGGGGAAAACGTTTTGGAATTAATAACTATCTCCTGGACTCCCAAGTGGTTTGGCGAGTTTACAAGTGAACAGGAATCAGGGTGAGACGAGATCGCATTCGGCATTCTTGATGGGTTGTCCTATCTGGAAGTATCCATGTATGGTTGTATGCCTACTTTGGCAGGATGAAGAAAGACGGAGTCAAGGACCACTTCAACACTAATGTCACTGAAACCTCAACAAATAATTGCAGCCTTCGGGACAGAAATACTGCAGACTTTCATTAAAACGCAGTTTGATGTTCAGACTCTTTTCGCGTGGAATACCCGGGTTCAGTATATCCGACAATGCACACAATGTATAACACCTACCCGAATCCGACTCTCAACTCAATTTATACACTTTGATTTTTTTTTAAATAATGTGACATCAACCTAAAATTAATATTATTTTTTGGACTCGTATCAATTATTAAAGTCACATTTGCTGTTGAAAAAGGCTCGATTTTTACAATGTAATACCCTGGATATTTACCAGATGATTGGACTGGTTTTTGGCAAACAGAAAGGGTGGAGGTCTGAATGGGGTGGGGACTGGAAGAGACATTTGCATGGCGCATCGCGAATTAATTTTGGGGATTTGACTTGATTAAGATATCTGTCAGTTCGCAATTCGGAAAACTAATTATGGGACTCGGAGGCAAGAGGGTAGCGCTAGGGCAGATGGAATTACTGTTCAGTGTTTGCTGATAATAATTTGCGCTTTCAGACCCGGATTTGCATATATTGCATCTGTCAATTGGCTCTCTCTCCGTTATTGAAAAATAACTTTGAACTGCATCGTGTTTCCTAATATGGGAATCGGGCATAAATTACAAGCCGCCTTTCATTTTCAAGTCATATTTGTTGTATAAAGAGAGCAGCAGCATTAATATTAATAGGACTGATGAAGTTGTCTAATGTCAGTGCCGAAGGTCTCGTGACCAAGAGCTACGATACATTTTTGCTGACGGCTCACTAGTAAGGGCGGTGTAAAAAATGCACGTTTCCCAGATAAAAGGGGATTATCTAAATCAGAATGGATAGAAGTCTATCCGTCAATATAGTCAAGTCGAGTCACATTTATTTATATAGCACATTTAAAAAACAACTCTCGTTGGCCAAAGTGCTTTACATTTGTTATAAGAATAGCATAAACAAAACAAACTACATACATATATACATATAGCCCTCACTCAGAGGGCTACATGTATATATCACATATATCATAATATAGATCGCTGCGAAGGCGGGATACATCTACCAATCGATCTAAGTGCTGGAGTACATCTTAGCTAGCATCTCTGGCGAAAAATGATGGGTGGCTTTTCGGGTATGGACCCTTCTTCAGACTGCTGCCTGACCCACTGAGTTACTCAAGCACTTTGTGTCTATCTCTGGTGTAAACCAGCTATATCTCTCGTTTCCCTTTCCCGCGACTTTCAGTCTGAAGAAGGGTCTCGACCTGAAACATTGCCCATCCCTTCCCTCCAGAGATGCTGCCCGTCCCGCTGAGTTACTCCAGCTTTTTGTGTCTATCTTCAGCATTTGCTTTGTTTCTATCATCCAACCACATTCCCGTCTCTTCGATATTCGCACCTGTCTTTATTTCTAAAGAAACAATGCCAGACGAGGAAGCTGCATCTTAGTCTGACCGAGGAAGGGTCTCGACCCGAAATGTCACTGATTCCTTTTCTCCAGAGATGCTGTCTGACCCGCTGAGTTACTCCAGCATTTTGTGTCTATCTTCTGTTTAAACCAGCAACTGCAGTTCCTTCCTACACATCTTACCGAAATAGTGCAGACTGGAAAAAAAAGAAGCCGAATCAATATAATTGTTACACTTTGAAATTTTCCATGCAATTGACTGGTTATGTCGAAACATGTACGTAAAGCGAATGGAATAAATTAGTTTCGGGATCATTGAAATAGGAGTGCTGATTAAAGTTATATTTATTCTCGCGGAAGCTACAGTTTCCTAACAAAACCAGAGCCGGGACAAATATCTGGAACTGAGTATATAATTTCTGACGGAGTCTGGCAGGTTTTACTCGCTCCTTGGGAACTTCGAATGCAGGAACTTCGAATGCAGGCCACTCAAGGGCACAGACAGCGGCTAATTTGGTGGTTTCCAGCCTCCTGCGCAGTTCCTGTCATTTTTGAGAGGGAGTGAAGGCTATATCCCAAGTCTCAAAACACTGAGTTCTTCATTTGACCTGCAATGACCTTGAGAATGTGACTTGTAATTGTTTCTGAAGATCCAATCCCGGTAAACTGGATTTAATCTTGCTGGTGTATTCTGGTACTTTTTGCAACCAGAGAATTGAACAGTTTTAACACTTGTCGGTATAAGAAAAGGATCGGGGCAACGGGCCAGGGGGCAAAGATGGGGTGGGGTGGTCAATAAGGAAGGAAGTTCCATATTTTCCTCTTAATTGTTTAGACTGCGGAAGAGTTAAATCAGTGCCAGAAGTAAGTCTTGCCCCTAGTCCCACGAGATTCATTAAGAAAAACTTGATTGTTAAATTAATGAAATATAATAAAGTGACTAAAAGTTCTAGAGTAACTCAACGGGGTCTTAAATTAATGTAATAGAATAAAACGGACTCGAAGTTCTGGAGCAACTCAAGGGGTCAGGCAACGTCGAGTCTTTGGGTACTTTTAAAGTAGAGATTAAGCTGGAGAAACTCAGCGGGTGAGGCGAGGTGGGAGAATGCAACCTTCACGTGGTCCGCCCTGTTTCGACAAGTGCACAATCAAATAAGATCAAATAGAACAAGTTGTCCGATAACTTTAGGCTGTGCATGCCATACGCAAGAAGAAGAAGCGGGTGAGGCAGCATCTATGGAGCGAAGGAAATAGGCAACGTTTCGGACCGAAACCCTTCTTCAGACTGGAGAAGGGTTTCGGCCCGAAACATTGCCTATTTCCTTCGCTCCATAGATGCTGCCTCACCCGCTGAATTTCTCCAGCATTTTTGTCTACCTTCGATTTTCCAGCATCTGCAGTTCCTTCTGAGAGATTAACAGATACTTGATTAGTAAGGATGTCAAGGGTTATGGGGAGAAGGCAGGAGAATGGGGGTTGAGAGTGAAAGGTAGATCAGCCATGATTGGGTGGCGGAGTAGATTTGATGGGTCGAATGGCCCACTTCTGCTCCAATGACTTATGAGTTTACGAGCGTATCTCTGGAGAACATGAATCGGTGACGTTTCGAGTCGGGACCCTTCTTCCGACTGAAATATAATTTCAGGTAGAAATAATCTATAAACCCGTGCATATATACAGCAGTGTACATCTGAGTGAGTCGAGGGGAAGGATAACTTGTCGACGCAAAAGGCTGCTGATGCTGGTTTACAAAAAAAAGGGACATGTTGGAGTAATTCGGCGGGTCAGGCAGCATCTCTGGGGGACATGGAAAGGTGACGTTTCGGGTCTGGACCTTTCTTCGGAGTGATTATTAAGAGTTATTCTTCAGGAATAACTTGGTCTCTTGGCAGAAACTGAATACCCTCACATAAATATTGCCTTAACTCTGCTCAAAGCATAATCCGAATCAGGTCGAATCCATGTCGGCAACGTTAAACTGAACTCCCACACCATCCACACCCACCCAGTGCGTCGCCACTTCCCATCAGTGGGAGAAATGTTGTTTTGTGTTGCATGCAACAAAATGGAAAACCTAATAATTCTACAGAATATTACAGAAACAAAGCCCCCCCCACCTTCTCTCCCCGACACACAAATAACCCCACCCCCCTCCCCCCCACACTATTCTGGGGAAATTTGAAGCCATTTAGTTTAAATCAGTAAAACATCTCCCGATGCAAAACGCAAAACAGAAGGTACAAGAAGGTACACAAAAATGCTGGAGAAACTCAGCGGGTGCAGCAGCATCTATGGAGCGAAGGAAATATCTTTTTCTGGATATAGAATAAATTGGAATAAAAGTGAAATTATGACGTTAAAACCTCAAGAACCTACACACTTATTGAAGTTCCCCTTTAAAATAGCAACAGAAAATTTTAAATATCTGGGTATTCAGATTACTAGAAAACATAAAGCATTATTCAATGCTAATTTTATACCTTTATTAAGCAAAAACTTAATATACTGATTAAATTTTGGAAAACACTTCCTTTATCATTAATAGGTAGAATAAATGCCATAAAAATGATCTTTCTACCACAACTATTATACCTATTTCAGTCTATACCAGTATATGTACCAAAATATATATATTTTTAATTAGACTCTAATATTACTAATTTTATTTGGGATTATAAATCACATAGAATTAAAAAAGAACACTTATGTAAACCAAAAGATGTAGGGGCCTTTCACTCCCGAATTTTCTGTATTATTATTGGGCAGTACTTATTAAGAATATAATTTACTGGTTGGATAGTTCTACCCAACAGACAGAATGGATAAAAATGGAGAAAGAGGATTATTTTCCTTGTTAATATAGGAATGATCCTCTTCTCCCCCAAAAAACTGAACAATACAATACATAAGAAGAACCCAATTATACATGATACAATAAGAATATGGAAACAAATAAAATTATCCTTAAAATTAAGAAACCTATCATTGTTAACACCAATAGCGAATAATTCTTTATTTAAACCATCTCTTATGGACAAAACATATAATTAATGGAAAAGTTTAGGAATGAAAAGGATCGGGGATATGTATGAAATGGGAAATTTATTATTATTTCAACAATTACAATTAAAATTTAAATTGAAAAACAACCATTATTTTAAATATCTTCAGATTTGCAATTTCTTGAAGAAATACATACAAGGATATCAAAAAAGAACCCCTGATTTATTGGAAGAAGCAATGAATATTAAAGCTGATGCACAAAAATTAATATCATATTTATATAATAGTATTTTAAATATAGACCTACCAGCGACAGAGGTACTTAGAGAAGAGTGGGAACGGAAATTAATGATAAAAATTACGAAGGTTACATGGGAAAAGTATTTGATATACATTCACAAATGTTCGATTAATGCAAGATAATCTAATTCAATTTAAAATTTTACATAGATTATATTATTCAAAAACAAGATTAAATACATTCTATCCAAATATATCCCCCACTTGCGATAAGTGTTTAACCCAAAATGCAACTATAACACACTCTTTTGTTTCCTGTATAAAACTTTATAGATTCTGGAGTGATATTTTTGAAATAATTTACAAAATTATTTAAGATAAAAATGGAACCTAATAATGAATTGATTATATTTGGGGTAATGGAAGATGGGAATAAACTGAATACATCTAAAAAATTATTTTTAAATTATGGTTTAATAAAAGCAAAACAATTAATACTTAAATTTTGGAAAAATACACCAATACCAACGCTCAAAATGTGGATTGCAAGTATGTTGGACACCGCACATCTTGAGGAAATGCAATTCCTCCTAATAGATAAATCTGACCAATTCATAACGAGTTGGTCTCCATTTGCCGTCTTTTTGGAATCATATGGTGCAACACAATTGTAAAAGCTAACTGTCTCGTGACTGGGCGAGGGATGTTTAAGATTATAAATAAGATCTCCTTACTTCTTTTTTCTTTTTCTTCCTTTTTTCTTTTACTCTCTTTTTCCTATTTTCTACTCTTTAACTTTCTTCTTTCATTCTCTATTTTTCTTCAACACACACTATATATCTCACGTTTTTCTATACTTTATTATCTAATTTATTTTTCTTTTTCCTCTTTACTACAATAAAAAAATAAGAAGCTGTACATAAAATGTATTATGAAAATATGATTGTATACAATTGTAATTACTTCTAATAAAATTTAAAAAAAAAAATTTAAAAAAAAATGCTGGAGAAACTCAGCGGGTGCAGTAGCATCTATGGAGCGAGGGAAATAGGCCACAAAAATGCTGGAGAAACTCAGCGGGTGCAGCAGCATCTATGGAGCAAAGGAAATAGGCCACAAAAATGCTGGAGAAACTCAGCGGGTGCACAAAAATGCTGGAGAAACTCAGTGGCCTATTTCCTTCGCTCCATAGATGCTGCTGCACCCGCTGAGTTTCTCCAGTATTTTTGTGTACCTTCGATTTTCCAGCATCTGCAGTTCCTTCTTAAACAGAAGGTACAAGAATCTCAGATTAACCTCTCTGCGTTCTCTGAAGTATTTTCTGATGCAGATGCTGAAAGTTTAGCTCAGTGGGATACACAGAAAATAAATGTTCTCGCCTCTTCCAATGTTAGCACCAATACCAATACAAAGTGATGACATTCCTCAAGAATGCACGATAGAAACACCTTAATATTATATCAGTGTCTTAATATTATAGCGACAAAGGCACTTAGCAGTTCAGATAGCAACGATCGAGAGGGAAGCGTGAAGTTTCAATTCGATAGCCTTTCATTATAAGCTCTCACCTGATTTTAAGCACATCACAGTAGGCAATGGTAATTCGGAAGTATCTCATTCACTTTTAAAGTTCACGAATGGGTGGGCTGCTGTGACCGTTATTGCAACATGAACCAGGCAAGAGTCTATTTTAAAGAAACATTGCATCGGGAAAGCTGTTGTTTGGAATCCTAGGATCGGTTGCTCACAGAATTAGGCCATTCGGCCCATTCAAAGCGTACCGGTTCCTTTTTGAACAATCCTCTCAGTCCCATTCTCCAGCTCTACACATGTAACCTTTCCAATTATCTCCCCCAAATCTCCACCTCACTCACTCACTCACTCACTCACACACTCACTCACTCACTCACTCACTCACTCACTCACTCACTCACTCACTCACTCACTCACTCACTCACTCACATCCTCACCCTCAACCTCACCCACCCCCCCCCCCCCCGAGTTCAGCTATTCAATTCACTTAAAGGAGGCGTGATTAACTTTGTTCAATAATGCTTTATTTGTCACATCTGCAACTGCACAATGAAAATCCAATCTGCATATATTTCACATGCAGGCACCACCAGTTTTGGCGCCATTATTCAAAGCAAAGTCCGGTCGACTCGCGTATTCGATGTACTGGAATCGTTCCGCGAAGGACTCCCTCTCCTCTCTTTGCTCTTTGTATCCCGGGTTTCCACAGCCCCCATCAGCAATGAATTCCTGGTCATTACTATTCTTCATGTAAGTTTTACTTTCCACATAGGCCCCCTCCCCCCCCCCCCACTTTTGTTGTCCATTGCTTTAAATATGCACCCCCTTGGTCTTGATGCACCTTCCCTCTATTCATTCTGCCTATAGTGGACATGATCGCCTTTGCTTCACTTTCCTGTCCACCTCAGTTTCAGTTTCAGTTTAGTTTATTGTCACGTGTACCGAGGTACAGTGAAAAGCTTTTGTTACCCATTAACCAGTCAGCAGAAAGTCAATACACGATTACAATCGAGCCATTACAGTGTATAGATAAATGATAAGGGAATAACGTTTAGTGCAAGGTTAAGCCAGCAAAGTCTGATCAAGGATAGTGCGAGGGTCACCAATGAGGTAGATAGTAGTTCAGCACTGCTCCTATACACTAAAGAAAAACAAATCCAGCTTTTCCAGTCAATCCTTCAACTGAAACCCCTCATGACTGGCAGAATTCTAATAAAATCGAAATAACTAATTAAATACTAATGTCATAATCCTAAATAAAACATCTACAGTTGCTTCTGAATAAAAGAGTGTGGCCTTTGCATTTACAACATTTTGCAAAGATATACTGCACGGTTTGGGTCACCGCTTAAATCCTTCCAGTCTTACATCCAGATAATATATTGGTCCATTCAACATTTTTTTGGAAACAGCTCATGACCTCCCTTCATCCGCCAGAGCTGAATTGGTTCCCAGAAAGGTCATGGTCATATTGCACAGAACAGGCCCTTTGGCCTACCTTGCCAATGACAATCAAGATACCCTCATCTAATTCAGTCCCACCTTGCCGTGTTTGTCCCATATCCCTCAAAATGCTTCCTGTTCATGTATCTGTCCAAATGTCTTATAAATGGGACTTCACTTCAAGGTGGTCTTCTCTCAGAGTCATTCCACAGAGGCCTGAATCCCACCACACTGTTATTCATGGCCATTCAATACAAGGCAGGGAGGGGACCTGGGCAGCTCCTAAAATATTTGACAGCGAGCATGAGCAAGGCATAAAATAGTGACTTCTAAAGAAGGCACAAAACTGATATAAAGTGCACTGCAGTTCTTGATTTCATTTCCACAATACATTTTAGACCTGGAATCAGATGTAGCTGACTTGAGAATGTCTTCTGGGTGTGTTTGTACATCAGTCACTGAAAGTAAGCATGCAGGTACAGCAGGCAGTGAAGAAAACTAATGGCATGTTGGCCTTCATTGCGAGAGGATTTGAGTTTAGGAGCAAGGAGGTCCTACGGCAGTTGTACAGGGACCTGGTGAGACTGCACCTGGAATATTGTGTGCAGTTTTGGTCTCCTAATTTGAGGAAGGACATTATTGCTATTGAGGGAGTGCAGCGTAGGTTGACCAGGTTAATTCCCGGGATGGCGGGACAGACATATGATGAAAGAATGGGTCGACTGGGCTTGTATTCACTAGAATTTAGAAGGATGAGAGGCAATCTTATAGAAAGATATACAATTCTTAAAGGATTTGACATGCTAGATGCTGGATAAATGTTCTCGATTTTGGGGGAGTCCAAAACCAGGGGTCACAGTTTAAGGATAAGGGGTAGGCCATTTAGGACTGAGATGAGGAAACGCTTTTTCACCCAGAGAGTTGTGAATCTGTGGAATTCTCTGCCACAAAACGCAGTGGAGGCCAATTCACTGGATGTTTTCAAGAGAGGGTTAGATTTAGCTCTTTGGGCTAAAGGAATCAAGGAATATAGGGAAAAAGCAGGAACAGTGTACTGATTTCAGATGATCAGCCATGATCATATTGAATGACGGTGCTGGCTCGAAGGGCCGAATGGTCTACTCCTGCACCTATTTTCTATGTTTCTATGTTTCTGGCACCTTGGTTTGATACCGTGAAGTACCACTGTTTCTAAAATACAATATTAAACACAATGATAAATCTCGGCCAATGCAATCATGATTTTGCACATGTGTTGGGGTAATTGATTTATCGATTTTTTGTTTATATATTATAATGTGTAAGGCCTGTTAAACTACTGCAAATAAAATGAAGACAGCATCAAGGAACTGCAGATGCTGGTTTCCAAATAAAACACAAAGTGCTGGACTGTCAGTCAGTCAGGCCGCATCTCAGGACAACATGGATAGGCGAAGTTTAGGGTCAAGACCCTTCTTCAACTGATTTAATAGTTCCGTTGTTGGTACATACGACAATTAAAGACTCTTGACGCTTGATACTACTATACACACAATATAATCGTATTGATTTTACCCCTGTTGTTAACACCTGACTTTCTGAAGCCTGTGCCCCACTTCTCATCCACCACCACCTCCACTGCCACCCTCCTCCCCTTTTTTCCATCACCCAGGCCTTCTGAAGTCCAAGCTCGAATGTCAGGTTCAACCTCTCGACCTTCCCCAAATGGTTTGATTTCACACGGCTTTATGCAAGGTCTCAGTTCCTCTGCCCTCCAAGAGTTACCGCCAGTTTGCACAGTGGGGGCCTTGGCTGGAAAAAAAACTGTCAACACTGACATAACCCAGGTCTTAAATCTAACTCCGGCATGTGTGGATAGCACTGGGCTGAGCAAACTCCAGTACTTGAGACGGGCAATAAATTAACTCGCAACTTTGGACTTTGCTCCAGCATTCCGCATTTTTTTGGAATCCATTTGGTTCGATGGAAAAAATTCTGATCAAATATTTATCATTTCAAATTAAAGGCTCTTGGGTTCACCAACCAATTCAAAACTCCCAAGGGATAGAATGAAGAATTATCCAGTCATGTGCATCAGTACAAGGGGAAGGGCCAGCTCCGTTGACCATTTAGGAAATAGAAATGATGTAGAATTAGAAAAGAATTGTTGAACATGCAGCACACCTCTCAGCAGCAGATGAGGGAGCTTGAAGAATGATATAGGCGGTTGTGCAACCCGTAACTGGTGGTCAGGTATGGGGGGCACCATCCCCTGTTCTACCTCTGTGCCAAGAAACTCATTACAAACAAAAAAATAGCAAGAGATAGAGCCTTTGTGTCATACAGCACAGGAACAGGCCACTCAGTTGAACTTATCTTTGCCGATCAAGATGCCCAATCTCAGCTTGTCCCATTTTCCCACATTTGCTCCACATCCCTCGAAACCTCTCCTGTCCATGTACTTGTCAAAGTGACTTTAAAATGTTGTTATTGTACTTGCTTCAACTACCTCCCCTGGCAGCTCGTTCCTTATACCCACCACCAAAGGTGAATATATGGTCTGGATTCTCATTTTGACTGTAGTTCGAGCAGGAGTGAGATGAAGAAATAATTTCGTTTTGAATGAATGGAAATCAGATTAGTAAGACATTCACTGGAATGAATTTTCCCTAATCTTTTTGAAAACTAAAGCAAGAGTCTTGTATAAACTTACAACATTCTTTTGTTAGGAGACGTTCAAGATGATCAGTACGTTTGAATATGACAAACTGGTGGGGGATTATTGGGTGTTTTGGTGATGCTGCAGGTAGTGCAGATGCCTCACTGGTAGTTCAATCCCGACCTCCAATGCTGCCCGTGACTGAATGCGTTGCCTCTGGGTGCTCCTCTTTCCTCTCGCCTCCCAAGACGTGCCAGTTGGAAAGTTAATTGTCCACTGTAATCTGTGCACTAGAATTATCGTTAAAGTGGAAAGGGTGAGGTTTTGGTACATTTGGCCCACCGTGGCCTGCAGATGAAGATGATATCATTGTGTGGCTGAGTAAAAAAAAGCAAGGTATAGAGGGAAATGAAGAGGTGAAATGAAAAGAGAACACATTAGAAGATATCTCCAAGTAATTCTTTGAAAGTAATAGGATAAGTTGAGACATTTATTCACAAAATTTATGTGTTTGTCTATTTAAAAATTAATTTATTGGATGTAGGTGTAGCTGGCAAGGCTGTCTCTACTTGGCAGTGAATCATCTTCGTGAACTACCTTGGTCAGTTTTCCTGGTAAATGTCCTCCTGATTCAGAAGAAGGGTCCCAACCCGAAGCATCACCTGCCCATTCCCTCCACAGATACTTCCTGATTCACTGAGTTGCTCCAACACTTTGTGCTTTGTGCTCCTATAATACTGTTTAGCAGGGAGTTCCAGGATACAGTTCCAACAAACTAGTATCATTTTAACAGAGTAAGCTCAAAATACTGAAGCATAACAATTGTGTAATGTTTTAATTTCTTCCATCAGTAAAGAACCAAAGTTTCTTGCCACTAAAAGCATAAAACATAGAAAACAGAAAAAAGGACCTCTCGTCAAACTTTTAAGAATGACTAATAAGACCTAGGCTGGAGTTTTATGCATGTTGCTGTGCTGTACCAACGTGAAAGGATGCCAACAGTTTAGAGAGGGTCACAAGGACATTTTCCAGGGATCAATTGTGCAGAGAGATCAGAGAAGTTTGAATTCTTCCGAGAGCGAAGAAGGAATTTATTGTATGTGCACAGTGTACATTCTCTGCCCAAAGGTCCAGACTTATATCTTCCACTGGCCAGCCTGGTGTAACACAAAGCAGTGCAGTGTAGGAATATACTTGTAGTGTAAGAATTTATTGGCATCAAAATCTAATCTCCATCCCACTAACAACTAGAGCACAGTCCTGAGCTACTGTCTACCTCATTGGACACTCTCAGACTACCTTTAATCAGACTTTGGTAGACAAAAGTGCTGGAAAAACTCAGCGGGTGCAGCAGCATTTATGGAGCGAAGGAAATAGGCAACGTTTCAGGCCGACGTTGAAAGGCAACGTATCTGGACTTTCAGAAGGCTTTCGACAAGGTCCCACATAAGAGATTAGTATACAAACTTAAAGCACATGGTATTGGGGGTTCAGTATTGATATAGATAGAGAACTGGCTGGCAGACAGGAAGCAAAGAGTAGTTAACGTGTCATTTTCAGAATGGCAGGCAGTGACTAGTGGGGTACCGCAAGGCTCAGTGCTGGGACCCCAGCCATTTACAATATATATTAATGATTTGGACGAGGGAATTGAATGCAACATCTCCAAGTTTGCGGATGACACAAAGCTGGGGGGCAGTGTTAGCTGTGAGGAGGGTGCTAGGAGGCTGCAAGATGACTTGGATAGGCTGGGTGAGTGGGCAAATGCATGGCAGTTGCAGTATAATGTGGATAAATGTGAGGTTATCCACTTTGGTGGCAAAAACAGGAAAGTAGACTATTACCTGAATGGTGGCCGATTAGGAAAAGGGGAGATGCAACGAGACCTGGGTGTCATGGTACACCAGTCATTGAAAGTAGGCATGCAGGTGCAGCAAGCAGTGAAAAAAGCGAATGGTATGTTAGCATTCATAGCAAAAGGATTTGAGTATAGGAGCAGGGAGGTTCTACTGCAGTTGTACAGGGTCTTAGTGAGACCACACCTGGAGTATTGCATACAGTTTTGGTCTCCTAATCTGAGGAAGAACATTCTTGTCATAGAGGGAGTACAGAGAAGGTTCACCAGACTGATTCCTGGGATGTCAGGACTTTCATACGAAGAAAGACTGGATAGACTCGGCTTGTACTCGCTAGAATTTAGAAGATTGAGGGGGGATCTTATAGAAACTTACAAAATTCTTAAGGGGTTGGGCAGGCTAGATGCAGGAAGATTGTTCCCGATGTTGGAGAAGTCCAGAACAAGGGGTCACAGTTTAAGGATAAAGGGAAAATCTTTTAGGACCGAGATGAGAAAAACATTTTTCACACAGAGTGTGATGAATCTCTGGAATTCTCTGTCACAGAATGTAGTTGAGGCCAGTTCATTGGCTATATTTAAGAGGGAGTTAGATGTGGCCCTTGTGGCTAAAGGGATCAGGGGGTATGGAGAGAAGGCAGGTACAGGATACTGAGTTGGATGATCAGCCATGATCATATTGAATGGCGGTGCAGGCTCGAAGGGCCGAATGGCCTACTCCTGCACCTATTTTCTATGTTTCTATGAAACCCTTCTTCAGACTTATCGGACTTTACTGGCCTTTATCTTGAACAGAACATTACTCCCTTTATATCCGTACCCTGTGGATGGCTCGATTGTAATCACGTATTGTCTTTCCACTGATTGGTTAGCACACAACAAAAAGCTTTTCACTGTACCTCGGTACACGTGATAATAAACAAAAGTAAATTAAACTAATCTAAACTAAGCTTATCTAAAATCACCCCCCGTGAGGTGTTGTCCCATATCCCTAACAGTTAATACGTTTGAGAACTTTTCAAAAGGATTAGACTTTTCTTTTACCTAAAATCCATTCACTGTTAACAGATTCCAGTTACTATTTGAAAGGGGGAGTACAGGAGCTGTTCAAAATCCATCTTATGAATGTATTCCAACCATTTGATTTGATAGTGAGTTGTAATTTTAAACATGGTTGCTCTCTAAGGAGTCTGTGTTTCGTTTCTTAAGCTTGGAACATTTATTGTTCCTAATCACTCTATTTACTAGCACTGCCCAGTCTCCAACACCCACCATCACATAGTTTTTTATAACTGAAAGATTGATAATATTTTCTGTCCTGGGTTTACAGACATGAGGAATACACCTTTTACTAAAACTTTAGGGAAAAATAAATTGGAGTCCGAAGAAGGGTCTCGACCCAAAACATTACCTATTTGTTTTCTCCTGAGATGCTATCTGACCCGCTGAGTTACTCTGGCTTTTTGTCTCCAAATTGGAGAATATTGTACAAAAGACAATATTATATGCAGGCCTGAGTAAATCAAGCATAATAATGACATGCTGGTTGGCATGTGTTAGACCAAAATAGCACACAGTTTAATTGATGTTAAATCTTTTTAAAAAATCACTCCCCCTGCTTGCATTTCATATCATGTCACAGCAACAGCTTATATCATTCTGTGTGGTTTTTTGCCCCGCATTATTCAGATTCTGCAGCATAGTGTTAAAATCTGCTGATTTAAAATCAGTGATGCAGTGATTCAAAATTCTAATTCACTGCATTTTACAGTGAAAATGATGCCTCTGGGGCTGAAAATGCTACGTATTCTGTAGTGGCTTCATTTACTTTCTTTGAACCTCACTGCGACGTAAACAAGGAACTGCAGATGCTGGTTTACAAAAAAAGACATAAGATGCTGGAGTAATACGGTGGGTCGGGCAGCATTTCTGGAAAACATGGTTAGGTGACGTTTCGAGTCGGGACCCTTCTTCAGACTTTGGGGGCGGGGGGTGGGTGGGGAAAGAAAGATGGAAAAGAGATGGGGGCAGGCCAAAGCCTGGCAAGTGATAAGTTGGATGTAGATGAGGAGGCATTTTTGGAAGGCACATGGTTGGATAAAAGCCAGAGGTGAAAAGGTAAGGATTACAGAGTTGTGAATTGTGAAGCCGGAGGAAAGAATGTAGGTGGAAGGGGAGGGAAGAGAAGAAATATGTGCAAGTCCAGGTGGGGCACAGGGAAGAGAGAGGGGAAACTAAAAGGGGGTGGAAGAAGGAGGTGGTTGGTTAGTAACGGTGGCGCAGCGGTAGAATTGCTGCCTTACAGCACTTGCAGCACCAGAGACCCGGGTTCGACCCCGACTACGGGTGCTGTCTGTACGGAGTTTGTACGTTCTCCCCGTGACAGCGTGGGTTTCCTCCGAGATCTTCGGTTTCCTCCCACACTCCAAAGACGTACAGGTATGTAGGTTAATAGGCTTGGCATATGTGTAAAAAAATCGTCCCTAGTATGTGTAGGATAGTGTTAATGTGCGTGGATCATTGGTCGGCGCAGACCCGGTGGGCCGAAGGGCCTGTTTCTGTGCTGTATCTCTAAACTAAACTAAACCATAAATTGGAGAATTTAATGTTCATACTGTCAGGTAAGATACTTAATGTATTTGTGGACACATGTATAACTGAACTATTGACTATTGTAGAGTAAAGTGAATTAGAATCTAATTAGTGAGAGAAAACTTGATAGATTGTTGATTTCTTGTAAATCACCGACTGTAACCTTTGGGTAGTAGTTGCTGTTGAGGTTTATATTGTCAGTCAGGAAATTATTAGCTTTCTCTTCTAATAGAACGATCACTTTCATGTGAGATAAAGAAACAGAATGATTTAAAAATGATTTTAAAATATGTTTATTAATTAAGATGACACAGTTGCAGATTTATTTAATTGCTGGACTTAGTCAAGGATGATATGCTTTGTTCAGAGCATAACATGAGTTGTTTTGTCAATTTTTCTCCTCTTCCTGACCAACTGCATTATTGTTCCATGCAGCATTACCCCTAAGACTTGTTACCATTTCTATTCCGTTGTCCAAATAGTTATTCAGTATGTATGAGCTTGGACAGGATGGCAGAATAATGTTTGACTAGCCTTATCATCACAATCAAATTGTTAACTTTTTCACACCAAAGGGTGGTGGGTGTATGGAACAAGCTGCCAGAGGAGGTAGATGAGGCAGGGACTATCCCAATGTTTAAGAAACGGTTAGACTGGTACATGGATAGGACAGGTTTGGAGGGATATGGGCCAAATGCAGGCAGGTGGGACTAGTGTAGCTGGGACATGTTGGCCGTTGTGGGTAAGATGGGCCGAAGGGCCTGTTTCCATGCTGTATGACTCTTTGACTCTAAAGCTAATCTTTATCTTGCTCTGTGCCCATTCATGAATAGTTTCTACCAGACAATTATTTTGCTTCCTCACTTCAGTTCAGGGACGGAGGGTGTTCATAACATGCTAACTGCAATGACACAGCTCTGAATGTCAGCTGTGGACCAATTACTATTACTCTAGCCCTAAAGAGACACAAAATAATGTAGCTGGTGGAATCTGGACCAAAAGACAAACTGTTGGGGGAACTTCTGCACTCTGTCCACAACTTGAGCTTTTGGTTATTTATCATTCAACTTCCCTTCTCATTCCCACACTGACTTGCTGTCCTTGACCTTCTCCACTGCCTCGATGAGGCCAAACGCAAACTAGAAGAACAATACTTCATATTCCACTTGGATAGCCTACAACCCTAAGGTATGGAATTGAATTTTCCAATATTAGGTAATCCATACTCCTTGTGTTCATCGTCCACTTCAATGGTTCTCAGGTTCAATGGTTCATTCAATGGGCCACTTTAATGGTTCTCCACTTTACTGGTTCCACTTAGGTTATCTCTAACTTTGTTCTCCTTTTCCATTGCCCTATCTGTTATCTTGACTCTTTACCCTTCCCCACCGTATTTTGTGTGCCCATCACCCATTCACGTTTCCATTTGGATTTCTTTAGTCTTGTCCAAATCCACAATCCCTCATTGCAATCCCTTCCCCCATCTGATCCCATCTGGTTCCATCTTCTCACCATCCTTCCCCAGTCTGGTACCATATTACATTCCAGCCTCTGTCTCAAAACTCCTCCCTCTCTGTCCCCGGCTTCCTTTTTGCCAATCGTCATGTCACCAGGTTCCACCTCCCACCTATCAGCCCCTGACACACACTTCTTTATACTGTCTATCGGTCCTGATGAAGGGTCCTGACCTGAAACGGCCACCATTCCTTTGCCTCCACAAATGCTACTGAACCCACTGAGTTCCTCTTGCAATTTGTCTTTTGACCTGCCCTGCCGATTATGGTCCAACTTCCATTCCAGGGACCTAAGCACAAAAATCCAGGTTGATTTTCTAGGACAGTACGAAGGGGACTGCTGCTCAGGAAGGGATGATGTTTCCTGTTTGAGAAGTCCATTTCCTCTTCCAGATAGTTTAAAATGAAGCAAGGCACCATTTTCGAGAAGAGAATAAAGGCATTCAAGAGTCAAGTCAAGAGTGTTTTATTGTCATACGTCCCAAAACAGAACAATTAAATTCTTACTTGCAGCAGCACAACAGATATGCAAACATAGTCCTGATGTCACGGACAATTTTTATTGTGACATATCACATTGCTCTTTGTGAAACCCAGTCGTGAGCAAATTAGCTGCTGCGTTCCTTACTGTCGCATTTTGACAATATCTGAAACATTGGCTGTGTATAGAGCACTAATACTGAAAATGCCGCATGAATGAAACTCTTTCCTTCATTTACCAAGTCCTCAGATACTTCACTGGAACGTTTTCAAACAGATTTTGACAGAGACATGCATTTATTTTAACAAGATGTCATAAGACACTTCAAAACAAATCCGTATCAATAATATCTCTTACCACTGAGGCATCGGAGGATGTGTTAGTACACATGTCCAACAGCATTAACAAGGTTTGAAAGAGTGCTGTAAAGTTGAGAGGGTGATACAGTTTAGGGGGTAAATTCCAAAGCTGCCAATGATGCTACGATTAAAATTGGGAATGCTCAAGATGCCAGGGGTGTGGAGATCTCAAACACTTGTTTGGCTGGGGGAGGTACAGAAATAGAGAAGGCCGTGAAGGAATGATTTTAAGATTGAGTCGTCATGGGACCGGGACCTAATATGGGTCAGCAGGCACAAGGGATGATGGATGGTGCAAGAATTTCGGGATGACTGTAGGTTATGTATTGTGAAAGATGGGAGGAGAGTCAGGAGTGTACTGCAATTATACGGTCCAGAGAAATAGGTGAGCGTTTCTGCAGCAGTCAAGTGAGAAAGGGCTAGAGTCAGACAAGCAGTGGAAGTACTGCTCCAAATGAGACCAGCTAACACAGCACAGATTGAGGATGGAAACAGGGATGATGAATGTGGTTAATGAGTGGCTGAATATTTCAGGCAGTTCACTACTATGAACTTTGGGATTCATTAATATACATATGTTGAAAAGCATACCGAATTCCAAAAGTTTATTATGTTTGGTAATGGTCTTTAAAAAAAGTACAAGTAAGGAACATAATCATTGATTCAGCTATTTCAACTTTGTGCGTGCAGTAGAAATGATTTAAAGAGAGCTCAGATGAATCAATGCAGCTGCTGTGCAGTCATCTGGTGATATCCCGCATGGCCTGGGTCTGCAGGACCCAAGAACACGACTTTCAGTGAAGTTATCTGTGAAGCATTAACGAACAGGAGGGTGTCGTGCATGGTGGGTTGAAGCAGAAATTGGAATAATTGATTAAAAGCAAAAACAGCTGTCCAGAAAAAATCTTCAAATTGGGAGAAGTGTCAGTGGAATGACTCCAGCCTGTGCAGCAAAACCAGCTATTTGTTGAGATAGTGCCTCAATATAGTCACAGCAACGTTACCAAACACAAGTTGCCACCAATGCCCCGAAGGAGGTTAGAGCAGGTGATCATAAGTGCTCTTAGATGCAGGTTTGAATTTACATCTGCAGGTAAGTGACAGGGGAAGTTTTAAGATTTATATAGGTTCACAAAAGGCACTGTGAAACTTGTGGATTTGGCCGTCAGTAAAGGGCCAGCTGCCAATGCTTCCAAGATAAAGACAATTCGTAATATTATTGGAATCACTGTATCATCTATTGGAACTAATGAATTATTCCCAGGAACTCAATTCTGTTCCTCTACCATTTATTCTGAAATACCTTAAACCTTACAACCACCTGCTTCAGTGTTTAATCACCGATATTGTCTTCTCTCTTTATATATATTGTCTTCTCTCTTTATATATTGCATTATATATTTTGAAAAACATAATGAATACTTGTTGATTTACCCTACGTTTAATATTATTCCATTAGAAAAAGGCATGTGTATAATATCATTTATTAGGAGTTTGTTCACTCAAAATCCTTCATAGACAATAAAAAAACAGCATATGCATTTAAGTGACTTGATCCATCAAGCTAGGGAATAGTAATTTCATTCTAATAATGATAGAAACAAGTACTGAAGAAACTGATGAGTAGCTGAATTGGAACTTCCGGAGAAGTAGAATTTTTATGTCCAAAAAACGAAATATTTTCCTTCAAAATCTTAATGTTACGCTTTGGAAAATTACACACAGAATTGTTTCCATAATTTTGCTGAATGCTTTTGCCAGTAATTGTGCCACGTCATTACATTGAAGATTGCATCGCGGGAAAATTGTCGGCATGTTGACGATTCTTTGTGTGCCAGTGTTTTATTTATTTTGTGGATATGTTATTCCCATGTCCAACGCAAATTTACTCTGACAAGTCGTATTGGTTCGAAAGAGTCTTTTAGATCCACAAATAATTAAGGTGATGAACATGGTACGACTATATCCTTTTATGTCCTTCTGAGTTTGCACAAACTCAAATACATTTCTCTAGAAATTGGAATTGGAGCTGTTCCCAGAAATTTACCATTTGTTATCCTAGGTTCAAGCGTACAAATACCATTCAAGAGTCACTATTCCGATCTTCAGAAACTGAGACAATCTCATTTTGCAAAAATAAGAACCAAATGTAAATTAAATCAAATATATAACCGGATTTAAATCCTGTTAATCTAAGGCACAACATTTGAGTGATTCAAAAGGAAACATATCTTTCATATACATCTTTGTCTAACTTTTGACATGCCTATCTTGCATTTCCAGAATGTTTATAACTATTCATCTCTCTACCATTTATATTTTGTTTTCTGAATGTTGACGACCCGTTTTCTCAATTTTGGATTTGCTGTGCTGAAATATTTGGTTGATTTCATCCATGCTATGTTTTTCCTCTTCATCTTACCACATGAATCAAATCTTCTGTTCTTTCCTTGGCTATATGTTCATCAATTATCCCTTTACATGCATCGATTGTCCTCTTACGACACAGTGGCGCAGCGGTCGAGTTGCTGCCTCACAGCACCAGAGACCCGGGTTCGATCCTGACTTGGGGTGCTGTCTGTGTGGAGTTTGTATGTTCTCCCTGTAACTGTCTGGGTTTTCTCTGGGTGTTCCGGTTTCCTCCCACATTCCAAAGTTTGGCAAGTTTGCAGGTTAATTGGCCTCTGAAAACTGCCCCGAGTGTATAGCTAGGGGCTAAGTATCCTTTAAGGCTTTAGTTATTGGACCCATAACCAGAGGCTTGGATTGTTGTTCATTTAAACGACAATGGTTGGGAAATTTAAAGTAATTAAATATAATCTGGAATATAAATCTGGCATAAGGTTTTCATGACTACAACATTACCAGCTATTGGTTTCAACTGATTTGGTTCAAGAATGGTCTTTTGGGAATTGATTCTTTCATTCTTACTTAATGCAGTCTATCTATGATATCACATCCACTCGTATTTCCACTTAACTGCACTTTAGAATTGTCAATGACCCATTGCTAAGGAGGCATTTTGGATTGGTGTGGTCAGTAATATCCACGTTTTATAAACCATCATAAAAAGTAAAATCCTGCACAATTCAAGCTTCTGTGAAAATATGGCTTGTTTAAAAACACCCCAGATCTTTGAGTAGACTGAATATTAAGATAACTCTTTTGGGAACAGATGCTGTTTGGAATATCTTATTAAGAAACTGACTACCGCAATATATCTAGCAACTCATTCTGTGTATGTTTTAAAGCTTACTTTACCTATTTATAATCAAATTTATTCAGTTCATGGATTGACCCCGTCATTAGAAATGCTTATTTTTTAATGATAAATCAATTTTTTTGCTTTATTTGTCAAATATAAGGCAATATTTTTGAAGCCATTTAAAAATGAATATTATAATAATGCCTTATTATATTAATTCTAATTATATTAATTTGGGCGGTAATGTGGAGCAGCAGTAGAGTTGCTGTCTTATAATGCTTACAGCACCACAAACCTGGGTTCGATCCCGACTACGGGTGCTGTCTGTACGGAGTTTGTACGTTCGCCCTGTGACCTGCATGGGTTTTCTCCGAGATCTTCGGTATCCGAAGATGTACTGGTTTGTAGGTTAATTGGCTTGGTATAAATGTAAATTGTCCCTTGTGTGTGGAGGATAGTGTTAATGTGCGGGGATCGCTGGTCGGTCCGGACTCGATGGGCTGAAGAGCCTGTTGCCGCGCTGTACTTCCAAACTAAACTAAACTAAACTAAATTCATATTGGATTTTATATTCAGCAATGAATTTGAACAGAAAACCCACTTGAAAAATAATACTTCAAAATGGCACAGGGTTGTACTCTGACAATTGAACCCAATATGGAAATTCAACACCATTCCTGACTAACCTTCCCGACAGTGTTTACGACTTGTACTAATATTATATATGTGAGGGTAAAATAAATCCCTTTTACAGGTTAGTTATGTAAGGTTATAATTTAGAGTGCAGATGAATCTTTCTGAGTGACAGCCTCTGTTTTCTGTAACATCAGTGATCTTAAGACTCCTCTTATTTAAACTATGGTGCAGGTGCCCAGGAAAGTCAACAGAATGCCTACAAGCAAAGTAAGCTCGATCTTTTTTTCCCAAACAAATTGTAGTCGGATTGTAACTGGCAGGAAACAAGAAGTTATGAAAATCTCATTACTGAAAGGTTTTGCAGTTGCAAATCTGGGAGAGTAGAAAGTCTCTCAGCTGCTGCTGCCAGTCACTTCTGAGCAGCTGTTTGTGGTTTCCTGCGCTGTCCCAGAGGAGCGCGGAGACACATAACTTACACCTGTCGACAAACTACACCAATTTCTGCTGAAGCATTTACTGTAGTCCACCTTTCAGATCCGGTTGGGGCAAGATACTTAGCTCTTTGATTAATATATTTGTTATCGTCCTGAGAAAATTCCACACATTCAGCAGTGGTTCCTGTTCTCAAGATTGACATTCTGAAGGTACACAGGCACAGCATGGGTTCGTTGAGCTTGGTATGGGACATGATTCCTTCTCGTTTATGTCTCAGTTCTGTTTTAAGTAACACCTCTATCTGGACGCACTTTCATTTATTGGACGATTCTAAGGCCACTGCTCATTGACTCCCAGATATGTTTTGACCATTGAACCATATAGCACGAAAATAGAAAATCCACTCTGACCATTTATACTTATCCCACCTCAATCCCATTTTTTATTTTCCTCACATTCCCATCAACCCAATAGTCAAGAGTATTTTATTGTCATATGTCCCGGAACAGAACAATTAAATCCTTATTTGCAGCAGCACATCATGTTTGTAAACACAGTATTCAATAAATAATGCAATGAGCAAACGCAAAAAGTTCAATAAGAAAAAAACAATATAGTGCAAAAGCAAAACTAAGCCCAAATTCCCTAGTGCAACCTAGGTAGTTCATAGTTTGTAGTTTAATAGCCTGGTGGCTGTTGAAAGAAAGCTGCTCCTGAACCTGGACATTACAGCTTCTTCTCAATGGCAGGAATGAAATGAGAGTGTTGATGATGCAGGCTACCTTTTTGAGACAACGGCTCTTATACTGTAGATCCCTTCTCTGCAGTATAAAACTAAAGGATGTTGTCTCACGATAGAATGTCTGAGATGAGGAGAAATAAGACCATAAGACATAGGAGCAGAATTAGACCATTTGGCCAATCGATTCTGCTCCACCATTTGATAACGGCAGATGATATTTTCCCTCTCAACCCTTTCCCCATAACCTTTGATGCCCTTACTAATCAAGAACCTATCAATCTCCATTTAAAAAATACCCAATCACCTGGCCTGACCAATGAACGAGGCACAGAACAAACAATAATCTTGCTGAATGGCAAAGCATGCTGGAGAAGCTGCGCAGTTTTTTCCTCACTTAGGTTCCTACTGCTACAATGATGAATAAAGGGCAAACACACTGAAAAGAAGAGATACAGCAACACGTTTGATTAAGTATTCTCTGCCATATTTTATAGGTCCTGAACATGTCACCTCCTTTTAGAATTTACGGAAACACAAGGAATTGTAGATGCTGGCTTTCAAAAACAAAACACAAAGTGCTGGAGTAACTCAGTGGGTTAGGCATCATCTCTGAAGGACATGGATGGACAACATTTCAGGTTGAGACCCTTCTGTAGACATATTAGGGTTCATATTGGGGACCCCCATTCCCACCATCCAGCTCTGCGCTAAGGAATACAAACCCAGCCTATCCAGTCTCGTTTTATAACCAAAACCCCATCCCTGTAGTGTGTCAACCAGAACTATAAGCAGTACTCCATCTGTGGCATAACCAATGCTTTGTAAAGTGGGGCCACAGCCTCCCCCTCTTATATCCAATGCACAGCCAATGAAGGCTGTTGTTTGCACGTCTTCCTCACCACCTTATTCACTTGTACTACCATCTTCATGGATCGTTGAACATTGAAAAATATATTTCTCATTGGATTCCTCAGGAGTCTCTCAGACTTCTTCTGGTCCAATTACAAAAAAATATGTTCCTGAAAAGGTGGATCACTATGAACAAAATTAGGTGCAGTAGTTAGTGCAGCTGCCACACAGTTGTGGTGGCCAGTGTTTGACTGTGTGGTGTTTCATTGTGATTATATGGGTCTACTCCAATCCGGATGCCCCACCAGTCCTTCCAAGTAAGAAAGAGGTTTACATGTACCTCCTCCAACTTCATTTGCTGCATTCGGTGTTTCCCAATGTTGGCTCCTGTACAACGACGAGACCACACGTAGATTTGGTGACCATTGCTCCGAACACAGGTGCTCGGTCCGCCAAGGCCTGCAGGATCTCCCGGTTGCTAATCATTCCCCTTCCCATTCCCATTCCCAGATTGACCTTTCTGGCCTGAGCTTCTTCCACTGCCTGAGTGAGGCCACAGGCAAACTGGAGGATCAGCACCTCCAAATTAGCTTGGGGAGCTAACAAACCAATGTTATGAACATTGAATTCCCCAATTTTTGGTAACCTTTAACAACCTACCCCCTTCTCTTTTTCCCTCAACCCCCCCCCCTTCTCATCCCCCCATCCCTCCCCTATGCCTCACTGAGACTTGTGGCTATTTCTCTCCTCCTTCATTCCTTCATCTGTCTGCACAATTTGCAGCTCTTCAATCTGTCTGCCTCACTCTGCTTTAATCTCCATTCTTTCTTCCAACCATCTGCCTATCTACATACCAGGCGTTGTCCTGCCTCTCCTCTCTTCCAGCTTTCTTCTACCCCCCCACAATTAGTGTGAAGAAAGTTCCTAACCCGAAACATCAACTATCCACGTTCTCCGGAGATGCTGTTTGATCCGCTGAATTACAACAGTACTTTGTGTCCTACTTCAGTTATCTCGTACATTATGAAGATGTGTTGGTAGGTTAACTGGCTGTAGTTATTTTCCCTTTGTGTCATTGGCACGAGATTCAAAGGTGAGCTTAGACATTAAACTTTAGAGATACACTGCGGAAACAGGTTCTCCGGCCCACTGAGTCCGCACCAACCAGTGATTACCTCATACACTAGTGCTATCCTATATTCTAGTCTTGGCATCTTTTACAATTTTACCAAAGCCAATTAACCTACAAACCAAAATGTCTTTGGAGTGTGGGAAGAAACCAGAGCAAACCGGAGCAAACTCACCCAGTCACAGGAAGTATGTACAAACTCTGTAGAGACAGCACCCGTAGTCAGGAACGAACCTGTGCCTCTGGTGCTGTAAGGCAGCAATTCTACCGCTGTGCCACTATGCCGCATTGATGAGCATTGATGAGAGATCAGGTTACAGTAAAAGAAATAGAGGAATGGAACTGATGTGAATTCTCTGAGACACTCCTTGTGCTGAATGGTCTCCTTCCATGTTTTAGAGCAAAACAAGAATATATATATGTTTTTAAGTAATATTTTTAGAAATATTGAAACTTGTGATTTTCAATGCATTCACTCAAAATAGTGCCACATGTCAGATTCGGATTCAGATTCAACTTTATTGTCATTGTGCAGTGTACAGTACAGAGACAACGAAATGCAGTTAGCATCTCCCTAGAAGAGCGACATAAATATGAGCAATAAATAAATCTATTTACGTGCATACAGTCATAGTATTTTTCCTGGTGGGAGGAGTGTCTGGGGGGGGGGGGGGGGAGTGATTGGCAGTCACCAAGGTACAGTGTTGAGTAGTGTAACAGCCGCAGGGAAGAAGCTGTTCCTGGACCTGCTGGTCCGGCAACGGAGAGACCTGTAGCGCCTCCCGGATGGTAGGAGGGTAAACAATCTGTGGTTGGGGTGAGAGCAGTCCTTGGAGATGCTGAGCGCCCTTCGCAGACAACGCTTGCTTTGGACAGACTCAATGGAGGGGAGTGAGGAACCGGTGATGCATTGGGCAATTTTCACCACCCTCTGCAGTGCTTTCCGGTCAGAGACAGAGCAGTTGCCATCCCATACTGTGATACAGTTGGTAAGGATGCTCTCGATGGTGCAGCGGTAGAAGTTCACCAGAATCTGAGGAGACAGATGGACCTTCTTTAGTCTCCTCAGGTAGGAGAGATGCTGGTGAGCCTTCTTGACCAGAGTTGAGGTATTGTGGGTCCAAGAGAGGTCATCGGAGATATTGACCCCCAGGAACCTGAAGCTGGAAACATGTTCCACCTCCGTCCCGTTAATGTGGATGGGGGTGTGCATGCCGCCCCTAGACTTCCTGAAGTCTACAATGAGCTCCTTGGTCTTCTTGGAGTTAAGGGCCAGGTTGTTGTCAGCGCACCATGCTGCTAGGAGCTGGACCTCCTCCCTATAGGCCGACTCATCGTTGTTGCTGATGAGGCCAATCACCGTTGTATCATCTGCATACTTGATGATGGTGTTAGTACCATGTACAGGTGTGCAGTCGTAGGTGAAGAGCGAGTAGAGGAGGGGGCTCAGCACACAGCCCTGTGGAACGCCGGTGTTCAGGGTGAGGGTTGAAGAGGTGTGCTTGTCTAACCTAACAGACTGGGGTCTGTTGGTTAGAAAGTCCAATATCCAGTTGCAGAGGGAGGGGTCGATGCCCAGGTCACCGAGTTTGGTGATCAGTTTAGAGGGTATGATGGTGTTGAATGCTGAGCTGTAATCGATGAACAGCATTCTTACGTAAGTGTCTCTGTTGTCGAGGTGGGAGAGGGCGGAGTGAAGTGCCGTTGAGATGGCATCCTCCGTACTCCTGTTCTTGCGGTAGGCAAACTGATAGGGATCCAACGTGGGGGGTAGGCAGCCTTTGAGGTGTACCAGGACCAGCCTCTCGAAGCACTTGGCGATAATGGGAGTAAGTGCAACTGGGCGGAAGTCGTTGAGGCTTGCCGCAGTGGAGTGTTTTGGCACCGGCACAATGGAGGTGGATTTAAGACACGTGGGCACAACTGCTTGGGCAAGTGACAGGTTGAAGATGTCAGTCCAGACGTCTGTCAGCTGCGCAGCACAGGCCCTGAGGACGCGCCCGGGGATGCAGTCAGGGCCAGCAGCCTTACGTGCATTAGTCCTACTCAGTGCCACGTACACGTCGTAGGGGGTTAGTGTGAGGGGCTGGTGATCGGCAGGGAGCACCGCCTTGATGGCCATCTCTAGATTGTCCCTGTCAAAGCGGCCATAGAAGTGGTTAAGCTCCTCAAGGAAGGAGGCGTTGCTGGATGTGGGGGTGGTGTTGGTGGGTCTAAAGTCCGTGATGGCCTGGATGCCTTGCCACATGCGTCGGGGGTCGGAGTTGTTGTTGAAGTGCTCATCAATCCTGAGCTTATGGCAGTGCTTGGACTTCTTTATGCCCCTTTTCAGGTTAGCCCTGGATAAACTGTAGGCTCGGGCATCGCCTGACCTGAAAGCGGTGTCCCGTGCTTTCAGCGGTAGCCTGACCTCGCTGTTCATCCATGGCTTCTGATTCGGGAATATGGTCACCCGTTTGAGGGAGGTGACACTGTTGATGGTGGAGTTTATAAAGTCCAGAACAGAGGATGTATAGGAGTCAATGTCCGTGTGGGAGTCAAGGGTGGCCTGGGCTGCAAACGCCTTCCAGTCAGTGTTTCCAAAACACTGCTGAAGTGTGGAGTCCGCCTCCTCTGACCAGACTTTAACTGTCCTCACAGTGGGTTTAACCCGTCTGATGAGTGGGGAGTACTTTGGGAGCGGGAACAATGAGAGGTGATCAGACTGTCCAAGGTGGGGGAGGGGGACGGCTTTGTAAGCTTCAGCCATGTTAGTGTAAACTTTATCCAGTGTCTTGTCTTCTCTAGTGGCGAAGGAGACATGTTGGTGGAATTTGGGGAGTACAGTCTTCAGGTTGGAGTGATTGAAGTCACCCGCAACAATGAAGGCTGCCTCGGGGTTGTGAGTCTGTTGTTTGCTAATGGCAGTTTGCAGATCTTTCATTGGAAGCTTGGCATTAGCATCAGGAGGAATATAGGCTGCAGTCACAACAGTGGAGGTAAACTCTCTGGGCAGATAGAACGGTCTGCATCTAACCAAGAGGAACTCTAGGTTAGCTGAGCAGTGACTCTCGATGATGTAGTGATCACACGGCAAGATCTTACCCAGAATGTTAGCTATTAGCTGGTGAGTATGGAATCCTCCACCATAGACATTACCTAACACACTCTCGTTATTTCAAAATGAATTATACTGATGTACAAATAATTTGATAAAGGTCAAACGTGGAATGTGTTTCTGATTGTGAGCACAAATAGCTCAGTAATCTTTTGTGCATTCCCTATATATCATTATGTCCATCCATGTATACTTAGACGTGACCTTCACTTTGGTTCATTGAGACAAAGCTGTGTAAGGACATATTGCATACATATACAATTTGTCAGTGCTCTGTGCTTTCTGCTTCTTGGAAGCAGGCAGAGTATCATTCATACCAGAGATTTAAGGTGAGAGGGGTAAAGATTTAATAGGAACCTTGGGGGCAACTTTTTCACACAAACGGTGGTGGGTATATTGGACGAGCTGCCAGAGTGGGTAGTGGAGGCAGGTATTATAACAACATTTCAATGACATTTGGACAGGTACATGGTAGGAAAGGTTGAGAGGGAAATGGGTAAAATGAGGGCAGGTAAGACTAGTGTAGATGGGGCAGACAAAATATGTAGGAAATCAGATGCTGGTTTATACCATTTCAACTTGAAGAAGGATTCTGAACCGAAACATCACCTATTCCTTTTCTCCAGAGATGCTGCCTGACCCGCTGAGTTACCCCAGCATTTTAGAGAGAGAGAGAGAGATTCTTTTATTTGTCATTCAGACCTTTCGGTCTGAACGAAATTTCGTTGCCTGCAGTCATACATATAATAATAAATAACAAAACACACAATAAACACAAATTAACATCCACCACAGTGAGTTCACCAGGCACCTCCTCACAGTGCTGGAGGCAAAAGTCTTAAAATCTCTGTCTCTTCCCTCTTTCTTGTTCCTCTGCGCTGAGGCGATCCAGGCTTCTGATGTTGTGACCCTGCCGGGTGATGGTAAGTCAGTCCCACGGCTGAATCCGAGCTCCGCTCCGCGACGGGCCGGTTCGCCCGGAGTGGTCGAAGCTGCCGAAGCTGCCGCCCTCCAGTCCAGCGGACGCAGCTGTAGTTGCGGGAGCTCCAGAAAAACAGGTCACCCACCTGTGACCTGCGAGCTCCCGGCGATGTCGTCCACTGGGCCCGCGGCCGAGCCTCCGGATTCAGGTCGCCACCAGTGTCCTCGGTCGCCACCGCCGGAACGCCACCGCAGCCCTGAAGCCGGCCAGCCCTGCGCTGGTAAGTCCTGGCTCTGCCTCCGGAGCCTCGAGGTCGGTCAGTTGCAGTTGGAGGCCGCCAGCTCCGCCATTAGGCCTCAGCGCAGACGGAGGCAGAGAAGGGGGATACGACAAGAAAAAGTCGCATTCCCCCGCAGGAAGAGACAAAAATCATGTTTCACCCCACCACCCCACACATACACAACCCAATAAACTAAAATTTAACTAAAACAGGACAAAAGAAAACAACAAAAAAGTAAAAACAGACGGACTGCAGGCGAGCCGATGCTGTTCAACAGCGCCGCCACTTCCGGACTTTGTGCCAATCTTCAGTGCAGAAGGGGCATCTTGGTTGGCATGGATAAGTTGGGTTGAGGGGGGCCTGTTTCCATGCTGTATGACTCGAAGGGCACACCTATTCTGTCATTGAGTCACACAGCATGGGTAAAATGTACGTCGAGAATATTTGTGAGAAATTGAAACACATGAGCTGCCGCACAAAGTTGAGCATTTAACTGAAGTGTATTGTCCTGAACTCAATTGATTGAAATACAAGGAATGAATGAAGACAGTGGCACACATAGCAACCACAAAATCACCAAAGAGCAAGGTACAGTCGCTTGCAAACGTTTTCATACCCCTTGAACTTTTCCACATTTTGTCACGTTACAACCACAAACGTAAATGTATTTTATTGGGATTTTATGTGATAGACCAACACAAAGTGGTGCATAATTGTGAAGTGGAAGGAAAATGATACATGGTTTTCAAATTCTTTTTACAAATAAAAAACTGAAAAGTGTCGCGTGCAAAAGTATTCAGCCCCCCCGAGTCAATACTTTGTAGAACCACCTTTCGCTGCAATTACAGCTGCAAGTCTTTTGGGGTATGTCTCTACCAGCTTTGCACATCTAGAGACTGAAATGTTTGCCCATTCTTCTTTGCAAAATAGCTCAAGCTCAGTCAGATTGGATGGAGAGCGTCTGTGAACAGCAATTTTCAAGTCTTGCCAGAGATTCTCAATTGGATTTAGGTCTGGACTTTGACTGGGCCATTCTAACACATGAATATGCTTTGATCTAAACCATTCCATTGTAGTTCTGGCTGTATGTTTAGGGTCGTTGTCCTGCTGGAAGGTGAACCTCCGCCCCAGTCTCAAGTCTTTTGCAGACTCTAACAGGTTTTCTTCCAAGATTGCCCTGTATTTGGCTCCATTCATCTTCCCATCAACTCTGACCAGCTTCCCTGTCCCTGCTGAAGAAAAGCATCCCCACAGCATGATGCTGCCACCACCATGTTTCACAGTGTGGATGGTGTGTTCAGGGTGATGTGCAGTGTTAGGTTTCCGCCACACATAGCGTTTTGCATTTAGGCCAAAAACTTCAATTTTGGTCTCATCTGACCAGAGCACCTTCCTCCACATGGTTGCTGTGTCCCCCACATGGCTTGTGGCAAACTGCAAACAGGACTTCTTATGGCTTTTTTTCAACAATGGCTTTCTTCTTGCCACTCTTCCATAAAGGCCCGATTTGTGGCGTGCACGACTAATAGTTGTCCTGTGGACTAATTCTCCCACCTGAGCTGTGGATCTCTGCAGCTCCTCCAGAGTTACCATGGGCCTCTTGGCTGCTTCTCTGATCAATGCTCTCCTTGCTCGACCTGTCAGTTTAGGTGGACGGCCATGTCTTGGTAGGTTTGCAGTTGTGCCATACTCTTTCCATTTTCAGATGATGGATTGAACAGTGCTCTGTGAGATGTTCAAAGCTTGGGATATTTTTTTATAACCTAACCCTGCTTTAAACTTCTCCACAACTTTATCCCTGACCTGTCTGGTGTGTTCCTTGGGCTTCATGATGCTATTTGTTCACTAATGTTCTCTAACAAACCTCTGCGGCCTTCACAGAACAGCTGTATTTATACTGAGATTAGATTACACACAAGTGGACTCTATTTACTAATTAGGTGACTTCTGAAGGCAATTGGTTGCACTGGATTTTATTTAGGGGTATCAGAGTAAAGGGGGCTGAATACATTTGCACGCCACACTTTTCAGTTTTTTATTTGTAAATAAATTTGAAAACCATGTGTCATTTTCCTTCCACTTCACAATTATGCGCCACTTTGTGTTGGTCTATCACATAAAATCCCAATAAAATACATTTACTTTTGTGGTTGTAACGTGACAAAATGTGGAAAAGTTCAAGGGGTATGAATACTTTTGCAAGCCACTGTAGATGTAGCAAACCTGGAAGGTATGTCCTATTTTGCACTAGTTGCTGAATAATCTGAAACTAAATCAGGTTCCACATATGAAGGGTATGTGAAAATCAAAAACAAAACTGGAGATGCTGGAAAACTGAAACCAAAAGTGCTCTCATTCTTTAGAAGGGTCCCTACCTGAAACATCACCCATTCCTTCTCTCCAGAGATGCTGCCTATCCCGCTGAGTTACTCCAGCATTTTGTGTCTACCAAAAGTGCAGGACTCTTTTCAAGAGACATGTACTTTTGATTCAGAGGTATGTCTAGATCCTACAGCAGTTGGGAAACTGAAATTAAGGATAGTTAATTAAACTAGAATTAATTAAAAAGGTATCGATCAAAGTGACCAGGAATCTAACAGGGAGTTGCTCATACCAATCCAGTTCACTAATGTACTTCGTGGAAGTGAACCCTATGCTTTACCTAGGCTGGACTATGTGTGAGTTCAAGCTCTAAAATGACCCAGCAATTTCAGTTCAAAAGACAGTTTTAGTTTAGTTTAGTTTATTAATGTCACGTGTACCGAGGTACAGTGAAAAGCTTTTGTTATGCATGAATAAAATCACACCATCCACAGTGCATAGATAAAGGATAAAGGGTGCAACATTCATGTGCAGGATATAACACTGAAGTCCGATAATGTCCGACTAAAGATAGTTCAAAGATCTGCCGTGAGGTAGATGGGAGGTCAGAACCACACTCTAGCTGATGAGAGGACCGTTCTTGCCTGATAACAGCTGGGAAGAAACTGTTCCTGGTATTGGAGATATGCGTTTTCAAACTTCTGTACCTCTTGCCTAATGGGGGAGGCAAGAAGAGGGAGTGACCAGTCCTTGATTATGCTGGTGGCCTTGCCAAGGCAGTTAGGGATGGGGCATTAATGTTGGCCTTGCTGTTGACACATACATCCCGTGAATGAACCCAAACAGAATGAGTGCTGTTACCAGAAGAGTGACAGAAGTGTACATTCAGTCCAGAATTTCAGAGACAGCCGGGCCTTTTTTTTTTGCACAGTTATTTATGCAAGTGAATACAAATGGATATTGTCATCATTTATTGCACGTCCTTAATGGCCTTCTGTGGCCTCAAGATCGGCTGCAGGTTGTGCCCCAAAGGTGGACTAATGTACTAGAAGGACATGGTTTGCTGGTTGATCCACTCGTTCAAGGAAGGTGATGGCTGGAGGCCCGCAGCAGCCTGGGGCTCGCTTGGATCAGGCAATGCTCATTACACCTAGAGCACGGCGGACTGGACTTTGAAAATGGCACCAAAACGGCACCTCGTGCATGCGGGCACATATTTCTGTACACTTTGCTGATCGGGGGTTGAGCTTAGGTATGGCAATACTGTACTGGACTGTACGTAAGAAAATAATTTCACAGTGTTTTTACACATATGATAATAAAAGTAGCTATAAACATTTGACCGTTTAATTGTTTCAGAAGGACATGACAGTCCATTTCTGAGAGAAGAGTCAACCCACATTACTATGTGATAGACACAAAATGCTGGAGTAACTCAGCGGGACAGGCAGCATCTCTGGAGAGAAGGAATGGGTGAAGGTTCGGGTCAAGACCCTTCCTCAGACCCTGCATCAACCAGCATCTGCAGTTCCTTCATCCATATCATTATGTGTCTGGAGGCACATTTGGGCCAGATAATATGTATAGAATTTTTCCTTGAACAATATCAATGAATCAGATAATACAATATGAAGGACACAAAATGCTGGAGTATATCAGCGGGTCAGTCATCTCTGGCGAACATGGATAGGTGACATTTAGGCTTTGGACCCTTCTTCAAACTGAAGAGTCCTGACCAAAACATCATTTATCCATGTTCGCCAGAGATGCTGTCTGACTCGATGAGTTACTCCAGCACTTTGTGTCCTTTTGTGTAAACCAGCATCTGCAGTTCCTTGTTTCTAGAAAATATAATCATATCATTTCATGACTCACTATTATGGATACAAAGGTTTTAAGAACAGAATTAGTTAATAGCCTGGAATTATATTCCCCATCTTTTAAAGTGGGATTTGAACTCATTTTGTTGGCTCAATGGTACAACTGATTGAATGTCAGTCTAATAACTTAACTACATGCTATGATATCCATCCAATTACAACTGAACCAGCATTAGCCTCTTGCTGCTTCTGTGTTATATTCCAGCATTATGACCCCGCAGATGAAATCTGGCAATGATTCCCTGTGCCTCCTCCACTATATCTGTTCAAACACAATGAGCGAACAGCTTTCAGTCATCTCAGCTGCAACTCTCCGGGATAACCTTCCAAAACCCCTCTCTCTGCTTCTTAAATCTATCTCTAAATCAATCGCCCCTTCAGCCACTTCTCCACACACCCTATAAAGTCACAGCATCTTTTCCTTTGGCTCGCTTTGAAGTGCTGTGGCATGCTCACAGGCGCTTTATAAATGCAGCTCATTATTATCCAACTACCTCCTAAGGCTGGGATGAAATGGCGATTTCTCTCAGGTGCTGCTCATTTTCTTGTCCCAGCGCTGTGCCAGCTTCGATTGCGGTGACTGGGCTCTGCCCAGGTGACGTGGGTTGCAGAAAACAAATTGCTGCGAGCTAAATGATATCGGAACATTTCATTCAAAGAAAACTCCAGTTGTTTGACAAGATCCCTTCACCAGGTGCAGACTCCGACATGGGCAGTCGGTGCAGTGTGGGCAAACTGTAAAAAGTCCATATAAGCTGGACGAGAAGATAAAAGGTATGAAAAGAATGCTGAATAAGAAGACTGCATGCTGTGGGCTAGGGTGCATTGGAAGATCAAAAGGGTAAGTTATATGCTGCTCGTGTTTTTTTCCGATATGTCACAGCAGGGCTACGGCTTACCATAATGAGGTGTGAAAGTGCTGACAGGAACGCTCCTGCTGTGCTGATTAAAATAAACTCGTTAAAGATCCCCTCCTGGAAATTAGGATAGGAAAAATTCAAACCTGACATCAGAGACCTTTTAAAAGGAGCGAGGTCGACACTGTAAAAAGGCCATGCATACTTTGGACGTGTGTCATGTTGCTGTCATGTTGCTGTAACTTTCTTCCTATTTTATATGCGATCAAGGCACATGGATGTCACTGGTGGAAGCCAAGACTGGCTCTTCATCCCTAATTGCCCTTGAACTGAGGGACTGGTAGGCCAAGGCTTGGCCATTTCAGAGTTAACCACTTTGCCATTGATACACACACACACACATATATACACACTCACATTTATATATACACACAAACGCACACATGTGCGCACACACACACACACACACACACGTCCAACCACACACCCATGTACAAGCACACACCCATGTGTATACACACACATTAATATATATATATATATTCACATGCACACACAGACACACATGTACAAGCACACATACACACACACACACACACACACACACACACACACACACACACACACACATATATACACACTCACATTTATATATACACACAAACGCACACATGTGCGCACACACACACACACACACACGTCCAACCACACACCCATGTACAAGCACACACCCATGTGTATACACACACATTTATTTATACACACATTAATATATATATATATATTCACATGCACACACAGACACACATGTACAAGCACACACACACACACACACACACACACACACACACACACACACACACACACACACACACACACACACACACATGCGTGACCTGAAAAATTAGTGCTTTTGCTTCCCTGAAAGACATTAAAGACAGCGGCTTTCGAGTATATTCTCAAGTATATCGTGGTCACTATTACTATTCCTACCTTTTTATTCCAGATTTATTTAATTACGTGTTTAAATGTCTTAATAGTTGTAGTGGGATTAGAAACCAATGTGCCCTGTTCTTTAATCTTGGCCTCTGGATATTAATTCAGTATTTTAACTACAATATTATGTTTTTTAGAAGTTAATTCAGCAACAGCCTTGCTCACAATTAGCCAAGGACTTGTATTATGTGTAATCATTTCTATTTGACAACCACCTCTATCAACCTTAAAATGTCCATTCAAAGAATAAATCATTACCAAACTGAAGTCGACAACAAGACGAAAACCAGTAAAAGAGTTTAAGACAAAGTATTACATTTTCACAGCAGTTCGATTGTGGTTGGTACAAAAAGAAACTAGATTTGCATGGATACTGGGCCTTTGACCAAATGCCAGAGGGTTTCATACCTGGTGAAGCAATTGAGATTGCCATATCAGAAATACACCAGCTAATTTCTACATAATAGCAAACAGAAATTTTCCAGACAATCTATATTAGGAACAAGGAACTGCAGATGTTGATTTATTAAAAAAAAGACACACAGCGCTGGAGTAACTCAGTGGGTCAGGCAGTATCTCTGGAGAACATGGATATGTGACATTCCAGGTCGGGAGCAAACAGTCTGAAAAAGGGTCACGACCCGAAACGTCACCAATCCATGTACTCCAGTGATGCTCGGAGTGACCCTTGACAGGACCCTATCCTTCAAGGAACATCTCAAAAGAACAGCAGCTAAGGTGAAGTCCAGAAACAATCTCCTCAGCAAGCTTGCTGGCTCAAAGTGGGGGGCAGCAGCCCCCACACTGCGCATTTCAGCACTAGCCCTTGCATTTTCTTCAGCCGAATATTGCGCCCCTGTTTGGTCCAGGTCATCCCACACATACCATGTGGACACCCAATTGAACTCAACAATGAGGATCATCACAGGAACAATCCGCTCAACACCACTCCCCTGGCTCCCTGTCCTATCCAACATAGCCCCTCCACACATCCAGCGAGTAGCCCTCACTCAAAGGATGCTCCAAAAGACCAAAAACTCCCCTCATCTGCCAATTCACATGGACATCTTCAACCCACCCACTGCTCGACTTCCATCTAGCCGACCAATTTGGAAGAACCCACCACCAGCTGATTTCACCACCCAATCAGCTTGGAAAAAGGAATGGGAGTCCAAGGACGTCCCAAATAAATATCTGGTGTCAGACCCCACCCTGGCACCAATCTCCCAAGGAAGCATTGGACGACGCTGAATAGATTCAGGACTGGACATGGCCCCTGCTTGGCCAGCCTTCACAAATGGGGCAGCAGCCCAACCCCACGGTGTGCTTGTGGAGAGCAGCAAACAATGCAACACATCATTGAAGCATGCCCTCAAAAAAGACTTAAAGGAGGACTTGTCACCCTTCATACAGCAGATCAAGAGGCAACTGCTTGGCTAAAGGACTTTGCATTCGCTAAATAAAATAAAAGTGATGCTGCCAGATGCGCTGAGTTACTCTAGCACTTTGTGCGTCTTTTAATCTATCTTTGGAATTGCTTGTTATTGAGATACATCAAATCTTTTATATCCACTTAAGGACTGAAGTGTGCTTAGTTTAAGTTCTCCTTCAACTGTGCAGTACATCCAAAGTTCTCTAAATGAATAGCCTTGATTATATGCTCGAATCTCTGGAGTGGGTCTTCAATCCATAATCTTCTACCTCAGTGGTCCACCCATAAAGCCATGCATGCTACACTGCAATAAATCATGGTGAAGTAGACAGAACAAAATACTCACATTTATCTTTGTCAGATTGAGATTGAACCATATATTTTTCTGTCTGAAAAAGGGTCCCACCACAATACTTTACCTATCCATGTTCTCCAGAGACGTGCAAGAAAGAACTACAGTTGCTGGTTTACACTGAAGATAGACACAAAATGCTGGAGTAACTCAGCGGGTCAGGCAGCAGATGAAGGGACATAGTCTAATGAAGGATCTCGACCCGAAACATCACATATTTATTTTCTCCAGAGATGCTGTCAGACCTGCTGAGTTACTCCAGCATTTTGTGTCCTATTCCAGAGATGCTGCCTGACCCATTGAATTATTCCAGCACTTTGTGTCTTCTTTTGTAAATCAGATTCTGCAGTTTCTTGTTTCTACATATTTTTAGCACTTTTCTTTTACTCAGCGGTACATTATTGAGATTGATCTGTTATAAATGAGTGAACTGATTCCATGCTTGTATTCTACTGTTCAGTTTAACTCATAAACATAAGTGTGAAGCCGTTCTGTTTGAAGTCTGCTGGAAACAGATCATTCATAAACAGAGTTTGCTCAATTGTTGCAACAATCCATTGAAGCTCATCTCCTCAAAACAGTTCAGCAGAACCAAAGTGATCGGAAGTGTTGTGTTTTGTGGAGAAACCTGATGCCTACACTTCACTGGTGATATTAGTAAATGAGAATAAAGAGCCTGTCCCACTGTACGAGGTAATTCAAAAGTTCTCCCGAGTTTCCCCTGATTCGAACTCGGAGAATTATGGTAATAGCCGCTCGTAGGTACTCGGGGCTCTCGTGGACATTTTTCAACATGTTGAAAAATCTCCACGAGCTTACCGCGTTTCCCGAGTACCTGCCGTTAGCGTTACGAGCCGCTAAGAGACGTCCCGAGCTCTGACGTACTCGCTACGTACATTCTACATACTTACCACGAGTTTGATTTTTTTTTAAACTCGGGAGAGCTCTTGGGTAAACTCGTATAGTGGGACTGGCCCTTAAGACTAACATGTGGATTGAGATGGTACAGAATATAAAATTTTAAGAGACAGATAGGGTAAACAGTCAGAACCTTTTTCCCAGATTGGAAATGCCAACACCAGAGTACATAACTATCAGATGAGAAGGGGAATGTTTAATGGTAATATACAGCATTTTCAGTCTGAAGAAGGGTCCCGACACAGGTTTTTTATACAATGGGTGGTGGGGTCCTGGAACGCTTTGCCTGGGATGGTGGTGGATGCAATAGTGGTGTTTAAGAGGCTTTTAGATAGGCACATGGAAGTGCAGGGTATAGAGGGATAGGGATCATGTGCAGGCAGATGAGATCAGTTCAGGTAGCCATCATGTTTGGCACAAACATTATGGGACGAAGAGCCTGTTCCTGTGCTGTGTTGGTCTATGTTCTATATTCTATGTTGTATGTTCTACGAGATGGTTCCAAGTTGCATCTGGGTTTTGTCTGATGTTCAATTAAGCATGTTACCATTTTTATCCATTCATTTGATTGGTATGGAAAAATGAATCTGGGTTCAATATCCAGTGACCATCCTGGATATCAATCAAGGAAAGCCTCAGGATGAGATTTGGTTTGCCGACTCTGCTTGAGCAGATTTCTGGACTTTTAAATGCCTACAACTACCAAAGTGAGTCAAGCCAACCTTTCCCTTTCATCCCCCACAAAATAACAGGAAGAAATACCACTCAATTTATTTTAACTAGCTCTGTGATCTTTCTCTGGGATTTTTCAAAGCAGCATCCAGGGTTTTCTCCGAGATCTTCGGTTTCCTCCCACACTCCAAAGACGTACAGGTTTGTAGGTTAATTGGCTTGATAAAAATGTAAAATTGTCCAAGTTGGCGATATGCAGAGTACTGCCCTGCCGACTACAAAATTCAGAAGGTTCAGAAGGTTCAGAAGGATTGGCAGTCCTAACTTTGAAGCCGCTGCCATGCATTGTTTCGCAGGAAGGAGGTGGAAGAGGGCATCCTTTAACTTCATTACTGTACTGCAATGAGGCATGCATTCCCAGCTTGTCATGTCTGATCTCGTGTCTGTCTCGTTCCTCTATAAATGTTTGTGGTGTCGGGCCAAAGAAAGGGGGCAAAATGCCTTTGAAATACTTGCGTATGACAGTAGCACAATAGCCGTCAGAAGGCTAAGTGAATAAATGAAAACGATGCAGAGTTTCCACTTGACTGAACCTTGTCTGTGTGAAAGGGAACTATGTGCAGTTCAGCATGCTGGAGTCAGTGACATTTGATTGTTCAGTAGATAGCCTTGTGACCTCTCCAAAAGTGGAAATAAACAGTAGGCTGCAGAAAATAACTGAGATGGCAAAAAAAAAAAAATCCTTTTGGTTTATTTTCCCTCTAATACTTATTTCTTCATTGCAATTGCTCCGGCCCTTGCAACTTGTGTTTTATTTGCCGAGGCAGAGAATACAAGAGCAAGTAGATTATGTAGACACAAGTAACAACAGATGCAGGTTTACAAAAAAGGGCATGAAGTTTTGGGGTAACTCAGTAACTCAGTGGGGCAGGCAGCTTCTCTGCAGATTGCTAGTGACGTTTCAGGTCAGGGTACGTTATGTTGGAATTGTGCACAATTGCTTGAGTGCAGTGTGGAGTTAACAAGGAAATGCAGATGGTGGTTTATACCAAAGAAAGACACAAAATGCTGGAGTAACTCAGTGCCTCAGAGCATCCCTGGAGAACATAGATATTGACATTTCGTAGGAAGATTCCTAAGGATGTCGCCAAGACCAAAGAAAGATTGGATAGGCTGGGGTTGGTTTCTTTGAAACAAAAGACTGAATTGGGATGTATTGAGAGGCCTTGATGAGTAAATAGTTATAGCCTTTTCCCTTTTGAAGATTGTCAACAATCTATATTCTTTTGAATCCCAGACACTTGTTCTATTAAGTTTCGAAGAGGTGAGGTCTCATTACAAAATTCTAATGGGGCAGAACAGGCTGATTGCTGGCAGGATGTCATTAACTTTATACTTTCCTCAAAGTGCAACGTCTCACACTTGCTCAGATGAAACTCCATCTTTCCACTCATATCTGCAGCTGATCTTTGAAAGTCTTCTTTGCTGTCTGAAACTCCACCAAATTTTGTGTTGTCTGCAAATGTTTCTTGGGACATGGGCATTGTATTGTGGATGGAGCTGGTACACTAATGCGAACTAGCAGTGAGAAGTAGACTCCTGATGCGAGAGGACGGATAAAGTAAACCACAAGGAGGTTATTCGCAATAGAGTCATGGTACGATTTGAATCTATAGTCAATGATCTTTCATTCAAAGATGGTTGATCATGAAGCATTGTAGAAAATTTGTACTAGATTCAAACCCTTTTATTTGTGGTAAGCAATAAGTGACAGAATAAATGCAGGTTGTGGGGAACTGGAAGACCAATGGAAACATTGAACCTTCTATACAAAGACTTGGTTTATAGAAATAAAGAGAAAGTCCCAATGATGTGATGTTGTAAACTTACCGGATGTTTCAAATTACTTCACACACTGTTTTTGCATTAAATTGTCATTATTTATTACATAAACTTTGCAATTGTAAACAGAGTATTCAGAGTATTCTCCAAAAGGCACCTTTCTTTCTTTAAAATGCTCTATATTTATATGTTCTTATTACAGGGGTTGTGATTACAGATGCACATTTTGGTGATTGCATTTCATGATTTCAGATTTTATCAGAAGCATTTTCTTTTTTTTAATGTGTACTTACCACCACAAGGACAAATGCTTCCAGCCCGTTCAACACTCACAATGTAATAACAGAGGACAGATGATTACATAGCACTTTCCAAAATGCAGCACTCACCAATATTACATCGGACATACGTGTTAAATCCTCTTTTTAAATGGAGAAAAACAAATATTCACAATAACTATCTAGTTCTGTGTACTTTTGACTCAATCTCTTCCTCGAACTTGTTTCAGGCCCTGAGCTCAGGTCTGACATGTCCTGTTTATGTGCGGTCCATGTGGTGTACGTCAAGTCACCACTAGCTTCCGTGACATCAAATGTTGTTCTCATTGGTTTCATCTTCATTGTGTCTCTGATTCCCAGCAGTAATAGCTCATTGACACCTCAGTAATACGCTCATCATAGAAACATAGAGCATATAAAATAGGTGCAGGAGGAGGCCATTCGGCCCTTCGAGCCAGCACCGCCATTCATTGTGATCATGGCATGATGTAGCTTTATACATTCCATCAGCTGAACTCTTTATTGTTTTTTTACTGTTTGTTGATTAGTATGGGTGTCTTGATTAGCATGGATGTCAAGGGTTATGGGGAGAAGGCAGGAGAACAGGGTTAGGAGGGAGAGGTAGATCAGCCATGATTGAATGGTGGAGTAGACTTGATGGGCCGAATGGCCTAATTCTACTCCTATCACTTATGAACTCATGAATTTTGCTTACAATTTATGAGTGTGATATCTTTCTGGTCCACTGCATTGAACCAGCTCATGTCAAGTGTCAAGAACGTCAAGAGTGGCTTATTATCGTTCCCAAAACGTAACAATGAAATTGCTATTGTGTAAGAAGGATCTGCAGATGCTGGTGTACACCGAAGATAGACACAAAATGCTGGAGTAACTCAACGGGTCAGGCAGCATCTCTGGAGAAAAGGAATAGATGATGTTTTGGGTTGAAACTGAGAGCCAGGGAAGGGGAAATTGCTAGAATGTTTTTAGATTTTACCTTTGCAGAATGCATCCCAACTGATTTCAGTGCAGTCTTCAAAGCTGGTAATGGATTATTTGTCTGTTTTTACTCCTCCACCTCAAGAATGCTGGCAATAATGCTCCCTAGTCAAGTAGGAACATCACTGGTTGCGTTTTCGCCAGTCGTTTTAATACAGATACATCTTGTGGGTATCACTTCCACAGAATTAACCTTGATTGGCTGTGTGAAGAAGTGTCCCGACCCGAAACATCATCTATCTATTTGCTCCAGAGATGCTGTCTGACCCGCTGAGTTACTCCAGCATTTTGTGTATAACCTTGTTTGACACTAGTTACTAGTTCCAAACACAGGTGCTCTAAATTTGACCCAGCTTCTCTCCCTCCACAGCTCATCTCACTCATTCCATGGACGTTTGATGTCTTGTTCACTGAGCACTGTTTGTGGAAATGATTTCCCCATCTACTTACGTGCACTTTTTGACTATATTTCCAATTGCTCATGTTGCATTTCCAAAAATCTTGCAACATCTCAGTCACCTTGACTGTACTTTCCCACTCCTGTTGTTTACCTCCTGTTTCTCCACCATGTACTTCCTCTGCTAGCCCTTCCAAGACTTCCAGCCTGGCTCTCGATAGCTTTCCCGATTGTGTGTACCTCTCTGGAGTTAAGTCTTTCTCATGAGGTAGCAGTTCCCTCAGGCCAAACCTAGGATCCCACACACAATCTGAGCTCTGATAAGCAGTCCTGCAAATCTGCAATTATCTGCTAAAGGTCTTAACTGCGTTAAGAAAGTATCAAAAGATTCTTGCTGCTCCTGATTAAAAGAGAAAAAACGGGAACATTTAACTGTTTTGCTTATCAGCAGATTGTAATTTGCTTGAGTGGAATCAAAACATTCTCCGGGGCCACATCTAAGAGTTTGGAACGGTGGAAGATGTTGTAGCCAAAAAGATATACCTGTAATAACAAAGTGCTGGAGAATACTGAAGAAGCGTCCCGACCCGAAACATCACCTATCCTTTTCCTCCAGAGATGCTGCCTGACCTGCTGAGTTACATCAGCACTTTGTGTCTATCTTTGATATTGATTATTGATTGATTATACCTTTAATAATCCTTTGCAGGAAATTACAATGCCACGACAGCTTCAAGACAGACATAACACCACAAATAGCTTCCATACTTAACAAGTTAAAATACAAGTTAAAATACAATTAATTTAAAAAAAAAGTGCAGTTATTTATGCGCATTATATAACCTTATCGCAGCTGGTAAACAGGACTTCCTATGTCTCTCAGTTTTGCACATTGGTGCAATCAGTCTCTGACTGAAGATGCTGCTCTTGATCACCTTCAGGGCATGGAGTGGGTGAGTGGGGTTGGTCATTATAGAACCCAGTTTTTTCAGAGTTCTGGCCTCTGCCACCAGCTGGACCGTTCGTTGCTCAGCCCCGACCACTGAGCCGGCCTTCCTGATCAGTTTGTCCAGTCTGTTTTTGTCCGCTATGCGAGCGCCATCTCCCCAACAGGCCACCGCAAAAAACAGAGCACTGGCCACCACTGAATGGTAGACACTGCACAGTAGGGGTTGGCAGATGTTAAATGCCCTCAGCCTCCTTAAAAAATACAGTTGGCTTTGTCCCTTCCTGTACACCGCCTCCATATGACACTTCCAGTCCAGCTCACTGTCAAGCTGCACACCAAGGTACCTGTGGTTAGCGACCACCTCCACCTCAGTGCCCTTAATGGTGATTGGTGTTGCTTGAGTCCTCCTCCTCCCCCTCCTGAAGTCCACAGCTATCTCCTTGGTTTTTGTGGTGTTAAGATGGAGGTTATTGAGTGCACTCCACTCCACAAAGTTACTTATTATATCTCTATACTCCTCCTCATTGCCCCCTTTAATGAGGCCGACAACAGCTGTGTCATCCGAAAATTTCTGCAAAAAGCAGCTGTTGGTGTTATATCGGAGATCCGCTGTGTAGATGGTAAACAGGAATGGAGCCAGCACAGTTCCTTGTGGAGCCCCTGTGCTGCTCAAGATGGTGCTTGAGACATTGTTGTTCTGTAGGCGCACGTACTGTGGTCTGAGGGAAAGGTAATCCAAACACCACAGCACCAGTGATGGATCCACTTTCATCTTCTCCATCTTCTCCCCTAGCAGTCGGGGCTGACTTGTGTTGAAGGCGCTTGAAAAGTCAAAAAATGTAATCCTTACAGATGCATCAGTAGTGTCCAAATGTGTGTACACCCTCTGCAGCATGTAAATGAGGGCATCATCGACACTGATGTTAGGCTATAAACCAGCATCTGCAGTCATCATGTGTTGGAAGGAACTGCAGATGCTGGTTTACACCGAAGATAGACACAAAATGCTGGAGTAACTCAGCGGGACAGGCAGCATCTCTGGATAGATGGAATGGGTGACTTTTCAGGTCTGAAGAAAGGTCTCGACCTGAAACGTCACCCGTTCCTTCTATCCAGAGATGCTGCCTGTCCCGCTGAGTTACTCCAGCATTTTGTGTCCATCTGCAGTCATCATACTGTTATCTCTTTTAGTTTCTCTAACATAGCTCAGATATTGTCTTAGATTTTCTCTCCATTATCTCAACGCCTTTGTTTACTTCTCTGGAATTCAGAGGCTGGATGCCTTGATTTGGTCCATACTGCAGTAATAAATCTCATAGTTCCCTCTCTTTCAGTTCACAACCTTGTGCTATTTGTATTCATACTGAGACTAATTTACCGTTCCATTTCGAATTTTATTTATTACTATTATTGCTTATGATATGATAGGAAAGATGGCAACCGGTTGCATTATTAAACTAAATAACCTTTGGGAGACGGGGCATTTTTACTTTCTGAACACCAGTCTTCTTCAGGCAAGTCTCACAGTTCAACAATGTGTACATGGGGAGCAGATTCCACGGCGTATACCTCTTAGAGGTGAACATGTCCATTCCATAAGCTACATATTCCATTGAACTGAGTGGCCATAACCAAGTGTAACCAGTGATGCTAACCCATGAGAAATGGAAAATCTCCCTACGATCTGGAGATTGTTCAAGAGCATGGATTCCTGATCACAGCTCAATGGAACATGACCTCAGAGTGCCTCCGAGATGGATTCTTAGAACAGCTTGTACTGGAGCCTACCAGGCAGAAGGCTATTCTGGATTTAGTGTTGTGTAATGAACCGGATTTGATAAGGGAACTCAAGGTAAAGGAGTCATTAGGAGGTAGTGACCACAATATGATAAGTTTTAATCTGCAATTTGAGAGGGAGAAGGTAAAATCGGAAGTGTCAGTATTGCAGTTGAACAAAGGGGTCTATGGAGGCATGAGGGAGGAGCTGGCCAAAGTTTACTGGAAAAGGACCCGAGCAGAGATGACGGTGGAACAGCAATGGCAGGTATTTCTGGGAATAATCCAGATGATGCAGGATCATTTCATTCCAAAGAGGAAGAAAGATTCTAAAGGGGAGTAAGAGGCGACCATGGCTGACAAAGGAAGTCAAGGACAGTATAAAAATAAAAGAAGATATATAACATAGCAAAGATGAGCGGGAAGCCAGAAGATTGGGACACTTTTAATGATCAACAGAAGGTAACTAAAAAGGCAATACGAGGAGAAAAGATGAAGTACGATGGTACGCTAGCCAAAAATATAAAGGAGGATAGTAAAAGCTTCTTTATGTATGTGAAGAGTTAAAAATTAGTTAAGACGTGGGTCCCTTGAAGACAGACACAGGTGAATTTATTATGGGGAACAAGGAAATGGCAGATGAGTTGAATAGGCACTTTGGTTCTGTTGTATATTGCTCGTTCTAAGCTTCCCCCCAGACTAGTTTCAGTCAAAAATCACTGAGTCACGCACTTACGCATCTAATCTTTATTTTGACAAAACACAATACGGTTCACACTACTGTACCTAACCACCGCGGGTTCGATCCTCGTATCTGCCTGATCAAGCCCTCTTGGCCTCGCTCAAACAGAGACACTCCAGTCCTAAGTGCTCTCCCAGAAGATCGACACAGGACCTTGTGGTAGAGGACTTTTATAGGTCCCCGAACCTCGAGAGGCCGAACCACGTGGGGGTGGTCTCTTTACAATTACAGATATCAATTAACCCCATACATGACAGACATTTACCTAACCCAATAATATAGTGGCTAATACATTGTATTCAGTGTTTCTCAAAGGAAACGAACATCGCAACATGTGCCCTGATATGCAAGAAAACCAGACAAGGCTCAATACTTAATCCAATCAACATCAAGCAAAGTAAAGCTTTGCAACATTATTTACAAGGTGTATATCTGGTTTGCATTCATCCAATCCATTCTATGCATTTTGCACCTAATTGTCAGGATCTGCAGATGTTCCCATTTTCTTCCTGCAGCTCTGATCTAGGCTCTAGACAAACTGGCACCACTCTGCAGCTTGTCTCATTTCTACAGAGAGCACTTTTAAATTGACCAAATGGCCTAGCAGCCCAGAAGCCTTTACTCAATTTTAGGGTCCTGGCCTCTCCAATTTGACCAGGATTAACACTGTCTTCACTAAGGAAGACACAAACAATCTCCCAGATGTACTAGGGGACAGAGGACCTTGGGTGATGGAAGAACTGAAGGAAATTCACATTAGTCAGGAAATGGTGTTGGGCAGGCTGATGGGATTGAAGGCTGATAAATCCCCAGGTCCTGATGGTCTGCATCCCAGGGTATGGTGGCTCTAGAAATCGTGGACGCATTGGTGATCATTTTCCAATGTTCTATAGATTCTGGATCAGTTCCTGTGGATTGGAGCGTAGCTAATATTATCCCACTTTTCAAGAAAGGAGGGAGAGGGAAAGCAGGGAATTATAGACCAGTTAGCCTGACATCAGTGGTGGGGAAGATGCCAGAGTCGATTATTAAAGATGTAATAGCAGCACATTTGGATAGCAGTAACAGGATCAGTCCAAGTCAGCATGGATTTACGAAGGGGAAATCATGCTTGATAAATCTTCTGGAATTTTTTGTGAATGTAACAAGTAAAATGGACGAGGGAGAGCCAGTGGATGTAGTGTACATGGACTTTCAGAAAGCCTTTGATAAGATCCCACACAGGAGATTAATGGGCAAAATTAGAGCACATGGTTTTGGCGGTAGGGTATTGACATGGATAGAAAATTGGTTGGCAGACAGGAAACAAAGAGTAGGGATTAACGGGTCCCTTTCAGAATGGCAGGCAATGACGTGAGGTGCCGCAAGGCGCGGTACTAGGACCGCAGACCACAGCTATTTACAATATACAGTACATGAATGATTTAGATGAAGGAATTAAAAGTAACACTAGCAAATTTGCTGATGACACAAAGCTGGGTGGCAGTGTGAACTGTGAAGAGGATGCTATGAGGATGCAGGGTGACTTGGACAGGTTGGGTGAGTGGGCAGATGCATGGCAGATGCAGTATAATGTGGATAAATGTGAGGTTATCGACATTGGTGGCAAGAACGGTAAGGCAGATTATTATCTGAATGGTGTCAGGTTAGCAAAAGGGGAAGTACAACGAGATCTGGGTGTCCTTGTACATCAGTCACTGAAAGTAAGCATGCAGGTACAACAGGCAGTGAAGAAAGCTAATGACAGGCCTTCATAATGACAGGAGCTGTGTATAGGACCAAAGAGGTCCTTCTGCAGTTGTACAGGACCCTGGTGAGACCACACCTGGAGTATTGTGTGCAGTTTTGGTCTCCTAATTTGAGGAAGGACATTGTTCCTATTGAGGGAGTGCAGCGTAGGTTCACATGGTTAATTCCTGGGATGGTAGGACTGTCATATGATGAAAGAATGGAGCAACTGGGCTTGTATTCACTGTAATTTAGAAGGATGAGAGGATATCTGATAGAAACATATAAAATTATTAAGGGATTGGACACGCTAGATGCAGGAAACATGTTCCCGATGTTTGGGGAGTCCTGAACCAGGGGCCACAGTTTAAGAATAAGGGGTAGGCCATTTAGAACTGAAATGGGAAAAACTTTTTCACACAGAAAGTTGTGAATTTGTGGAATTCTCTGCCTCAGAAGGCAGTGGAGGCCGACTCACTGGATGCGTTCAAAAGAGAGTTAGACAGAGCTCTTAGGGCTAGCGGAATCAAGGGGTGTGGGAAGAAGGCAGGAACGGGGTACTGATTGTGGATGATCAGCCATGATCACATTGAATGGCGGTGCTGGCACGAAAGGCCGAATGGCCTTCTCCTGCACCTATTGTCTATGTATCTATGTATCTATGACTATATTGTATGTAATTGTTGTATGTAATTGTTGTATGTAATTGTTTGTAATTGTATTTGTTAGTCTGTGTTCAAGATGGCGGTCGGAGGGGAGAGTGGACGCTGGCGTTAAATTGCCGCTGCTCTCTCCTCAAGTTGTGCTTCTGATTTTCTTTTTTTTGTGTTTTTGGAAGGAATTCTGTCCCTGATTTATGTATTGGTCTTTATAACCTATTTTTTTTAAATTCTGATTATACGTTTTCTATAAATCTCTGTATGGTGTCCTTGAGACCTCGGTATAAGGCGCCCGTAAATAAAATCCATTATTATTATTATTATTATTATTATGTGTGTCAAGTTAGAGCCTGGCTTGCAATCTGCCAGAGCATTACAATCAGGTGGGTAAATGCTGTTTCCACCCAGCTTTTGTGTCAATGTGAGGCAGGCTACATCCTGAAAAAGAATCAGTCAAAATTATAAAGACCAAATTTGTACTGAAGTCCTTTGTGGAAGCCCTGTAAGTTTGGATATCTCTGTGCTTCCAAACTCATTGCTTTCATACACATCCACGTTAATATCCCAGATTAGTCTAGTAGATTTGACAATCCCCAGATTTTCTGATATTAAATTAATGAGTCAGATCCAAAAAGTAATTTATGGGATTTGTGGAATATTTGAGCGCAGGCAACATGGTAGTGCAGTTGCTAGAGCTGTTTGCCTCACTGCACCAGAGACCCAGGTTCCATCCTGACCTTGGGTACTGTCCGCGTAAAGTTTGCACATTCTCACTGTGACCATGTGGGTTTCCCCTGGGTGCTCCGGTTTCCTCCCACATCCCAAAGACATGCCTGTCTGTTGGATTGGCATCTGCAAATTGCCTCTAGTCTGTTGGGAGTGGATAAGTGGGATAACATAGAACTAGTGTGAACAGGTCAGTATGGCCTCAGTCAGCCAAAGGGCCTGTTTCCATACAGTATCTCTAAGAAGGAAACAATGTGTGTAGAACCAGAAGCAGGCCTCCCAACGACATGAAAATTAAAAACAAAAAATTGTCTTCAAGCAAAGCTGAGTGCAAAGCAATGACACATGGGATGTAGAGGCCATTTCTAATGGGTTGTGTAATTGAGTTTTTACGTACATTAAAAAAGGAAGTATTTCTACTTGTTTTGTTTCTAAATATTCTTACCTTTTTAATAACTTTTCTTTGATTCAAATCCTACCCATTAGAGGCATATAACCCAGAGTGAAAATACAATAACTTCTGTGGAGTTACATAAGCGCATAGATATTGCAGGAAGAGGCATTCTCTGCCACCCTCCAGAAAGGGTGTACAGTGCTGGAGTTAATACAAAAACTGTTTAACGTCAATTCAGTGTGTATCATTTCAGCTGATCAATCTTCTGAAAGGTGAGACCACATTGCTTATTTACATCCATGTAAATCTGATCTTTAATTGCTTACAAAAAACAACAATATACCACAAGCTTAGCAAAGCAATAAACAGCTGTTGCCGGAATGTGGCACTCTGTGAAGTTTGCTTCATATTTCCCTATGACCTCCCATCTTATTTATAGCCAGAATGAGAAGTGTTCCAGAGATTCAGGTTCACCGCACATGTGTCCCAATCAATCATTTGAACTAAATTTATATCCCTTTTGCCCGCTATCGGTGTCAGTCCGCACTATTGGGAATTTCTAACCTTGACGATCGCGGGATATCATTCCCATTAATCCGTCCTTAAGACTGCAGCTTATCATGTTGTCATTAAGAGACTGTAAAGTCATCCATCTACCTTCTCTATTGATTTGAGGCATGGCTTATATATTTATGAGCAACCATTTTGCTCTCCCAGCAGACCGAATGAAGCACTTGTACTTATCTTTCAGTTTAAGAATGCAAATGCAAGCAGTGTACACTGTGTACCCAAGTTGATCTGGACAGGTTGTTCAATGTGCTGAAGGAAATGTCTGAAAAGTTGGGGAGTTTGCAAATATATAGTTGGAACTTGGATGAGTTTAGTTTAGTTTAGTTCAGAGATGTGGATACAGGCCCCACGGCCCATCAGTCCATGTCGACCAGTGATCACCCATTCACTACTTCTATCCTACACACAAGAGCCAATTTATAGAACCCAATTAACCTGCAACCCCGTACATCTTTGGGATGTGGGAGGAAACTGGAGGAAGCTTACATGGTCACAGGGAGAACGTAGAAACACGGTAAAGATAGCACCCGTAGTCAGGATCGAACCCGGGTCTCTGCTGCTGTAAGGCAGCAACTCTACCGCTGCGCCACTGTGTTGTGGAATAGGTTTTCAGGAAAGTTCTTTTCTTAATTCATTCCTTGGATGTGCTGTCCCTCACTTTCCCTTGAACAAAGTACTTTGCTGTGCCAGTTCAGAGGGCCATTAAGTGCCAGATGTATTTTGGCATGGACCTAGATTGCCACACGAACCCTTACCTAGGTAAGGATGGCAGGTCTCCGATAATGGCTTTTATTAAACCACATGGATTTTTACAACAGTATTGTAGTTTCATGAACATTACTGGCATCCTTTGCCCTTAAGATTTTTATTTAATTAATTGAGTAAATTTAAATTCCCCAGCAACCAGCGTGATATTGCACTCGTGACTATATCTAAAAAAAATACGAGCAGGGATCTTTCAAACCTGTTGTGCCAATCAATAGCTGATCCACAGCTGCAATATCATACATGATCCTTCACTTCCCGATAGTTTACATGGAGTATTAGCTCCAGTCAGGCTTCTGATATACAGGCTGAAGAAAAGCAAATAACCGACAGATGAGTTCTGGAAGTGAGCAAGTAAAGCGAAATGAGATTTAAAAAAAAACTTTCTTGAACATTATAAAGTTCTGAGGCAAGCATGATGAAAGAAAGAAAGGGATCCTCAAAGCACTGAGTAACTAATGTATTATTGTTCAAATCATGCTTCTTCTTCTTGCGTATGGCATGCACAGCCTAAAGTTGTAGGACAACTTGTTCTATTTGATCTTATTTGATTGTGCACGCCAGGTTGATTGCATTCGTTGAAACAGGGCGGACCAGGAGAAGGTTGCAATCTCCCACCCCAAAATCATGCTGTCATTAAGGGACACCAATTCTGAACCTTCTGAATTTTGTAGTCGGCAGGGCAGTACTCTGCATATCGCCAACTTGGACAATTTAACTTTTTTTTTTTATCAAGCCAATTAAACAAGCCAATTAACCTACAAACCTGTACGTCTTTGGATTGTGGGAGGAAACCGAAGATCTCGGAGAAAACCCACACAGATCACGGGGAGAACGTACAAACTCCATGCAGACAGCACCCGTAGTCGGGATCGAACCCGGGTCTCTGGCGCTGCATTTTGCTGTAAGGCAGCAACTCTACCGCTGTGCCACCGTGACTGCCCAATTTGCACCCTATCAGAGCTTGCTAACTTGCTAAGAAGATTGTTGACCTTAATTCTATCTTCCTCTTTGGTATTTCAGCGTACCGTTTAGTTTACTTTAGAGATACAGCCTGGAAACAGGCCCTTCTGCTCCCTGAGTCCATGCTGACCAGTGATCCCCGCACCCTAACGCTATCCCACACACACACTAGGGACAATTTACAATTATACAATTAATTAACCTACAAACCTGTACGTGTTTGGAATGTGGGAGGAAACCGGAGCACTCAGAGAAAACCCACAGGAGAATATACAAACTCCGTACAGACAGCACCCATAGTCAGGATGAACCCGAGTCTCTGGCGCTGTAATGCAGAAACTCTACCGCTGTGCCACCGTGCCGCCCATATGCTGACAATCTGGAAATGATGCTGAGAGAGTGTTGAGCTTTCGGAGGTGTCATCATTTTGATGAGATACTGAACAAAGACCATTCTCCCTTTCCTGAAGAAGGGTCCCGACCCGAAACGTCACCTATCCTTTTCCTCCGGAGATGCTGCCTGACCCATTTGCTGGTCCAGATCACGAACAGATCATTTATGTCGACACAAATTCCGGCTCCCTCGATGTAATGAACCAGGAAAGGGAAGACATCCATGATCGGCACACGTGGGTTAAACATGTACACCATAATCACAAGTTCCTTCTGGGTTGGAAGGGTGAAGATGGGCTGCTCCGCCAGCAGGTAGAGTGGAGTTTCATTCCTTTGCTACTTGCCGCGTGTTTGAAAGTAATGTTCTCCAGTGATGCTGCCCGACCTGCTGAGTTACTTCAGCACTTTGTGCCTTTTTTTTTCCTTTTCTAACTCTTGGATGTAAAAGATCTCCTGGCACTGTTTCAAAAAATGAACCGAATGTTGTTCCGTGTGCACCTGACAATTTATCCTGAACAGCTACTTTCTAAAGAATATCCAGTTTCTTATCGAAGGCAGACACAAAATGCTGGAGTAACTCAGCAGGACAGGCAGCATCTCTGGAGAGAAGGAATGGGTGACGTTTTGGGTCGAGACCCTTCTTCAGACTGGTGTCAGGGGAGTGGGCGGAACAGAGATAGAATGTAGTCAGAGACTGGTCGGAGAACTGGGAAGGGGAAGGGGATGGAGAGAGAGGGACAGCAAGGGCTATTTGAAGTTAGAGAAGTTAATGTTCATACCGCTGGGGTGTAAGCTACCCAAGCGAAATATGAGGTACAATTTGTGCTGGACCTCATTCTGACAATGGAGGAGGCCCAGGACAGAGAGGTCAGATTGGGACTGGGAGGGGGGAGTTCAAGTGCTGGGCCAACGGGAGATCAGGTAGGTTAAGGCGGACTGAGCGGAGGTGTTCAGCGAAACGATCACCGAGCCTGCGCTTGGTCTTGCCGATGTACGGAAGTTGACACCTGGAACAGCGGATACAGTAGATGAGGTTGGAGGAGGTGCAAGTGAACCTCTGCCTCACCTGAAAAGGCTGTCGGGGTCCTTGGATGGGCGTGGGAAAGGGACAAGTGTTGCATCTCCTGCGGTTGCAGGGGAAAGTACCTGAGGAGGGGGTGGTTTGGGTGGGAAGGGATGAGTTGACCAGGGAGTTGCGAAGGGAATGGTCTCTGCAGAAAGCAGAAAGGGGTGGAGATGGGAAGATGTGACCAGTAGTGGGATCCTGTTGGAGGTGGCGAAAGTGTTGGACCCAAAACGTCACCCATTCCTGCTCTCCAGTGATGCTGCCTGTCCTGCCGAGTTACTCCAGCATTTTGTATCTACCTTCAATTTAAACCAGCATCTGCAGTTCTTTCCTACACTTCCAGTTTCTTATCATCAGTTTGTGGGACTTTGCATCATGCAAAACATTTGATGTATTTTCTATGTGGACGAAGGAACTGCAAGTGTTGGTTTATACCAAAGATAGACACAAAATGCTGGAGCAACTCAGTGGGTCAGGCAGCAACTCCGGAGGAAAGGAACAGGTGGTGTTTCGGGTCAGAACCCTTCTTCAGACTGAACCAAAACATCACTTGTTCCTTTTCTCCGGAGATGCTGCTTGATCCACTGAGTTGCTCCAGTACTTTGTGTCTACTGATGTATTTTCCACATTGCATCTGTGCCTAAATTCAGCAATACTTCATTGTCGGCTAAGCCGTAGTGAGTTAAGGAAAACAGAAGAGATTTGACCTGGGAATATGTTGAAAAAATCTGGATTAAATCCAGGGAGAAGATCACACTCGAAGTTCCTTGATGGTGAAGGATTTCCATCCCAAATACCGGCCTGCAAGTCCCCAATTCCCAATGGTTCCTGTCCAGGCATCGACAACACAAGCACCTGTTGACTAAGTAGAAGAAAACCAGTGGTGGTTAAGGGTATAAAGATTTTCAATGTTAAGGCAGGAAGACTGCGCAGTGCCTAATAGGAAGATGAGTGATGGTTATCTGATCCTAGCACCCAAGGCATTTGTTCCACCTGGTACCAATTATTTAGAAACTTCAGTCTCAATTGCCTACAGTCTTGGCATGAACATTTGCCAACTCAATGCGCTGGTTTGGCAGCTCATTGGCATCTATCCTGATTGTACAACTTTCCTTTTAATACAACTTCATCTCAATCATCACACAGATGTTGAAGTTGTTGTTACATGGAACATTGTTTTGACATATATAAGCTTATTTCACCAGCCTTAACATTGTTTCTCCTCTGGTATGTCACTTCATCTCCAAGATATATGAACTTTTCTTATTTTCATTTGCTGCGGATTCATGGAGATGTGGTGCTGGAAATTATTTATGTTTGTTTAGTTGACCTCCAGTCAGTGAAATTTTCACTGTTTTTATCTGAAATTATTTACCAGCTCTAATTTTGTCTGGTATCTTGGTGGAAAGTAATGCTCAAATTGAAACTCTGATTCTGTCACTGATTTAGAACTGTCATATAATGTTTTACTCATCTCATCAAAGACTCCATGTATTTCTTGCATACTGAATATTCTAATATAACTCAAAGACATTTTCAAATCAGTTTAAGGACATAGAACATAGAACAATACAGCATAGGAACAGGCCCACAATTTCCATGCCTAACGTGGTCAAGTTAACGTAATCTTCTCTGCTTGCATGTGATCTATAATCCCTCCATTCCTAGTATTTCCATGGGTCTATCTAAAAACCTCTAAAATGCCGGGTGGGCATGCTGAGGGTGGCACTGATGCAGTGGTGGACTTGCTGCCTTACAGTGCCCGACCCGAGTTCGATCCTGACTATGGGAGCTGTTTGTATGGAGTTTGCATGTTCTCCCTGTGACCATGTGAGTTTTCTCTTGGTGCTCCGGTTTCCCCCCACACTCCAAAGACACACAGGGTGGTAGGTTGATTGGCTTCTGTAAATTGCAAATTATCCCTCGTGTGTGGGATGGTGCTAGTGTATGGGATGATCACTGATCGGCACGGATTTGGTGAGCTGAAGGGCCTGTTTCCTTGCTGTATCTCTAAAGTCTAAAGCCACTATCATATCTGCCTCCACCATTACTCCTGGCAGTGCGTTCCAGGAACTCACCACTCTCTGTGGGGGGAAAAAAAACTTGCTCCACACATCTCCTTTAAACTTTGTCCCTTAAAGCTAAGCCATCCTAAATTTGACATTGTGTTTGAAATTTCCTCTCCGGGAAAGAGGTTCTGACTGTTTACGCTATTGGCACCCTATCTATTTAATGGGAATTTTATTTGAAATTTAAGATTACTTGGTAAATTTTAACAACATGTTGCTAAATTACTAATGATTTGATATGCATTTACCTGCCATATCAAGCAGCATTATTTTGCTTATAGCTTAAGCGGGTTTCAAGAGGGAATGCATTCCACCTCAGGGCCTCAGAAAAATGACTACATCCAGATTTTTTTGGAATGCTAAAACCTACATTATTATATGGACCTTGAGAAAAGTAACGCTGTCAAAGATGGAGCCCAACTGTTGTTGTTCTGCACCCTCTTTGAATTTCTCTCCCACATCATCTTCCCATACAATTTATCTGATGCTGATTAGTTTTCTGAACTCTTCACCGAGTGAAGCTCCCTCTGGCTTTGTATCCATTCCTTGAAATTCTTTGGTCTAAATGCAACCAATTTCTTTCAAGTAGAACAATGTAGAATATACAACAATGGCGCAGCAGGTAGAGCCCCTGCCTCACAGTGTCAGAGACGTTGGTTTGAACATGACCTCGAGTGCCATCTTTGTGGAGTTTGCATGTTTTCGCTGTGGCCGCCTTGGTTTCCTCCGGGTGCTCCGGTTTCCTCCCACATCTCAATAACGTGTGGGTTTGTAGGTTAGGCTTTGGTTAGGCTCTAGACTTTGTTACGACAGGTCCACCACCGACTTTCCGGCACCCTTGGTTCCAGATCCTTTCTGGAGTAAGGGTCTCGACCCGAAACGTCACCCATTCCTTCTCTCCAGAGATGCTGCCTGTCCCGCTGAGTTACTCCAGCATTTTGTGTCTATCTTCGGTTTAAACCTGCATCTGCAGTTCCTTCATACACATACTCCTTTCTGGGTTATCCGTTTTGACTGACCATCAGAGGTCACGTCCTCCGCGAGGAGTCGAACGGTATCGGAATGGTCCTCCTAGGCTACGGAGGAGCCAAGATATCAGCTCACAAAGTAGGCCTCGTACGTCAGCTACTGGAACGGATCCACTGGCGCCGGAATTCCAGGGTCCCGGACGCTGGGGGGGAAATTCGAGCCATCGATCCACTGCGAAAGTCCCGATATTGTAGAGATCAGCCACTTCATCCAGCTTAGGCGCCACAATATCGGGGGGGGGGGGGGGGGAGGTGAATTCCAAGCGAGCTTTCATAATTTTTTCCGGATTAAAGGAGATGCCAGACCACCAGTTGCCAGAAAATCTGTGGTGTACATGTTTCTCCACCCATTTACCAATCAGCCCTCCATCTATCACTTTGCCAGGTTTTAACTCCATCCCTTCCTCCCACCTCTCTTTACTGGCTTTTCCCTTGACCTCCATAAGGCTGAAGAAGGGCCCTTATCCGAAACGTCGTCTGTCCGTTTCCCTCCATAGATGCTTCCGGGCCTGCTGATTTCCTCCAGCAGATTATTTTTTATTAAATAATCCCTACCACTTGCTTCCTTTAATTTTCCCTTTAATTGCTGATTGCTGTTCTCACAACCCCAGAACCAATCCTCATCACCCCCCCCCCCAAACCCTCTGATGTCAGCAGCTGCTCACTATCTACCCCAGGTCAAATTGATATGGTTTTACCTTTGGTAAAACTTCAGTTGTTCAAAACCAAGGCAGTTCAATTAAACTATTAAAAATGTAGAACGTGAAATTCCCTGCTGAAACAGAAATTTTCATCGTAATGAATTCCATTTATAAAAAGAATGGAAATAACTTTTCATTTGTTGTTATAGGTATTTTTCAACAATCCAAGTGATCGGACCCAGGTCCTTGCAGATATTTAATCTCATCTGCTTGTGGTTTGTTCTTCATCTAAAACATATTTCAGATTTGCTCCAAGTAGTCTTGGTATTGCAACAAACACTAAACGCAAAGAGTATTTCCGTTGCACTGCAGAATTCCTTGGTACCTCACTCGCCTACTTTGCAATTAATTGCATCTCCACACACAGGTACACCATCGTTTTTCCGGCACCCTTGGTTGCAGAGGTTTTCCGGGTTATCCATTTTGCCGGATCAACAGTGATCAGGTAATAATAATTCAACAATATACCTCTGACCCACTAATTATATCGCTCCATATCTCTACAGCAGCACGGACTGCGAGAGACTTAAACAAATAATTTAGTATAGCTTAGTTTTGTTTGGTTTAGAGACACAGCTCAGAAACAGGCCCTTCGGCCCGCCGTGCTCGCGCTGACCATCAATCTATATTCTGTTGTGATGAAGCAAAGCAAGAATTTCATTGTCCTATCTGGGACACATGACAATAAAGTCTCTTGAATCTTGAATCAATCCCTGTACACGAACTAGCACTGTCCTACATACTAGGGACCATTTACAAGTTTTGCTGACGCCAATTAACCTGTACGTCTTTGGAGTGTGGGGAGAAACTGGAGCAGCTGGAGAAAACCCACGCGGTCACGGGGAGGACGTAAAAACTCTGTACAGACAGCACCCCGTAGGCAGGATCGAACCCGGGTCTCTGGCGCTGACAGGCAGTAACTCTACCGTTGCGCCACTGTGAACAATTAGCAAAGAAGTAAACAAACTCTTTCAGCACGGAGGAATACATCCCGAAGGAGGGTGCACCACACGCAATGCTGTCGTAATTTTGTCCGGATTAATGGAGGTGCCGGACCATCAGTTGCTGGAAAGTCGGTGGTGGACCACTACTTGATTTAACATTGGCATCCAACTTTCCAAGTTTTAACTTTTCAAAATGTTCACCAACTACTGGAAGGTCCACCAGGCCTCATGACCCCTTGACCCTCAACTTGCAGCTCCCTCTCCTCAACACTAATGCACAATCAGGGAGATTGAAAACTTACAGGTAGACAAAAATGCTGGAGAAACTCAGCGGGTGAGGCAGCACCTATAGGAAATAGGCAATGTTTCGGGTCGAAACCCTTCTTCAGACTGAACTTGCATTTGGCAGACAAAATCACAATTCTGCCAAAGAATATCTCCTTGACATTGTTGGTTAGTGCACTCATTTCGTAGAAAGCTGTTGGCTTCAAGTAACATTTATCAGCCTTGAGTACGAAAATGTAGGTCGACATTCCAGTGTCTCCCAGGGAAAGTATTGCACTGTTGGGGGTACTTTCTTTCAGACGTAATATTAAATCAATGTCCTGTTTGCTCTGTGGTGGACGTAAAAGAGTCTGCCACGCTAATTGGAAGAAGAGCTCGTGAATTCTCTATGGTATCATAGCCAATATTTATTCCTCATTCATCTTCACTGAAATAGATAATGTGGTCACTGTCACCTTTTGGCTAAACTAACTGCTTCTTTTTCCCCATTACAAAATGTACTTTAAAATTCTTTCATTGCTTGTAAACCACCTGTGATTGCAATGGTTATGAAAGACACTGTACAAGTACAAGGCATGCATTTATATTTGATATCATACAGAAACACCGTACCATTAAAAAAAAAATTTATAGCGCCAGCTATCCGGGTTCGATCCTGACAGCAGGTGCTGTCTGTGCATAGTCTGTAGGTTCTCCCTGTGACAGCATGGGTTTTCCCCGAGTACTCTGGTGTTCTCTGACATTCCAAAGGCGTACAGGTTTTTAGGTTAATTGGCTTCAGTAAATTTGTAAATTGTCCCTTGTGTAGGATAGTGTTCGTGTATGCGGTGATCGCTGGTCGGCGTGGACTTGGTGGACCGAAGGGCCTGTTTCCGCACTGTATCTCTAAAGTAAACGTAAAAGGCATGTCACAATGAAATTTATTAATTACAATATAATACGATGCAACATTCCCATTACAAAGCACAAGGTTTTGATTTGTTCTCTGAATCTTGTTCTGTATTACCTATCAATTTTTAACGCGCTGTTCAAATTTAAAATAAGTGCTTTCATTCGCAAATGTTAGACAAGCTAGTCTATGGATTTTCATGCAGAGGACTCTGTAAATAACTTGGAACTTTCTTTAGCAGGAGAATTGAATGTTGGTGTACATACCACACCGGGTGTGCATCCAATGTTTGTCGCTTTGATAGTGTCTTTTTCGATTGCAGCTCTGAACCTAATGAAATTTTCATTAATATATTGCACTTCTCATACGTATAGAATCATGAGAGGAATAGATCGGGTGGAGTCTCTGTCCAGAGTGGGGAAATCGAGAACCAGAGGGCATGTGTTCAAGGTGAAGGGGGAAATATATAATAGGAGCCTGAGGGGTAACTTTTTCATGTGGAGGGTAGTGGGTGAAAAGAAAGAGCTGCCGGAGGAGGTAGTTGAGGCAGGGACTATTGTAACGTTTAAGAAACAATTAGACAGGTGCATGGATAGGACGTTGTGTTAAAGAAGGAACTGCAGATGCTGGAAAATCGAAGGTACACAAAAGGGTTTCGGCCCGAAACGTTGCCTATTTCCTTCGCTCCATAGATGCTGCTGCACCCGCTGAGTTTCTCCAGCATTTTTGTGTACCTTGCATGGATAGGACGTTTAGTGGGATATGGGCCAAATGCGGGCAGGTGGGACTAGTGTAGATAGGACACGTTGCTCGGTGTGGACATGTTGGGCCGAAGCGCCTGTTTCCACACTATGACTCTATGGTTACCATTTTAGTCGAGCTGTTGTTTATTGTCTTTTACAGATGTAATATGTAACAGAAGCCTATTATGAGGATGATTTATTTAAGTGATAATCACCACTGCTGCATTGGGTTGAGGACTCGTGGAGTCAAAAAGATAAGCTGCTATTGCAGAAGTTTAAAATAAAAATAGAAAATTACAAAAATATACAGCAGATAGGTCAGCAGTTGAAAGAGACAAAATCAAGATAATGTTTTGGCTATGCTTGACTATTAAAACTTCACTTATTTTAGTTTGGTATGGTTTAGAGATACAGTGTCCGCATAGACCAGCGATCCCCGCACATTAACACCCTACACACATATGACCAATTTAACATTTCTACCAAGCCAATTAACCTACAAAACAGTATGTCTTTGGAGTGTGGGAGGAAACCGAACGTCTCGGAGAAAATCCAGGCAGGTCACGGGGAGAATGAACAAACTCCATACAGACAACACCCGTGGACAGAATCGAACCCGGGTCTCTGGTGCTGTAAGACAGTAGCTCATCCGCTGCGCCATCGTGCCGCTCTTTTCTCTTTCAGTAATATAAGGCTCCTGCAGGTTTCTGCTTTATTCCAAATGATTGGTTTCTTAGTGGATGAAACCAAAATTATTCCAAACTAGATGACTTAATATTAGTGTTAAAGTCAGCATATGAGTTGCATTGTGGAAAGGAGGGAGAAAGCCTCGACTAGGTAATGCACACATTAATTAAACACAACAAAGCCACACTTTTTCTCTTGGTTGTCAACAATCTCGCTGTGCTTTCTTATGGTGATGTGCTGTGACTTTATTTTTTTTAAACCTTTATTTGTGTTGCAACAATGAGGGCAAAACAGCTTCTTAATATTTCAGAACTGCTGCTGCCCTAATGCTGATATTTGGTAGGGAATTCCAAGACTTTTGACCCGTCCGAACCTATGAATACAGCCAGCATTCAAGGGAATATAACGTATGTGTGCACGCGCATACACCCATGCACATTTGTGCACAGGGGCTGTAGAGATGAAGGACTTGAATTTTCATTGAGGAAATTTGTTTTCACTCAGAGTATTTTCATGATAATGCCAGTGTCATGACAAAGCGAGTTTTATTGCAAAATATAATTAAGAGTCAACTCAAGAGTGTTTAACTATTATCTGTCCCAAACGGAACAATGAAATGCGTACTGGCAGCAGCACAACAGGTTTGCAAACACAGGTCTCCATTTCTAACAAAGTAAACACACAAGAAAAAGTTCAATAAATTAAAAACCCAGCCTCGAGCAGTGAAGGCTTTTCAGAGTTTGGAGTTTAGTTGGAGTTTGTCGCGTTCAATAGCCTGACGGTTGTTGAGAAGAAGCTGTTCCTGAACCTGAACGTCACAGCTTTCAGAATCCTATACCTTCTGGCTCTGGTTATTTTTTTCAGCAGAAATTCCCCTGGGCTAACCTGTTAATTATCCTTGCATCACACCTAAATGCACAATGGAAGTAATCATCTATTTTTGCTCAGTCTCAGTCTAACCAGGTTGGTTAGACTTAGACTAACCTGGTGGAACGATAGAGTTGCAGCCTTACACCTCCAGAGACCCAGGTTCTATCCTGACAATGGCTGCTGACTGTACGTTATACCTGTGACCGTGTGGGTTTTCTCTGGGTGCTCCGGTTTCCTCCCACATTCCAAAGACGTGTGGGTTTATCAGTTAATTGGCCTCTGTAAATTGTCCCCAGTGTGTGGGATAGAACTACTGCATGGTATGATAGTCAGTCGGCGAGGTTGTTCGAAGGGCCTGTTTCTGCGCTGTATCTCGAAACTAAACTCGGAACGAAACATAGACATTGATCACTTTTTTGTGTCATCCATTAAAAAAAAAAATCAAATGGACTTGAGGTGGTGGGGCTTGTGATTAGTCTAACTTCATTCTACCTTTCATTTATCGTCACTGACAAATTGGGCAAATTTGCTACAGTAGAAAGAAAAAAGTAATGTTGTATTGGCATAAAAGCACAAGAAAATAATTGTTTTTCAAGTTATGCTCATAAATGTTAGCTTGTGAAAGTTCTGTGCATTCGTGTTACACTTCAGCTATATTAAAATGACAAATCTTGTCCCCAAAAATCAATCATCATGACTTTTCTCCCATCATTCACTTACATTGTTTAATAGTGCCACTGCCTATTTTGTGTATCACCCTGCTAAATCTATGTGTGCCCAATGGGAATTGTACCGAGACACCTTTAACCCTTGTAACAAAACTCTTGTACTCAGGCACTTCTTCATTCAGTCTCAGACCTGACTATGCTTGCACCTTGACCGATGTCAACTGGACTCGGTATCAGTATTAGTCGCAGCATTCATCTCACAAAATAAAAAGGGGATTGTTAAGGGATCAGCGCAAGAGTGCATGGCTTAGACTGAACTAGAAAGGTATTTGGCCTGAGAAATCATGCTCTGCTGACATGCAGCCAATTCAGCAATCAACCTGGATCTCCGCCAAGAGAAATATCATCTGGAGCCAAAAGTAGCCGCGTTCCAACTGTTTCCCGACCTCAGTTCCATTGGTGAGCTGGTGTTTGAGTTCACAAGCCCCACATGGCAACCAGCATGGAAACTAAGCCAGGCACTGGGGAGATGTCACATAAATTAACACGTGGAAAATGCCTAACATTGGGGACTGTGACAGGACTGGCAGCATCACTGGGATTGTCCTGTCTATGCCTTCAAGACTATTTTAGTACAAAATGTATGTTAAGTACCCAGGGTTACCGCTGTTCCATGAGGAAACTATTTTACGTCCATTAATTTACTGTTATCTGTGGCTCAAAGCATCCCAAGGATGCAATAATGGCTATTCGGCAGGTCAGCTAGCTGGTCACTTTACTATTCTTAACTATTGTGACTTATTCTTTTTCCAGTAGTATTACAGCAACTAGAAGGAAGCACAGATTTAAGTTTACTCGGATAAGGAATAGAAGGGAGTTGTAGAACATTGTAGAACAAATGTTGAAACTCATTGCCTGAAAGGCAATGGATGTGGACAACCTCAGGAGTTGACATCCAGCGATCTACAACGCTGTGGGTTGAGAGCTGGGAAGTATACTGAGCCCATGAAATAACAATAGTGTCACCTTTATGAATAGTATCTAGAAACTATCTATTCCTGCCTGAAAAACACCCAGTGACTTGGCCTCCACAGCCTTCCGTGGCAAAGAATTCCACAGATTCACTACCCTCTGGCTAAAGACATTTTTCCTCATCTCCTTCCTTTCATCATGCCCAATCAGACTATTAAGTTCTCTGCCAATGTAGGTAATGTCAACTGATTGGGATTGTTGTGTGGTGTCACCGAGTAAGACGATCCCTGCCAAAACCATTTGTTTTGAATTATTGTTGGCTATCTCAGCACTCTACTACTGTCTGTTTACGCAGAAACTGGAGCTGTTGTGAAAAAAATCAGGAGTTAATTGGCCAGGAACATGTGGTTCTGATGAATCCGTTTTTCTCCTGGTTTACCCAGGACGGCACTTAATCTGGTGATTGGCAGCTGTCAGCCCAGGACAGAAATAGACAGAAACACAACTATCTGATCCCAAGGGAGCAGGAGAGCTGCACCTACCCAAGGCGGCACGCTAAACCAATCAAACCAAATGACATATCAAGACTCGTGGAAACTGACTGCCCTCACCATTGATTATGCCTGTTTTTTGCTTTAAAAACTTTAAAGTTCCTAATCAGGCTTAATATAGGTGTAAGAAGGAACTGCAGAGGCTGGTTTAAACTGGATAGACACAAAAAGTTGGAGTAACTCAGTGGGACAGGCAGCATCTCTGGAGAGAAGGAATGGGTGACGTTTCGAGTCGAGACCTTCAGACTGGTTAGGGATAAGGGAAACGAGAGATATAGACGGTGATGTGGAGAGATAAAGAACAGTGAATGAAAGTTATGGAAAAAAGTAATGATGATAAAGGCATTCCCTCTCTATCTATCCCTCCCCCACCCAAGTCACACTAGCTTCTCATTTTCACCCTACAAACAGCTAACAATGGCCTGTTTCCTTTATCATCGTTACTTTTTTTGCATATCTTTTATTCATTGTTCTTTATCTCTCTACATCATCGTCTATATCTCTCATTTCCCTTATCCCTAACCAGTCTGAGGAAGGGTCTCGATCCGAAAGGTCACCCATTCCGTCTCTCCAGAGATGCTGCCTGTCCCGCTGAGTTACTCCAGCTTTTCGTGTCTATCTTTGGTATATGTGGGAAATGTCCCTGGTGTGTAGGATAGTGTTAATGTGCGGGGAGCGCTGGTCAGTGCGATGTCGGGCAGAAGGGCCTTTAATCCATGGATAGGAGAAGTTTGATGGATATGGACCAAACGCAGGCAGGTGGGACTAGTGTAGCTGGGACATGTTGGTCAGTGTGGGAAAGATGGGCCGAAGGGCCTGATTCCACACTGCATCACTCTATGACTATGACTTTTCCTAGATTATAAATTTCAAGCAAAAGCCATAGATAGCAATAGTGGACCGAGATGATTCAATGATTCAATGTTTCAATGCGACTTCATTGTCACATGCAGCCAGGTACAGTGCAATCCTTTGTTTAGCGTACAGCTCGGTAAAATCATACAGCAGACCTCGTCCAGGCAGTACCACGTTTCTGGCGCCGAGAAAGTTACAAAAAGGTCATTGAGCAGTTTTATCTTCTGCTTGCAGCGGAGAACCGGGCCTGTTGCCGCACGTGGCAGCAAGTGGCCCCATGCCGGGTCCTCCCTTCATTTTCGGCGAAAAAATTAAAAAAAACTCAAACAAGGCAGGAAACATGTTCCCGATGTTGGGGGAGTCCAGAACCAGGGGCCAGTGTTTAAGAATAAGGGGTAAGCCGTTTAGAACGGAGACGTGGAAACACTTTTTCACGCAGAGAGTGGTGAGTCTGTGGAATTCTCTGCCTCAGAGGGCGGTGGGGGCAGGTTCTCTGGATACTTTCAAGAGAGAGCTAGACAGAGCTCTTAAAGATAGCAGAGTCAGAGGATATAGGGAGAAGGCCGGAACGGGTACTGATTGTGGATGATCAGCCACGATCACATTGAATGGCGGTGCTGACTTGAAGGGCCATTTGGCCTACTCCTGCACCTATTGTCTATTGTAATGATCCTGACGTGAACTATGGGCCTCATGGTGGGTTACATGCCGACATTTTGTAAGGAAGCTTAGAAATCAGTATAAGAAACGGTGTCCCATATGTCTTATATGTCTTATTTTTTCAAATTTTGAAAGTATTAAATTTTGGTCACATTTTGGTCGATTTTATTCACAAATTAGCTCAAAAGGATCATAGGTAGGCCTATTTTTAAGGTGATATTTCATTATGATTGAATAACTTTCAAATTTGGCCACCCATGTCACAGATTGGTACCCTTATTTACGGAAACACACATGCGTATTCTGAAAATTGAGTTGACGAAAGTGTGCAGAAGAGAAGTTTTAATACTGATGGAAAATATTGATTTTGGTGTAAAACTGAAATGCAAATTGAACAAGATGTTGGCAATATGGATTGCCAAAGTATGGGGTGATAATTTGTTCACACAACTCCAAAAAAAAGAGGCGTGAGATGTTGAAAGTTGAGTTAACCTGAAATAGAGTAATTTTGAACAAGTTTATGGGTACTTTAATATCCACAGGGGAAATTAGTTTCCTTATTTGTCAGTAGTACTTTTGTTCTCTCTAGTGTTTTTTGACCAGTGTAAAATTCCTTCAAGTGATGTTTAACAATAGGGCAACACATAAAATTCATATGCAGTGAGATTTTCACTCTGAAATCAGGAGGTTTGTAAAATAACCGTTTTTTACGTGGCCATTTCCCACTGAAACCGTGTAACTGTGTAAACAGCCAACACTCAATCAGCGTAATTTGTTTTCCCTAATATCTTTGGTTTCCTTATGACCCCACATGTGCCTTGACTGCTTGGTCCGAGGAGGTCAGGGTCACATTCACTTTTAGCTTCCTATCCTCAGGACCATTTTAGGGTGCTCACGTTGCGACATTTCACGGTTGACTGATCATTGCTGCATGAGAAGGGTCATTGAGCTTTATACACGAGAAGATGAGACTTTATCTGCTTTTCCTTCTGTCGACATCAACAGATGGAGCTAGGAAGGATAGTTGCCTGCATTGCAGATTTCTGCAAAGTTCAGGCAATTAAATGCTGGATTCAGATCCCTGCTTTTTTAAGGGCCTGTCCCACTTTCATGACCTAATTCACGACCTTTTTTACTCGTGGACATTTTTCATCATGCTAGAAAAAATGTTCCGACCTACTTAATGCCACGAGTACCTACGACTAGCATCACGACCAGCTACGACCTACCTATGACTTCCTATGACCTCTTACGACATACCTACGACCTCGTGACGACCATGCTGCGAGTATGAGTCAAGGGCAAACTCGGCAGAGGTCGTGAATTTGGTCGTGAAAGTGGGACAGGCCCTTTAGCAACCTCCTGCCTAGAGGTACCTGACCCATCCTGTGGCCAGCCTTGCCTTTGCTGAAGTCTCCACTAATGGAGTACTGCCAGTGATGTTTCCACTGATGTATCCTTTTCATAAGAATCACATCAGCTACTGCAACTACTGTAGTTACAGCATAGGCGTGGGAGGACTGCAGTCGTCTGATCTACAAGGTACTTCTTTAAAAGCTGGGAAAGCATTAAACTGGCGGAATGAGCTCCTCCATTTGTGTTGAGACTGTTCTGGATTAATATTGTGTGAACCTTTAAACTCCAATTTACATTGGGAAGAGCAGACATGGGCACTATATTCTTGAATGATTGCTTGAGAAGATCAGGTAGTGAGTGCAGAACAAATCCAGAATCTAGGCGAGTTTTTTTATTTGAATGCACATCACATTTGCAGTAATAGAAATGTATGATTACGACCTCATATCTATTATGGATATGTGATTGTCGGGTGATCAGGTCTTTGTGCACAATATTACAGGTTATATGATGTTCCAAAAGAACAGCTATAGGGAAAATAGTGGGTGGGGTTTGGTGTTGTTAAGCAAGAAGGTGTCAGAGCAATGTTGAGTTTAGACTTTAGAGATACACCATGGAAATAGGCCCTTCAGCCCACCATGTCCCTGCCAACCAACGATCACCCCGGACGCTGATGGCACGATGTAGAGTTGCTGCCTTACAGTGAATGCAGCGCCGGAGACCCGGGTTCGATCCCAACTACGGGTGCTGTTTGTACGGAGTTTTACGTTCTCCCCGAGACCTGCGTGAGTTTTCTCTGAGATCTTCGGTCTCCTCCCACACTCCAAAGACGTACAGGTTTGTAGGTTAATTGGCTTGGTAAATGTAAAAATTGTCCCTAGTGGGTGTTGGATAGTGTTAATTCAAATTCAAATTCAAAGCACTTTATTCATCCCCAAGGGGCAATTTAAAAGGGCGCATTACAGTAGCTTTAAAAAAAAAAAAAAAGAAAGGGACACAAACAACGTAACGAAAAGACAAACATTCAAAGCTACTCTCTGCACCGAGCGGTCGACCGCACGAGCAGTGACCCGGCAAGGATTGAGTTGTCAGCAGCGATACAATAATAAAGAACACACAAAATGTAACACAAACATCCACCACAGCATTCATCACTGTGGTGGAAGGCACAAAAATTTGGCCAGTCCTCCTCCATTTCCCCCCGTGGACAGGACCAGAGTCCAAAGTCAGTCCAGGATCGGCTCTTCCTCACCGGAGACCGCGGCTTTAGATTGTTGCAGGCCGCAGGCCGGCGGTCAAGATTTAAAGTCGCCGCCGCAGCCAGAAGCACCGTAGACTGCAGGGCCGGCGGTCGAAGCTCCCCTCCAGGGGTGATGGCAAGTCCATGCCGGCCCCGCGGTAGAAGTTGGCCGCGGGCCGGCAGTGATGGCTTCTTCTTCCCCCGGGTCCCCCACGAGGGATCCCGGGCTGTAGACGCCGCACCAGCTGGAGCTCTGCAGACCGCGGCTTCAGGCTGCGACTTCAGGCTGCCGGCTGACCCGGGCCAGCGAAACGGAGCGCTCCCCTCCAGCGAGCCCCAGCGAGGGTTCACCCGCTCCACGCCGAGAGTCCACGCTGCGCCCGCCGCTGAAGCCCCGGGCACGTCTCCGGGAAAGGCCGCGCCGGGCACGTCTCCGGGAAAGGCCGCGCCGATCCTTGATGTTAGGCCACGGGGGAGGCGACCTGGAAAAAGTCGCGTCTCCATGGAGGAGGCGACCGAAGCGGTTTCCCCCTTACCCCCCCACACCACCCCCTACACAAGACACCTAAAGAAACATTAAATACACACTTTAAAACATACTAAAAAAATAAAAAAAAGTTGAAAAAACTGACGCACTGCTGACATGGCTGCTGCCTGAACAGCGCCCCCGGCAAGTAATGTGCGGGGATCGTTGGTTGGCATGGACCCGGTGGGCCAAAGGGCCTGGTTCTGCGCTGTATCTCTAAACTAAACTACACCAGCACTATCCTACATACTAAGGGAAATTGTCAATTTTACCAAAGCCAATTAGTCTACAAACGTGTACGTCTTTGGAGTGTGGGTGGAGACCGGAGTGCCCAGAGAAAACCCACGTGGTCACAGGGAGAACATACCAATGGGTGTGAGTAGTCTATCGGCCCCCAGGGTGGAGATTAATTGGGGAAATATCCAGGGCATGTTTGAAGGGAACTGTATTGTCTTGGGAGATGTTATTCTACAAATTGTTTGGATGAACCAAACTGGGGTACTGTAGAAAAATAATTTGTGGAGTGCATCGAGGATTTTTTCTTTGAACAGTGTACCCTGGAACTTACTGGGAAACAGAATATTTCAGACTAGGTCATGAGGAACGGCTAATAAAGGATCTTGAGATTAAAAATGCCCTACAAGGCAGTAACCAGCACATGGTGAGTGCACAGGATCTAAATTGCTATCTTCAACTTAAATAAGTTGAAGATAGCAATCTTCAACTTATTTCACCTTTGGTATAAAGGTGGAATTGTCTGAAGTGGACTGGGGAAATAAGCTAAGAGACAGGTCAGTAGACAAACAGTGGCAGATATTCAGACAGCTGGCCCATAATACTCAGCAGGAATTTATCCCAATTATAAAGAGATTCTCTGAGAAAGAGACACAATCAGTGCTAAACAACGAAGGTCAAGCATAATGTTAACTTGTAAAGTAGGTCATATAAAGCGAGCACCTCATTGGCACAACTGATAGAGCTACTGCCTCACGTCACCAGAGACCCAAGTTCGATCCTGACCTCGGGTGCTGTCTCTGTGGTGTTTGCACCTTCTCCTTGTAAAGGAGGGAGCATCTGGAATGAAATAAATTCTTCTAGTAATTCTGTTCTGATTACATTTTTATCCATTGTAACATTTTCTTTAAAATAAAAGTTTCAAATAACCCACTTAATGCTGGAGCTAAGAGAGAGCAATTCAAATAGCGGTGCACTGTGCAATGAAGGGTTTTGTTTTTGTCACTTCCATCTGTTTTCTTCATCTAGTATTGATTTCCACATAACTTCTCTTTATTTCTAGTTCTAACTTTCTACTTTCTCTTCTTGTGGAACTTTCACCTAGAGTGACTCTGAGTTAATTGCCCTGATAAGACTTTAGATTCTGGACAAAGATACAGCATGAAAACAGGCCCTTTGGTCCACCGAGTCCGCACTAACCAACAATCACCCCGTACAGTTGCACTAGGCACAGTTTTACAATTTACCAAAGCCAATTACCGACAAACCTCTACGTCTTTGGAGTGTGGGAAGAAACCGGAGCACCCGGAGAAAACCCACGCAGTCACAGGGAGAATGTACATACCCCGTGCACACAGCAACCATAGTCGGGATCGAACTCAGGTCTCTGGCGCGGTAGGGCAGCAAATCTACTGCTATGTCACTGTGCCGGTTATTCATAACATTCACAGAACTGTATCGAGCCATTAAACCCCATGGCCCTTGGTGATGTTTAGTTCCCACTTGCCTCCTCTTGTCCTTCATCTCAGGTCTTTTACTCCTTCTACATATCCTTCTACTCCTTTCACTTTTAGCAATTCTCAATGTACAACTCTCCTTCCTCAAAAGACAGGTCTCATAACTTTCCTTTGCTTTTTCCTTGAGCTAGGAATATTTCCCTTTTTTTGTTGTTATTGTTCACTCATGCGATGGGCATATTACTACCACTAATTACATATCCTTAAATGCCCTTAAACTAAGTGGCTTCCTCTGTCATTTTATAAGGTAATTTGGAGTCAATCACAGGAAATGGAATGATTGAAAATGGGGACTTTAAAAAGCCAGAATTAGTTGATGATGATGATGATGATGATGATGATGATGATGATGATGATGATGATGATGATGATGATGATGATGATTTTTATTATTATTATTATTATTATTATTATAATAATAATAATTATTATTATTATTATTATTATTATTATTATCATTATCACATATACCAAGTTACAGTGAAAAGCTATTTTGTTGCATACTATCCAGTCAGCAAAAAGACTATACATGATTGCAATCAAGTTGTCCACAGTGTACAGATACATGATAAAAGGTAAGGTACACAAAAATGCTGGAGAAACTCAGCGGGTGCAGCAGCATCTATGGAGCGAAGGAAATAGGCAACGTTTCGGGCCGAAACCCTTCTTCAGATAAAAGGTAGTTTAGTGCAAGATAAAATCCAGTAAAGTGCAATGAAAAATAATTTGAAGGTCTCCATTGTTTTGAGATACCATGTGGAAACAGGCCCTTTGTCCCACTGAGTCCATACCAACCAGTGATCCCCACATACTTACACTTTTCTACACACACTAGGGACAAATTACAATTATACCAAGCCAATTAGCCTACTGTTAATTGTAATTAAATTATCACAATTAACTGTACGTCTTTGGAGTGTGGAAGGAAACTGGAGATGCCGGAGTCAACCCATGCAGGTCACGGGGAGAATGTACAGACTCCGTACAGACCAGTTCCCGTTGTCAGGATCAAACCCGAGTCTCTGCGGCTTGAAGGCAGCAACTCAACTACTGCGCCACCCTGCCGCCCTTGGATTAGATGGTAGCTCAGGACCGGTGTCAAATCAGTTGCCTGATGACAGCTGGGATGGAACTGTCCCTGAATCTGGAGGTATGCAAGTACTTCTGTACTTCTAGCCTGATGGGAGAGGGAAGAAGAGGGAGTGACCGGGTGACATTTGTCCTTGATTATGCTGGTGGCCTTGCCGAGGCAGTGTGAATTGTAGAATTAGGAGGGGATCTCGGAGGATCAAAATGCTGGAGGAGGTTATGTAGATAGAGAGGAAGAAAATCATAGTGGGTTTCAAGGCCGAGGCAGGTTAGAGTTTCCATGAGACATGCAATGATCGATGGGTTAAATGGTCGCGCTTGGAGAATGACCATGCAGACAAAGAGGTAAAAATGTTATGAAATGCATGGTTGTTGCCCAGCAAGTCAGGATGTGCTAATATCATATGTGGATGACTCGCAGTGAAAATGACCTGTTCTGATACTGAGAGAATTTGTTTTTCAGTCTGGAAAGCTGCAATGTCCCCAGATGGAAAATTAGGTTCTTAGTTTAGTTTAGTTTTGAGATACAGCGCAGAAACAGGCCCTTCGGCCCACCAATACTGTGGACCTCTGTACTGTTAAGATGATGCCCAATGCAAGCTTGAGGCTTAGATGCAATGATATCAAGAAAGAAAGAATGGGAAAAAGAGTGAATTTGTACCTGTAATAATAAATAAACAAGTATGCTGGTCAAAGAGATAAATACTTATGCAGTACCTAAATGCATTTGCCATTAATTATAGCACTGAAGGGGTGAGGCCATGTGTTTATTTAAAAGGAATGCACAGAAGACAAACACAAAATCACCCTGACACTTGTGGATAACTCAGTGGAGGGTAAATCAACAAATTAGCCTCAAGCCAAACAACTTTTTTTCTGGCATTTAGAAATGTGAGATTCACTGACTACAACCATTTCTGAAAAGAAATTGGTTCACTTGATGAGATAAGAGTGAATGACTGAAAACAATGGTGTGTCTGGGACAGTGGTTTAGCTTTTGTAGTGCCATTTCATTTGACGTGTTGCAATTTTCGTTATGTAATTAACTGTCGACATTTCAGAGTGTGTTCTGGACAAGATGAAGCAAACTGGTTCAGGGTTGAAAAGATGCCACATTCATGGAGATGTCATTTTCAGATGAGATGCTCAATGAAAGTCCTTTTGAATGTTTCAGATTTAATGACCAAAGGGCCCAAAGGTAGCTAACCTGTATGGCCATTGAAGGACTTTGAACACTTTAAGGTGAGGGAGGGGGGGGGGGAAGAGTTATTGGGAACCTGAGGGGCAACTTCTATTACACAAAGGGTGGTACGTGTATGAAATGAGCTGCCAGAGGAGGTAGTTGAGGCAGGTACTATCACAATGTTGGAGAAACAATTAGACAGGTATAGAGGGATATGGGCCAAACGCCGGCAGGTGGGACTAGTGTAGATGGGACATATTGGTCGGCATGGGGAAGTTGGGCTGAGGGGCCTGTTTCCAAGCTGCGTGACTCTATGACTCTATGACCCAAAATACTTTCAACTAATATCCCCCCATTGCACTGCATATAAACTGATGGAGCAAACAGTCTATGGGAGTTGATTTAAAAGCAAATTGATGTGCTAGACCACACGAGGTTTACAGATTTGTTGTATATATTAAGACCAGTGCTGCCACAAAAAAAAAGATTCACCCCAGGGCTTCCAGCTTGCTTATTTATCCTGTGTATAGCTAAAGGCACTGATCTTTCTCCCCTATTTCGCTTAAACAAACATCTTGCTTAAGAGCCACAAGGTGTTTCCTTCAGTGAAATAGAAAATAAACATCAGTGCAACTCTTGGAATCACAGGGAAGTATTTCTGAGACTGAATGTTTAATGCTCAGCACTGCGAAATCTGTCTGCTTGCTCATCTTTCCACCCAGCTAATGAAGAAGCAGAATGATCACCACGGAAACATGCGGTGACAGAAATATTTCTAACACAGGTTACCTTTTAAAATATTTCTAACAATACTTCTGACGCAGCATACCTGTTATTTTTGGAATTACACTGGTACGGATTCTCAAGGTTAACATCTCATGACCTTTGCTAGAAAAGTCTGCTTTATTCAGTCCCAACAACAGCCTTTCATTAGTCTACCTGAGTAACAATGATACTGCACCTCATTATCTGTTGAGTTGCTTGCGTTCTCCTTCAAGGTAGCCTTCAATATTGATAGTGCTGCCCCAGATCTTAGTCAATTTTCTCTAGTATTATCTTAATATGGCTCATTACCAATATTGGCTTCATAACACTTTGATTAAGCCCCTTGGAATGCTTTTTTACAACAATAATATAATGTGTGGTTCTTGTTGAAATCGGGCAAAGCTTGGGTGATTCAAATTATCAAGAGTGTTGTCAGAGCAGTGAAGACTATTGGGCAAAGTATTTGTAGTGAAGCATTTAAAGAACAATTGAGCATTGGCAACGACTGAGAAAAGGGCAATATGATTGTTTATTTTCATCAGGAAGGCTGGCTCCGTCTTGGGAGTGGAGTTGGATTCATTGGAGGTGGTCTCGGAAAGGAGGATGCTCCTCAAACTGTGGAGCATCTTGGTCAATACATCTCACCCCCTCCATGATACGCTGGTCAACCTGAGGAGCATCTTCAGCAAGAGACTGGTCCCACCAAGATGCAGCACAGAATGCCACAGGAGATCCTTGTACCCTGTGGCTATCAAACTGTACAACACCTCCCACTTCGGTCGTGGGGTAGACTGTCTCCCACCCCGCCCCCTATCTTTGCACATCCCTCATCCTGGGCTTTTCCACTCAATAATTTAATTTCATGCTTGTGCAATGTTACATATATCCTGTTCCAAAACTGGTCACTTAAATTTCATTATTATTATAATGCACAATGCCTTGTAACTGTATCTTTTGACTGGTGGCAGACCAAATTCCAACCCGGATAAATAAAGTTGTATCGTATCGTAAACAAAATGGTTGCCTATAGCAGAACCACTAAGTTCAGGGATGAGCAAGGGAAATGAGATGGGACAAACTAGAACTTTCGATCCACAAATGTGTACTGAAAGGAATATTCTCCAGTTTTTCTTGGTTGATTGTACTTTCTACCAGGTGTCAATGAAGACTGAAGTGGAACACTTGTACTTGTTCTCAACCAACTAAGATTCCTTAATAGATCCTGACCATTGCCCCAGATTGCAGTCCACTAACTCTGCTCTGCCTGGGGATAGAACAAGAGACCTTTATGGTTTGACTTTACCGTGATTCAGGCGAAGAATGATATGTCACCAATATCTAAAGCTAGACAGGTTGTAACTAAGGGCGGACTTGAAGAATGGGTATATGTTCAGATATCGCCCTTGATGATATGAGGATTATGTGACAGTTCAATAGGATTTCCTCACAAGTATTGTTCCGAGAATGATGGGACTTGTGATATGCCAGGTGCTAGTTTGAACAAATATATAGTGATTGGAATTCGTAAGCCACACATCACACATCAACCAGGCAGAAAGGTGCTGCAAGGATTAAGTTAGCTGTGAAATTGAATTTCACATTTTCATAGGTTTCCCTTATTATCAGACAGATTGACTAATAGCCTGGGGGGAGTATCGAATAAAGCTGCGTACTGACCCAAGCAAGCTCCTTCGTTAAGCCATAATTATTACAATATTTGCCAATATTAGCTGGCTATTGAGGAAACTTTCTCTTTCTGCCTTCAGCAACCTCTGATAGCTTATTCTTTCTAATCAGTTGCGCATAAAGGTAACACGCTCATCTCTTATCCTTTCATCCAGGCAACGAAGAAATTTAAGCTCTAAGACCACTTTAGTTATGGTCAGCACTGCAGAACATTTTCTCAGACTGAGATCAAGTAGATGCGTTGGTGTACAACCCAAAATATTCTCTGCACGCTGATGATAATGGAAGGAAAGTTGGCAGGGATTGATCTCTGGAAACACTGCAAACTGTTTCCCGTTCAAAACCGAGAGATGGTGAAAAAAACAACTCCATCACACTTGTCTGAAATGTTCACAGCACACCCTCATTAATGAACGGTTACTCCAGCATTTTGTGTCTATCTTCGGCATCTGCAGCTTCCTCCCATTAATAATTTCTGAGGTATATTTTGGCCAACGTTTTGTATTGAGCCTCTGTCTGCAAATCAGGAATATTGAAGCCAACTGTACTGAGGCCACACTTAACATCCTGGGTCAAAGCATATTGCTGGGAGTGGGCATGGGTGTGTCCATGCTACAGTTTAATCGTGTGTTGGGCTATCCAATAATCATTTGGGATACTGAGATGAACAAGTTGACCAAAGCAAAGGAGGAGAGATAGAGGTGTGGAGATTGGGACTGATAAACAGTCAGGTGTATAGGGCTACCTTTGCATTGCACACAGCTATCAGAGACCAATATTTGGGCGGCACAGTGGCGCGGCAGTCGATTTGCTGCCATACAGCACCTGAGACCTGGGTTCGATCCTGACTACGGGCGCTGTTTGTATATTCTCCCGTGTGGGTTTTCTCCAGGTGCACCGGTTTCCTCCCACACTCCAAAGATGTACAGGTTTGTAGGTTGAAGATAGACGCAAAATGCTGGAGTAACTCAGCGGGACAGGCAGCATCTCTGGAGAGAAGGAATGGGTGACGTTTCGGGTCGAGACCCTTCCTCAGACTTAATTGGTCCAGTAAGTTGTAAAATTATCCCTAGTGTGTGTAGGTTAGTGTATGGGGTGATCTTTGGTTGGCACGGACTCGAAGGGCTGAAGGGCCTGTTTTCGCACTATATCTCTAAAGTCTAACAATCTGCTAAATGGGAGGTTTCCTTGACTGGAGTTACACTGGTCCAATCTCAGCAAAACAAGTCTGATGGAACAATGAGAACATCATTTCTTCACAACTGATTCATAAACATTCAGAGATCGCAGGCATGAGGAAATTTAGATATTCTGATGCATTTTTAAATTAGGTTTTATAACACTTACAATTTTCACGTCAGTTCTAACCTGGATCAAGTTTGCTCCATGTCAAGAGCACTTGCACGCCAAAGGGCTAGACCAGGGGTTCTCAACCAGGGGGGAATTTCCCCCAGGGGGGGATTTCAGGTTTTCAGGGGGGGGAATTGGGACCACAGATTAGCAAACTCAAACTGTTAGAATGTTGATCTTTTTATTGCCTTTGAGCTCCCCAGGGCAGCACAAAATTCAGTATGCATCGGTTAGCTGCTATAAAAATAATCCATGTAAAATTGTAAATGTATATGTACTAATATGGAAAAAATAAAGGATTTTCAGTATTATATGCATATTATTTGGAATGCACTTTTTGAGGCAGACAATCTTGGAAAGGAGGGGGGGGATGACATTCTGACATATGGTGAAAGGGGTGCATGGGGCAAACAAGGTTGAGAACCACTGGGCTAGACGATGGTCAATTGTAAAGTGGTCAAAGGATCCTTCAGGTCTGAGTGAAGAACTGAAGATTAAGACTCAAAGGAGAACAAAATCAACGACTAAAATGCAGCAAAACAATTCAAAGTTTGGAAATGGCCTTATGGTCAAACTGCTACATAAATGGCATTTTGTTTTATTTTGAGCCTCATGATAGGCATGAACCTACTGCGCAGGACCCACAAAAACCTCAAAACTACAGCACCTACGACAGGAGAAGCCAAGCTACGTCAAGCAACGTCAAGCCCACAGTCGCCGAAAAGTTTTGAACATTTCGAAATCCAGCGGCGACCAGAAAAACATTACGACTCTTTAGGCGACTTGAGGAGACCACTCGCGACCATACAGGTGTCACCCCGCGACCATGTGGCGACAGCCCAGTCGCCGAAAAAAATCGCCTAAGTGGGACAGGGGCTTCACACCACATCCTACAAAAGTTACATGAGACAATGTACACGGATCACACTGCTGAGGTGAAACTTGTACTCTTCTGCCCAGGAAAGACTTTTATAAATGGGTACACTTTCTTTCCAATGATTAATATGTTATTGGATTGGATAATCTTAGATTATGCCCAGACTCATTGCTCATAGTCCTTGCTCTTTATATTTACTTTTACCAGATGGGGAGGGTAGGATGAGTTGTCCTCCGTGAGCCCACTTTGGTTCCTAGCCTAGCAATAACTAATTTTAAAATACTCATCTTTATTTTCAAATGATATCTCGGTGGCCATATCCCTTCCTAACTTTATAACCTCCTTCACCCCTACATTGCTAAGATACCTTCCAATTCCTGCTGCTATATGATCCTCATTTTTAATGGTTCCACCATCAGCTGCCAAGCTTTGGAATTCCCTTCCTAAACTTCTTTATGCCTCAACATCTCCCTCTCTCCTCCTTTAAGGTGCTGGTACTTTTAAGATAACTCAGTGATCTTTAGTTTAGTTCAGAGATGCAGCGTGAAAACAGGCTCTTCAGCCCACCGAGTCCATGCCGACCAGGATCCCCATACACTCGCACAATCCCATACACTTGGGACAATTTACAATCTTTATCAAAGCCAATTAACCTATTTTGGAAGTAGGTTTGAAGAAGGGTTTCGGCCCGAAACATTGCCTATTTCCTTCGCTCCTTAGATGCTGCCTCACCCGCTGAGTTTCTCCAGCATTTTTGTCTACCTTCGATTTTCCAGCATCTGCAGTTCCTTCTTAAATATTATTATTTGTTTAATTTCTATTCAGTTTTCCCTCTACTGAGTCCCCTTGCCTCTTTTTTTCTTTTTTCTTAAACCTATTTTGGAATGTGGGAGGAAACCGGAGCACCCACGGAAAACCCACGAGCTCACGGGGAGAACGTACAAACTCCGTACAGACAGAATCCGTAGTGAGGATCGAACTCGGGTCCCTGATGCTGGAAGGCAGCAACTCCATTGCTGCGACACCATGCCGCCCCCTCTACATCTTTTTATGTGGTGGTCAAAAATGTGTTTCTTGTGAACGAGGGTGTTCCGCACTGTAAATGTAAATATAAGTCAGATTACTGCAACACCACTGGTGTGTTTCTTACAGCTGAAATCAGAGTTCCTGGCATCTGTTCATAACCATGAAATGCTGTTCTCGCCTTCTTTGAGCAGCCCCTCTGACAGGTGGTGCCTTGCAGTACTTTTCGATTGTTTTCACAGCTCTGGCTTACTGTGGATGAGACGTGTCAGGTTCTGTGGCTTATGCTGCTCCCCTCTCGAATCGTTTGATGTACTTTTTTGCTTTGTTTCGGGGTTTGCATTGTGAGGTAATTTAGTGGAACTACGAAGGTAATTAATTTTTGTCTGAAATAGATGCACTCCATACCTTTAATGGGCAGTGAGAGAAGAAGGCAGAAGCGAAACATTTGTTTCTGCAATTATATTACAGAGTCGGCAACACCACAATGCAGATTTTCCTGTATTTTTCTCGAGTGAAGATTCAAGATTGCCCAAAGTCTTTTCAGTTAAAATGTTATAGAGTTGGTGCATATAATTCAGATTACTGTGATTGCATCAAACTCTCAGGTACACAATGACTATGACAAAATAGCATAGGCATGAATTAGTTTTAATTAGCGTAGTGCAGAGAACACATGGAAGAAATTAAGTGCTGAAAGCAACAAAAACGATGATAGGGGCACCTTATGATCACGCATTAGACATTTCTTCTCCCAGAAGAAGAAATATATGTTTAATATTGATACTTAGCCAAGATCTAAATTTTTAACTGATTTCTAACTTTTATACTGTCGTTTTCACATTCTCGTTCTCATTTTGCTTGAGCCTTCACATTTACCTTTTTGTTGCTGAACTAAGTGATCCATACTGATTCTTTTTTACAGTCAGATTTACTCGAGTTCACCTTAAGTTCAACACTTTTCACAAAGAGTTTCTAAGGATTCTTCTTCACAGGTCACGGGTCACAACAAAAGAGACTGTTGTGCGATGTGAGAGCTCATCTGATGACTTTGCCACTGGGGCGATCACTGGCTTGGTGTCTCTGGGGACTGAGGTTCAGAACACAAGTGTAGCAGTCATTGCGTCATGCTTTCCCACAAGACTTCCCCTGCTTCCAACTTGTCCGGTGAAACCAATGGCTACCCATTGCTCACTGGATAAGAAAAAATACTTTTGTTTGATAGATCCAATTAGAACATGCTGTTCTAGGTATAATGAAATCCACAACATTGTAGGCTGTCTCCGTCCTCTGGCTTCACATTTCACGCCTCTTCTCTCTTTATCTGCTTATCTCACAACCTATTGTCTTTTTATCTCTAGCCTTTATCAATCAAACATTCCCTCACCTGTATCCACCTATCTCTTGCCCGGCTTTGTCCTACACCCATCTCTTCCTGCTTTCTTCCCCGTATTACAACCAGTCCTAACCATCGCCTATTTATGTTCTCCTGAGATGTTGCATGATCTGCTGAGTTATTCCAGCCATATGTGTCCTTTTGTGTAAACCGGCATCTGCATTTCCTTGTTTCTACTATAGCGTGATACTATATGCCACTTATTCATATTCTCCAAAGATGCTGCCTGAACTGATGAATTACTCCAGCACTTTGTGTCTTTCTTAAAATAAACTAGCATCTGCAGTCCCTTGTTGGCCATCCATGTTTTAAGGCCCGTGTTGGCTGTTTGAACAAGCAATCCTGTTTGCTCTCATGTGCTTGCATTTTGGCAATAGCCATTTATATTTCTCATCCTGAATACCTATCCACTTCATCTTTCACTATAGATTCAGCTTCCTTCATCATTCCAGATCCAGACATCACTTTATTATGGCTGTGGGAACAATATGACAGAAACACAACAATCCGAACACCAAACACAATTTATGAAGTTTAGAACACAAACCATTTTGGCAGAAACAGTGAATTGTGTGACTCAATTGAGGTGAAACCCGATGGACAACAAAAAAATGTTTAAGGTGTGTAGGTCAGAACTGCAGATGCTGGTTTATACCGAAGATGGACACAAAATGCTGGAGTAACTCAGCGGGATAGGCAGCATATCTGGAGGGAAGTAATGGGTGACGTTTCAAGTCGAGATCTTTTCGACCTGAAACGTCACCCATTCCTTCACTCCAGAGATGCTGCCTGTTTCGCTGAGCTACTCCAGCATTTTGTGTCTAAATTGTTCAAGCGATTGGATTTCCAGGCAGGTAGCCTGTGAAAAGAAAGGAACAATGCAGGATATTCGTGGAAGAATGGAATTAATTTAATTTGGCTTTTTACACTTGTATCTTACCAAAAAGCCCACAAGGAAGACTGGAGAATACAAAAAGCTAGACACAAAAATCTGGAGTAACTCAGCGTGACAGGCAGCATCTCTGGAGAAAAGGAATGGGTGACATTTCGGGTCGAGACCCCTGAAGAAGTTTAAACCAGCATCTGCAGTTCCTTCTTGCACACCTGGAAAATACAGACCTGCCTAAAAATAGAATAGCAGCTAGTTTGCAGTCCTTAGCTCCACAGCAAATACTTGAAAGCTTTTTTAATGAAGCTAGGACAGTTGGCAGATCTCATAGTTCAACAGACTTGAAGAACACACTCATCAGGGATTTAATTATTTGTGAAATCAGGGAATCCTGCTTGAACAACCATGCAACAGACTGTTCAAAATAATGCATTCAGGCGTGCAAAGCTGTGCAGGTACCCTAAGCTGGCGATGCTGGGTAGTCAACAAACGTGTGATGTAGTGTGAAACTAAAGTCTGCCAAGATCATTTAGACATGTTGAGGATAGTAATATATGTGACTGGCAAAGAAATTCATGTATGGAAATAAATGTGCACGATCTGGATTCAGCAATTAGTTCTTCAAACAGCACGTAATAAAATGGACATTTAAATTCCATGAAGGGGGTGAGGTGAGCCTTACAGTGTTAAATGTCGAGTCAAATTCAGTGCCCTAACCGAACACAATGCTCCTGATGACAAATGACCTGAATTCGAGGGACGAAACACTCATTGGATGTATCTAAACCCGGGATGTTCTTTTTACCCAGTTGTGTTTTGCACCAATGTATTTTTTCTTTGCTTAATCTTTTCTTTCTTGCAGATATTTTTGTGTAATTTCTGTACAATTTATGATTAAGAGTCATAGAATCATACATTCATAGAGCACAGAAACAGGTTCTCCGGCCCAAATTGCCCACATTGACCAAGATGCCCAACTACGCTCGTCCTACATGTCTGCATTTGGCCCATATTCCTCTCAACCTTTCCTATCCGTGTATCTTTTAAATGTTGTCTTAGTATCTGCCTCAACCATCTCCTCTTGCAGCTCCTTCCATATACCCACCAGACTCTGTGTCAAAAATTGCCCCTAAGGCTCCTAATAAATCTTTCCCCGCATACCTTAAACCTATGTCCTCTGGTTCTTGATTCCCCAACTCTGGGTAAAAGACTGTGCATTCACCTCATCTATTCCCCTCTTGATCTTATATATCTCTATAAGATCTCACCTAACCACTCCTCAGCCTCCTCCCATTAAGGAATAAAGTCATGGCCTGCCCAACCTCAGGGCCTCAAGTTCTAGAAAAATCCTCATAAATCTCTGCACCCTTTCCAGTTTAACAACATCCTTCCTGTAGCATGGTGACCAAAACTGAACAATAAGTACAGCCTTACCGATGTCTTCTAGAACTGTAACATAACCCTGAATGCTGAAGGTCTATGTATTGAATGCTTATTTTGACCACCCAATCTACCTATGATACCATTTTTAGGGAATTATGTACCTGCACTCCGAGATCCCCAAGCTCTACAAAACTCCCCAGGGCCCTGTCATTCACTGTGAAGGTTCTGACCTTGTTTGACCTCCCAAAATGAAACATCTTGCAATTATCTGCATTAAACTCCATCAACCATTCTTCTGCCCACTTACCCTGCTGATCAAGATTTTGCTGTAATTTTTTATAACCATCTTCGCTGCCTATAATGCCACCCACTTTAGTATTGTCCACAATGTTACTGATCATGCCTGATATATTCTTATCCAAACTGCTGATATAAACCACAAACAGTAATGGGCCCAGCACCAATGTCTGAGGCACCCCACTAGTCACAGGCCTCCAGCCCGAAAAACAACCTTCCACCATCACTCTCTGCTTCCTCCCATGAAGCCAACTTGTTATCCAGTTAGCTAGCTCTCCCTGAATCCCATACGATCTAACCTTCCAGAGCAGACTACAATGCGGAACCTCATCTGAAGTCCATGTAGACAACGTCTAGCGCTTTGCCCTCATCAACCTTTCTGGTTACTTCTTTAACAAAACTCAATCAAATTCGTAAGACGTGTGTGTTTGTCTGAGTCTAGCTGCCTGTGATGCTGCTGCAAGCAAGATGTTTCATTGCACGTACCTCAGTGTACTTGTGCATATAGCAATAAACTTGTCTTGATATTAGTGCAAAGACAAGTAGTGACACTTCAACCTGACATATGAACAGTCATAGTCATTGAATCATACAGCATGGAAACAGGCTCATTGGCACAACTAAACTATTCTGACCAAGATGCCCATCTACGCTAGTCCCATTTGCCCATGTTTGACCCATATTCTTCTAAACATTTCCTATCCATGTACCGAACCAAATGTCTTTTAATAAACAGCAAAAGGCTGGAGTAACTCAGCGGGACAGGCAGCATCTCTGGAGCGAAGGAATAGGTGATGTTTCGGGTCGAGACCCTTCTTCAGACGGGTATCTGAAGAGGGGTCTCGACCCAAAACGTCACCCATTCCCTCTCTCCAGAGATGCTGCCTGTCCCGCTGAGTTACTCCAGCTTTTTGTGTCTATCTTCGGTTTAAACCAGCATCTGCAGTTGCTTCTTACACAAATGTTTTTTTATGTTGCATTGTGCAACATCCCCCCCAGCAAGCCATTAGTCTCAAGGCATTGCAGTAGAAACCGAGAGTCATGTTCCGGTAAAAAAAAAAGACACAAAGTGCTGGAGTAACTCAATGGGTTAGGCAGCAACCCTGGAAAACATGGATAGGTGAGATCTTCTAGCGTTCTTCGACCCCAGTCCATCAACCCAAGTATTTGAAGAACGCTGAGATGACATTGTTATTTTGGATGTACTTTATTGTCTTTTTAAAGCAGAGATGTATCATATGTGATGTTGTATTGTAAAATGTAGTAACTGTAGCTCATGTTGCTGCAATTGCTTTAGTGTAGAACACACCTGCCTGTATGGAAGTAGGCTTCAGCAAAGATGCCGTTCTTCACTCTGAACTTTCTTTTATTTAATGAAACACCCTTGTTGATGTTTTGATGCGCTAGACTTTAGACTTTAAACTTAAGAGATACAGCACGGAAACAGGCCCTTCACCCACCGAGTCCACTCCGAACAGTTATCATCCTGTATCCTAGCACTATTCTACATACTAGGGACAATTTAGAATTTTACTGAACGCATTCAACCTAGAAACCAGCACATCTTTGCAGTGTGGGGGGAAATCAGAACACCCGGAGAAAACCCACACGGTCACAGGAAGAACGTACAAGCTCCGTACAGACAACACTCGTAGTCAAGATCGAACCCGCGTCTCTGGCCCTGTAAGGCAGCAACTCTACTGCTGCGCCACTAACAATTTTTCATGATCTTGCAGAGAGATCCCGTGATATTGCTTAGTGGGGGTGGGCCTTCCATTTATAACCACTCCCCAGGCAGCAGTGTTGACCAATACCCCAATAAGATGGTGTAAGATTTGGTCAGTGTGGTACTCTTGCCCATGTTTGTGTTGTACCGAGTTAATGCCTCATGGAGACCCATGTTGTTACTACTTGAGAATGTACAGAAACATAATCCAATGCTGAAATTGATACTAGAGATGTACTGATGATCCAGACTCCGGGTGGGCTGTCAGAATTTGTCAGGACACATTAAGACAGAAAATTTGCAAAACTGCACTGTCTGGATTTGCATAACTGTGGATACATCTAAGGGATTAATGGAGTCTGGGTGACTTCTGTGCATTTTGTGTTGCTTAGCGTAACTGCGGAACTCCTTTGCCGTTTAGTGAAATCAGCGGGGTTTTCAGGGGGGGCGTTAATCACGAATTCTTTGCTTTGGAAAGAATCACAACCTGGGGCTACAGAAAGTCCTGTCAGGCCTGCTTATCTTCTTGAAAGACTGGGCCATTGTTCTGAGCCCCTGATAGCACAATGTAATGCCAATTACATCTGCCATTAAATGCTTACCTGTTCATACCTGTGCAGCTGGGAGGTCTGTACATTTTATTTCAGGTGACCCTTCTGTTAAACATGATAGAAAAATTAGAAACTTAAATGAAGAAGCAATCTTGCAGAAATATGCCACAAAGGAAGTGTCTTAGCCTAATATCGACAAAAGTATTAAAATAAGCCAAAAACTAAAATGATTATAAAGAAAGTAGTAGCAAGGTGTTAATGTCTCTTTATTCAGAAACGTATCGTTCCAAGCAGACTATCGCATATATCACTCCAGCAAAATGAGTTACAGTATCAGTTATAATTACTGTTGACAGTAATATCAGTATCAGCAAAAACAATTACAGAATATATCACATTTTATGCAAAATTTCTTAATTTCAAATTCTATTTATTTTAAAGAGCTGGTGATAAAATAACCAGCAGTTTGATTGTGCAGTCTCTTCACCCACGGAGTTAAAAACATTTCTAACATGATAAAAATTTACAAAGTTTAACAGTTCTCAAAGATAAACACAAAGCTTTCCATCCCAACAACCACTACATTTAACAGATTATTTTTCCACCATATACAAGTACATAATTTATTGCCACAGGCGGCTGTGGAGGCCAAGTTATTGAGGTTTTTTTTAAAGCAGAGATTGATAGGTTATTGATCAGTAAGGGCATAAAAGGTTATGCGGAGAAGGCAGGATAATGAGGTTCAGAGCTAAAAATAGATCAGCCATGATCGAATGGCGGAGGAGACTTGAAGGGCCGAATGGCCTAATTCCGTCCCTATGTCATATGGTCTATATAGAAACAGAGGCGGAGAACTCTAATGGCACATTTGTGTTCGGCCACAAAGTAAGATCATTGTTGATCATGTACCTCAATTCCACTTTACTGCACGATCCCCATAACTTTTGATTCCATTGAAGTCCAATAATATGTCATTCGATGACTGATCATCCATGGCTTCTGGGATAGACAATTATATGCACACTAACTAAAAGAAAATGTTCCTCTTAGTTCCGAATGATTGTTCCTTTACTCTGGTCCTCAGGTTTTTCAGACTCTTTGTCAACTATGGACTAAGTTTCTAATTTTCTTCCCGTCATTGTTCTGGACATCGTTATATCTGGACTTTCAGAAGGCTTTCAACAAGGTCCCACATAAGAGATTAGTATGCAAACTTAAAGCACACGGTATTGGGGGTTCAGTATTGATGTGGATAGAGAACTGGCTGGCAGACAGGAAGCAAAGAGTAGGAGTAAACGGGTCCTTTTCAGAATGGCAGGCAGTGACTAGTGGGGTACCGCAAGGCTCAGTGCTGGGACCCCAGCTATTTACAATATATATTAATGATCTGGATGAGGGAATTGAATGCAACATCTCCAAGTTTGCGGATGACACGAAGCTGGGGGGCAGTGTTAGCTGTGAGGAGGATGCTCGGAGGCTGCAAGGTGATTTGGATAGGTTGGGTGAGTGGGCAAATGCATGGCAGATGCAGTATAATGTGGATAAATGTGAGGTTATCCACTTTGGTGGCAAAAACAGGAAAGTAGACTATTATCTGAATGGTGGCCGATTAGGAAAAGGGGAGATGCAATGAGATCTGGGTGGCATGGTACACCAGTCATTGAAAGTAGGCATGCAGGTGCAGCAGGCAGTGAAGAAAGCGAATGGTATGTTATCATTCATAGCAAAAGGATTTGAGTATAAGAGCAGGGAGGTTCTATTGCAGTTGTACAGGGTCTTGGTGAGGCCACACCTGGAGTATTGCATACAGTTTTGGTCACCAAATCTGAGGAAAGAAATTCTTGCCATAGAGGGAGTACAGAGAAGGTTCACCAGACTGATTCCTGGGATGGCAGGACTTTCATATGAAGAAAGACTGGATAGACTCGGCTTGTACTCGCTGGAATTTAGAAGATTGAGGGGGGATCTTATAGAAACTTACAAGATTCTTAAGGGGTTGGACATGCTAGATGCAGGAAGATTGTTCCCGATGTTGGGGAAGTCCAGAACAAGGGGTCACAGTTTAAGGATAAGGGGGAAGTCTTTTAGGACAGAGATGAGAAAATCATTTTTCACACAGAGAGTGGTGAATCTGTGGAATTCTCTGCCACATAAGGTAGTTGAGGCCAGTTCATTGCCTATATTTAAGAGGGAGTTAGATGTGGCCCTTGTGGCTAAAGGGATCAGGGGGTATGGAGAGAAGGCAGGTACAGGATACTGAGTTGGATGATCAGCCATGATCATATTGAATGGCGGTGCAGGCTCGAAGGGCCGAATGGCCTATTCCTGCACCTATTTTCTATGTTTCTATGTTTCTTGCCTTCCGTTCCTTTCCCAAATTGTTATCCCAGTTATCTTTAATGATGTTAACTTTTTACATTTCATTATTGCCAATCTTTTGCAGTTCTAATTTTTCCCCTCTTGTCAGTCCCTACACCAGCCACAATGTCATTCTCACTGCTTCCTTACAGTCTTCCCCCACAGTTATTCCTGCAGAGAAGATGACCACTTCTTATCAACTTAACTATGCAACGAAAACCTGGCGACATTATCTCTTTTTTGATTGGTACGGCTGTGGGGGTCAAGGAAAGAGCGTTAACGTCACGGCCCTGTTTCCACCAATCTTTCCACCACCACGCACAAGAAGCGACAAGACAGACACCATTGTATGCAGATGGCGAGAAGTGTTTTCAGCTCTGGCTGAACAACTAATCTTGTGTGTGCTGGATAAGAAGAGTACGGGTGTCAAAGGTTATGGGGAGAAGGCAGGAGAATGAGGTTAGGAGGGAGAGATAGATCAGCCATGATTGAATGGCAGAGTAGACGTGATGTGCCGAATGGCGTAATTCTACTCCTATTCCTTATGATCCCCTAATGTATTGTCACTGCTATAAGCCGACAAGACAAATCCTAGCAGTTTAGGGCATTCCAGAAACAGTGATGAGAGGTCGAATGCTGAGCCTCGACCAAATCGCCGACCATCCTTTGCCTCCATAGATTGGCTGGCTGAATTCCTCCAGCACCTTGTTTTTTGCTCCAGATTTCAATGACTGCTGACAGTCATAGAGTCAAATAGCAAACTACAGGCTCTTCGGCCCAATTTGCCCATGCCGACCAAGATACACCATCTACACTAATCCCACCTCCCCACATTCGCCCCCCATATCCCTCTAAACCTTTCCCTATCCACGTACCTGTCCAAATGTCTTTTAAATGTTGTGAGAGTACCTGCCTCAACTACCTTTTCTGGCAGCTTGTTCCTATTAACTCTTCTCTGCACACTTTCCAGCTTAACAAGGTAACCAAAACTGAACACAATACTGCCAATGTGGTCTCACCAACATCTTGTACAACTTTAGCATATCCTCCCAAATTCTATACTCAGTACCCTGACTGATGAAGGCTTATGTACTGAAAAGCTTCTTGAACACCCTATCTACTTGTCACACCACTTTCAAGGAACTATGCACCTGCACTCCTAGATGCTTCTGCCCTACAACTCTCCCGAGGGCTCTGCCATTCGCTGTATATGTCCTGCCCCCATTTTACTTCCCAAAATCCAGCACCTCACACATTTCAGTGTCTGTAGTCTCTTCTGCCCCTTCAATGTGAGGACTCTTTATGCACAATTTCCAAATGGCACAAATTTGAAGGCGTGTTGAACTGTGTGGAGGAAAGTGATAGATCTCAAAGCAAAATGTGCATGGGCAAGTGGCAGGTGCATTTTAATGCTGAGAAATATGTATTATATACTGCAGGTGGAATGAGGAAAAACATTTTGAACAAGAAGGCACAAATCTAATATGTGTATAAGAAGAGATGATGGGGAAACATGAAAGTGGCAGGGCAGATTGAGAAATTGGTTAAAAATGGAATTCTGTGGTTTATAAAAAGAAGCATTCAACATAAGAGCAAGGAAATCATGATGAATCTTTACAAAAGATTGTTTCGAGCAAAATTGGAGTATTACTAGGTACCTATGTCACCTCTAAAAATTAAAAAAACTAGATTTTCAAACTTTTTAAATTTGTGATATTGCAAAGAGATAATTCAAGTTTTTTAAAAAATTCATTAACTAAATTAGGCGCAGTCCCTTAAACAACTTTAAGCAGTTTATACAAAAACCCACCGGAGATACCGGCGGTAAGGAATTATATGCATACCAGCACCTTTTTGTCTGCAAAAAAACTCTGAGTTTTGTCCATTTCTGTTTCTGGAAAGATGCAAAGGATTTAGAAAAGACGCAGAAGAGATTTCCTTAAATTATTTAGGGATGAGGGATTTTAGTTCTGTGGAATAACTGAAGAAGTTGTTCTATTTCGTACGGATGAGGTTGAAAGAGGATCCGACAGAGGTGTTTAAAATCATGAAAGATCCAGATTGATAGAGAAAAAAACTGTTTGAAATGACAGAAAAGTGAAGAACCAAGTGTTTGACAAAAAGTGACACAGGAAATAGTTTTTTTTTTGCAGCACATTAATAAGAATACAACATAACATTATAAAGGAATTTAACATTAAACATAAAAAAACATCCCCCCACAATGGTTCCCACTGTGAGGGAAGGCACAAAGTCCCACACTACAAAGACGTACAGGTTTGTAGGTAAATTGGTTTGGGTTGTATACTTGGTATAAGTGTAAATTGTCCCTAGTATGTGTAGGCCTGTGTTAATGTGCCAGGATCGCTGGTCGGTGCGGACTCGGTGGGCCGAAAGGCCTGTTTCCGTGCTGTATCTCTATACTAAACTAAACTATATACACAATTACAATCAAGCCACCCACAGTGTACAGATACATGATCTTTGGCGTGCACAGCCTAAAGTTGCTGGTCAACTTGTTCTATTTGAACTTTTGTTTGTGCACGTCGGGTTGATTGCATTAGTCGAAACAGGGTGGACCACCTGAAGGTTGCAATCTCCCACACTAGATACATGATAAATGGAATAACGTGAATAACTTTTTGGACAAGATAAAGTCCAGTAAAACACAATCAAAGATAGTGCAAGGATCTCCAATGAGGTAGATGGTAGCTCAGGACTGCTGTCTAGTTGTTGGTAGGATGGTCCAGGATGCATCATCTGACTAGGATTACATTAGTGTTGCAGCTTGCTGTGTTCAATTAAGCTGCTGCATTCCCTACACTCCCTAGCAATGACTACCATTCATAATGTACTTCTTTGGCTCAAAGTCAATTCGGCCTGCCCTAAGGTCACGTAAGGCACAATATAAATAAATAAATACAAATAGTTCTCTCTTTTGCTTCCCAGCCCAAGAGATCTGAGACTACTTATTGTTGGCCAAACACTTTAATTCCCCTTCTCATTCCCACACTGACCTTTCTGTCTGAGGCTTCCTCCATTGTCAGAGTGAGGCTAAATGCAAATTGGAGGGAAATTGTCATATTTCGCTTGAGCAGCTTACAATCCAGTGGTATGATGTTGATTTCTCTCACTTCAAGTAACCCTCTTATTCCCTCTCTCTCCATCCCTCCCCCACTCAAGTTGCACCAGCTTCTCGTTCTCACCTAGCAAATAGCTAACAATGGCCTTTTCCTTTATTATCAATATTTTTTGCACATCTTTCATTCATTTGTTCCATATCTCTTTACATCACCGTCTTTTTCTCTCTTTCTCCTTTCCCCTGACTCTCTGTCTGAAGAAGAGTTTCAACCCGAAACGTTACCCATTCCTTCTCTCCAGAGATGCTGCCTGTCCCGCTGAGTTACTCCAGCATTTTGTGTCTATCTTCTTGTTGGCCTGCCTCAGATCCATGCTAAAATCACTTAACCCGGCACGGATTGGGAATTAAAACTGAAATAGCCGATTCTTTGTTTAAACAGTGCGGTACCACTTCGAGTAGACTATACACTGACAGATTAATGTGATGACCCAGTTAAACAAAATTTATGTTTTCATTTTCTTTGCATATCCTGACGCTTCTGCTGAAGTGCAGTGAGTGTTGCTCTTGTACTTTAATCAAAAAGTATGGCGTTTAGGGTAACTTGGCACAATCATGGCAGAGGAATAATTGTTACTTGGTATATGCTGTTTTTAATGCGTAAAAAAGGGAAAGCAGGAAGAAAAATCACAGGAACCTATAATTTTTTTTTTTTAAGTAAAACACAAATGATTAGTTTGTATTTTTAAGACACGTAACTAAAAACAAGGTGATTCCCAACATGCACTAAAGCTTGTGTTTTTCCGCTCCCTGGCCACCCACAAAGCAAGAATAAAGTCTAGCCGACCCAAATCTGTTTAGCAGGGAGACTGGAAACACCAAGAAAGCACTTAATTAGGTGTTATATTGTGGATTACTGCAACCTTTAGGTTGAAGCTTTCCCCCCCCCTGCCCCCGCCCCCCCCCCATGCCACCGCCCCTCTATCTAACTGGCTTTGCAAATCTTTTATTTTCCTATTATGCATGTTTCAAGGTTCACTCTTTCTTGCTTGCACACTCGTAGCTTGGAGCACATCTGTCAGAATCGATGAATCAGAACTCTTGTCAAAGAAGGGTCTCGACCTGAAATGTCACCCATTCCTTCTATCCAGAAATGCTGCCTGCCTGCTGTGTTGCTCCAGCTATGGCTATCTTGCGTGGCTATCTTTGATGAATCAGAAGTTGGTTTTCTGCTCTCCATTCTCCGAGACTACTTATCCTCGCTTGCATTTTCAGTCCGATGATTTTGGTCTGGGCATGCTGATTGCTCCCCTCCACCCCAACTGCTGAACAATTCTCTTAATTCTTGAACAAAAGCAGAAATTAAACATGTGTGTGTGGCCAGTTTGGCAAGATGTCCTATATCATTGTTTCATTGAGTCATACAGCGTGGAAACAGACCCTTCAGCCCAACCCTGCGTGTGTTTTCTCCGAGATCTTCGGTTTCCTCTCACACTCCCACACTCCAAAGACGTACAGGTTTGTAGTTTAATTAGCTTGGTATGAATGTAAATTGTACCTAGTGTGTGTAGGATTGTGTTAGTATGCGGGGATCGCTGGTCGGTGCGGACTCAGTGGGCCGAAGGGCCTGTTTCTGTGCCGTAGCTCTAAACTTAAAAAAAACTAAATTCCACAATTTGCTTTCTCATTCTTTTCCAGTTATCATAAACGCACATCCTCTGACTATTGATCCTCCTGCCAATTGAAACAATTTCTCACCAACTGCCCTCTCAAAATCTGTATAGTTTTGAAGATCTCTGTGACATCTTCCTCGTCTCTGACAAAACTTCTTCCAAAATCTTCTGGAATGAACATGAATGGAAAATCGAAGGATTTGACATCTCCTTTCCAAACTTTCCAGTCATGTAATAATGTATAGTTTCCAGCAGGTGGAATAACTTACCTTTGCCCATTCATAGTATTCAGGAAAGGAAAATGCTTTCAGTAAAATATTATCTGATCACACAATTATAGAATTTAACCTGCAATTGATTGAGGAAACACTTAAAATGTTATGCAACCCTTTTCTCCAAGGTTATTTATCATGTCTCTGTTCAAACATTGACGCCTGAAGCAATAATGAATGCATTAGAGAATGCAAGATGCATAATACTGTCATAATACTCTTAATATTTGATCATCAACTAATACTTTTCTTCATTTTCATTCCTTGTGATGTCTTATTTGTACTGTAACACTTGTTAATATTTGTATTTCTAATTCTGTCCTCCAGTTAAGAATAGAAGTGAATTGTGTGTTGCACTGCCTCAGATAATAAGCACCAGTTCAATATTTTATGTTGTATTTTGGCTAACACTCTGTCAAATTGACCATTAAGTGGGAGCAGTTACAGAGATTTGCAGATTGTTCTTTGCAGTATGTGGAGTCCTAATCCCAACACAATCTTCATGCTAGCATAGGATTTCATGGCAAGCTGGTTATGCTTTAATCAGGACTCCACTGTAATTAAGACTATTCTGACCTGCTCTCTCATCTACTAATCCAGCAATCGGGCAAAGGGCTTAAAATTGCTGCCAGTATCCAGTTACTTCAGTCTTAGCTCATGTTATTTCCCTTAATAAGTGGACTGCCTCGCATTTACCTCAGTAAATTGGACTACTTTGTCTCTGAGCATTGGAGATGATGTTTGTGAGGCTTTTTGCAGTGTTTAGCTGCAATTACTTGTCGCAGCAAGGTCTTCAGTTTCCTATTATCCATTAATAACCTCCAATGGGAGCCGTGACTGCAATTTACCTCCATTTGACTGCCTTACAGCATCCACTAATGAAGGGTCGAGGTGTATTTTTCGCATTACTCTATGGCTGAGTGCTCTCCGAGTTTGTCTCACCCTGTGACTATCTGTGGTGCAAAGAATGTTATAAATTGGGAGCTGAATTTTTTGCAGGTAAATGCAGAAATTGTCAGGCATTTATCTTCTGCAAAAATATTGACAGTTCATTCAATTGATGGAAAACAATAGCAGCGATTATATCAAAGATAGACATAAAGTGGTGGAATAACAGCATCTCTGGTGAAAGAAGACAAGTGACATTTCGGGTCGGGAAATTATACTTTTGTGCAATATTAAAGGATAATATTTCAGAGGCTGAAAGTTAGGAAATGAGCTGGACTTAACATGGGCATTAACAGAGGTAAACGTGTCCAAAGATGGCAATTATTGGGACCATGGAAAGCAGAGGAAAAAATACAAAGACAAGCATTTTCGGGTATTTTGCTAAATATCCAGCAAAATAATTGCCTCAGTGGTTTGAAGAGCTAAACACATATATGTTTCAAAACCTCTGTTCTCTTTAGAACCTGTCCCTTGTTATTGAGGATGCCCTGCTACCTACCACTCTGATTTTGTTGGTTCTGAATAGACTTACAATAGGTGTATAGAATGGAAACAGGACCAATGTGCCCATGGCGACCAAAATGCCCAATCTACACTAGTCGCACCTGCCTGTGTTTGACCCATATCCCTCCAAACCTTTCCTATCTATGTTCCAATCAAATGTGGAAAGTCATGTACAGATGGGACGGGTGGGGGTTAAAGGGGCAGGTCAATGAGTACTTTATCTGCTCATTCCACTGCTTACCAGGGTCTCTGTGTGCTTCTATTGAATAGCCTTGTGGTCATTCAATCTCATCCCGAATGATCTTTCTTCATTTAGCCCAATTGTGGGCCTGAGATTCCTACGAGTTAGTTGGGGTGCTGCATTTTTGCAAGGTGGTTTTGAGTACAACCTTGAACCTTTCCTTTGCCACTTTGCCATCTCTTTCCACAACAGAGCTCAGAAAGAATGCTTCAGATGTCTAGTGTTAGACATACAAATAATATAGCCTCCACAATGTAGCTTACTCAATGCTGCGATGTTTCGCCCAGAAGATGACACTGACCTCTATTTACTTGTCCTCACAGAGAATGTTGTGGAGACAGTTGGTGGCTTTTACCCTGTGCCTTGATATGTCTGATGTAAACAGTCTAAGTCCACGATTTCATCGGCCTAGGAAGATTAGGATATTCCAGGGAATTTTAGACGAGCTGTCTTCACGAAGGGAGATATCTAACTGTGGTAAGTACAGAAGAACCTCCCTGCTGTCTACTACAGGGAAATTCTTTAACACAGTCCTTTCATTGCCTCCGCCTCGTGGCCACAGAGATGCTCCCTGATTCAGATTGATCCAGAGGCAAAGAGGACAGAGATCTTCACTGTGTAGTAACACCAAGAAAAGTGCAGGGAGCAGCACTAGACACAAATACAATAGATCGTATCAAAGCCTCTGTCTTTATTAATCAGTAGGGACTGTGAGGTAGCCTCCTCCAGTTCCATTGCACACGGAAATTCTTCTCAATTTTACCATGAAGATTTTTATCATGTATATTACTCAGAAGATTAACGGATATCTAATGAGAAACATGGTATGCTTGCTTTCGTAGGTTGGGCCATTGAGTATAAGAGTCAGGAAGTCATGATGCAGCTCTATAGAAATCTGGTTTGGCTGCATTTGGAGTATAGTGCGCAGTTCTGATCAAAGATCTTTGGTTCTGATCGCCCCAAATACAGGAAGAATGGGGCGTCTTTGGAAAGGGTGCAGAGGAGGTTTACCAGAATGATGCCTGGATTATGGGGTATTAGCTTCAGGGAGAGGTTGGACAGACTTGGATTATTTTCTCTGGAGCACCAGAGGTTGCGGGGAGACCTGATAGCAGTATTTAAATTCTGAGAGGCATTGATAGAGTATTCAGTCAGAATCTTTTTCCCACGATGGAAAAATGAAATACTCGAGGGCAGAACTTTAAGGTGAGAGGAGCAAAGTTGAAAGGAGATGTTCAGCAGGCACGTAAATCGATATCAAAACATGGGGTGGACCGGGGGACACACAATTTCTTGCCGGCTGCGCGCGCATGCGCACACTTACACACACACGCGAGGCTTCGGAGGCTTCAGCCGTGGGCCCTGTGGACGGTAATTAGTGCCGGGTGCCGGCAGTCGCCGAAAAAAATTGCGTAAGCGGGGCAGGCCTTTTAATTTCCCATTGAGTTTTCAGCTCCCACTAGTCGAGATGCAGGTGCTTTGTGAAAAAAGTGATGAACGACTCGAATTGTTCTGCAGAACACTACTCATTAAACCCGACACAATACCTTGCCAAGCTTGTAATGGGGGGGGACCGTCCTACACTTCTGAAAACATGGAGGGGACACGTCCCCCCCCCCCCGCGCCCCCCCCCCCCCCCCCAGGGATTTCCGCCCCTGATGTTCAGGGCAGGTTTTTTTTTTACACAGAGGGTGGTAAATGCCTGAAATGCACTGCTGGGGGTGGTTGTTGAAGCAGATACGTTAGTGGTATTTAAATTTTGGATAGGCACATGGGAATGCAGGGAATGGACGGATATGGGTTATTTGAGGTAGATAATGGCATCATATTCAGCACAGACATTGTGGGCTGAAGGGCCTGTTCTTGTGCTACACTGTTCTATGTTCTATGGCATGCCACTCTCTTATAAAGTAAGTAAGTAAGTTTATTGGCCAAGTATTCACATACAAGGAATTTGTCTTGGTGCTCCACCCACAAGTAACAACATGACATACAGTGACAGTTACGAATGATTCAGAAAACACTAAACATTAATAATAATAAAACATTAATGATAAAACACCATTGATCAAGCATGTGAACCAACAAAATACTATAATGCTAAATGCTATATATGCGACCTAATGCTATGATGCACTTGAACTCGAACGCATGTAGTGCCCTTCTCTTAGTTCTAATTATGGTTAAATGCATTTGTCCCAAACTTAGAAACTGTAAGTATGTGGAGTGGATTATAACAGCTTGTACAGTTTCTCTTCTTCATTGTATGATTAGTGTTTCTTTGGTGATTAATGTTCTCACATATAGTATGTACAGATGCCATCCTGTGAAAGGCATTTTAGCATTACTCACCCCTAAAATAGTCCAACATGTTTTTGAAGTTTAAATAGTTGCTCATGCCCATCTAGTCTGCATTACTGCCATCCACATCAGTAACCAAATACTTCCTTGTCAACTATTGCCTGAACTTCCATGAACTCGGTAGAGAGAGTTTGTTTCCTTGTAGAAACTGTGATGATTATTGGAGAAAACTCATTTTAGTGCCAAAGGATTGCGTTATAATATTTAAAAATTCTCATCTTTGTTTTTAATTTAATTTCATTTGTAGGTGCCTGATCTCTGCCTTAATCCGTGCTATGCACTATAATGGCATCATCCCGTAAGACAAGGGTTCCCAACCTGGGGGAAATTTACCCCAAGGGGGTTAATTGCGCCTACCCAGGGGGTAAATTTGTTGATTCTGGATTTGTACATATTTTTTCTCATTGATTGACTGTGTTTGGTTCTGGTATACTGTTCATCATTAGTTGTTCATAAATAAGTGAAATAACATTGTTTAAAAAAAATAAAAAATAAAGTTTTTTTAAAATTAGAAGTATTGTACAGTAATCTCAAACAAACATAAAATTATACATTTCTTGTACCACTTCTTATTTTAAACTTTAATAAGAAAAAGGATAGAGAGAGTTAGCATAGTGAGTGAGTGAAAGAGTGGTCCAGGAACATCCATAGGGACCTAAACCACAAGAAAGAGTTGAACAAAAGAGAAAAACCAAAAGAAGGAAAAAGAAAAAAAAGTAAGATAAGATAAGACAAGATAAAAGGGATGTACCTACTCTCTATCTTTACTCACCCCTCACCAGGTCCTGGAACCATTTATTATCAACATTTTGTTGCACCCTATATTTGTAATAAGTCGATAAATGGAGACCAAATCTTTTGGAAATGGTCTGGTTTACCTGCTAAGAGGAATCTCATATCTTCTAGGTGTAACAGTTCCGACATATTAGAAATCCACATTTTTGTCGTTGGCGTGGGAGCGTTTTTCCAAAATTTCAGTATAAGTTTTTTTGCCGTTATTAAGCCATAATTAAGAAAGCTCCTTTGAAACGAAGACAGCTCCAAACTGGCTTCGATTGTTCCAAAAATGATCAGTTCTGCATTCGGTTTCAATTTTATTTTAAATAATCTTGGGAAAATTTCAAAGATTTCATTCCAAAATTTTTGTATTTTTATACAAAAAACAAAAGAATGTGCTTCTTGGGTTAGACATTTATCACAGATAGCAAAATTTACTTATTTTAGCTTTTGAATAGTATAATCTATGTAAGATTTTGAATTGAATTAGAATGTGTCTTACGTTAATCAAGCATTTATGCACATATAACAAGTCTTTATCCCAACTCTCTTTCAAGATTTTTATAGCTAGTTCTTGTTCCTAATCTCTTCTAATCCTATCAGATGATGGTATTTCTATATTTAGGATGGGATTATACAGGTATGATATTAAATTAGTTGATTCCGCTTTTATATTCATTGTCTCGTCTAATAGATCTGGAGACATATTTTGATATTCTTGTGTATATTTTTTCAAATAGTCACGTATTTGAAAATATTTAAAATATTGATTACTACTCAAATTGTATTTAAGTTGTAGTTGGTGAAATGTTTAAAAAAACTTCCATTATAATACATATCTCCAAACGTTTTAATTCGTAATCTATCCCAGTGTGTAAACGATTTATCTATCGTAGAAGGTTTAAACGAAGGATTATTCATTATAGGTGAAAGAAGCGATAGATTTCTTAATTTTAAAGTTAATTTTATTTGTTTCCAGATTCTAATTGTACTATGGATAATTGGATTTTTACTATATATTGTATTCTTCAATTTTGTTGGTGAGAGAAGGATCGCTCCTATATTAAAAGGGGAACAATCCTCTCTCTCCATTACTATCCAATCCATCTGCTGGGCCGAATTGTCCAACAGGTGAATCATATTTTTGACATTTGCGGCCCAGTAATAATACAAAAAATTAGGGAGTGATAATCCGCCAAATTCTTTAGGTTTGCACAAATGTCTCTTTGAATTCTATGGGATTTATAGTCCCATATAAAATTTGTAATATCAGCATCCAGTTTTTAAATTTGTTTTTGAAATAACATTGTTATGTGCTATTAAAGTTGCCGGGGGTAAACGGGACAAAAAAGGTTGGCAACCCCTGCTGTAAGAGATAGAGTCTGATCTCTGCAACCTCTGCTCTGCTAGACTCCAAAACCATCCTCTTACATTTGTCTGGTTTTATTCAGTCACCTTTGCAGCCACGCGTTATCTGCTCATGAGCATGCACCTTCCCAACTTGAGCAAACCCCTCTACCTAGTTTTTCAAGATGCTCCTAAAATATTACTTCTGACCTAGTTTTGGTTTCCAGATCGAATATCTTATTATGTGAGCCGGGATTTCAATTTGTTACATAATCCTCCTATGAAATTCCTTGGTGTGGTTCACTACATTAAAGATGTTGGTCTAAATTCCAAGATATTCAATACTAGGTATACAGTGGATTATTAACAGTAATGTAGATGGATTATAGACATGAAATTTGTTACAATATAAATTTTGAGTGCATCACATCATTTATCGTGGATATATTATACACTGGGATAAGTGCAAGGAATTGAATGAATAATTTATTCATATTTGGTCTTTTGTAGAGTTAAGGGCCTGTCCCACTTACATGGCAAACAAATTACACGACCTCGTGGTCGCGTTGAGCCGTGACAGTCCCACGAAGGTCGCGCGCGATTTCATGCGTACGCACAGTCGTCTGGAGCGCGTGACGTCATTTGAAGATGGACGCAAAATGCCGGAGTAACTCAGCGGGACCGGCAGCATCTCTGGAGAGAAGCAATGGGTGACGTTTTGTGTCGAGACTCTTCTTCAGTCTGAAAGAAGGGTCTTGAACCGAAACGTCATCCATTACTTCTCTCCAGAGATGCTGCCGGTCCCGCTGAGTTACTCTTGCATTTTGTGTCTATCTTCAATTTTCTTGGCCCCGCTCTGGGAGTATTAGTGGGGGCAGATCCGGACCACAACGGCCGTGAGCCCCAGGCTGAGTTCGACGATCGTTTGCCTGCTTCTGCTGCTGTTAGAGGTGAGACGTTGCGTCACGCCAGGGTCTTGGACCTGTCCCTCTTTGGCCGTCAGTTCCGCGACAGGCTGTTGGCGCGTGAAGATTTTGTTCGCTACAATAATTTCGGAGCCCCGCGCGATGTCGCGCACAACTACATACCCCTCCGCAATTCTCAGTGGGACCGGCCCCGCTGGGCCATACGATGCCCGTGCGCCTCTATGCATCCACGGGGTCGAGTAATTTGCGTGCTAAGGACACGTAAGTGGGACAGGCCCTTTAGCAACTGCAGTTGTGTGATGGAATTTGCATGGGAATATGCAGGGATTCTAACAAATTAAACACATGGATTTGGGTGTATTATAGATAGAGATTAAAGGGATTATTAAACACATAAGGGGTATTAATATAGAATCAGAGAAACATTGCATAGAAGGAGGTCATGTGGGCCTTTCTGTTCCTTGGACAACCAAAATGAACTGTTTGTTAGTCCCACTTCCCATCGCTTGATTCATAACCTTGTAGGTTTTACTTCCTCATGTACTCATTCTGGTGCTATTTAAATGACTCCGGTGCCTCTTCAGGCAGTTAGAAGTAACCCATACCCATTGATTCATATGGGTGTCATGGGTTATGGGGAGAAGGCAGGAGAATGGGGTTGAGAGGGAAAGAAAGATCAGACATGATTGACTGGCAGAGTAGACTTGATGGGCCGAATGGGCTAATTCTGCTCCGATAACTTATGAACTTATGAACCCAGCCAAATCTTCACTACTCATTGAGTGAAAATATTTGTTTCTAAATTTTCCTGAAACCTTTCTACCAATTGACCTATATTTGTTCCCAATAGTTATGGTTCTCTCAGCTAAAGAAGATAGATCCTTCCTATCCACATTATTTTGACCTCCCATAATTTTATGCTCCTGATCTCAATTTCCCCTCAGTCTACTTTGTTCCAAAAGGAAAAAGAGAATCTTATTTGGTATCTATAATTCTCCAGAGCTGGTGACATTCTGGTATATCGACTCAGTATTTTTTCTAGTGCTATCAAATCTTTCCCATACATGGTGACCAGGTGTACTTTATGTTAGTGGATGAGTCTAAAATTGGTGGTATAGTGGACAGTAAAAAAAGTTATCTAAGATTATCACGGGATCCTGATCAACTGGGCTAATGGGCTGAAGAATGGTCGTTGAGGTTTAATGCAGAAAAATGTGAAATGTTGCATTTTGGTACAATAAACCAGGGTGAATGGTGCAGGTACATAGGGGAGTGGGTACGTAATTACACAGGGTGCAGATAAATAATTCCATGGAAGTGGTGGCACAAGTAGGAACGGTGGTGAAGAAAGTGTTTGGCATGCTTGCCTTCATCGATCAGTATACTGAGTACCGAAGTTGGGACATCAAGCTGCTGCTGTACAAGACGTTGGTAAGGCCCAATTTGGAGTGTGTCTACTGTTCTGCTTGTCCTTCTATAGGAATTATGCCGTTAAACTGGAAAGGGTGCAAAATAGATTTATGAGGATGTTACCGGATCTAACTGTGTAGTCGGACACGTTTCTGTGGGAGTGCATGGTAACAATCCCTTGCGATCAATAGTAGCCTTTCGGTCCACAGATCGAGAGGTCTTTCAGTCACATTTACCAATGCACTGAAGTCTTGATCTTTACAGAGGATTGCTGGCATCGATTTTTACCTCATAAAAATTTCATGGGAGGATTTTTGTGAATATAAATATGATATCCCAAGTGGAGAAAGTTTAAATCATGCATAGTTTGCTATTTTTTTAATGATATACTCCTAATTTTATCGTGAGTTATTATAGGTCATGACTTTTCGATCCAAATTCTGTTCTTAAATAATTAATTTGTGCCATGCACCATAATGACATCATCGTGTAAGAGAAATACTGAGACTGAATGAAGCCCACATTAGGAAAAGGATGTATTGTCATGAAGAACTTTGCCCATTTTCCTGATAGACAGGCCTAGTGTCCGAAATGATTCTGCCCAACCATTTTGATCATCAAATTTTGCTTCTTCATTATAAAAAAGCACATATAAATGGCACATTGTGTCTATTTTCTAGATAAATTAATGACTCTGAATGCCCCATACTTTAAAAAATGTTAATTATTCAAAAATTATTAAAAGGCAACCAAACTCTTAATTTTTCAAAATCATTTGTGTTAAAATATCTTTAAAAAATAAGGTCTGTTGAATATATTAGAAGTAAACTGAACTAATTGTTAATTATTGGTCTCTAACATTATTTTCTCCACTGATATCTAATATACTAATGGCACATGGTCAGTGATCTCATGTAAGTGCTGGGAATTTTTAGGACAGGATTCAATCTGGTAATTCCAATTATTGCTATTAATATCGCAAAATCTGGCCAACCATCTTACCACCCCATTCCCAGATCTTTCTTAAACAAATC
>CM075991.1:6933666-6976354 GCA_038087875.1 Malacoraja senta
GAAAGAATGGGCAAAGAGAGTGAATTTGTACCTGTAATAATAAATAAACAAGTATGCTGGTCAAAGAGATAAATACTTATGCAGTACCTAAATGCATTTGCCATTAATTATAGCACTGAAGGGGTGAGGCCATGTGTTTATTTAAAAGGAATGCACAGAAGACAAACACAAATCACCCTGACACTTGTGGATAACTCAGTGGAGGGAAATCAACAAATTAGCCTCAAGCCAAACAACTTTTTTTCTGGCATTTAGAAATGTGAGATTCACTGACTACAACCATTTCTGAAAAGAAATTGGTTCACTTGATGAGATAAGAGTGAATGACTGAAAACAATGGTGTGTCTGGGACAGTGGTTTAGCTTTTTGTAGTGCCATTTCATTTGACGTGTTGCAATTTTCGTTATGTAATTAACTGTCGACATTTCAGAGTGTGTTCTGGACAAGATGAAGCAAACTGGTTCAGGGTTGAAAAGATGCCACATTCATGGAGATGTCATTTTCAGATGAGATGCTCAATGAAAGTCCTTTTGAATGTTTCAGATTTAATGACCAAAGGGCCCAAAGGTAGCTAACCTGTATGGCCATTGAAGGACTTTGAACACTTTAAGGTGAGGGAGGGGGGGGGGGAAGAGTTATTGGGAACCTGAGGGGCAACTTCTATTACACAAAGGGTGGTACGTGTATGAAATGAGCTGCCAGAGGAGGTAGTTGAGGCAGGTACTATCACAATGTTGGAGAAACAATTAGACAGGTATAGAGGGATATGGGCCAAACGCCGGCAGGTGGGACTAGTGTAGATGGGACATATTGGTCGGCATGGGGAAGTTGGGCTGAGGGGCCTGTTTCCAAGCTGCGTGACTCTATGACTCTATGACCCAAAATACTTTCAACTAATATCCCCCCATTGCACTGCATATAAACTGATGGAGCAAACAGTCTATGGGAGTTGATTTAAAAGCAAATTGATGTGCTAGACCACACGAGGTTTACAGATTTGTTGTATATATTAAGACCAGTGCTGCCACAAAAAAAAAGATTCACCCCAGGGCTTCCAGCTTGCTTATTTATCCTGTGTATAGCTAAAGGCACTGATCTTTCTCCCCTATTTCGCTTAAACAAACATCTTGCTTAAGAGCCACAAGGTGTTTCCTTCAGTGAAATAGAAAATAAACATCAGTGCAACTCTTGGAATCACAGGGAAGTATTTCTGAGACTGAATGTTTAATGCTCAGCACTGCGAAATCTGTCTGCTTGCTCATCTTTCCACCCAGCTAATGAAGAAGCAGAATGATCACCACGGAAACATGCGGTGACAGAAATATTTCTAACACAGGTTACCTTTTAAAATATTTCTAACAATACTTCTGACGCAGCATACCTGTTATTTTTGGAATTACACTGGTACGGATTCTCAAGGTTAACATCTCATGACCTTTGCTAGAAAAGTCTGCTTTATTCAGTCCCAACAACAGCCTTTCATTAGTCTACCTGAGTAACAATGATACTGCACCTCATTATCTGTTGAGTTGCTTGCGTTCTCCTTCAAGGTAGCCTTCAATATTGATAGTGCTGCCCCAGATCTTAGTCAATTTTCTCTAGTATTATCTTAATATGGCTCATTACCAATATTGGCTTCATAACACTTTGATTAAGCCCCTTGGAATGCTTTTTTACAACAATAATATAATGTGTGGTTCTTGTTGAAATCGGGCAAAGCTTGGGTGATTCAAATTATCAAGAGTGTTGTCAGAGCAGTGAAGACTATTGGGCAAAGTATTTGTAGTGAAGCATTTAAAGAACAATTGAGCATTGGCAACGACTGAGAAAAGGGCAATATGATTGTTTATTTTCATCAGGAAGGCTGGCTCCGTCTTGGGAGTGGAGTTGGATTCATTGGAGGTGGTCTCGGAAAGGAGGATGCTCCTCAAACTGTGGAGCATCTTGGTCAATACATCTCACCCCCTCCATGATACGCTGGTCAACCTGAGGAGCATCTTCAGCAAGAGACTGGTCCCACCAAGATGCAGCACAGAATGCCACAGGAGATCCTTGTACCCTGTGGCTATCAAACTGTACAACACCTCCCACTTCGGTCGTGGGGTAGACTGTCTCCCACCCCGCCCCCTATCTTTGCACATCCCTCATCCTGGGCTTTTCCACTCAATAATTTAATTTCATGCTTGTGCAATGTTACATATATCCTGTTCCAAAACTGGTCACTTAAATTTCATTATTATTATAATGCACAATGCCTTGTAACTGTATCTTTTGACTGGTGGCAGACCAAATTCCAACCCGGATAAATAAAGTTGTATCGTATCGTAAACAAAATGGTTGCCTATAGCAGAACCACTAAGTTCAGGGATGAGCAAGGGAAATGAGATGGGACAAACTAGAACTTTCGATCCACAAATGTGTACTGAAAGGAATATTCTCCAGTTTTTCTTGGTTGATTGTACTTTCTACCAGGTGTCAATGAAGACTGAAGTGGAACACTTGTACTTGTTCTCAACCAACTAAGATTCCTTAATAGATCCTGACCATTGCCCCAGATTGCAGTCCACTAACTCTGCTCTGCCTGGGGATAGAACAAGAGACCTTTATGGTTTGACTTTACCGTGATTCAGGCGAAGAATGATATGTCACCAATATCTAAAGCTAGACAGGTTGTAACTAAGGGCGGACTTGAAGAATGGGTATATGTTCAGATATCGCCCTTGATGATATGAGGATTATGTGACAGTTCAATAGGATTTCCTCACAAGTATTGTTCCGAGAATGATGGGACTTGTGATATGCCAGGTGCTAGTTTGAACAAATATATAGTGATTGGAATTCGTAAGCCACACATCACACATCAACCAGGCAGAAAGGTGCTGCAAGGATTAAGTTAGCTGTGAAATTGAATTTCACATTTTCATAGGTTTCCCTTATTATCAGACAGATTGACTAATAGCCTGGGGGGAGTATCGAATAAAGCTGCGTACTGACCCAAGCAAGCTCCTTCGTTAAGCCATAATTATTACAATATTTGCCAATATTAGCTGGCTATTGAGGAAACTTTCTCTTTCTGCCTTCAGCAACCTCTGATAGCTTATTCTTTCTAATCAGTTGCGCATAAAGGTAACACGCTCATCTCTTATCCTTTCATCCAGGCAACGAAGAAATTTAAGCTCTAAGACCACTTTAGTTATGGTCAGCACTGCAGAACATTTTCTCAGACTGAGATCAAGTAGATGCGTTGGTGTACAACCCAAAATATTCTCTGCACGCTGATGATAATGGAAGGAAAGTTGGCAGGGATTGATCTCTGGAAACACTGCAAACTGTTTCCCGTTCAAAACCGAGAGATGGTGAAAAAAACAACTCCATCACACTTGTCTGAAATGTTCACAGCACACCCTCATTAATGAACGGTTACTCCAGCATTTTGTGTCTATCTTCGGCATCTGCAGCTTCCTCCCATTAATAATTTCTGAGGTATATTTTGGCCAACGTTTTGTATTGAGCCTCTGTCTGCAAATCAGGAATATTGAAGCCAACTGTACTGAGGCCACACTTAACATCCTGGGTCAAAGCATATTGCTGGGAGTGGGCATGGGTGTGTCCATGCTACAGTTTAATCGTGTGTTGGGCTATCCAATAATCATTTGGGATACTGAGATGAACAAGTTGACCAAAGCAAAGGAGGAGAGATAGAGGTGTGGAGATTGGGACTGATAAACAGTCAGGTGTATAGGGCTACCTTTGCATTGCACACAGCTATCAGAGACCAATATTTGGGCGGCACAGTGGCGCGGCAGTCGATTTGCTGCCATACAGCACCTGAGACCTGGGTTCGATCCTGACTACGGGCGCTGTTTGTATATTCTCCCGTGTGGGTTTTCTCCAGGTGCACCGGTTTCCTCCCACACTCCAAAGATGTACAGGTTTGTAGGTTGAAGATAGACGCAAAATGCTGGAGTAACTCAGCGGGACAGGCAGCATCTCTGGAGAGAAGGAATGGGTGACGTTTCGGGTCGAGACCCTTCCTCAGACTTAATTGGTCCAGTAAGTTGTAAAATTATCCCTAGTGTGTGTAGGTTAGTGTATGGGGTGATCTTTGGTTGGCACGGACTCGAAGGGCTGAAGGGCCTGTTTTCGCACTATATCTCTAAAGTCTAACAATCTGCTAAATGGGAGGTTTCCTTGACTGGAGTTACACTGGTCCAATCTCAGCAAAACAAGTCTGATGGAACAATGAGAACATCATTTCTTCACAACTGATTCATAAACATTCAGAGATCGCAGGCATGAGGAAATTTAGATATTCTGATGCATTTTTAAATTAGGTTTTATAACACTTACAATTTTCACGTCAGTTCTAACCTGGATCAAGTTTGCTCCATGTCAAGAGCACTTGCACGCCAAAGGGCTAGACCAGGGGTTCTCAACCAGGGGGGAATTTCCCCCAGGGGGGGATTTCAGGTTTTCAGGGGGGGGAATTGGGACCACAGATTAGCAAACTCAAACTGTTAGAATGTTGATCTTTTTATTGCCTTTGAGCTCCCCAGGGCAGCACAAAATTCAGTATGCATCGGTTAGCTGCTATAAAAATAATCCATGTAAAATTGTAAATGTATATGTACTAATATGGAAAAAATAAAGGATTTTCAGTATTATATGCATATTATTTGGAATGCACTTTTTGAGGCAGACAATCTTGGAAAGGAGGGGGGGGATGACATTCTGACATATGGTGAAAGGGGTGCATGGGGCAAACAAGGTTGAGAACCACTGGGCTAGACGATGGTCAATTGTAAAGTGGTCAAAGGATCCTTCAGGTCTGAGTGAAGAACTGAAGATTAAGACTCAAAGGAGAACAAAATCAACGACTAAAATGCAGCAAAACAATTCAAAGTTTGGAAATGGCCTTATGGTCAAACTGCTACATAAATGGCATTTTGTTTTATTTTGAGCCTCATGATAGGCATGAACCTACTGCGCAGGACCCACAAAAACCTCAAAACTACAGCACCTACGACAGGAGAAGCCAAGCTACGTCAAGCAACGTCAAGCCCACAGTCGCCGAAAAGTTTTGAACATTTCGAAATCCAGCGGCGACCAGAAAAACATTACGACTCTTTAGGCGACTTGAGGAGACCACTCGCGACCATACAGGTGTCACCCCGCGACCATGTGGCGACAGCCCAGTCGCCGAAAAAAATCGCCTAAGTGGGACAGGGGCTTCACACCACATCCTACAAAAGTTACATGAGACAATGTACACGGATCACACTGCTGAGGTGAAACTTGTACTCTTCTGCCCAGGAAAGACTTTTATAAATGGGTACACTTTCTTTCCAATGATTAATATGTTATTGGATTGGATAATCTTAGATTATGCCCAGACTCATTGCTCATAGTCCTTGCTCTTTATATTTACTTTTACCAGATGGGGAGGGTAGGATGAGTTGTCCTCCGTGAGCCCACTTTGGTTCCTAGCCTAGCAATAACTCATTTTAAAATACTCATCTTTATTTTCAAATGATATCTCGGTGGCCATATCCCTTCCTAACTTTATAACCTCCTTCACCCCTACATTGCTAAGATACCTTCCAATTCCTGCTGCTATATGATCCTCATTTTTAATGGTTCCACCATCAGCTGCCAAGCTTTGGAATTCCCTTCCTAAACTTCTTTATGCCTCAACATCTCCCTCTCTCCTCCTTTAAGGTGCTGGTACTTTTAAGATAACTCAGTGATCTTTAGTTTAGTTCAGAGATGCAGCGTGAAAACAGGCTCTTCAGCCCACCGAGTCCATGCCGACCAGGATCCCCATACACTCGCACAATCCCATACACTTGGGACAATTTACAATCTTTATCAAAGCCAATTAACCTATTTTGGAAGTAGGTTTGAAGAAGGGTTTCGGCCCGAAACATTGCCTATTTCCTTCGCTCCTTAGATGCTGCCTCACCCGCTGAGTTTCTCCAGCATTTTTGTCTACCTTCGATTTTCCAGCATCTGCAGTTCCTTCTTAAATATTATTATTTGTTTAATTTCTATTCAGTTTTCCCTCTACTGAGTCCCCTTGCCTCTTTTTTTCTTTTTTCTTAAACCTATTTTGGAATGTGGGAGGAAACCGGAGCACCCACGGAAAACCCACGAGCTCACGGGGAGAACGTACAAACTCCGTACAGACAGAATCCGTAGTGAGGATCGAACTCGGGTCCCTGATGCTGGAAGGCAGCAACTCCATTGCTGCGACACCATGCCGCCCCCTCTACATCTTTTTATGTGGTGGTCAAAAATGTGTTTCTTGTGAACGAGGGTGTTCCGCACTGTAAATGTAAATATAAGTCAGATTACTGCAACACCACTGGTGTGTTTCTTACAGCTGAAATCAGAGTTCCTGGCATCTGTTCATAACCATGAAATGCTGTTCTCGCCTTCTTTGAGCAGCCCCTCTGACAGGTGGTGCCTTGCAGTACTTTTCGATTGTTTTCACAGCTCTGGCTTACTGTGGATGAGACGTGTCAGGTTCTGTGGCTTATGCTGCTCCCCTCTCGAATCGTTTGATGTACTTTTTTGCTTTGTTTCGGGGTTTGCATTGTGAGGTAATTTTGTGGAACTACGAAGGTAATTAATTTTTGTCTGAAATAGATGCACTCCATACCTTTAATGGGCAGTGAGAGAAGAAGGCAGAAGCGAAACATTTGTTTCTGCAATTATATTACAGAGTCGGCAACACCACAATGCAGATTTTCCTGTATTTTTCTCGAGTGAAGATTCAAGATTGCCCAAAGTCTTTTCAGTTAAAATGTTATAGAGTTGGTGCATATAATTCAGATTACTGTGATTGCATCAAACTCTCAGGTACACAATGACTATGACAAAATAGCATAGGCATGAATTAGTTTTAATTAGCGTAGTGCAGAGAACACATGGAAGAAATTAAGTGCTGAAAGCAACAAAAACGATGATAGGGGCACCTTATGATCACGCATTAGACATTTCTTCTCCCAGAAGAAGAAATATATGTTTAATATTGATACTTAGCCAAGATCTAAATTTTTAACTGATTTCTAACTTTTATACTGTCGTTTTCACATTCTCGTTCTCATTTTGCTTGAGCCTTCACATTTACCTTTTTGTTGCTGAACTAAGTGATCCATACTGATTCTTTTTTACAGTCAGATTTACTCGAGTTCACCTTAAGTTCAACACTTTTCACAAAGAGTTTCTAAGGATTCTTCTTCACAGGTCACGGGTCACAACAAAAGAGACTGTTGTGCGATGTGAGAGCTCATCTGATGACTTTGCCACTGGGGCGATCACTGGCTTGGTGTCTCTGGGGACTGAGGTTCAGAACACAAGTGTAGCAGTCATTGCGTCATGCTTTCCCACAAGACTTCCCCTGCTTCCAACTTGTCCGGTGAAACCAATGGCTACCCATTGCTCACTGGATAAGAAAAAATACTTTTGTTTGATAGATCCAATTAGAACATGCTGTTCTAGGTATAATGAAATCCACAACATTGTAGGCTGTCTCCGTCCTCTGGCTTCACATTTCACGCCTCTTCTCTCTTTATCTGCTTATCTCACAACCTATTGTCTTTTTATCTCTAGCCTTTATCAATCAAACATTCCCTCACCTGTATCCACCTATCTCTTGCCCGGCTTTGTCCTACACCCATCTCTTCCTGCTTTCTTCCCCGTATTACAACCAGTCCTAACCATCGCCTATTTATGTTCTCCTGAGATGTTGCATGATCTGCTGAGTTATTCCAGCCATATGTGTCCTTTTGTGTAAACCGGCATCTGCATTTCCTTGTTTCTACTATAGCGTGATACTATATGCCACTTATTCATATTCTCCAAAGATGCTGCCTGAACTGATGAATTACTCCAGCACTTTGTGTCTTTCTTAAAATAAACTAGCATCTGCAGTCCCTTGTTGGCCATCCATGTTTTAAGGCCCGTGTTGGCTGTTTGAACAAGCAATCCTGTTTGCTCTCATGTGCTTGCATTTTGGCAATAGCCATTTATATTTCTCATCCTGAATACCTATCCACTTCATCTTTCACTATAGATTCAGCTTCCTTCATCATTCCAGATCCAGACATCACTTTATTATGGCTGTGGGAACAATATGACAGAAACACAACAATCCGAACACCAAACACAATTTATGAAGTTTAGAACACAAACCATTTTGGCAGAAACAGTGAATTGTGTGACTCAATTGAGGTGAAACCCGATGGACAACAAAAAAATGTTTAAGGTGTGTAGGTCAGAACTGCAGATGCTGGTTTATACCGAAGATGGACACAAAATGCTGGAGTAACTCAGCGGGATAGGCAGCATATCTGGAGGGAAGTAATGGGTGACGTTTCAAGTCGAGATCTTTTCGACCTGAAACGTCACCCATTCCTTCACTCCAGAGATGCTGCCTGTTTCGCTGAGCTACTCCAGCATTTTGTGTCTAAATTGTTCAAGCGATTGGATTTCCAGGCAGGTAGCCTGTGAAAAGAAAGGAACAATGCAGGATATTCGTGGAAGAATGGAATTAATTTAATTTGGCTTTTTACACTTGTATCTTACCAAAAAGCCCACAAGGAAGACTGGAGAATACAAAAAGCTAGACACAAAAATCTGGAGTAACTCAGCGTGACAGGCAGCATCTCTGGAGAAAAGGAATGGGTGACATTTCGGGTCGAGACCCCTGAAGAAGTTTAAACCAGCATCTGCAGTTCCTTCTTGCACACCTGGAAAATACAGACCTGCCTAAAAATAGAATAGCAGCTAGTTTGCAGTCCTTAGCTCCACAGCAAATACTTGAAAGCTTTTTTAATGAAGCTAGGACAGTTGGCAGATCTCATAGTTCAACAGACTTGAAGAACACACTCATCAGGGATTTAATTATTTGTGAAATCAGGGAATCCTGCTTGAACAACCATGCAACAGACTGTTCAAAATAATGCATTCAGGCGTGCAAAGCTGTGCAGGTACCCTAAGCTGGCGATGCTGGGTAGTCAACAAACGTGTGATGTAGTGTGAAACTAAAGTCTGCCAAGATCATTTAGACATGTTGAGGATAGTAATATATGTGACTGGCAAAGAAATTCATGTATGGAAATAAATGTGCACGATCTGGATTCAGCAATTAGTTCTTCAAACAGCACGTAATAAAATGGACATTTAAATTCCATGAAGGGGGTGAGGTGAGCCTTACAGTGTTAAATGTCGAGTCAAATTCAGTGCCCTAACCGAACACAATGCTCCTGATGACAAATGACCTGAATTCGAGGGACGAAACACTCATTGGATGTATCTAAACCCGGGATGTTCTTTTTACCCAGTTGTGTTTTGCACCAATGTATTTTTTCTTTGCTTAATCTTTTCTTTCTTGCAGATATTTTTGTGTAATTTCTGTACAATTTATGATTAAGAGTCATAGAATCATACATTCATAGAGCACAGAAACAGGTTCTCCGGCCCAAATTGCCCACATTGACCAAGATGCCCAACTACGCTCGTCCTACATGTCTGCATTTGGCCCATATTCCTCTCAACCTTTCCTATCCGTGTATCTTTTAAATGTTGTCTTAGTATCTGCCTCAACCATCTCCTCTTGCAGCTCCTTCCATATACCCACCAGACTCTGTGTCAAAAATTGCCCCTAAGGCTCCTAATAAATCTTTCCCCGCATACCTTAAACCTATGTCCTCTGGTTCTTGATTCCCCAACTCTGGGTAAAAGACTGTGCATTCACCTCATCTATTCCCCTCTTGATCTTATATATCTCTATAAGATCTCACCTAACCACTCCTCAGCCTCCTCCCATTAAGGAATAAAGTCATGGCCTGCCCAACCTCAGGGCCTCAAGTTCTAGAAAAATCCTCATAAATCTCTGCACCCTTTCCAGTTTAACAACATCCTTCCTGTAGCATGGTGACCAAAACTGAACAATAAGTACAGCCTTACCGATGTCTTCTAGAACTGTAACATAACCCTGAATGCTGAAGGTCTATGTATTGAATGCTTATTTTGACCACCCAATCTACCTATGATACCATTTTTAGGGAATTATGTACCTGCACTCCGAGATCCCCAAGCTCTACAAAACTCCCCAGGGCCCTGTCATTCACTGTGAAGGTTCTGACCTTGTTTGACCTCCCAAAATGAAACATCTTGCAATTATCTGCATTAAACTCCATCAACCATTCTTCTGCCCACTTACCCTGCTGATCAAGATTTTGCTGTAATTTTTTATAACCATCTTCGCTGCCTATAATGCCACCCACTTTAGTATTGTCCACAATGTTACTGATCATGCCTGATATATTCTTATCCAAACTGCTGATATAAACCACAAACAGTAATGGGCCCAGCACCAATGTCTGAGGCACCCCACTAGTCACAGGCCTCCAGCCCGAAAAACAACCTTCCACCATCACTCTCTGCTTCCTCCCATGAAGCCAACTTGTTATCCAGTTAGCTAGCTCTCCCTGAATCCCATACGATCTAACCTTCCAGAGCAGACTACAATGCGGAACCTCATCTGAAGTCCATGTAGACAACGTCTAGCGCTTTGCCCTCATCAACCTTTCTGGTTACTTCTTTAACAAAACTCAATCAAATTCGTAAGACGTGTGTGTTTGTCTGAGTCTAGCTGCCTGTGATGCTGCTGCAAGCAAGATGTTTCATTGCACGTACCTCAGTGTACTTGTGCATATAGCAATAAACTTGTCTTGATATTAGTGCAAAGACAAGTAGTGACACTTCAACCTGACATATGAACAGTCATAGTCATTGAATCATACAGCATGGAAACAGGCTCATTGGCACAACTAAACTATTCTGACCAAGATGCCCATCTACGCTAGTCCCATTTGCCCATGTTTGACCCATATTCTTCTAAACATTTCCTATCCATGTACCGAACCAAATGTCTTTTAATAAACAGCAAAAGGCTGGAGTAACTCAGCGGGACAGGCAGCATCTCTGGAGCGAAGGAATAGGTGATGTTTCGGGTCGAGACCCTTCTTCAGACGGGTATCTGAAGAGGGGTCTCGACCCAAAACGTCACCCATTCCCTCTCTCCAGAGATGCTGCCTGTCCCGCTGAGTTACTCCAGCTTTTTGTGTCTATCTTCGGTTTAAACCAGCATCTGCAGTTGCTTCTTACACAAATGTTTTTTTATGTTGCATTGTGCAACATCCCCCCCAGCAAGCCATTAGTCTCAAGGCATTGCAGTAGAAACCGAGAGTCATGTTCCGGTAAAAAAAAAAGACACAAAGTGCTGGAGTAACTCAATGGGTTAGGCAGCAACCCTGGAAAACATGGATAGGTGAGATCTTCTAGCGTTCTTCGACCCCAGTCCATCAACCCAAGTATTTGAAGAACGCTGAGATGACATTGTTATTTTGGATGTACTTTATTGTCTTTTTAAAGCAGAGATGTATCATATGTGATGTTGTATTGTAAAATGTAGTAACTGTAGCTCATGTTGCTGCAATTGCTTTAGTGTAGAACACACCTGCCTGTATGGAAGTAGGCTTCAGCAAAGATGCCGTTCTTCACTCTGAACTTTCTTTTATTTAATGAAACACCCTTGTTGATGTTTTGATGCGCTAGACTTTAGACTTTAAACTTAAGAGATACAGCACGGAAACAGGCCCTTCACCCACCGAGTCCACTCCGAACAGTTATCATCCTGTATCCTAGCACTATTCTACATACTAGGGACAATTTAGAATTTTACTGAACGCATTCAACCTAGAAACCAGCACATCTTTGCAGTGTGGGGGGAAATCAGAACACCCGGAGAAAACCCACACGGTCACAGGAAGAACGTACAAGCTCCGTACAGACAACACTCGTAGTCAAGATCGAACCCGCGTCTCTGGCCCTGTAAGGCAGCAACTCTACTGCTGCGCCACTAACAATTTTTCATGATCTTGCAGAGAGATCCCGTGATATTGCTTAGTGGGGGTGGGCCTTCCATTTATAACCACTCCCCAGGCAGCAGTGTTGACCAATACCCCAATAAGATGGTGTAAGATTTGGTCAGTGTGGTACTCTTGCCCATGTTTGTGTTGTACCGAGTTAATGCCTCATGGAGACCCATGTTGTTACTACTTGAGAATGTACAGAAACATAATCCAATGCTGAAATTGATACTAGAGATGTACTGATGATCCAGACTCCGGGTGGGCTGTCAGAATTTGTCAGGACACATTAAGACAGAAAATTTGCAAAACTGCACTGTCTGGATTTGCATAACTGTGGATACATCTAAGGGATTAATGGAGTCTGGGTGACTTCTGTGCATTTTGTGTTGCTTAGCGTAACTGCGGAACTCCTTTGCCGTTTAGTGAAATCAGCGGGGTTTTCAGGGGGGGCGTTAATCACGAATTCTTTGCTTTGGAAAGAATCACAACCTGGGGCTACAGAAAGTCCTGTCAGGCCTGCTTATCTTCTTGAAAGACTGGGCCATTGTTCTGAGCCCCTGATAGCACAATGTAATGCCAATTACATCTGCCATTAAATGCTTACCTGTTCATACCTGTGCAGCTGGGAGGTCTGTACATTTTATTTCAGGTGACCCTTCTGTTAAACATGATAGAAAAATTAGAAACTTAAATGAAGAAGCAATCTTGCAGAAATATGCCACAAAGGAAGTGTCTTAGCCTAATATCGACAAAAGTATTAAAATAAGCCAAAAACTAAAATGATTATAAAGAAAGTAGTAGCAAGGTGTTAATGTCTCTTTATTCAGAAACGTATCGTTCCAAGCAGACTATCGCATATATCACTCCAGCAAAATGAGTTACAGTATCAGTTATAATTACTGTTGACAGTAATATCAGTATCAGCAAAAACAATTACAGAATATATCACATTTTATGCAAAATTTCTTAATTTCAAATTCTATTTATTTTAAAGAGCTGGTGATAAAATAACCAGCAGTTTGATTGTGCAGTCTCTTCACCCACGGAGTTAAAAACATTTCTAACATGATAAAAATTTACAAAGTTTAACAGTTCTCAAAGATAAACACAAAGCTTTCCATCCCAACAACCACTACATTTAACAGATTATTTTTCCACCATATACAAGTACATAATTTATTGCCACAGGCGGCTGTGGAGGCCAAGTTATTGAGGGTTTTTTTAAAGCAGAGATTGATAGGTTATTGATCAGTAAGGGCATAAAAGGTTATGCGGAGAAGGCAGGATAATGAGGTTCAGAGCGAAAAATAGATCAGCCATGATCGAATGGCGGAGGAGACTTGAAGGGCCGAATGGCCTAATTCCGTCCCTATGTCATATGGTCTATATAGAAACAGAGGCGGAGAACTCTAATGGCACATTTGTGTTCGGCCACAAAGTAAGATCATTGTTGATCATGTACCTCAATTCCACTTTACTGCACGATCCCCATAACTTTTGATTCCATTGAAGTCCAATAATATGTCATTCGATGACTGATCATCCATGGCTTCTGGGATAGACAATTATATGCACACTAACTAAAAGAAAATGTTCCTCTTAGTTCCGAATGATTGTTCCTTTACTCTGGTCCTCAGGTTTTTCAGACTCTTTGTCAACTATGGACTAAGTTTCTAATTTTCTTCCCGTCATTGTTCTGGACATCGTTATATCTGGACTTTCAGAAGGCTTTCAACAAGGTCCCACATAAGAGATTAGTATGCAAACTTAAAGCACACGGTATTGGGGGTTCAGTATTGATGTGGATAGAGAACTGGCTGGCAGACAGGAAGCAAAGAGTAGGAGTAAACGGGTCCTTTTCAGAATGGCAGGCAGTGACTAGTGGGGTACCGCAAGGCTCAGTGCTGGGACCCCAGCTATTTACAATATATATTAATGATCTGGATGAGGGAATTGAATGCAACATCTCCAAGTTTGCGGATGACACGAAGCTGGGGGGCAGTGTTAGCTGTGAGGAGGATGCTCGGAGGCTGCAAGGTGACTTGGATAGGTTGGGTGAGTGGGCAAATGCATGGCAGATGCAGTATAATGTGGATAAATGTGAGGTTATCCACTTTGGTGGCAAAAACAGGAAAGTAGACTATTATCTGAATGGTGGCCGATTAGGAAAAGGGGAGATGCAATGAGATCTGGGTGGCATGGTACACCAGTCATTGAAAGTAGGCATGCAGGTGCAGCAGGCAGTGAAGAAAGCGAATGGTATGTTATCATTCATAGCAAAAGGATTTGAGTATAAGAGCAGGGAGGTTCTACTGCAGTTGTACAGGGTCTTGGTGAGGCCACACCTGGAGTATTGCATACAGTTTTGGTCACCAAATCTGAGGAAAGAAATTCTTGCCATAGAGGGAGTACAGAGAAGGTTCACCAGACTGATTCCTGGGATGGCAGGACTTTCATATGAAGAAAGACTGGATAGACTCGGCTTGTACTCGCTGGAATTTAGAAGATTGAGGGGGGATCTTATAGAAACTTACAAGATTCTTAAGGGGTTGGACATGCTAGATGCAGGAAGATTGTTCCCGATGTTGGGGAAGTCCAGAACAAGGGGTCACAGTTTAAGGATAAGGGGGAAGTCTTTTAGGACAGAGATGAGAAAATCATTTTTCACACAGAGAGTGGTGAATCTGTGGAATTCTCTGCCACATAAGGTAGTTGAGGCCAGTTCATTGGCTATATTTAAGAGGGAGTTAGATGTGGCCCTTGTGGCTAAAGGGATCAGGGGGTATGGAGAGAAGGCAGGTACAGGATACTGAGTTGGATGATCAGCCATGATCATATTGAATGGCGGTGCAGGCTCGAAGGGCCGAATGGCCTATTCCTGCACCTATTTTCTATGTTTCTATGTTTCTTGCCTTCCGTTCCTTTCCCAAATTGTTATCCCAGTTATCTTTAATGATGTTAACTTTTTACATTTCATTATTGCCAATCTTTTGCAGTTCTAATTTTTCCCCTCTTGTCAGTCCCTACACCAGCCACAATGTCATTCTCACTGCTTCCTTACAGTCTTCCCCCACAGTTATTCCTGCAGAGAAGATGACCACTTCTTATCAACTTAACTATGCAACGAAAACCTGGCGACATTATCTCTTTTTTGATTGGTACGGCTGTGGGGGTCAAGGAAAGAGCGTTAACGTCACGGCCCTGTTTCCACCAATCTTTCCACCACCACGCACAAGAAGCGACAAGACAGACACCATTGTATGCAGATGGCGAGAAGTGTTTTCAGCTCTGGCTGAACAACTAATCTTGTGTGTGCTGGATAAGAAGAGTACGGGTGTCAAAGGTTATGGGGAGAAGGCAGGAGAATGAGGTTAGGAGGGAGAGATAGATCAGCCATGATTGAATGGCAGAGTAGACGTGATGTGCCGAATGGCGTAATTCTACTCCTATTCCTTATGATCCCCTAATGTATTGTCACTGCTATAAGCCGACAAGACAAATCCTAGCAGTTTAGGGCATTCCAGAAACAGTGATGAGAGGTCGAATGCTGAGCCTCGACCAAATCGCCGACCATCCTTTGCCTCCATAGATTGGCTGGCTGAATTCCTCCAGCACCTTGTTTTTTGCTCCAGATTTCAATGACTGCTGACAGTCATAGAGTCAAATAGCAAACTACAGGCTCTTCGGCCCAATTTGCCCATGCCGACCAAGATACACCATCTACACTAATCCCACCTCCCCACATTCGCCCCCCATATCCCTCTAAACCTTTCCCTATCCACGTACCTGTCCAAATGTCTTTTAAATGTTGTGAGAGTACCTGCCTCAACTACCTTTTCTGGCAGCTTGTTCCTATTAACTCTTCTCTGCACACTTTCCAGCTTAACAAGGTAACCAAAACTGAACACAATACTGCCAATGTGGTCTCACCAACATCTTGTACAACTTTAGCATATCCTCCCAAATTCTATACTCAGTACCCTGACTGATGAAGGCTTATGTACTGAAAAGCTTCTTGAACACCCTATCTACTTGTCACACCACTTTCAAGGAACTATGCACCTGCACTCCTAGATGCTTCTGCCCTACAACTCTCCCGAGGGCTCTGCCATTCGCTGTATATGTCCTGCCCCCATTTTACTTCCCAAAATCCAGCACCTCACACATTTCAGTGTCTGTAGTCTCTTCTGTCCCTTCAATGTGAGGACTCTTTATGCACAATTTCCAAATGGCACAAATTTGAAGGCGTGTTGAACTGTGTGGAGGAAAGTGATAGATCTCAAAGCAAAATGTGCATGGGCAAGTGGCAGGTGCATTTTAATGCTGAGAAATATGTATTATATACTGCAGGTGGAATGAGGAAAAACATTTTGAACAAGAAGGCACAAATCTAATATGTGTATAAGAAGAGATGATGGGGAAACATGAAAGTGGCAGGGCAGATTGAGAAATTGGTTAAAAATGGAATTCTGTGGTTTATAAAAAGAAGCATTCAACATAAGAGCAAGGAAATCATGATGAATCTTTACAAAAGATTGTTTCGAGCAAAATTGGAGTATTACTAGGTACCTATGTCACCTCTAAAAATTAAAAAAACTAGATTTTCAAACTTTTTAAATTTGTGATATTGCAAAGAGATAATTCAAGTTTTTTAAAAAATTCATTAACTAAATTAGGCGCAGTCCCTTAAACAACTTTAAGCAGTTTATACAAAAACCCACCGGAGATACCGGCGGTAAGGAATTATATGCATACCAGCACCTTTTTGTCTGCAAAAAAACTCTGAGTTTTGTCCATTTCTGTTTCTGGAAAGATGCAAAGGATTTAGAAAAGACGCAGAAGAGATTTCCTTAAATTATTTAGGGATGAGGGATTTTAGTTCTGTGGAATAACTGAAGAAGTTGTTCTATTTCGTACGGATGAGGTTGAAAGAGGATCCGACAGAGGTGTTTAAAATCATGAAAGATCCAGATTGATAGAGAAAAAAACTGTTTGAAATGACAGAAAAGTGAAGAACCAAGTGTTTGACAAAAAGTGACACAGGAAATAGTTTTTTTTTTGCAGCACATTAATAAGAATACAACATAACATTATAAAGGAATTTAACATTAAACATAAAAAAACATCCCCCCACAATGGTTCCCACTGTGAGGGAAGGCACAAAGTCCCACACTACAAAGACGTACAGGTTTGTAGGTAAATTGGTTTGGGTTGTATACTTGGTATAAGTGTAAATTGTCCCTAGTATGTGTAGGCCTGTGTTAATGTGCCAGGATCGCTGGTCGGTGCGGACTCGGTGGGCCGAAAGGCCTGTTTCCGTGCTGTATCTCTATACTAAACTAAACTATATACACAATTACAATCAAGCCACCCACAGTGTACAGATACATGATCTTTGGCGTGCACAGCCTAAAGTTGCTGGTCAACTTGTTCTATTTGAACTTTTGTTTGTGCACGTCGGGTTGATTGCATTAGTCGAAACAGGGTGGACCACCTGAAGGTTGCAATCTCCCACACTAGATACATGATAAATGGAATAACGTGAATAACTTTTTGGACAAGATAAAGTCCAGTAAAACACAATCAAAGATAGTGCAAGGATCTCCAATGAGGTAGATGGTAGCTCAGGACTGCTGTCTAGTTGTTGGTAGGATGGTCCAGGATGCATCATCTGACTAGGATTACATTAGTGTTGCAGCTTGCTGTGTTCAATTAAGCTGCTGCATTCCCTACACTCCCTAGCAATGACTACCATTCATAATGTACTTCTTTGGCTCAAAGTCAATTCGGCCTGCCCTAAGGTCACGTAAGGCACAATATAAATAAATAAATACAAATAGTTCTCTCTTTTGCTTCCCAGCCCAAGAGATCTGAGACTACTTATTGTTGGCCAAACACTTTAATTCCCCTTCTCATTCCCACACTGACCTTTCTGTCTGAGGCTTCCTCCATTGTCAGAGTGAGGCTAAATGCAAATTGGAGGGAAATTGTCATATTTCGCTTGAGCAGCTTACAATCCAGTGGTATGATGTTGATTTCTCTCACTTCAAGTAACCCTCTTATTCCCTCTCTCTCCATCCCTCCCCCACTCAAGTTGCACCAGCTTCTCGTTCTCACCTAGCAAATAGCTAACAATGGCCTTTTCCTTTATTATCAATATTTTTTGCACATCTTTCATTCATTTGTTCCATATCTCTTTACATCACCGTCTTTTTCTCTCTTTCTCCTTTCCCCTGACTCTCTGTCTGAAGAAGAGTTTCAACCCGAAACGTTACCCATTCCTTCTCTCCAGAGATGCTGCCTGTCCCGCTGAGTTACTCCAGCATTTTGTGTCTATCTTCTTGTTGGCCTGCCTCAGATCCATGCTAAAATCACTTAACCCGGCACGGATTGGGAATTAAAACTGAAATAGACGATTCTTTGTTTAAACAGTGCGGTACCACTTCGAGTAGACTATACACTGACAGATTAATGTGATGACCCAGTTAAACAAAATTTATGTTTTCATTTTCTTTGCATATCCTGACGCTTCTGCTGAAGTGCAGTGAGTGTTGCTCTTGTACTTTAATCAAAAAGTATGGCGTTTAGGGTAACTTGGCACAATCATGGCAGAGGAATAATTGTTACTTGGTATATGCTGTTTTTAATGCGTAAAAAAGGGAAAGCAGGAAGAAAAATCACAGGAACCTATAATTTTTTTTTTTTAAGTAAAACACAAATGATTAGTTTGTATTTTTAAGACACGTAACTAAAAACAAGGTGATTCCCAACATGCACTAAAGCTTGTGTTTTTCCGCTCCCTGGCCACCCACAAAGCAAGAATAAAGTCTAGCCGACCCAAATCTGTTTAGCAGGGAGACTGGAAACACCAAGAAAGCACTTAATTAGGTGTTATATTGTGGATTACTGCAACCTTTAGGTTGAAGCTTTCCCCCCCCCCCTGCCCCCGCCCCCCCCCATGCCACCGCCCCTCTATCTAACTGGCTTTGCAAATCTTTTATTTTCCTATTATGCATGTTTCAAGGTTCACTCTTTCTTGCTTGCACACTCGTAGCTTGGAGCACATCTGTCAGAATCGATGAATCAGAACTCTTGTCAAAGAAGGGTCTCGACCTGAAATGTCACCCATTCCTTCTATCCAGAAATGCTGCCTGCCTGCTGTGTTGCTCCAGCTATGGCTATCTTGCGTGGCTATCTTTGATGAATCAGAAGTTGGTTTTCTGCTCTCCATTCTCCGAGACTACTTATCCTCGCTTGCATTTTCAGTCCGATGATTTTGGTCTGGGCATGCTGATTGCTCCCCTCCACCCCAACTGCTGAACAATTCTCTTAATTCTTGAACAAAAGCAGAAATTAAACATGTGTGTGTGGCCAGTTTGGCAAGATGTCCTATATCATTGTTTCATTGAGTCATACAGCGTGGAAACAGACCCTTCAGCCCAACCCTGCGTGTGTTTTCTCCGAGATCTTCGGTTTCCTCTCACACTCCCACACTCCAAAGACGTACAGGTTTGTAGTTTAATTAGCTTGGTATGAATGTAAATTGTACCCAGTGTGTGTAGGATTGTGTTAGTATGCGGGGATCGCTGGTCGGTGCGGACTCAGTGGGCCGAAGGGCCTGTTTCTGTGCCGTAGCTCTAAACTTAAAAAAAACTAAATTCCACAATTTGCTTTCTCATTCTTTTCCAGTTATCATAAACGCACATCCTCTGACTATTGATCCTCCTGCCAATTGAAACAATTTCTCACCAACTGCCCTCTCAAAATCTGTATAGTTTTGAAGATCTCTGTGACATCTTCCTCGTCTCTGACAAAACTTCTTCCAAAATCTTCTGGAATGAACATGAATGGAAAATCGAAGGATTTGACATCTCCTTTCCAAACTTTCCAGTCATGTAATAATGTATAGTTTCCAGCAGGTGGAATAACTTACCTTTGCCCATTCATAGTATTCAGGAAAGGAAAATGCTTTCAGTAAAATATTATCTGATCACACAATTATAGAATTTAACCTGCAATTGATTGAGGAAACACTTAAAATGTTATGCAACCCTTTTCTCCAAGGTTATTTATCATGTCTCTGTTCAAACATTGACGCCTGAAGCAATAATGAATGCATTAGAGAATGCAAGATGCATAATACTGTCATAATACTCTTAATATTTGATCATCAACTAATACTTTTCTTCATTTTCATTCCTTGTGATGTCTTATTTGTACTGTAACACTTGTTAATATTTGTATTTCTAATTCTGTCCTCCAGTTAAGAATAGAAGTGAATTGTGTGTTGCACTGCCTCAGATAATAAGCACCAGTTCAATATTTTATGTTGTATTTTGGCTAACACTCTGTCAAATTGACCATTAAGTGGGAGCAGTTACAGAGATTTGCAGATTGTTCTTTGCAGTATGTGGAGTCCTAATCCCAACACAATCTTCATGCTAGCATAGGATTTCATGGCAAGCTGGTTATGCTTTAATCAGGACTCCACTGTAATTAAGACTATTCTGACCTGCTCTCTCATCTACTAATCCAGCAATCGGGCAAAGGGCTTAAAATTGCTGCCAGTATCCAGTTACTTCAGTCTTAGCTCATGTTATTTCCCTTAATAAGTGGACTGCCTCGCATTTACCTCAGTAAATTGGACTACTTTGTCTCTGAGCATTGGAGATGATGTTTGTGAGGCTTTTTGCAGTGTTTAGCTGCAATTACTTGTCGCAGCAAGGTCTTCAGTTTCCTATTATCCATTAATAACCTCCAATGGGAGCCGTGACTGCAATTTACCTCCATTTGACTGCCTTACAGCATCCACTAATGAAGGGTCGAGGTGTATTTTTCGCATTACTCTATGGCTGAGTGCTCTCCGAGTTTGTCTCACCCTGTGACTATCTGTGGTGCAAAGAATGTTATAAATTGGGAGCTGAATTTTTTGCAGGTAAATGCAGAAATTGTCAGGCATTTATCTTCTGCAAAAATATTGACAGTTCATTCAATTGATGGAAAACAATAGCAGCGATTATATCAAAGATAGACATAAAGTGGTGGAATAACAGCATCTCTGGTGAAAGAAGACAAGTGACATTTCGGGTCGGGAAATTATACTTTTGTGCAATATTAAAGGATAATATTTCAGAGGCTGAAAGTTAGGAAATGAGCTGGACTTAACATGGGCATTAACAGAGGTAAACGTGTCCAAAGATGGCAATTATTGGGACCATGGAAAGCAGAGGAAAAAATACAAAGACAAGCATTTTCGGGTATTTTGCTAAATATCCAGCAAAATAATTGCCTCAGTGGTTTGAAGAGCTAAACACATATATGTTTCAAAACCTCTGTTCTCTTTAGAACCTGTCCCTTGTTATTGAGGATGCCCTGCTACCTACCACTCTGATTTTGTTGGTTCTGAATAGACTTACAATAGGTGTATAGAATGGAAACAGGACCAATGTGCCCATGGCGACCAAAATGCCCAATCTACACTAGTCGCACCTGCCTGTGTTTGACCCATATCCCTCCAAACCTTTCCTATCTATGTTCCAATCAAATGTGGAAAGTCATGTACAGATGGGACGGGTGGGGGTTAAAGGGGCAGGTCAATGAGTACTTTATCTGCTCATTCCACTGCTTACCAGGGTCTCTGTGTGCTTCTATTGAATAGCCTTGTGGTCATTCAATCTCATCCCGAATGATCTTTCTTCATTTAGCCCAATTGTGGGCCTGAGATTCCTACGAGTTAGTTGGGGTGCTGCATTTTTGCAAGGTGGTTTTGAGTACAACCTTGAACCTTTCCTTTGCCACTTTGCCATCTCTTTCCACAACAGAGCTCAGAAAGAATGCTTCAGATGTCTAGTGTTAGACATACAAATAATATAGCCTCCACAATGTAGCTTACTCAATGCTGCGATGTTTCGCCCAGAAGATGACACTGACCTCTATTTACTTGTCCTCACAGAGAATGTTGTGGAGACAGTTGGTGGCTTTTACCCTGTGCCTTGATATGTCTGATGTAAACAGTCTAAGTCCACGATTTCATCGGCCTAGGAAGATTAGGATATTCCAGGGAATTTTAGACGAGCTGTCTTCACGAAGGGAGATATCTAACTGTGGTAAGTACAGAAGAACCTCCCTGCTGTCTACTACAGGGAAATTCTTTAACACAGTCCTTTCATTGCCTCCGCCTCGTGGCCACAGAGATGCTCCCTGATTCAGATTGATCCAGAGGCAAAGAGGACAGAGATCTTCACTGTGTAGTAACACCAAGAAAAGTGCAGGGAGCAGCACTAGACACAAATACAATAGATCGTATCAAAGCCTCTGTCTTTATTAATCAGTAGGGACTGTGAGGTAGCCTCCTCCAGTTCCATTGCACACGGAAATTCTTCTCAATTTTACCATGAAGATTTTTATCATGTATATTACTCAGAAGATTAACGGATATCTAATGAGAAACATGGTATGCTTGCTTTCGTAGGTTGGGCCATTGAGTATAAGAGTCAGGAAGTCATGATGCAGCTCTATAGAAATCTGGTTTGGCTGCATTTGGAGTATAGTGCGCAGTTCTGATCAAAGATCTTTGGTTCTGATCGCCCCAAATACAGGAAGAATGGGGCGTCTTTGGAAAGGGTGCAGAGGAGGTTTACCAGAATGATGCCTGGATTATGGGGTATTAGCTTCAGGGAGAGGTTGGACAGACTTGGATTATTTTCTCTGGAGCACCAGAGGTTGCGGGGAGACCTGATAGCAGTATTTAAATTCTGAGAGGCATTGATAGAGTATTCAGTCAGAATCTTTTTCCCACGATGGAAAAATGAAATACTCGAGGGCAGAACTTTAAGGTGAGAGGAGCAAAGTTGAAAGGAGATGTTCAGCAGGCACGTAAATCGATATCAAAACATGGGGTGGACCGGGGGACACACAATTTCTTGCCGGCTGCGCGCGCATGCGCACACTTACACACACACGCGAGGCTTCGGAGGCTTCAGCCGTGGGCCCTGTGGACGGTAATTAGTGCCGGGTGCCGGCAGTCGCCGAAAAAAATTGCGTAAGCGGGGCAGGCCTTTTAATTTCCCATTGAGTTTTCAGCTCCCACTAGTCGAGATGCAGGTGCTTTGTGAAAAAAGTGATGAACGACTCGAATTGTTCTGCAGAACACTACTCATTAAACCCGACACAATACCTTGCCAAGCTTGTAATGGGGGGGGACCGTCCTACACTTCTGAAAACATGGAGGGGACACGTCCCCCCCCCCCGCGCCCCCCCCCCCCCCCCCCCAGGGATTTCCGCCCCTGATGTTCAGGGCAGGTTTTTTTTTTACACAGAGGGTGGTAAATGCCTGAAATGCACTGCTGGGGGTGGTTGTTGAAGCAGATACGTTAGTGGTATTTAAATTTTGGATAGGCACATGGGAATGCAGGGAATGGACGGATATGGGTTATTTGAGGTAGATAATGGCATCATATTCAGCACAGACATTGTGGGCTGAAGGGCCTGTTCTTGTGCTACACTGTTCTATGTTCTATGGCATGCCACTCTCTTATAAAGTAAGTAAGTAAGTTTATTGGCCAAGTATTCACATACAAGGAATTTGTCTTGGTGCTCCACCCACAAGTAACAACATGACATACAGTGACAGTTACGAATGATTCAGAAAACACTAAACATTAATAATAATAAAACATTAATGATAAAACACCATTGATCAAGCATGTGAACCAACAAAATACTATAATGCTAAATGCTATATATGCGACCTAATGCTATGATGCACTTGAACTCGAACGCATGTAGTGCCCTTCTCTTAGTTCTAATTATGGTTAAATGCATTTGTCCCAAACTTAGAAACTGTAAGTATGTGGAGTGGATTATAACAGCTTGTACAGTTTCTCTTCTTCATTGTATGATTAGTGTTTCTTTGGTGATTAATGTTCTCACATATAGTATGTACAGATGCCATCCTGTGAAAGGCACTTTAGCATTACTCACCCCTAAAATAGTCCAACATGTTTTTGAAGTTTAAATAGTTGCTCATGCCCATCTAGTCTGCATTACTGCCATCCACATCAGTAACCAAATACTTCCTTGTCAACTATTGCCTGAACTTCCATGAACTCGGTAGAGAGAGTTTGTTTCCTTGTAGAAACTGTGATGATTATTGGAGAAAACTCATTTTAGTGCCAAAGGATTGCGTTATAATATTTAAAAATTCTCATCTTTGTTTTTAATTTAATTTCATTTGTAGGTGCCTGATCTCTGCCTTAATCCGTGCTATGCACTATAATGGCATCATCCCGTAAGACAAGGGTTCCCAACCTGGGGGAAATTTACCCCAAGGGGGTTAATTGCGCCTACCCAGGGGGTAAATTTGTTGATTCTGGATTTGTACATATTTTTTCTCATTGATTGACTGTGTTTGGTTCTGGTATACTGTTCATCATTAGTTGTTCATAAATAAGTGAAATAACATTGTTTAAAAAAAATAAAAAATAAAGTTTTTTTAAAATTAGAAGTATTGTACAGTAATCTCAAACAAACATAAAATTATACATTTCTTGTACCACTTCTTATTTTAAACTTTAATAAGAAAAAGGATAGAGAGAGTTAGCATAGTGAGTGAGTGAAAGAGTGGTCCAGGAACATCCATAGGGACCTAAACCACAAGAAAGAGTTGAACAAAAGAGAAAAACCAAAAGAAGGAAAAAGAAAAAAAAGTAAGATAAGATAAGACAAGATAAAAGGGATGTACCTACTCTCTATCTTTACTCACCCCTCACCAGGTCCTGGAACCATTTATTATCAACATTTTGTTGCACCCTATATTTGTAATAAGTCGATAAATGGAGACCAAATCTTTTGGAAATGGTCTGGTTTACCTGCTAAGAGGAATCTCATATCTTCTAGGTGTAACAGTTCCGACATATTAGAAATCCACATTTTTGTCGTTGGCGTGGGAGCGTTTTTCCAAAATTTCAGTATAAGTTTTTTTGCCGTTATTAAGCCATAATTAAGAAAGCTCCTTTGAAACGAAGACAGCTCCAAACTGGCTTCGATTGTTCCAAAAATGATCAGTTCTGCATTCGGTTTCAATTTTATTTTAAATAATCTTGGGAAAATTTCAAAGATTTCATTCCAAAATTTTTGTATTTTTATACAAAAAACAAAAGAATGTGCTTCTTGGGTTAGACATTTATCACAGATAGCAAAATTTACTTATTTTAGCTTTTGAATAGTATAATCTATGTAAGATTTTGAATTGAATTAGAATGTGTCTTACGTTAATCAAGCATTTATGCACATATAACAAGTCTTTATCCCAACTCTCTTTCAAGATTTTTATAGCTAGTTCTTGTTCCTAATCTCTTCTAATCCTATCAGATGATGGTATTTCTATATTTAGGATGGGATTATACAGGTATGATATTAAATTAGTTGATTCCGCTTTTATATTCATTGTCTCGTCTAATAGATCTGGAGACATATTTTGATATTCTTGTGTATATTTTTTCAAATAGTCACGTATTTGAAAATATTTAAAATATTGATTACTACTCAAATTGTATTTAAGTTGTAGTTGGTGAAATGTTTAAAAAAACTTCCATTATAATACATATCTCCAAACGTTTTAATTCGTAATCTATCCCAGTGTGTAAACGATTTATCTATCGTAGAAGGTTTAAACGAAGGATTATTCATTATAGGTGAAAGAAGCGATAGATTTCTTAATTTTAAAGTTAATTTTATTTGTTTCCAGATTCTAATTGTACTATGGATAATTGGATTTTTACTATATATTGTATTCTTCAATTTTGTTGGTGAGAGAAGGATCGCTCCTATATTAAAAGGGGAACAATCCTCTCTCTCCATTACTATCCAATCCATCTGCTGGGCCGAATTGTCCAACAGGTGAATCATATTTTTGACATTTGCGGCCCAGTAATAATACAAAAAATTAGGGAGTGATAATCCGCCAAATTCTTTAGGTTTGCACAAATGTCTCTTTGAATTCTATGGGATTTATAGTCCCATATAAAATTTGTAATATCAGCATCCAGTTTTTAAATTTGTTTTTGAAATAACATTGTTATGTGCTATTAAAGTTGCCGGGGGTAAACGGGACAAAAAAGGTTGGCAACCCCTGCTGTAAGAGATAGAGTCTGATCTCTGCAACCTCTGCTCTGCTAGACTCCAAAACCATCCTCTTACATTTGTCTGGTTTTATTCAGTCACCTTTGCAGCCACGCGTTATCTGCTCATGAGCATGCACCTTCCCAACTTGAGCAAACCCCTCTACCTAGTTTTTCAAGATGCTCCTAAAATATTACTTCTGACCTAGTTTTGGTTTCCAGATCGAATATCTTATTATGTGAGCCGGGATTTCAATTTGTTACATAATCCTCCTATGAAATTCCTTGGTGTGGTTCACTACATTAAAGATGTTGGTCTAAATTCCAAGATATTCAATACTAGGTATACAGTGGATTATTAACAGTAATGTAGATGGATTATAGACATGAAATTTGTTACAATATAAATTTTGAGTGCATCACATCATTTATCGTGGATATATTATACACTGGGATAAGTGCAAGGAATTGAATGAATAATTTATTCATATTTGGTCTTTTGTAGAGTTAAGGGCCTGTCCCACTTACATGGCAAACAAATTACACGACCTCGTGGTCGCGTTGAGCCGTGACAGTCCCACGAAGGTCGCGCGCGATTTCATGCGTACGCACAGTCGTCTGGAGCGCGTGACGTCATTTGAAGATGGACGCAAAATGCCGGAGTAACTCAGCGGGACCGGCAGCATCTCTGGAGAGAAGCAATGGGTGACGTTTTGTGTCGAGACTCTTCTTCAGTCTGAAAGAAGGGTCTTGAACCGAAACGTCATCCATTACTTCTCTCCAGAGATGCTGCCGGTCCCGCTGAGTTACTCTTGCATTTTGTGTCTATCTTCAATTTTCTTGGCCCCGCTCTGGGAGTATTAGTGGGGGCAGATCCGGACCACAACGGCCGTGAGCCCCAGGCTGAGTTCGACGATCGTTTGCCTGCTTCTGCTGCTGTTAGAGGTGAGACGTTGCGTCACGCCAGGGTCTTGGACCTGTCCCTCTTTGGCCGTCAGTTCCGCGACAGGCTGTTGGCGCGTGAAGATTTTGTTCGCTACAATAATTTCGGAGCCCCGCGCGATGTCGCGCACAACTACATACCCCTCCGCAATTCTCAGTGGGACCGGCCCCGCTGGGCCATACGATGCCCGTGCGCCTCTATGCGTCCACGGGGTCGAGTAATTTGCGTGCTAAGGACACGTAAGTGGGACAGGCCCTTTAGCAACTGCAGTTGTGTGATGGAATTTGCATGGGAATATGCAGGGATTCTAACAAATTAAACACATGGATTTGGGTGTATTATAGATAGAGATTAAAGGGATTATTAAACACATAAGGGGTATTAATATAGAATCAGAGAAACATTGCATAGAAGGAGGTCATGTGGGCCTTTCTGTTCCTTGGACAACCAAAATGAACTGTTTGTTAGTCCCACTTCCCATCGCTTGATTCATAACCTTGTAGGTTTTACTTCCTCATGTACTCATTCTGGTGCTATTTAAATGACTCCGGTGCCTCTTCAGGCAGTTAGAAGTAACCCATACCCATTGATTCATATGGGTGTCATGGGTTATGGGGAGAAGGCAGGAGAATGGGGTTGAGAGGGAAAGAAAGATCAGACATGATTGACTGGCAGAGTAGACTTGATGGGCCGAATGGGCTAATTCTGCTCCGATAACTTATGAACTTATGAACCCAGCCAAATCTTCACTACTCATTGAGTGAAAATATTTGTTTCTAAATTTTCCTGAAACCTTTCTACCAATTGACCTATATTTGTTCCCAATAGTTATGGTTCTCTCAGCTAAAGAAGATAGATCCTTCCTATCCACATTATTTTGACCTCCCATAATTTTATGCTCCTGATCTCAATTTCCCCTCAGTCTACTTTGTTCCAAAAGGAAAAAGAGAATCTTATTTGGTATCTATAATTCTCCAGAGCTGGTGACATTCTGGTATATCGACTCAGTATTTTTTCTAGTGCTATCAAATCTTTCCCATACATGGTGACCAGGTGTACTTTATGTTAGTGGATGAGTCTAAAATTGGTGGTATAGTGGACAGTAAAAAAAGTTATCTAAGATTATCACGGGATCCTGATCAACTGGGCTAATGGGCTGAAGAATGGTCGTTGAGGTTTAATGCAGAAAAATGTGAAATGTTGCATTTTGGTACAATAAACCAGGGTGAATGGTGCAGGTACATAGGGGAGTGGGTACGTAATTACACAGGGTGCAGATAAATAATTCCATGGAAGTGGTGGCACAAGTAGGAACGGTGGTGAAGAAAGTGTTTGGCATGCTTGCCTTCATCGATCAGTATACTGAGTACCGAAGTTGGGACATCAAGCTGCTGCTGTACAAGACGTTGGTAAGGCCCAATTTGGAGTGTGTCTACTGTTCTGCTTGTCCTTCTATAGGAATTATGCCGTTAAACTGGAAAGGGTGCAAAATAGATTTATGAGGATGTTACCGGATCTAACTGTGTAGTCGGACACGTTTCTGTGGGAGTGCATGGTAACAATCCCTTGCGATCAATAGTAGCCTTTCGGTCCACAGATCGAGAGGTCTTTCAGTCACATTTACCAATGCACTGAAGTCTTGATCTTTACAGAGGATTGCTGGCATCGATTTTTACCTCATAAAAATTTCATGGGAGGATTTTTGTGAATATAAATATGATATCCCAAGTGGAGAAAGTTTAAATCATGCATAGTTTGCTATTTTTTTAATGATATACTCCTAATTTTATCGTGAGTTATTATAGGTCATGACTTTTCGATCCAAATTCTGTTCTTAAATAATTAATTTGTGCCATGCACCATAATGACATCATCGTGTAAGAGAAATACTGAGACTGAATGAAGCCCACATTAGGAAAAGGATGTATTGTCATGAAGAACTTTGCCCATTTTCCTGATAGACAGGCCTAGTGTCCGAAATGATTCTGCCCAACCATTTTGATCATCAAATTTTGCTTCTTCATTATAAAAAAGCACATATAAATGGCACATTGTGTCTATTTTCTAGATAAATTAATGACTCTGAATGCCCCATACTTTAAAAAATGTTAATTATTCAAAAATTATTAAAAGGCAACCAAACTCTTAATTTTTCAAAATCATTTGTGTTAAAATATCTTTAAAAAATAAGGTCTGTTGAATATATTAGAAGTAAACTGAACTAATTGTTAATTATTGGTCTCTAACATTATTTTCTCCACTGATATCTAATATACTAATGGCACATGGTCAGTGATCTCATGTAAGTGCTGGGAATTTTTAGGACAGGATTCAATCTGGTAATTCCAATTATTGCTATTAATATCGCAAAATCTGGCCAACCATCTTACCACCCCATTCCCAGATCTTTCTTAAACAAATCCCCCAACTCATTCCCTCCACGATCTGGTTGCCTGGTTCGGCAACTTGAACGCCCAGGAATGAAGAAGATTGCAAAAAGAGGTGAATACTGCCCAGTCCATCACGGTTACTGACCTCCCCGCCATCAAATAGATCTTCATGAGTTGCTGTCTCAAAAATTGCAGCCAGCATCATCAGAGACTGACATCACCCTGGCCACGCTCTCTCATTTCACTCCTGGCATCGGGAAGAAGGTACAGGAGCATGAAAACTGTGATGCCCAGGTTCAGGAGCAGTTTCGTATCTACAACCATTGGGCTATTAAACATGACAATCTCCAAATAGGCTCTGAGCTTTATAGACTTTGGGACATTATCTTTGCATTATTATTGTCTGTCTATTATTTTTGCACTATTATTATCTATTTATTTGTCTGTTTGATTTATATATATATATATATATATATATATATATATATATATATATATATATATACTAGACTAACTGGGACCCGTTGGGTCCCACGTTCACACAGGAGGGCTGGTCCCCCAATGCAATATTCCACCTCTCCACCAATTCCAATATTAGTGGCCAGTGTGTGGGGGGGGGGGGGGCTCTCTGGAGCGCTAGTATGGGTGTTGTGGGCCAAAGGGACTGGTTTCCATAGGGCTAGTATGGACATTGTGGGCCAAATGGATTCTTGGGCTGGCAGCTCAGTCACTCCGGCATGGTGGGCTGGCAGCTCAGTCACTCAGGCCTGGTGGGCTGGCAGCTCAGTCACTCAGGATTGTGGGCTGGCAGCTCAGTCACTCAGGCCTGGTGGCCTGCCAGCTCACTCAGAAATTCTGCCCAAAGCAGGTGAGAGACTGTGAGAGAGAAGGGGGGAGAGGGTGGAGAATCAATTTCAGACATTTTTCATCTTTTTCTGCAGATCACAGCAATAAAGGAGGAATGTCTATCCTGGCCTGGATCTCACAGGGAGACAATGAAGGGAGGGAGAAAAATACGGGGGTGAGATTTAATACTTGCAGGGGGAATACTTACTGATGGGCCGAAGGGACTCCTCCTGGGCTAGTACAGGCCTGATGGGCCGAAGGGGCTCTTTAAAAAAAATCTGAGTGAAAGGCACTTTTTCTGGACTTTTCCTAGCCTGGCATGAGCCTTTTGGGCCAAAATGCTCCTCCTGGTCTAATACGGGCATTTTGGGCAAAAGGGACTGGTTTCTCGGCTAATAGGGGCCTTGTGGGCTGAAATTCGTGGTTTCAGGCAGGCCATACAACTCATTTCATTTCATTTCCATTTCTATTTCAAGCACAGGGCAGGCCAAACAACTCATTTCATTGTTATTTAATTTCCATTTCCATTTCCATTTCCATTTCCATTTCCATTACAGTTTCAAGCACAGGGCAGGCCAAACAGCTAATTGCATTTTCATTTCATTTCCATTTCCATTGCAATTTCAAGCACAGGGCAGGCCAAACAGCTAATTGCATTTTCATTTCATTTCCATTTCCATTGCAGTTTCAAGCACAGGGCAGGCCAAAGTTCATTGCATTTTCATTTCATTTCCATTTCCTTTGCAGTTTCAAGCACAGGGCAGGCCAAACAGCTCATTGCATTTTCATTTCATTTTCATTTCATTTCCATTTCCTTTGCAGTTTCAAGCACAGGGCAGGCCAAACAGCTCATTACATTTTCATTAAGGGCTAATAAATCATTTATTGCAAGTGCATTGCAGACTCACAGTTCAGTTGATTCACAGCTTAGAATCACAGTTGTGGCCTCTCCCTCGCGATCTTCCAGAGTGACTGCCTCATGTCCATGCATCCGTGGTTTTACAGTCCTGCCCCCCCTCCCCGGAAGGGGCGTTACCTTCATCGTTGTGATTGACAGGCGAGAGAACCAATCAGCTGATCTCAAGATTTTTGAAACACTCATAACTTTTTTATTTTTAATCGATCGGAAACATCCTCGGGGCTGCCTCAGTGGAGGAGGACTGTGAGTAAGATGGCCAAAAATCATAGCGATATAGGGTAGCATTTTTTTTCTAAAATCAATATGCAGCGCAGACAGGAAGTGGTCAAGATGAGGCATTTAGTTATATAGATATTATATATATATATACACTGAACTTTGTTTCTGTTGTTTATTATGGGTTTTGCAGTGTACTATGTTTACATATGTATTGTGCTGCTGCAAGTAAGAATTTAATTGTTCCGTTTCGGGACATATGTCAATTAAACACTCTTGACTACACTAAGTAGAAAGCCTACTTAACTACACGGAGTTCCATTGGTCTCACACACCATTGTATATCTGAGCTTCCTCATTGGGAATAGATACAAAATGCTGAAGTAACTCAGCAGGACAGGCAGCATCTCTGGAGAGAAGGAATGGGTGATGTTTCGGGTCGAGACTCTTCTTCAGGACTCGACCCGAAACGTCACCCATTCCTTCCTCCAGAGATGTTGCCTGTCCCGTGGAGTTACTCCAGCATTTCGTGTCTATTTGCGGTGTAAACCAGCATAGAAACATAGAAAATAGGTGCAGGAGTAGGCCCTTCGGCCCTTCCAGCCTGCACCGCCATTCGATATGATCATGGCTGATCATTCAACTCAGTATCCCATCCCTGCCATCTCTCCATACCCCCTGATTCCTTTAGCCACAAGGGCCACATCTGACTCCCTCTTAAATATAGCCAATGAACTGGCCTCAACTACCTTCTGTGGCAGAGAATTCCACAGATTCACCACTCTCTGTGTAAAAAATGATTTTCTCATCTCGGTCCTAAAAGACTTCCCTCTTATCCTTAAACTGTGACCCCTAGTTCTGGACTTCCCCAACATCGGGAATAATCTTCCTGCATCTAGCCTGTCCAACCCCGTAAGAATTTTGTACGTTTCTATAAGATCCCCCCTCAATCTTCTAAATTCTAGCGTGTACAAGCCGAGTCTATCCAGTCTTTCTTCATATGAATGTCCTGCCATCCCAGGAATCAGTCTGGTGAACCTTCTCTGTACTCCCTCTATGGCAAGAATGTCTTTCCTCAGATTAGGAGACCAAAGCTGTACGCAGTACTCCAGGTGTGGTCTCACCTAGACCCTGTACAACTGCAGTAGAACCTCCCTGCTCGTATACTCAAATCCTTTTGCTATGAATGCTAACATACCATTTGCTTTCTTCACTGCCTGCTGCACCTGCATGCCTACTTTCAATGATTGGTGTACCATGACACCCAGGTCTCGTTGCATCTCACCTTTTCCTAATCGGCCACCATTCAGATAATAGTCTACTTTCCTGTTTTTGCCACCAAAGTGGATAACCTCACATTTATCCACATTATACTGCATCTGCCATGCATTTGCCCACTCACCCAACCTATCCGTCACCTTGCAGCCTCCTAGCATCCTCCTCACAGCTAACACTGCCCCCCAGCTTTGTGTCATCCGCAAACTTGGAGATGTTGCATTCAATTCCCTCATCCAGATCATTAATATATATTGTAAATAGCTGGGGTCCCAGCACTGAGCCTTGCGGTACCCCACTAGTCACTGCCTGCCATCCTGAAAAGGACCCGTTTACTCCTACTCTTTGCTTCCTGTCTGCCAGCCAGTTCTCTATCCACATCAATACTGAACCCCCAATACTGTGTGCTTTAAGTTTGCATACTAATCTCTTATGTGGGAGATTATGTGGCATCTGCAGTTCCTTCCTACACATTCCTCATTGGGGTATTTATCTTCAGTGAACTAAGCCAAGTGTTCGCCACATTTGGTTTATGAGCCATAATTTGTGATTGAAGTATTTGATTTTCTTGTCTGTTGAAATGTTGAATTCAGGTTGTGAGAAATCATCTCTCTCTGCCTCAGTTCAGCCCTTTTCCGCACCATGTACCTGAGTCAAGAACAATAATATCAAATGTTTCACCTGCTTATATGTTTTACCCCAGAATCGTGAAGCCAGCTGCCTGCTCTGTTGCTGCACCTGCAAATGTTTCACTCAATATATTGCTAAAGCAGGTGGCCCATTTATGTCTCAGCGATTGAATCTAATTTTGGTTGCCAGAACCAAACCTATGCATGATTTGGCTGTATCATTTCCAGAGAAGTTTGCAATATTGACTTCCAAGCAGGTCCGGATTTAGATGAAGGGAGGCCCTAGGCTTCAGCCTATGAAGCCTAGTGGTAAATCCAGCTCTGCTTCCAAGCAATGTGTGCAAATCACACCAATACCTAATACCCTTGCACATGATGCACAAATATCAATTAATGGTAACGTCACTGACCTTTAGACTTTAAACTTTAAGGATACAGCGCAGAAACAGGCTCTTCAGCCCACCGAGCCCGAGCCGACCAGCAATCACTCTGTACACTATCGCTATCCTACATACTAGGGACAATTTACCATTTTACCGAAACCAATTAACCTACAAAACTGTAGGTCTTTGGAGTGTGACATGAAACCGGAGCACCTATAGAAAACTCACACGATCACAGTGAGAACGTACAAACTCCGTACAGAGAGCACCCGTAGTCAGGATCGAACCTGGGTCTCTGACGCTGTAAGGCAGCGCGCCTGCTTTCCGCCTCAAAGTCTAGATTGCTGTATTTCGATGCAGTGGAATTAGTTGTAGGGTGGGGTGGATGGTGGTGGAGGGGTTTGGGAGGGGCTGGTTGACAAATAATTAGGCTGGATTCCTGTTCTTGGTGGTGGTGGTGTGGAATTCCTGCTGGAATTCCTTGAGGGAATGAAGGGAACATTTGGTTGGGTTTTCTGCTGTCGCCAAGGCAGAAGAAGTTGCTATTCCAGATCCCAACCTGTTTTGTGGTGGGGTGAAATTACGACGGGGTGACTGATCTGTGGTCGCAGCCTCCTTTCAAATGACCGTGACGCAGTCAGAAACAAACACAGCGTAAAAACGAAGGGAAAAATGAGATTAATGACACACGCAGCACATGCAGTATTTTGAAAAAACAATTGTGGGATTTGAAGGCTGACATGCTGTTTGCCTACAGGACTTGGAAAAAAGCTCTTTAACAGTCATCTTTTGGCCTATGCAACCGGCCTAGATATCCTCCCTGAGTGAGATGTCATGCTAAAGGAACTAAAAAACGGTGTTGTATTCTGTCCTGAATTAATGAGTGATAATTAGGTTCTGCTGCCCTTATAAATCCGACAAGGAGGGAGATTTCATTGAGCTGGGCTGTGTGTGTGACTTCCCAGTGCTTCCAGACTGCATCCAGCTGCTTTAATAACTTCACTTTAATCCTCAGTAAACAAATGTTTGAGGGAGGTCACTTGTTAACGTCTCTGGGTAATATTGCTCGCTGAAACGACACCTGCGTTATATGGTTTTTGTTTAACACGGTTACTGAGGGGACATTGCTATTTATTTTGGCAGACAACACACAGCTGCTCTTATATGCAGGAAAATGAAGCCAACAACTACTGAAGAATTTATACATGGACCATTCACCGAGCCAAAAAAATGTGCGTGCGTTTTCTTTCCTGCATATCTCCCTGCACTGACTCCCCATCCCCCATTTTTTGGCTGTAAAATTTCGAAAGCTGATATTCCTTCCCAGGCACTGTCACAAATAATTTGTTCTAGCTTCTCGATTTCAAGTTTCTCTCCATCCTGGGCAACAAACGGGAAGTGCACACCACATTAATTGTGTTTGCATTACATATGTAATATTTCAGTGTGTTCCAAGCAGCTGCTGGAGTTTAAAGTGGAAACAAGGCAGTGACACAGAAGGCAGCATTTGTGGCATGAATCTGCAACTTGTGTGTTTTTCTCCATTTAAGGTTGCAGATACTCGGTCTCCCAGTGTATTCAGGGTGAGGTTGGACATAACACTGGGTGCACTGGTGAATTTAAATGTTAGGATACCTCGAGGTATCATGCGGTGTGACTAATACATTTGGGACTGCCGTTAGTTGAGACTCATTGTCTTTAATAAAGGGTGTTCTGTTTAAACCTCGATGTCAGATAATTTGCCGATGTCAGTAGCAACATAAATAAACCAATCGGCACCATACAGTGAGACAAACAAGTGATATATGAACTATGGGGAGAGGTGAGCCTTGAGGTAAAAACTAGCCAGAGCAGGCTGGATGGGCCAAAGCCTAATCTTGCATCCATTATTCTTTTCCCTTCCTCCCTCCCTCTCTCCCACCCTCCCTCTCTCCCTCCCTCTCTTCATCCTTCCTCCCTCCCTCTATTCCTCCTCTCTTTCTTTTCCTTTTCTCTTTCTCGCTTTCCTTTTCACTTCCCACTTCTGTTCTCTCTTTCAGCCCTTCTCTTTTTCTCCACGTCAGTTCTCACTTACCACCATTCATACTTTCTTTCGCTCCTTTTTCATTGTTTGTCCCCTCTGGACTTTGCTGCCTTCCCCCACAGTGGGAACCATTGTGGGGGGGATGTTTTATGTTTATTGTTAAATTCTGCTAAATTCTTTAATGTTGTGTATTATCTTTATTCATGTGCTGCATTGGCAAGTCGAATTTCTCTACACCAATTAGTGTATGTGACAATAAATGTCTCTAATCTAATCTTATCTTCATTCATTTCTTGCTTTGTCATTTTATGCTTCGTCAACATATTAGATTGCATCACTGCAAAACAAAAACCTGTTTAAATTATGCTCTTTGCATCCCTTTCATAATCTTACAAAATGCTTTGCAGCCAATAATATCCTTCTGAAGTCTTGTCGCTGTGACAATGGGAGAAGCATTTCCCCGTTGCACACAAACTCCCAGCCAAAATAATGTGATAATAATAAAATAATTTGTTATTGTGACGCCATTTGAGGCCTCTGGGGGATAAATATTGCCCAGACAACTGGAGAAAACTTCACATTTTCCATTTCAGTTTCTTTTTTGTTCATCTGGGAGAACAGATTGGGTACGGGGTTGCTGAATCATTTGTAAGATGGCACGGCCAGCTTTGAATTACACTCTTGGAAACGCACTGGCACATGAGCCAAGATTTTTGTCCTCAAGTCTCTTGAATGGGCATGACAGTTTAAAAAGTGATCTTGGCAGTCTGAACATTGTATTGCAAAGAAGTACAATATCTTGGATTTGATCTACACAATAGACAATAGGTGCAGGAGTAGGCCATTCTGCCTTCAAGCCAGCACCGCCATTCAATGTGATCATGGCTGATCATCCCAATCAGTACCCCGTTCCTGCCTTCTCCCCATATCCCCTGACTCTGCTATCTTTAAGAGCCCTACCTAGCATTCTCTTGAAAGTATCCAGAGAACCGGCAGAGAATTCCACAGGCTCACAACTCCCTGTGGAGAAAAAGTGTTTCCTCGTCTCCATTCTAAATCGCTTACCCCCTATTCTTAAACTGTGGCCCCTGGTTCAGGACTCTCCCTACATCGGGAACATGTTTCCTGCCTCCAGCGTGTCGAAACCCTTAATAATCTTATATGTTTCAATAAGATGTCCTCTCATCCTTCTAAACTCCAGAGTGTACAAGCCCAGCCGCTCCATTCTCTCAGCATATGAAAGTCCCGCCATCCCGGGGAATTAACCTTGTAAACCTACGCTGCACTCCTCAATAGCAAGAATGTCCTTCCTCAAATTAGGGGACCAAAACTGCACACAATACTCTAGGTGTGGTCTCACTGGGGCCCTAGAGAACTGCAGAAGGACCTCTTTGCTCCTATACTCAACTCCTCTCGTTATAAAGGCCAACATGCCATTCGCTTTCTTCACTGACCTGATGTCAACAATTCTATTTCAGTCTGAAGAAAGGTCCGAACCCAAAATGTTGATTATCCATGTTCAGCAGAGATGCACACAAAATGTTGGAGTAACTCAGCGGACAGGCAGCATCTCTGGATAGAAGGAATGGGTGACGTTTTGGGTCGAGACCCTTCTTCAGACTGAGAGTCAAGGGAGAGAGAGAGACACAGAGATAAGGAAGTGTCAGGTGTGAAAACGAGACATAGAGCTGGAGAGCAGGAGGAATCACGGAGGGAGAGAAGCGAGAGAGGGTGTTGCAGACCTCTCGTCGGAGAGAGGAGGAGAACCTCTTCAAAGTAGGCATACCTTGAGGAGGTTTTGTGTTGCAGAACTCTCGCAGCCTGACCCTCTGAGTTACTCTAGCACTTTGCAGGGGTTGTTTTGTGTTTGTTTTGTAAACTAGCATCTGCAGTTCCCTGTGTCTCAATTCCAATTTAGTGCTTGGAAAAATAACACATTTAGAATCGTAGATAGTCACTAAAATTATTCACAATAATATCTTGCGTTTATGTAGAATCTCACTAATGAAAAAAAAAATTGGCAGAAGGGCAATATTAGCACAGGCAAAGAAAGCCTGGCCAAAATAGTCATTGTTAAGAACTATCTTATGGAAGACTGAATGGCAAAGGTTGTGAAGTTGGAGTCCAGATAGATAGGCCTGGCTACTGAAGGCAGACATTAGTGCTTGTGCAGTGGATCAGGAGGAACAGTGGGCCAATCCTGACCTTGTGAGCTGTCCGTGTGGAGTTTGCACGTTGGCAGCGTAGAAGATGGATGACACATGTTGCAGAAAACATGTGTTGCCAAAAATTCCAGCAAAAAAGTGTTGGAATAGTTGTCAAGAGATGACAAAGGCGTGATTGAGAGTTTAAACAGCACACAGGGTAAAGCAGTTGTCACAGAGTAATACATACAGCATGGACAACCGGCCCTTCAGACCCACTTGCCCGGGCCACACCTGCCCACTTGTGGCCCATACATCTCTAAAGCTTTCTTATCCACGTGTCTGCCCATGGAGTTAAGCCATGAGTGGAAAAGGAGTCACTGATGAAGAGGACGTGGGTCAGGAGACTGATCATCAGGTCAAATGTAACACCAAAGTTGCACACAATATCTGGTGTGGATGCAACATTTCTAATTTCCGTGATGCATAAATAATTCTTCCCATTTTCAGGAAGTGAATTTGTCACGAAATATCTGGTGACTCGGTTGCCAGAATTTGAACAGACGAATATTAATTTCCAATATATCCTTTTTAGTATTAGAGACACGGAGTGGCAACAGGCCCTTCGGCCCACCGAGTCCACGTCGACCATTAATCATCCGTACACGAGTTCTATCCGACACACTTGGGACAATTTGCAGAAGACAATTGACCTACAAACCTGCACATCTATGTAATGTGGGAGGAAACCGGAGCACCAGGAGCAAACCCATACGGTCACACGTACCAACTCCGGACATACAGCACCCGTAGTCAGGGTCTCTGGTGCTGTAGGGCAACAACCCTACCGCTGCGCCACTGTGCTGCCCTCTTCAGCAATTCTGATACTTTGGATTTATTTAGCTGGTTGTCTCCCACCAGGATGTTACCGGCAATTTGTTTCAATCTGACTTGCTCTTCCTTATGACAGAAGCTGCAATTCCAGTCAATAGCAACTGACTTGGAGAAGTGCTGGCGTTTAAGCAAAAGAGTTGCCAATGCTGCCCTCTGCTGCTGTCAGAATGAACATTCACCTTATAATTCTAAGGTAGACAAAAAAGCTGGAGAAACTCAGCGGGTGAGGCAGCTTCTATGGAGCGAAGGAATAGGTGACGTTTCGGGTCAAGACACTTCTTCAGAGACCATTCTTCATTATAAATTCTGCTGTCTTTTCCAGAAAACCAGAGATTGATACAAAATATTCCTTCGCAGATTGTTTTTCAATGATTAGGGTAATCTCAATATTGCGTGAACATCATATATATTTGTGCACAGAGTCTCTTGCCCAGAGTAGGTGAATCGAGGATCAGAGGACATAGGTTTAAGGTGAAGGGGAAATTAATTTATAGGAATCTGGCGGGGTAACTTTGTCACACAAAGGGTGGTGGGTGTATGGAACAAGCTGCCAGAGGAGGTAGTTGAGGCAGGGACTATCCCAACATTTAAGAAACATTTAGATAGATACATGGATAGGACAGGTTTGGAGGGATATGATCCAAACGCGGGCAGGTAGGACTAGTTTAGCTTGGACACGTTGGCCTGCGTGGGCAAGTTGGGCCAAATGGCCTATTTCCATGCTGTATGACTATGACTAAATATAATACTGAAATAACCATTTCACCAGCATGGTGTGAGGTGTGATCTGATTTTTCCCAGCTCTAAATCTTGGCGGTGGTAGTATGCATTGGTGCCCATGATATTGAAGTGTCTGCTTCAGTGGAAAAACAAACAGGCAACTTATACAAGGGTAGTATGATATTCCCCTTAGAAAATAGGCTGGATTGATATTGGCTGTTACACATACACGAAGGCTCAGACTTGCTTCCCGTCTGCACGAGACCGGGAGTTGATAAAGTGACCTGCAAGTCAAAAAGATGTGAGACGTTTGGTCAGCATTATTTAGTTGCCATTTATTTTGAAGGACAGCTTCGGATATTTCTAAAGGTTGCACCCACTTATTTCCACAACGCAATTCCTAAAAGCTGTTATTGAAAAGCAGTGATTGAGGAGATGACATTTAGAAAATCTGTAGGGCAAAATATTCTGCATTCACGTCAAAATACATCGTGTAAAGGTGTCCGGCAATCGTCTTCATAGCAGTGAGAAGTTCTTGGGGAATTGAACCATTGGACTAATCTCGAGAAGCCGACTGGCAAAGCAACAGAAATTAGATGGGGATACATCCACTTTAAATGGGAACGATGATGTTGTGCAGAATGTACATTGGTACGTGAGTTTCCTCAGAATCCCAGGTTCTCCATTAGATTGGCATCTATATACCTCTGAGAGAAATTTTATAGAAATAGTTTAGTTTAGAGATACAGCGCGGAAACAGGCCCTTTGGCCCACGGAGTCAGCATCGACCAGCGATCCCCGCACATTAACATTATCCTACACACACTAGGAACAATTTACATTTATACCAAGCCTATTAACCTACACACCTGTACGTCTTTGGAGTGTGGGAGGAACCGAAGATCTGGGCGAAAACCCACGCGGTCACGGGGAGAACGTACAAGCTCCGTCCAAACCACCCGGAGTTGGTATCGAACCCGTGTCTCTGGTGCTGAAAGCGCTGTAGGGCAGCAACTCTACCGCTGCGCCACTGTGCAGGATGGTTTCCACCAGCTGGATTCTGATCAATGTAAATTGTTTTAGCAACAACCAAAGATGTAGGCAATCTGAACTCTCAAGAATTTAGAACAAATATTCTAAAATGGGTAACTGCTTTGATTCTCCATTTCTAGTTTAGTTTCGTTTAGTTTGTTGCCATGTGTACCGAGTACAGTGAAAAGCTTTTTGTTGCATGATATCCAGCCACCGGAAAGACTATACATGATTACAATTGAGCCGTCCATTGTGTGCAGATACAGGATCAATGGAATAACATATATTGCAAGATAAAGTCTGATTAAAGATAGTCGAGGGTCTCCAATGAGGTAGATGGCAGCTCATGACTGCCCTCTAGTTGTGGGTAGGATGGTTCAATTGCCTGATAACAGCTTTGAAGAAACTTGTCTCTGAATCTGGAGGTGTGTGTTTTCACACTTCCGTACCTCTTGCCTGATGGGAGAGGGGAGAAGAGGTAGTGACCGGGGTGAGACTGGTCCTTGATTATGCTGGCGGCCTTGCCGAGGGAGTGTGGTAGTGTAGATCGAGTCTATGGGAGGGAGGTTGGTTTGTGTGATGGTCTGGGCTGCGTCCACAATCTTCTGCAATTTCTTGCGGTCTTGGATGGAGCTGTTCCCACACCGGCTTTGCGGCTTTCTTTCAACCTTTCCCGTGACTATCATTCATGTTAGGACTGGTGGTGAGAAGTGGACAACACTGTAGGTATTCTGAATGGTCGTGAAGTGCAGCTGTGGGGCTTGGTGGAAATTTTTTGATGCCTATTGCGTTGATTTTTAAGCGTCCTTTAAGGTAAGGTAAACATTTGATCGGCTGGATATTTTTAGCAGTCTAGCAGTATGTTTTCACGTACTAATCTAAGCAGATGTAGAGATAGGGATTGAAAGCAGAAATGGTTCTGCACTGACCTCAGTTTTGTTCTGGAAAACAAACTTAGGGGCAATTAGTAGTCCAAACACAATAACATTACTTAAGAATGAGAACATAAAGGGGAACAGGAGTTTGTTATTTGGTCTTTTAAACTTGTTCTGCCATTCCGTAAGATCTTGACTGATCGACCCCCTGATTCAGCTCCATCTTCCACAACACCTTAGTTTCTCTTAATATCGGAAATATCAGTTGTGTGGATTATTGATGACTGAACATCTTACAGTCCTCATTTGGTGAAGCCATGTCACCGAATACCCTAACAAACCTACATGTGTACTATAGAAAGAGTCCAGAACTGGTACGGTAATTCCACGCACAGGAATATAAGTCAGGCGGAATGGTGGCACAGCGGTAGAGTTGTTGCCTTGCTGCGCCAGAGACCCGGGTTCGATCTTGACTACGGGTGCCGTCTGTACGGACTTTGTACGTTCTCCCGTGACCCGCGGAGGTTTTCTCTGGGTGCTCTGGTTTCTACCCACACTCCAAAGACGTATAGGTTTGTAGGCTAATTGGCTTGGTAAAATTGTAAATTGTCCCTAGTGTGTGTAGGATAGTGTTAGTGTGCAAGGATTGCTGATCGGCGCGGAATAGCTGGGCCAAAGGGCCTGTTTCCGCACTGTATCTAAACTAAACTAAGAAAGCATCTACATGAGGTGCTACTACAAGAAGGCGGCATCCATTATCAAAGATCATCTGGGCTATGTCCTCTTCTTACTGCTGCCATCAGGCAGGTTATACAGAATCCTGAAGTTGCTCACCACCAGGTTCAGGATTTGCTACTTTCGCCACATAATCATAATCATAATCATACTTTATTAGCCAAGTATGTTTTGCAACATACGAGGAATTTGATTTGCCATACAGTCGTCATACCAATAAAAAGCAACAGAACACACAAAATACATTTTAACATAAACATCCACCACAGTGACTCCTCCACATTCCTCACTGTGATGGAAGGCGAAAAAAGTTCAATCTCACCCTTCTTTGTCCTCCAGCGGTTGGGGGCCTTTAACCTTCTGTTGATGGGAAGATCTTATTCCCGTAGCCAGCGGCGGGCCTCCTCGTCGGGACGATCAAGCTCCTGCATCGGGGGGGAATCTCAGCTTCCATGCGCCGGGTGATCAGACCCTGGGTCGGGCCGGTCGAACGCTGTGCGTTTTGGAGCTTCCCGACGTCAGTCTCAACCCGAGAGACTGCGAGCTCCTTGATGTTAAAGTCCTCAGGCTTGGAGCGTCGATGTCAGGCAAGGAATCGGCTC
>CM075991.1:6976554-6991554 GCA_038087875.1 Malacoraja senta
GAAAGAGGACAGGGAGAAAGAGAAGGAGAAAGAGAAGGAGAAAGAGAAAGGAGAAAGAGAAGGAGAAGAGAAGGAGAAAGAGAAGGAGGAAAGAGAAGGAGAAAGAGAAGGAGAAAGAGAAGGAGAAAGAGAAGGAGAAAGAGAAGGAGAAAGAGAAGGAGAAAGAGAAGGAGAAAGAGAAGGAGAAAGAGAAGGAGAAAGAGAAGGAGAAAGAGAAGGAGAAAGAGAAGGAGAAAGAGAAGGAGAAAGAGAAGGAGAAAGAGAAGGAGAAAGAGAAGGAGAAAGAGAAGGAGAAGGAGAAGGAGAAGGAGAAGGAGAAGGAGAAGGAGAAGGAGAAGGAGAAGGAGAAAGGAGAAGGAGAAGGAGAAGGAGAAAGGAGAAGGAGAAGGAGAAGGAGAAGCAGAAAGCAGGAAGTAAAGGAAGGGAAGAAACGTGAAAAAAACAGAAAGAAAGAGAGGTGATGAAAAGAGAGAAGATAAAAGATAAATGAAAAGAAAGCGGGGCTTCTCCCTGCTAGCTGTGTTCCCCTTTTGCAGGTTTGGAGGAAGACTGTCGCACTAGGAGAAAGGCTACCAGCGCCTCCTCTTTGAGGCCATGACTGACTGGGGGGGGCAAGTCTGAGTGCCAGTATCTCATCACCTGCTCCTCCCCCCCCCCCCCCCACATGCAACAAGGGAGTGCGCCAATACACATGGTGCAAAGACTGAGCTGCCAGGACATACCTGAGTCTGCCAGCACCTCATCTGAGGCAAAGACTGAGCTACCGAAACAAACCCGATATCGCCAGTGCCTCCTCTTCAAAGCAGACTGACTGAGCTGCGAGGACAAACCCGACAGCCAACATTCCTTCAAGGCATAGACCAAGTCGTCGGGACAAGCCTGAGACTGCCAGTGCCTCTGAGCTGCCAGGACAAGCCTGAGTCCACCAGCATCTTCTCCTGAGTGAACTGCAGGGAAATCGCTGAGCCTCCTTCTTCGAGATTTGGACTGAACCGCCGGGACAAGCCCAAGATCGCAGTGTATCCTCACATTCACATTGATGATGAGGGACTGCTTTTCCTATGTGGACCTGGACCTTCTCATCCCAATTGTTATTCACTATAAATAGACCATATCAGGTGAGTGCACCCTACTGCGAGTGTTGGTGTAGTCATTGTCGAGCTGGCGTAATCCCTGATGCTACAGCATTAAATAATTGGAACTGGAATGTGGTGTTGATATGTACATTGACTGCATTTTTTCAGATCTTTTGCCAACAAGGCAGCGTATAGATGAATAATAACTAAATATACTTTCTTGATGGATAATTGAGTAAGGGAAGACAATGTTATGTTGCTACTTTAAGGTGGCCACCTTTTTTTAGAGAAGTGTGGACCCACCAGGTCCACACTGACTATCGACTGCCCATCAACACAAGTTGTACGTTATCCCACTTTTGCATCCAATCCCTGCACACAAAAGGAAAACGCACACTAAACCCACACAGTCGCAGGGAGAACCTGCATACTCCACACAGACAGCACCTAACGTTTCTGATGACACAGCGAAGAACTCCGTCCATGTCAATTGCTTTGTATGTGTTAACTCCCAGGAAGGCAGTTTGTTGTTTTGTGATGGTGATCATGGATACAGGTGCATCTGAAATGGCCCAGTATACATTGAGCTCGTCGGGTAGGGACTATTTGTCAGCAATACTGTCTGATTTAACTTTGTAGTCCATGATTGCATGCAAGTCTTGCCACCATACCTACAGTATATAATGGAAACTTTGGTCATTTTGCCAACAAACAGTACGCATGGATAGAGAGTGAATCTGTACATCATGTTCACCTTCCAGCATGGGTAATGATCATTGAGAATTGAAAAAGAAACTCTTAAATGAATGCTTGGAAAATAAGGCATGATAAAGATAATGTTAATAGTTAAGTACCTTCAGATGACTGGCATATTGCCATTTAGACAATAGACAATAGGTGCAGTAGGCCATTCGGCCCTTCGATCCAGCACCGCCATTCAATGTGATCATGGCTGATCATCCCAATCAGTACCCTGTTCCTGCCTTCTCCCCATATCCCCTGACTCCACTATTTTTAAGAGCCCCTATCTAGCTCTCTCTTGAAAGCATCCAGAGAACCTGCCTCCACCGCCCTCTTGAGGCAGAGAATTCCACAGACTCACCACTCTCTGTGAGAAAAAGTGTTTCCTCGTCTCCGTTCTAAATGGCTTACTCCTTATTCTTCAACTGTGGCCCCTGGTTCTGCTCCCCCAACATCGGGAACACGTTTCCTGCCTCTAGCGTGTCCAAACCCTTAACAATCTTGTATGTTTCAATGAGATTGCCTCTCATCCTTCTAAATGACAGTCCCGCCATCCTGGGAATTAACCTTATAAACCTACCTTATAAATTAACACTGTAACCTTATAAACCTCCCTCAATAACAAGAATGTCCTTCCTCAAATTAGGGGACCAAAACTGCACACAATACTCCAGGTGTGGTCTCACTAGGGCTCTGTACAACTGCAGAAGGACATTTATCCAACTCTGAAAAGAATTTGAAAAAACGTTTCACTGTACTTGTACACATGACAATAAACTGGACTAAAGTTAGAATGCAAATATTTCCCTGAGCTTGTCCAGAAATAAACGGCTGATAAGTATTATTTTATTTATATTATTGTAAATATTCATAATATTGATAGGATCTTAAATATTGATGTGCGCTTAAAATCAAGCACTTTTCCCGCAAACTCTGGGACTTGCACCCAAAGGTTGTGAAGCTTAGGGTAAATTAAAATTTCATGTTTGAGATTGTTGTTAGATAAACATACTTTGTGATACGGACAAACTCGGATGAATCTCGTCCAGGCTGGGATCTAATTGAATAGATTGGGTAGGAAGGACCTGCAGATGCTGGTTTACACCGAAGATGGACTCATGATGCTGGAATAATTCAGCAGGACAGACCGCACCTTTGGAGAGAAGGTACAGGAATAGGTAAAGGAAACCCTGAAGAAGGGTTCCGACTCGAAATTTCCTTTTCTCCAGAGATGTTGCCTGACCTCCTGAGTTAAGCCCCTGTCCCACTTTCCCGAGTTACTCACGAATTCTCCCGCGTTTTCCCCTTGATTCAAACTCGGAGAATGTCCGTAGCGAGTCCGTAGACATTTCGTAGCGGCTCGTAATGCCAGCCGTAGGTACTCGGGGCATCAGGTAAGTCGGGATGTTTTTTCAGCATGTTGAAAAATGCCACGAGTAAAAAAAAAAAGCCCCGAGTACCCGCGGCTGGCTATTATCGTAATTCACCGAGTTTGAATCAAGGGAAAACTCGGGAGAATTCGTGGTAACTCGGGAAAGAGGAACAGGGGCTTTACTCCAGCATTTTGTATCCATCTAATTGAATAGATTGTTTGGTGTGGCCCCCTGTTGGTCAGTTTTCAATGTATACTGCAGGTTACTTCAATGGCAACTTGTGCAGATAAAAGTTCAAGAAATTGATCAAGACCTGGGTCGAATTAGTGGTCAAAATGTGTGGGAAGGAACTGCAGATGCTGGTTTATACCGAGACACAGTGTGCTGAAGTAACTCAGTGGGTCAGGCAGCATCTCCGAAGAAAAAGAATAGGTGACTATTCAGGTCAGAACCCTTCTTCAGTATGAAGCAAGATTCGGACCCAGAACGTCACCTATTCATTTTCTCCAGAGATGCTTCCTGACCCACTGAGTTACTCCAGCATTTTGTGCCTATCTTCAGCCCAGCATTTCTTTCACAGCAACATTAATCCAGACTTCGTTAAAGTTGATTTTCAATATATTTTCTAATTGATGAAATCCACTGCAAACACTGTAATTCTTTTTTTTTGGGGGGGGGGGGGGATTTAAAAGGTAGTTGTTAACGGCTGCTGAAACATTAATTTAGAATGAATTTGACACATCAGAACATGCAGGTTATAAATTCTGAAACATTGAAACTAAATTGTTTTCTCTATTGCTCGATTCCATTGTGGAGTCCTGGGTATAGAAGATGCCATTAAGCTGCACAAAATAGGTGTTTCCTTTGTAAGTGTAGAAACGAGGAACTGCAGATGCTGGTATACACAAAACCACACAAATTGCTGGAGGCTGGAGTAACTCAGCAGGTCAGGCAATATCTCTGCCTGTCCCACTGAGTTATTCCTATGGGCAGCATGGTGGCATAGCGGTAGAGTTGCTGCCTTGCAGCGCCACAGACCCGGGCTCGATCCCGACTACGGGCGCTGTCTGTGCGGAGTTTGTACGTTCTCCCCGTGACCTGCGTGGGTTTTGTCTGAGATTTTCGGTTTCCTCCCACACTCCAAAGACATACAGGTTTGTAGGTTAATTGGCCTGGTATAAGTGTAAATTGTCTCTAATGTGTGTAGGATAGTGTTAATGTGCGGGGATCACTGGTCAGTGCGGACTCGGTGGGTCGATGGGCCTGTTTCTGCGCTGTATCGCTAAACTGTAAATCATTTCAAAGCATATAAGATTTACACACATATAAGCTACACTTTGTGTCCTTTTTTTTTACCCTTTCTAAGTGATTAACAAAAGACTACTCTTTTTAAAAAAAATAATGAAAAGGAACCCATTAAATACTTCCAGATCCTAATATCGGGAAACCGCAGATTTGCTCTCCGCCTATGCGTGTGATTTTCTGCACAGGATTATTATTCTTAACACAAAAATCCACGTGCTTAAACTTCTCTTTTAGAGGATTAGGTTACTAAAGAACACAGTGACGATGATCTCAGATGTACAGGCCACAAAGTTCCTTGCATTCCTTTTGTACCCATGTTCTTTTATTATTAAAAAGTTTTTTTTTCTTTTTTTTTCCGCTGGTTGACTTTTTACTTTAGTTCCTGGGAGGCACTGAACTGCTCCTTAGAACAGAAACATGACAATACTGCTTCATTCATCAGACAGATGTTGAATCTGACTCGTGCTTTGACTGCTGATTGTACGTAAATCCTGCTTGAAATCACTTTTGCAGCCTTTTAACTTGTTAGCCATAAGCCTCTTTGTATATGTCTGAAGAGGGAGTGGCCGGGGTGAGACTGGTCCTTGATTATGCTGGTGGCCTTGCCGAGGCAGCGTGAAGTGTAAATGGAGTCTATGGAAGGGAAGTTTGCGTGATGGCCATAATAGGCCATAATAATGTATGTTTAACCTGTGGTTGAGTGGTAACATTCTCACCACCAAGTCAAAAGGTTTTGGGTTCAGGACCCACATCAGTGTCCAAGTCAAGACTGATGCTCCCGGTACAATACTGAGAGAATATTGTTCTGGACCCACTGTCTTTTGCAGTGATTTTGAACTAAGGCCCCCTCGGGTCTCCAAGACTGGTGAAAAAAAATCACAGAGGGTAATTATCTCTGTAGCCATGGCCAACATGTATCTCTGAATTAGTGTCACTGAAGAACTAATTGTCTGGTCATTATTGCATTGCTGTTTGCAGCAAAGATCCTATAGCGGAGCAAGATAGACCACTCCTGCTAAATGCAATGGGCTGACGTGTAGTACGCAACGGAGCGGAACGTGGGCCTTTTTTTCATCCATTTCAGTAACCCGACCCGACTCGCAGTGCAATCAACATTGCGGGGGAACAGTTTGCGTTAATAAATTATGATTCTGAAAATGAGGAGAAGATTTTTACCAAAGAACTGTTATTTTAACGAGGATGTTTCCGTAACCGGCTTCCGTCTCCGCACTAGTATCTTTGCTCCGCTATGGGATCTTTGGTGCGGAGACAGAAGCCGGTTACGGAAATGGGGCTGAAAATTACCCATGAATCTGCCCATGACCATATTACGTCTTTTTGGTCGCGTGATCTATCTTGCTTGCTATAGGATCTTTGGTTTGCAGGACCTGGATGTGGCTACCATGTTTCTGGCACTTCAACAGTTCAGAAGTCACCTCAATGACTAATGTGCTATGGAAAATGCAATAGGCAGTAGTGAAAGCTAAATAAATAATGCCATGGGAGGAACGTGATCTACCTACGATAAAGTTCATGCTCCATTCATTTTATTTATTCATGAGATGTGGATGTTGCTTGCAATGCTGGTGTTCATTGTTCTGAGTTGGAGTTGAATACAGGTGTATTTCATCCCTGAAGGAGATCAGTAATTTTTTTTAAAATTTTAACAACCCTGTTACTTCATTGTGAGATATGAGACAAGGTTTCTGTTTAAAATTTATCGGGATGCATCACAGCATGGATTGGGTACAGCTCCATCCAAGACCGCAAGAAATTGCAGAGAGTTGTGGACAAAGCACAGACCATCACGCAAACCAATCTCCATTCCATTGACTCCATCTACACTCCACTGCCTCGGCAAGGCCTCCAGCATAATCAAGGACCAGTCTCACCCCGGTCACTCCTTCTTCTCCTCTCTCCCGATTTATTTTCTAAATGGGGAGTAAATCCAGAAATCGGAGGTGCAAAGGGACTTGGGAGTGCTGGTACAGGATTCCAAAAATGTTAAAGAAAGCAAACCCAATGCTAGGATTTATTTCAAGAGGGCTTGTATATAAAAACAGGGATGTAATGTTGAGGCTCTATAAGGCGCTGGTAAGGCTGCATTTGGAATATTGTGAGAAATTTTGGGCACCATATCTGTGGAAGGATGTGCTGGCTCTGAAGAGGGTCCAGAGGAAGTTTACAAGAATGATCCCAGGAATGAGTAGGTTAACCTACGATGAGCGTTTGTCGGCACAGGGCCTGCACTCGCTGGACTTTAGAAGAATGAGGGGGGACCTCATTGAAACATACAGAATAGTGAAAGGCTTGGCTAGGGTAGAAGTGGAGAGGATGTTTCCACTAGTGGGAGAGTCTTGGACTAGAGATCATAGCCTCGGAATTAAAGGACGTTCTTTTAGGAAGGAGATGAGGAGAAATTTCTTTAGTCAGAGGGTGGTGAATCTGTGGAATTCTTTACCACAGAAGGCCGTGGAGGCCAAGTCAGTGAATATTTTTAAGGCAGAGATGAATAGATAGATTTGTGATTAGTACGGGTGTCTGCAGGTTCTGCGGAGAAGGCAGGAGAATGGGGTTAGGGGGGAGAGATAGATCAGCTATGATTGAATGGCGGAGTAGACTTGATGGGCCAAATGGCCTAATTCTACTCCTATCGATTATGAACGCATTAACTTTACTTACAATTTATGAGTGCGATATCATTTATGACCTTATGACCCATCAGGCAAGAAGTACAGAAGTTTGAAAATGCACACCTCCAAATTCAGGGACAGTTTCTTCCCATCAGGCAACTGAACCTCTCGCCAACCTCATTGGTGGCCTTTGAACTATCTTTAATCAGACTTTATATTGCTAATTGCTTCATCCTTTATCTGCACACTGTGGACGGCTTGCTTGTAATCATGCATAGTTTTTTCTTTGACCGAATGGCGGTACATGTGACAGACTAAACTAAACATTCCAGAATTATTTAATTACCTGAATTCAAATTCCACAAGTGCTCTGGTGAGATTCAGACTTGTGCCACAGCATGGATCACTGGCTTCTCTTCTAATAACCTAACCACTAGGCAGCTGGCCTTAAGTCAACAAATCTACTTACTCCTTGAAAAATGCCGCTGGATGTCAATCAGCACTTTCAGTCTCAGTTTAGTTCCAATGAATAGTTTGATCACCATCCCCAAATTACCATTTCGATGAAAACTAAGGCATGGACTCAAAAGCCTTATACTTCACCTCATGCCTTCAATCCTTAAAGACACCTAATGCTGATTATAATAGCCCAAGGTCCTAACCCAACATCAGAGGAACAAGCAATATTTTGGCGTACATCAACGATTCTTTTTTTAATACGTCTCTACATCCATTTGTTTTTTCCTCAACATTATCATATGCTTTCTGAAGATGTAGAAGGATGGTAGCATGATGCAGATCAATCCCATTCCCTCATTAATTTCTACCTCCCGTTACCTCTTTGCCCACTTCCCCGTCACCTATGCATTACTTCGCATGGGCATCCAGGGGAAACACGTTCAAAGGGTGAATGCACAACTCCACCCAGACAGCACTGGAGATCAGGTAAACTCCAGGTGTTTGGTGCTGTGAGGCAGCATCTCTACTGCCTGCCCCACTGTGCATTGTACATTTGATACAAAATCCTAAAAACCTCGATCAAATTACCCCTGAACTTTCAGAATTTCAGCAAATGCATGTATGGTTCATCCTCACTCTCCTCATTTCCTAAGAGCCCAACAGCTTTCTCGTGAAAGGTCAATACATCTTTGTTAACTATGGTGTTTAAAAACTTGTGCAGCATTTCAGATTTGATCTTGCCAGTGTTTTGTTACAAAACATACTCCCCTTAATATTCTAGCCCCATACTAGTTGCAACAGCTAACATTCCATCAGCCTTTTGATTCATGTTATGTTGTCGGGATGGGAAGGAATAATCATTTTTGTTTTGTGCAAAATATTCCCTTAATGCTTTTGCAGTAAAGCATATATTTTTATGCCTCTAAAACTATTGATTCCTAGGAGTCTGAGTGTCTTTGTGCTCTGTCATGCAGGAGGGAAGTGGAAAATATTGTTGCTGAAGAAGGGTGTCGACCCAAAATGGCACTCATTCCTTCTCCCCAGAGAAGGGTGGTCATGTTGGCGCAGCGATAGAGTTGCTGCCTTTACAGCGCTTGCAGACCCGGGTTCAATCCCGACTACGGATGCTGTTTGTGCGGAGTTTGTACCTTCTCCCCGTGACCACGTGGGTTTTCTCCGAGATCTTCGGTTTCCTCCCACACTCAAGATGTACAGGCATGTAGGTAACTTGGCTTGGTGTATGCGTAAAAATTGTCCCTAGTGTGTGCAGGATACTGTTAATGTGCGGGGATTGCTGGTCAGTGCGGACTCCGTGGGCCAAAGGACCTGTTTCCTCGCTGTAGCTCTAAACTAAACTGCTGCTCTCACCCCAACCACAGACTGTTTACCCTCCTCCCATCTGGGAGGCGCTACAGGTCCCTCCGTTGCCGAACCAGCAGGTTCAGGAACAGCTTCTTCCCTGCGGCTGTTACACTACTGAACTCTGCACCTCGGTGATTGCCAGTCACCCCCCCCCCCGGACACTCCTTCCCCCAGAAAAATTGCACTACTGATACTGCTGTACATATATATATATATATATATTACTGCTCATTATTCCTAAGTTCGCTCTTCTGGGTGAGATGCTAACTGCATTTTGTTGTCTCTGTACTGTACACTGCACAATGACAATTAAAAATTGAATTGAATTGAAATTGAGTGCCTCCAGCATTTTGTGTCTATCTTCAACGTATTTTTGTGCATTCTGCATCATCCCCTTTGCTCAGATGCTCTACCTATTGTTCGTGAGTTTGACTTGATTGTGTTTATGTGCATTGTTATCTGATCTGTTTGGATAGCATTGGATCACCAAAGCTTTTCACTGTACCTCGGTGCACTTGACAATAATAAATCTGAATCTAAAACCAATCAAATTAATTTTCATCTAATAATTTAAAGATTATTTGTATCTGATAATTTAATTTTCAGTGTTAGTTAGAACTCTAGACATCATGTTCAGAATAACAATGGCAGAAATGTCTGAGCTTTTCCAGTGGAAAATGCTGCAAGGATTATAGATAACAAACCTGACTGCACAGCTCCTGGGAAGCTCAAAGGGACACAGGACACAAGGGGAGATATTGTTTGAGCTTCTGATGTTGTTCTGCAAATAAAGGAGCAATGCAATAATCAGGATTCTGGCCCAGCTCATGCTCAGAGTGGATTAGAGGGGACTGCTGGAGGAAAGTCTATAGAAAAGGCAGACCTCTCCCATGAAAGGGATATGACTTTGCAGTTAATAACTTTGGGCTCTCGTAATTAGAGTCAATTCTTATGTGGAAATCCCTGCCGCTGCTGTTGCATGGTCGTGCACAAGTAGATTTTGCTGCGATTTGTTGTGCTTTGCCAATTTGCAGACAATGCTGCCTAACAGTTGTGTGAGGAAGGTTGGAACATGTCAAAACTTGTGTAAGTGTAGAAGCCAATTACAAAGCCAAATTGTGTGTTTGCCTTCGATGCAAGGATTTGGATTGTAAGGCAAATGAAGTCTTATTGCAATTACATAGAGGCTTAGTAAGATTGTACCTTGGGCAGAGAGGATATTTTTGATCACCTTGCGCAAGGAAATATATTCTTTGCTGGGAATATACTATAGAGGTTCTTGAGATTGATTCTTGGAATAAGTGGGAGGAGCGATTAAACAGGTTGTGCCTGTAATCCTTGATGTTCGGAAGAGTGCGGCCTCCTTAATTCACAGAACACTTTTCGAGTGATTGGACAGGATACATTTTGTGAGATTATTTCCTTTAAATCATTGGCATAGATTACATTTTCAGCTATTGAAAACTGTAAGTAATGTCTTTGATCATTTGGGTGGCACGGTGGCGTGGTGGTAAAGCTGCTGCCTTACTGTGCCAGAGACCTGGGTTTGATGCTGATTGCAGCTGCTGTCTGTGCAGTTTGTACATTCTTCCTGTGCCGGTTTTCTCCGGGTGCTCCGTTTTCCTCCCACACTCCAAAGATGTACAGGTTTGTAGGTTAATTGGCTTCGGTAAATTTGTAAATTGTTCCTAGTGTGGAGGGCAGTCTTAGCGTGCGGAGTGATCACTGGTCGACGCGGACTTGGTGGGCCGTAGGGCCTGTTTCCGGGCAATATCTCTAAAGTCTAAATTCAAGTCTAAATATTTTGAATTTTTTAAATTAAGAAATTTATCACTTTTATCTCCCATAGTTAATAACCCTTCGTTTAATCCCTCTATTATAGATAAATCTTTCACACACTGGGATAGACTAGGAAGTAAAACGTTCGGTGACTTGTATGAAACTGGAAAATTACTTTCATTTCAACAATTACAAATAAAATATAAACTCGGAAATAATCAATATTTTAAATATTTTCAAATATGCGACTATTTGAAAAAATATACAAAAGATCATTATAATAGCCCAGCTGATGTATTGGATGATGCAATGCAGATAAAAGCAGAATCAGCAAACTTAATATCATATTTGTATAATATTATCTTAAATGTAGAAATACCATCTACAGAGGGTATCAGAAGAGACTGGGAACAAGAATTAGCTATTAAAATTTCAAAGGAAAGGTGGAATGAACACTTATTAAACGTGCATAAATGTTCGATTAATGTAAGACACATTTTAATACAATTTAAAATTTTACATAGATGATATTATTCCAAAACTAAAATCCATAAAATTTTCCCCAATGTATCATCCATTTGTGATAAATGTCAATCCCAAGAAGCTACTATAGCGCACTCATTTGTTTTCTGTACAAAAATTCAAAAATTTTGGATTGAAATTTTTGAAATCTTTACAAAATTATTTAAAATAAAACTGATACCCAAAGCAGAATGGATTATCTTCGGAATAACGGAAGATGGTCCAGAACTAAATGTGTTCCAAAAGAAACTAATAGACTATGGGTTAATAACTGGAAAAAAGCTAATCCTAAAATTTTGGAAAAAGGCTCCAATACCAACTATAAATATGTGGATTTCAAATATGTTCGAAACATTACACCTAGAAGAGATAAGACTCCTCCTGGCAGGTAAACCAGATCACTTCCACCTGACGTGGTCTGCATTTATAGAATTATTACAAATATAGGGTGCAAAAGTACCTTTTTAAGAAAAACTGAGGTCAGGTAAGGGGGGATGAAAGTTGGAGAGTTGGTATGTCCCATTTGCGTGATGCTTACAAAAACTATTTGTTTTTCTCTTTTCCCTCTTTCTCTTTCTTCTTCTTTTCTAGGGTCTATTTCTTAACTCTTTTTCTTTTGTTTTTAATTTTGTTCTTATAGGGTCTTCGTTCTTTCTTGTTGTCACATTTTCTACACTTTCACTTTTTCCTTCACTTTCTTCTTTCTTTCAATCTCATCCTTTCCCTTTACTAGTGTAAAAAACAAACGGAGTACATTAATTGTACGAAGATATATGTGACGAGTACTAGTACTAATGTATGTGGTTGTAATGTAATGTACTTCTAATAAATAAAAAATTTAAATTAAAAAAAAGAAAAAAAATATTTTGAATTTTGGTATTCTCTATTCCAGATGGCTATGGATGTTCAGTCACTGGATACATACAAGACTGATATCAAGGATGACAAAAATGCTGGAGAAACTCAGCGGGTGCAGCAGTTTCGGGCCGAAACGTTGCCTATTTCCTTCGCTCCATAGATGCTGCTGCACCCGCTGAGTTTCTCCAGCATTTTTGTCTACCTCCGATTTTCCAGCATCTGCAGTTCCTTCTTAAACACTGATATCAAGGATACGGGAATAGTTTGGAAAGTGGACTTTTGATGTGGATGATCAATAATGATGTTATGTTACTGTGCAGCAGGTTTCGGCATCATTCCATAGTTTCAGCTGCAGCTGGCCGTAAGGGCTTGTTGTAGCTGCCGCCTCCCTCTGGTTGTCCTGTGAACTGTTGTTCCTCTCCTTGCTGGGCCATCATCAACCTTCGTGCCCTGGGGGCGCCTCCTGCAGCCGGCCTTGAAGGCACTGTGTCTACATTTTGACCCGACACGTCTCCAGATGTGCTGCCTGACCCGCTGAGTTACTCCAGCACTTTGCATCTTTTTTTTGCAAACGGGTGTCTGCAGTTCCTTGTGTCTCCATTGCATATGTGCATATGTGCTGTGTAAAAGTGTCGGTGCTGGCAAGAGTGAGGTGATGCTAATTATCCAGTGTTGGTTCATTCTACCAAGGATCAATATGTTGGCTGAGTATTGGTATACTTTGCTGAGTCCAGTCCAGTGCATTGCGTGCAATGTTAAAAAGGGAGCATTGCACATTTAGTATTAACTACCTATGTGTGGCCGATGATGCCACTTATTTCTGAGTGGCAATCCTTTTTGCTGAGTAGCAATAGAGATTGATCTTTGGCCACCAACACTAAATGGTCAATGGAATCAAGTATTGGGAGGCAACCCTCAAAGCTTTTGCCGACTTGTGATCACATCCTTTGATGCATCAGTATTTCTTGTTTGGTTTGCTGTCGTGGGAATAAAGGAGAGTGGAGAGCAAAGAAGAGTTTACAATGGCATCTTGACGACATTCCTCGAACAGTTCGATATTCAAGGAGCATTTGCCAGTGTCATTGAAACAGCCGAAATGGTGACAGTGCTTCACTTTTCCTAATCTCCCTCGGCTTTGCTGTCTCAGTCACAAGCCACAGTTGAAGGACCAAGGTTGCAAGGTGACCTTAGTCTGATCTGAGATTAACGGGAATGAAAAACAAAAAGTCAAAAAGGCCTTTTCTGTTCCCTCGACTGGATGAATGATGATTGCCTGGAATGACGTGAAAGAAGGTTTGGCAGTTTTTCAAAGCATTGAAGTCAACAAAGGTACTTTATAGTTCCTGGAATTGACAAGCAGTTTAACATTGATCTTAAATGGCTGATACTAAGTACAAGAGATTAGTGAAGGCTGGTGAATTTTGTGCTAAAATCCACACAGATAGATCTTTTGAAAGCAAACTTAAAAGCAAAAACTGAAACCAAAACTAAACAACACACTGACTTAAGTTCATTTTTAATATCTACTCAACTTCGCATCCATGAGTGTAAAATATGCAACATCTGCACAGTCGATTCCTAATTAAGCATGTGATTTACTTGTATGCCAAGAGTCAGAAAAAGCCACAGGCATCCATCTTGTTTTGTAGTGTGGTGTAGGGGAGCAAAGTAATTACATTATTTATAAATGATCTGGCCTGGTAGTTCAGAAACACAAGTTCAATTCCCTTTGTGTTAGCTGTGAAATTTAACTCCGTTAATCTGAAATAAAAACTATTATTAAAGAACATGACCACAAAGCAAGTAGGTTATCAGAAAATTGGCTGAGAATTAGGCATTGCAGTTCGTGCCAACCAGTGATCACCCATTCACACGAGTTCTATGTATCTGGCTTTTGGAATGACTACCATCACATTAGGGGAATCCTGGAGCACAATCAACATAGAAGCCCGCATGTTTTTGGGATGTGGAGGCCAATTCACTGGATGTTTTCAAGAGAAAGTTAGATGTAGCCCTTGGGGCTAACGGAAGCAATTGATATGGGGAGAAAACTGGAACAGGGTACTGATTTTGGATGATCAGCCATGATCATATTGAATGGCGGTGCTAGCTTGAAGGGTCGAAAGGCCTACTCCTGCACCTATGTTCTATGTTTCAATGTTTCTATGAAACCCACACCGTCACAAACTCCACACTGACTGCAACCGAGGTCAGGATCGAACTAGGATCTCTGGCGCTGTGTGGCAGCAGCTCTACCAGCTGCCCTCCTATCTATCCTGCCATCCTATCTATGAGAGCAACTACATTCTTCACTGATTTACTGCCCAACCACTGTCTGTCCATTTATCCAAGAAAGATTTGCCAAGAAGTGTTTGTCCTTGGATGAAACTCTAACTTACAACAGTGTATGTCAGCAAAAAGAAGTAGGAACCTCTTAAGCAAACTTTTTTCTTAACGGGGGACATATGGCCGGGTAGGGGTTATCGGCAGTTCAAGGGTACGAGCTCTTTCATGCAGCATGTAACATGATTCCATCCTACTGTCCCTGGACCTTAGACTGAACCTTGAACTGGCTTAGACCAAAAATAATAGAGCTTGTCTTGAAATTAAAGTCCTCCTTTGAAACACAACTCTGAAAGGGTTGGTCTTTCTCTGTCCTTTGGCCAAAGGAAAAGAACATTTGATGTCAGTCAGAAGATAATTAGTAAATAACTAATAAAGGGATACTTATGTGAAACTAAGAACAGAAAAATGATAAATACGTTTTAGATCAATAAACCCGAAAAATCAACTGTTGACACTTTTGTTGGGATTTAATTAGGAATGGCACAATTAAGATGTGGTGATCTTTGTTGAGGAGATACAAACCAGATGTCAAGCTGGTTTTCTTAT